>BTHU01000003.1:33237320-33914820 GCA_036184795.1 Tokudaia tokunoshimensis
ATTGTTATTATTATTATTATTATTATCATCATCATCATCATCATCATTATGTGTTGAGAATACTCATGAAGCACACTGTTGTCCAGGCAGGCCTGGAACTTACTATACAGTCTATGCTGGCCTCAAATTCACGACAGTCTTTCTGCTTCATGCTCTTGAATGTTAGGATTACAGGTATGAGCCACCATGCCTGGCCTGATATTGATATTCTTAGTGGTTCTCCTACCCCTCGTCGAATGGGGCTGACTTGTGGAATCTCCAGACATCATTGAAATAAAACAGTTTGACTTCTATCTAATGTTAGTCACAAATGATACTTTGGACTTCTCTCCTAGGCAAGCCTTGGGGTATTTGTAGTCCCAGTCTATATCTTGACTATGAGTTCCTAAGAGACTCCTATTAGAAAACCACTCTGCCAAGCCAAGCCTGAGCTCTTGCCTCATAGGGAATGAGAAAAACAAACAAACAAACCAAAAAAAGTCAACTGGTGCTCTAAGTTGTTAGGTTTGTGGCTACTGGTCATGCAGCAGTAGCTAACTAATGCAGAGAGAGCTTCTATATGTTTGAATGTTTAAGTCATAAGAGCCATAGATATGTATTATCTATATAATAATTTAATATATTAAACACAACAAAGAAAACTCTTAACATATAATCTTTGCCTGAATTTCTTGATGGTTTCTTATTACATTCTTATATTTATTAAGTAGAAATTCCGGGCTCTTACCTACTCAATACATGTGGTCTGACACCTGGTTCCTCATTCTCTGTCTTCAGTCAGGAGAAATTTAGTGCTGCTATGTCCTGACTGCTATCATGTTGTGACACTTCTAAGTTCCAGAGTAGATAAAGATTCAGTAAGACTCCTGTCTCCATAGCAAAATACACTATCTCCTATAGTTTAGCATGATGCCCTTGTTGTGTACACATGCATAAATATATGCACACAGACACAACTTTATAGAGCTATGATTAATAGCACATAGTTAAAACATGCACTCCAAAAAAATTAAAAATAAATGTTGCCACCCTCAGTATGTTCAACATATCTTTTATTCTCTAAAGTTCTCTGTGATCTCTTTTACAATCTCTCCTCTTTCACCTCCTGCCTCTCGCCTCAGAGAACTTATCTAGAATGATTATTAAACATTTCTATCATATTGGAAGCTCTTGTTGGAAAGGGCTTGAGTCATTACTGTGAAGAATACCCCATTTTGTTTCACTGTAATTAGTATACCAGTTGTTCACAAAGTCAGCAAGCACCAGGGCCTCACAGTTTATTGGTTATTGTGAAGTAAGTGGCTGTTGGGTTTTTAAGAGACCTTTCTGGTGGGTCAGCCAAGCTGTTAAAGTTCCTAGTGTCATACAGAATGTGACATACAAATAGAAAATCAGGTCTTTCTCTAGGAAACTAGCTCCCCGTGTTTAATTAGAGAATTTAACTGTGTAGGTCGAGAGAGGGACTTGTCTCTGATTGAGTGAGCAGGGGGGTAGGGGTTTGATGGAGTGGGAGAAAATAAGGCAAAGGGGATTGTTTTATTCACCGAGTTAGCAGATACCAATTTGACAAGGACACAATTTTTTAAAGATTTATTTATTTATTTTATGTATATGAGTACTCTGTAGTTATACAGATGGTTATGAGCCATCATGTGGTTGCTAGGAATTGAACTCAAGACCTCTGCTCACTCCAGCCCCTCCTCACTCTGGCCCAAAGATTTATTTATTATTATATGTAAGTACACTGTAGCTGTCTTCAGGCAGTCCAGAAGAGGGCATCAGATCTCATGACGGATGGTTGTGAGCCACCATGTGGTTGCTGGGATTTGAACTCAGGACCTTCGGCAGAGCAGTCAGTGCTCTTAACTGCTGAGCCATCTCTCCAGCCCAACAAGAACACACTTGATCTGAATCCTCTAACCCCTTTTTCTTTCCCCCTCCCTAGTTATAGTTATTTAAGCCAGGGCTTGGTGACTTTGTTGTAAGTCTGTAAGAGCTTAATGGGTTTACAGAAGTTCCTTCACGTTCCTTAGTGTCATAGGCAAAGGTACTGTGGGGCGACCTCTATTCTTTTCCTAGAGAACACTCCCAACTTGTGTTTTCAGATTTCAAGAGTTTATTGATTAAAAACCCAGGTAAAGATGTACTTGAAGTAAACAAAGCTTTCTATTTATTTTAGTATAAGCTGCATTTATTTTTCTACTTAATAGAAATGGAACTAGGGTCTGGAGAGATGGCTTGGTGGCTAGGAGCAAGCAGTTACTGTGCTTGCAGAGGAGGCAGGATAATGTCCCAGCAGCCACGTGGCAGCTCACAGCTGCCTATAACTCAACCCTGGAGGAGCCAGACTCCCTCTTCTGATACCCTTATATCCAGGCATTTATGTGGTGTAGATGCACACACTCAGGAACACACTTACACACATAAAATACATTTAAAAATTGCTTTAAAAATGAAATATTCTATGTTTTAGGTTTTATGTAGGATATGGAGAACTTATATTATTCGTGAACATATTAAACGTTCATTATGTAGTTTTGAACATGTGGTGAATTGTTTACTGTTGTTGATGAGTATTTAGCTGGGTTGGGGGCTTTGAAAAGGACATTTCTTTCCCAAATTTCTCACTCTTGCATTTCTTTTTTTCCCCCAGAGACAGTTCTGGCTGTCCTGGAACTCACTCGGTCTATCAGGCTGGCCTCGAACTCAGAGATGCATATGTTACCATGCCTTGCTTCACTTTCTCATCAATTTTATTTTTAAAAGATCGGATCTTTTATTTTCTTTAAAAGTTTTTTTATATATACTTATTTATTGTGTTTGTTGGTGTACATGCATCATGGTGAGCATGTGCAGGTCATAAGACAACTTTTGGGAGTCAGTTCTCACCTTCAATCATGGGATATGGAAATTAGTGTCAGGTCACTGGGCAAGTGCACTTATGAGCTGAGTAATCTGGCCGCCCTGAGAACATGTTCAGTGTCACCCTATTCTACAGCTAGATGAACCCTAGAGATCATTTAATGACCAGAAGTGATGAAGACACACTCCAGAAACTTAAAGGGAATTATTAAAAAATCATAATATCCTGATTTTTATAATAATTAAAATGTACTTTCAAGAAAATGATATAGAGAAACTTTTAGAATCTGAAAACAGTAAGAGTTTATATTTTCACATATAATTAGTCAACATCAATACATCTCTTCTTGGCAGTCAAGTTTTAGAAGACTGAATAGCTTAAAACAGCTCTCAATTATTTTAGATTTTTTTCTTTTAACTTCACACACACACACACACACACACACACACACACACACACACACACACAGAAGCCTTATCCATCTTCTAGTTTTCTCTTTCCCTTTCTTTTCCCAAAGAAACGAGTCAGCTTGTGAAGAGAGGAAAAGCCAGCTTTTGTTTCACTGAGTCCTGTCCGGCTAGTGCTGGCACCACCACGGTCTGGGCTGATTTTAGTCAATCCAGTGCCAAATTACCAATTTTTTGGTCCAAGTTGAATGGCAAAGTCTCTTCCAAACAAGAAGAGCCATAATTATCTCTGTAGTACCAACATGCGTCATGATTGGACAACCAAGCAACGGAAAGGGTGACCCAGAGTGATGACCAGAGAGGACGGTGGCTCTTCAGCTCTGGTGGGAATGTTAGAAGGTTTGCTAAGCTGGTGGGAAAGAAGTCAGAGCCTAAAGCACACACTGATTTGTTGCTTTGACTGTATGTGTCATAAAGCCGTGAGTTAACAATCTTGCTTCCGTATAAAGAATCCTTTCCATACACATTTCAATCCGGGAGGGTTTCCTTACAACAAGTTTACAGTAGGATTTTAAAGCTAATTTGAGAGAAACTAGACCACTTATAGTTCCAATATTCTGGGAAGCTCTTGCTTTTGAAGTCACTCATTAAAAAATATGAGCTTTAAATTCCCAGGAACACAGTGCCTACCCTTCATCATCTCCCAAGGGAAACGCTACACTGTATCCTCTTGGGGGATGCACAAGGCTGTTTCCTTTCTCACTTTTTTTTTTACAGTGAATGCAATGAATTCTAGTTATTTGTTACCCTGTCTTATCCCTCTCTTCTCCCACTGATACTGTTCTTTGACTTTCATGTCTTCTTGTGGGACCCACCAAGTGTGATTACGGTTGCATGCATGAGGATGGGTGGGCAGGTTATTTAAATCGGGAGTACAGGCAACTTAGCAGTGGCTACACCACGGGGGGGGGGGAAGACTGTTCTCCCAGCAACCCTTCACTGCCTATAGACCCTCAGAGTAGAATGGGACCTCATAAGCTCTTCCCTCACCCATGATGAGATAAATGTTGACAGGCACAATTTTGTTCGGGACTTGTGCACATAAGAACTGCTGTAGTGACTTTATGAGTGTGTGTGCTGTCCTTCAGATGTCTGTGCAGAGCGTCTTCCCGTCCTCTGGCTCTAACATTCTTTCCACCCCCTTCTTCCATGATTTCTCTGTGCCATGGAGAAGGGGAAGATATGGATGTCCTATTAAAAACTGAGCACTGTACCATGATTTACTCTCAGCTTTCCAGTCAACTGGGAGTTTAAGCCTGCTGCAGTAAGAAACGCCTCTGAAGGCTCACTTTCAGTTATCTCTTTGTTGTCAGGCTTTGTTATCTCTTCATATTTCTTGCAGATTTTTTTTGAAACACGGTTTTTCTGTGTATCCCGGTCTGGTCTGGTACTCATTCTGTAGCCCAGGCTGGCCTCGAACGCACAGAGATCCACTTGCCTCTGCTTCCTGAGTGCTAGCATGACTTGATCCTCCTGTCTCAGCTCCCAAGTTTGGATTACAGGTATGCAGCTTTACACCTGTCTATGTTTTCCTTTTTGTCTTTTTCTCATCCAGAATCTTTTTTTATCCTCTAATTTCCTGATCTTTTTTTTTTAATTAAAAAGGTGACTATTTTTTACTTTACAAAATTATATAGGAAGTGAAAGCAAAACACAATGCTTTCTTCTTAGTAGAACATATCGTGGATCCAATAGACTCATGTTTTAATTTATTCTTGGAAAGAATTGAGTTTACAGCCCTTCCTTTTGTGTCCCAGCTGTTTGGGAATTACTAAATCCAGGGGGAGTTGTGTGAGTTATGTAATTGGCAGGAATTATTTAAGTTTGAGGAAGCACACTTACTCCGTATGGTAGCCAGAGCTGGATGGAACGTCCTTCTTTAAGGATGCAGGGTTGCAGACCCTTGTGAAACTGTGGTGTTCTCTTAGCTGAGTGCAGACGTAAACTTATTTATCCCTTTTGCAGCTTTTGATAGAGAATACATTGTTCTTCAGCATCTTGCCTCATTGCTGCCTCAGGAAGATACTGGGGGAAGAGACTAACAAAAGATAAAACCGTCACTCCAATGGGCTTAGCAAATATTAAAGTAATAATGCCTACAGTTTGTAATTCATCCAACCCCCTCCCCCATTCATTCTCTTTCACCTTTTTTTTTCCCCCTTTAAACACAAGACTTACAAACTGAATAGTTTTTTTCTTTCATAGCGGGAGAGAGGGGAAAGCGCTTCCTTTATGATCCCTCATTGATCTGGGATTTCCTTCCTATTCCCTCAAGATGAATCATGAAACTTGGCTCCTCAGTCTTTGAAGTTCCAGATTCTGGAATGAAAATAAATATCTAAGACTGTGTTGTCTTTCTACTATTTGAGCCAATGTGTGAGGCCAACTACGATCTGCATGGGCTATAGAATCTCACAAGGAATTGTGAAGTGGATCCATTTTATGTATGATCCCCCTTGGAGTGGCACTAAAGAATAATACTGTGGCAGGAATTGATACACATTTCCATTGGCTCTGTAATATCATATGACTATTGAAATGTTGCTTCAATCCCTGAGAGAGTATGTTCACTAACATAGCAAATGGCATAGAGGTGCGAGAAACCTGTGCTCCAATGAATGATAGGCAGCAATCTTTTTGATAATTCATCATGTTCCAGATATAAAGGTGCTGGTTGAGGCACGGTTCCTGTTGTAGCTGGAGCTCCTGGCAGGACAGATAGACGGGATGTGAGAGCTCCAGACAGCCCGGGGACAGTGAAACTTAACCTTCTAGGTGGAGGTGGAGGAAGCCATGGTCCAAATGCTGTTTTCACAAAGATGTCAGGGATTGCACACTAAAGGAGGGGACTAGTCCTGGCATGAGAGCAAAGCTTGGTCTTTGGAGTTAGGCTACCTTTATTAATCTTGGTAAACCTGTTGAGTAAGTGGCCTTAGTTGCTTCATTGGTGAACTAGAGTGTGTCCTCTGTCCCTCCCTCCGTCCCTCCCTCCATCCCTCCCTCCCTCCCCCCTTCTTTCTTTCTTTCTTTCTTTCTTTCTTTCTTTCTTTCTTTCTTTCTTTCTTTCTTCCTTCCTTCCTTCCTTCCTTTCCTTCCTTCCTTCCTTCCTTTCTTCCTTCCTTTCTTCCTTCCTTCCTTCCTTCCTTTCCTTCCTTCTTTCCCATCCTCCTCCGCTGCTGCTTTCGACAACCTGTGGCCATGTGCATGACAGTCCAGTGTTATACTTTTGAACTATATCCCCATCTCTATCTATATTTACTTTTAAGACTGGTCTAGTGGTTAGAATGAAACATATACGTACTACATGTGTGTATACATGTGTATATAATTCCTTACTTTAGAAACAACAGTTAGTAACTCTTATAATTATTAAGGCTCTAGCCAGGCATGGTGGTGCATGCTTTTAATCCCAGGACTCAGGAGGCAGAGGCAGACATAGGTGGATCTCTCTAAGTTCAGGATCAGGCTGTGTCTACATAGTGAGTTTCAAGGCAGGCAGAGATAGCATGAGACCTTTTAAAAATAAATAATCTAGCAACTCCTAGACTCAAAATCTTGTGAAGAGTTGGGTCTGAATGCTAACAGTTTTCTAGCTACATTCCTGAGTGTACTGAAGTTAGGAAACAGCAGTAATTTCTTGTCCCAGTCAGTGTGGCTAAGATTCAGAGTCAAGGTCATCACCGACACATTATGCTGAGAGGGTATTGAGGTTCATTTTCGAAGCATAATTCTTCTCTTTCTGCTTGTATTGGTCTATCCTTTTGAGTCCTGGACTCATAGACTATGAGATTTTAATAGTTTTACCAATAATAATGATTTCTAGAAAGCCAACCTGACTCCATATAATTTGCTATATTAGTTGCTGCACAAGTGTCATTTAGACTGGGGAAATTTGCAAATCTTCATATTTACATATTTTAAAAAATACCTCCCTTATGTGTATAAAAATGCCATAATGAAACCCATCACTCTGTAATTAAATAATTAATAAAACCTTAAAATATTACCTATACTATAGTGAATTCATTATTACAACAGATGATATAATTGGGATAAGAGTATCCTAACTATATATTTGACTTTTTTTTCTCAATTGCTTTTATGTTCTCTTTAAAATCCATTCTGATATCTTAACTATATCTTGGGCCTCGGAATTGTAGCTCAAGGTTCCTTCCCTAGCCCTTGGCAGGATATGAAGCCGTAGGGCTCAATTTCTAGGGCTATAAAATGAAACAAAAAGGGCACAGATTTTAACTATAATCTTATAAGCCGTTATAAGAATGTTGACTTCAACTTTCACACGTATAACAGAGATATTCTTGCTTATTATTGTGAGTGACAGGATTAATATGATCAAGTTGACAGAACACTGAGAGAAGCCCACTACACCAACAGGTGTGGATGTCATTATGATCATTAAGTACATAGGATCCTAGTTTGCCATAGAGACTCTCAAGGGTGGCAATGTAGCTCAGTTACAGTTAGTAGAGTGATTGCTTAGTAGGCATATAGTGAGGTGCTGCCTCATGGCAACAGGTGCAGAGTGATGGAGGATGCTTGGTGCCATCTCTGGCCTCTGTATGTGTACACACTCTCTCACACAGACACGTACAAACACAAATATATAAGTAAATAAATATTTAAATATTTATGAATATAAAGGAACATTCAAAAACCAAATACAAATAATTTAAGTAGTCAATAACTTTAATCTCCCTAAAAAGAAATGTCTGGGTGGTACCTCCTACATTCATGAATACCTGAAGTCCACTGTCCCCAACAGAAATTGCAATTTCTTTTTCTTTACTTCTCTAGTATTTTTTAAATTCCTACCACATAGTAAATGCTCCGGAGAGGAAAGGATGAGGTATCAAGGAAGAGTATTCTTGAAAGTGGTCAAGTAGGGTATATGGAATAGGCTATCACAAGAGCTCAGAGACAGGCATGACCACCGTATGGTGGAAAGCGCACAAGATTGGAGGTCAGCAACTCTGTGCTTTGCATTCTGATTTTGTCCTTTTGTGTGTATGTGACACTAAACTAGCAAGAGACTCTTGCTATGTCATTACAGGGAATGATCATGAAATCGAGTTCAGTAACTGTAATAATGACCTTGTTTCTGCAGGCTCTTTCTGCTTTGTGTTTGAGACGGGGGCGGGGGGGGGGTTCTTATGTATTCCAGACCAGTCTCAAACACGTCATTTACTCAAGAATGAGCTTAAATTTTTCATTCTCTTTCTGCTTCCTTCACCTTCCCAGTGCTGGGATTTCTAATCAGTGCTACCATGTCCAGTATAGTAGATAGTCAAATTCAAGCCCAGAACTCCCTGAACCTAGGAGTTTTCTCAGGATAAAAGCTAGAGAACATCTTTTATGAACCTTGGAGCCGAGGTTACAGATGTGTGCCAGATGGGATCTAAAATCCAGTCCTCACGGTTGATCAGCAAGGGGTCTTCACCTCTGAACCACCTTTCTAGCACCTGTTTTATGTACATTAATGTATTGCATTAGTAAGTGTGGATTATTCTTGTACTTTCAAAGAATTGGCTACTCTGAGGAAGCTATCTATTTGGCAATATATCACCTTGAGGAACTGAACATTTTTAGGGTGTGTACTATAGAATGATCCATAGTTTTCTAATAGAGGGTTGTGGAAAACACAGTAAAATTCAACAATTCTCGAAGGCATGCTATTCCTTTGGATTAAGTCACTCTTGGAAATCAGCATCCTATATTTTATCCCATCCTCAGTTCTTCCAGCTTGATTCCACAGGACTGGAGCAATGATGGAAGATTTGTGCTCACGTTTTAGCTCTTCTTTCTTTGAACATCAAGGGAGTGTGCTGTGAGGCAGTAGTGCCCACGGACACAATGAGGCTGCAAGATCGGAGAGCCAAGCCTGTGTCCAGTGCCCCTTTTATTTCAGTCTTTGACCAACAAGAATTTCCATTAATTCCCTGAGTGCCCAGGAGGGTTAATGAACACAGATCACTGGTGATATCAGGACGATGGTGCATTTATGCTGGGTCTTTGTGTACCCTGTCCCAAAGGAGGCCCTTATACATAAAGCATGAACCTGCCGGCTAATGATCTAAGGGTAATTTTGTTATCCTTAATGCTTTTAAACATGTTTTCCTGGTGGAAATTCTTATCAAGATAAGCATTGAAGCACTTAGCATTGTTGCTCCCATATTCCATTTGAGTAAAAATACAGATAGCACCAAAAAACAGGCATCTTGAGCTAATACCACATGGATGACATCAATACAGTACTTAGCGAGAACTCAATACACTTACTATAAAGCCTTTTAGTTGTCTTTCACTGACTCTTGAGTAGGCAAGTCCATTTTCAAATTAGATGGGGAAAAAAATCACTCAAAGTGGGATTTTCAGAAGAACTTTCATTTATTACCGATAATTGGTGTTACACTCCCCACAAACTTTACAACCTGTTAGGTGTAGAGTGCTTTATCTACCTCCCTGGAGAGAGGTAGAAGGCTGTGCTTGTCTACTCTCTGGAGGATTACGGAGCTCATTTTCACTGCTCTCCCGAGCTCCCAGGTTTTCTGTGATGCTCATGCAGCAGCCAGCTCCCAGGTGCGACACATCGATATCATCTCAGGCAGATTATGCAACAACAGACTCCAGGGACACCTTTCTAATGCAAGGACATCTTGGTTCCATTTATATTTTACCCACGGTCCTGCAAAGCCTGGCTCCAAACCAATGAGTTTGTTCACTCTTCTGAGTTATCTATCATCTCCAAAATCAAAATATAAACAAAAGCAGCTTAAAAATACCTTCCGAGGGCCATCAAGATGGCTCAGCATGGGTTGTCTCCAGGTCTGACAATTCAAGTTCCATCTCAGGAACCCACAGGGTGAGAGAGGTGAGAACTAGCTTCACACTTCCTCACTTACCAAGGCACATAGGCCCACCCCATGAATGAATGAATGAATGAATGAATGAAGAAAGAAATATTAATAAGAAAAAAAGTATTATTCTTTGCTGAAGATAATTTGAGAAAACCATTCAACTCCGAGAGTGTGTATAAAAGAGAAAGTGTTCAAACTGTCCCGGTTCAGTGCTCAAACACTGTCGCTCTTCAGCCTTGCGAATGTGTTGCATTAGTGAATCAAACCCATCTTGTTTCAGAAAGCAGCAAAAAGGAAGCATTTGTACTCAGTGTCTCATCACCCATCACCAGTCACCCGTCATCTGTCACCCCACTGCCTCAGTTCCAAGCCTCTCTGTCCAACCTCCTCCAGGAGAAAGAAACCCACCCTGGAGTGCCTGGACGGATCAGCAGTCTGGCCGGACCCAGAGCACAGCTCATTTAACTCATTTAATTTACGACCATTGGTTCTTTAGAGCGCTCGCTGTTCCTGTGTCTCTAGCCGTGGAGGAGGAGCTGCAATACAATTTCGAAGTTTCATTTGTTTGTTTGCTTTACTGGTTATGATGCAGACTGTGGATTGTAGGTTTTGTTGAGAGCAAAGCCATTTATTCTCCTGCTGCACATGCTCAACTGCAAACACAAATTTCTGCTACACTGAGTCTGTTGTTTAGGCCTTCTCTTTGTTAAAGCAAGTCAGAAGTCCAAGAGGTATTGGAAAGAAAGCGTGAACCATTTTCATTTCAGCAGAGCTAAACATGGAGACGAGTAGAAGCTTAAAACTCAGTTCATTGAGAGTCCTCACCGTGGGAAAGATAATCGAAGTCTGGATTCAGGGCCTGCTTTTCTCCAAGTAGAGAAAGCTACGCTTTTGAGGTTGTAGTTCTCAGATGTGGAGAAAGGGGTTCAAGAGCTTTTGGCCAAGACTCTCAGAGTCTCACAAGTTTCCAGTTATTTCTGCTTTCACTAATTCAGGAGTATTTCACTTCCCTCTTTGTTCAGCCTTGGTCTTGTGGTCGTGGTCACTTAGGCTCCAAGCACAGCCTCTCTCTTATCTGTCAGACTGTTCTTCGCCAAGAACAGACCACTCACTTCACTCCTAAGTGAGGAAGAGCAGCTTACTACCTACACACGGGTATGCGAGCAAGACAGGGGACGGCTCCTTCTCAGCCACACCCCTGGTTCACGCTAGAACTAGAAGGACAGAGAAAGCTGTGCGCACACTTTCCATCCCAGCTGTCGAGCTGCTGAGTCTAATTTGACTTAGAGCGAGCCTGTAATGCTCTTCCCCAGTTCTCTGCTCTGACATTGAGGAAACCGCTGACTGTGTAAATGCACATCTAAGCAAAGCTCTGTTTCCAAAAATCCCCACACGGCCTTCGCTCCTGGTCTCAGGGTTAGTCCTCCCCCTTTTTGGCTTCACTGTGTGAATGCGCCCATTGCCCACATCCACCACTCTGTCTTTCTTTATTCCGTGTATCTGGTTTAGACCTTTGTCTTTGTCAATTTCGCCTCTCCATTCCCCATCTCTCCCCTTCTCTACAGTAAGAGTTTGTAGTTTTATGGTCAACTTGATGCAAGATAAAGTTATCTGAGAGGAGGGGACATCAATTAACAAGACTGGGCTGTATGCAAGTCTATAGGACATTTTCTTTTCTTTTCATTTTCCCCCATTCACATTTTCTTTTCCTTTTCTTTTTTTTTTATTCTTTTATCTTTAAAAATATTTTTATTGGATATTTTATTTATTTACATTTCAAATGTTATCCCCTTTCCCAATCCCCCCTCCCTGCCTGAATCTCCCTATCACATTCCCCCTCCCCCTGCTTCTATGAGGGTGCTCCCCCCCACCCACTCCCACCTCCCTGCCCTTGAATTCCCCTATACTGGGGCATCGAGCCTTCATAGAACCAAGGGCCTCCCCTCTCATTGATGTCTGACAAGGCTATCTTCTGCTATATATGCTGCTGGAGCCATGGGTCTCTCCACGTATACTCTTTAGTTGGTAGTTTGGTCCCTGGAGCTCTTGGAGATCTGGTTGGTTGATATTGTTGTTCATCCCATGGGGTTGCAAACCCCTTCAGTCCCTTGGGTCCTTTCTCTAACTTCTCCATTGGGGAACCAGTGCTCATTCCAATGGTTAACTCCCAAACCTTAACCCTGTCCCCCCCACCGCCCCCCGCTCCCTGACCTCCCCACTCCCTGGGGCCTCAAATCTCTTGAAGGTTAGGTGTATCTTCTCTCACTGAGGTCAGACCAGGCAGTCCTCTGCTGTATATGTGTCAGGGGTCTCATATTAGCTGGTGTAGGCTGCCTGGTTGGTGGGCCAGTGTCTGAGAGATCTCAGGGGTCCAGGTTAGTTGTGACTGCTGGTCTTCTTATGAGGCTGCCCTCCTCCTCAGCTGCTTCCAGTTTTTCCCTAATTCAAGCCCAAGAGTCCCCAGTTTCTGTCCATTGGTTGGGTGTAAGTATCTGCATCAGACTCCTGTCGGTAAGCATACCATAACATTAGTAATAGTCTTAGTAATTGGAGTTTGCTGTGGGAGGGACCAGTCCACAGTTGGTGTTGCCACCCCTGAGCTGGTGGTCCTGGGTGCTATAAGAAAGCAGGCTGAGCAAGTCAGAGTGAGATGGCCAGTAAACAGTACTTCTCCATTGTCTCCACATCAGCTCCTGCTTCCAGGTTTCTGCCCAGTTTGAGTTCCTGTCCTGACTTGTGTTGGGTCATTGTGTTTCACTACAGCAATAGTAACCCCAACTGAGAGAGAATTTAAATGGACAAGATAATCTATCTCAAGCAAATATTTTGGATAATGTGATTTTTAAAAGAGGCTGGCTTTTTAATATCTCAAGATATCTTTTATTTTTACACATTATTGAGGTGGTTAGAGAATTGCTTATCAGAGATGAAATGGCTACTAAAATTCCCTTCTCTGTGCAAATGAAGGAACTGAAGCAATGACCTCTGTGGGATTTTTCTAGCCCTATAAGTGAGCACACACTTTGTTTCCTTGGACAAGGGGAGGCCAGATGGAAGCCTGCCTTTCCGTAGTGAGCATTTTCTTGGTCAGTGGTTGAGCACCTGCTTGGGGTCTCTGAGAACAATGCACAGCAGTTCCCAAAGCACCCCCTTTTAGCTTGGAGCAGCAAAACATCTCTCTAGCAGACATCTCAACTCAGGTCTCTGCAATAGGTTAGAATTCCCACCATTCCTTAGAGCAATCTGTCAGCTAATTTCATCTGTATTTTTCTTTTGGAAGCCGGGAAGTTTATTTAGGGGTGATGGAGAAAGTATGTATATTCCTCTCAAGTATCGTGAATGAACAGACATTCAATATCTAACCATAATATTAATTTGTTATGTATCAATATACAAATTTAAAAGCTGAAAAGTGCTTTTATTTATTTCATGGAAGGATAGGCCAACTATTTTTTTATTCTGTTCTATTTCAAAGTAGTTTAATGTTTATGGAAAGGTTGGGCAGGCAGGAAGAGTATTTTTGAGCGTTAGTTAGTTCTTGTTACTTGTCATAAACTATAGTAACCTGGGAAGAGAGAACCAGCAACAGAGGGAATTGCTTCCATCAGGCTGGCTTGTGGGCATGTTGGAAGGGCCTTGCCTTGATTGGTCACTTATGTAGGAGATCCAGTCCACTGTGAGTGGTGTCAGCCCTACGCGGGTGGTTCTGGATTGTATTAGAAAGCTGGCTGAGTAGGAGGAGGGGAAGCAAGCCGGAAAGCAAGCCAGGACATTCCTCTCTCGTCTCTGCTTCAGTTCTTTTCCTGACTTCCCTGATGATGGACCGTGATCGGGAAGCATAAGCCAAATAAACCGTTTCCTCCCCAAGTTGCTTTTGGTCAGTGTCGAATCATAACAACAGAGAAACAAACTTGAACATCTGCCATTACCTCTTCTGTCAGTTGCTTCAATCAACATCTCGTTAACCTGGTACATACATTATAACTGCTATACATTATTATTAATTACATTTGTTAGTTTTATTGTGATGATTAAGGTGCGAGGTTGATTGAGATTATTGGGTGTTTTTCAAATATTATTTCTTTTAAAATGTTTGTTACTGTGTACATATGTGTATATGATTTGTGTGTGTACATGCCGTGACATGCTTCTCTTCTCTCTGTCCACTTTCTTGTGGGTTCTGGGGATCAAACTTAAGCTGTCAAGCTTACAAGGCAAGCATGTTTCCCTGGTGGTTGACCCAAAGGTCTGTGTTCTAGCTGGCTGCCTTGATGCTGTTTTCTCAGTGTCTTCTGGGTTGCGGCAGTGTACTGCCTTCCCTGGCTTCAGTGACTTTAACAGTTTGAGGAGGGCTGAAGCACTGAGGTCATTATGGGATACCCGCTGCTGGAATTTGTGTGGTGCATTTTTCTCATATAATTAGACTGCATTATGCTTTGGGGAAAATGATCCCAGAATAAAGAGCCATGCCCATCACATCTCATTAGAGATAACTTCACCGATGTGACTCATCCCTGTGGATGGGAGCCTGGCTGTTTTGGCTCATATACTTACTGTCTGCAAGGGTTTTCCAGTGAACCCAACCATTCTGAAACTGTTATTGATTATACTTTCAAAGATTCTAGATTCAAGATGTAGAAGTTAATTTGGAAATTTACACACAAGTAGTATTGATAATAATGACGATGAAGGAAGTACCACCTCCTCACCCTGTTTTTCTGGATGAAGAATGCAGACTTTCATTATCTAGTTCCTGACTTCCCTTCCACCACTCTCCACAGGAGGCCAGCTTCCCTGGTCCCAGTCAGCACAGCAGGAGGCTGAGGGGGAGGTGACATTTTCCTATGGGATGTGTAGACCCCAGGAAGGAATGGCTGCCCTGTGGACATGGATCTAGGTCTGTCAGTTCAGATATTTCATTCTAGACTAAGATATCTGATGTAGCACGATGGATGGGCATTTTCAGCCTTTGTGAATGCCTTGCTCAGAAAAGAAAAGGCATTTCCTTACTCCTGTTGGCCTCTTTCTAGCTAGACTCAATCCAGGCTGATGAAACTGTGAAGCGTGGCCAGTGGTCAGTGTCACTATTTTTATTTACAACAAAAAGGTGGCCATAGGATGCAGTGCAGTAGTGGGGTGCCGGCATGGGACAGGAAAAGGCCTGGGCTCCTTCTCCAGCAACACAAATCCAAAGTAAAACAACCAAAATAAGTCAAAGAAATATTGAAAAGTACATTTTGGAGAGCGTTTATTTGGATATTTGTCTTATTTTTATGCTAGTGGAGCTAGGAAAATCTTAATGGACTGTAGATGTGTCCTCTGTGATGAGGTCGAGTCTCTACATTTGAATTCAAAGAGTTTTCTTTAAATCAAACCCTTTACATAAGTTAATGTGTGTGTTTATATATTTCACTAGTGACATCCAAAGTAATTTAAAAATTATGTATGTATTTCTTCACACATGTCCCTTAATTTTGATATTTAATATTTTTGCTTTTGCTTATTGAACACACATGTGAAATTACCTCTTTTTTCACACATGCCCCTATAAAGACTATTTTTTTTTGGCCATTAACATAAATAGTAGGGTAAAAACTACACATTTTTTTTTTCTAGAACTTGGGGGCAGATTGTGCCCTTTTGAGTTATCTTATTGGAAGTAAACCATAAGACCTATGTGAATTAGATTGTGTTTTAAACATCCCTGCATTCACCATATTTTAAATGTTGCTGCTACTATGCCTACCCGCCTAGGCTCTACCTTGATATAGAGATAGAGTTCCATTCATCCTGGAGTTCACTGATTGACCAGACTGGTGGTCTTGTGATGCCTCAACATCCTCCTGCCTCTGATTCTCCCATCACTGAGGGCCTAGATGTATGTCACAATGCCCCATGTGTGTGTTTGCCTGTGTGTGAGCACCTGTGTATGTGGTGGTGCATGCATGTGTGCATGTGTGTGTAGAAGCCTCCCTGAAGTTGGTGGCAGGAGTCTTCATTGCTGTTCACCTCATTCATGGAGGTAACACCTTTTGTTTTAGTTCAGAGCATCCTAATGTGACAGGCCTCATTAGCCAGCTTACTAGGGGATCTTCCTTTTCTCCATCCTTCATATGAGTGCTAAAATTACATACAAGTGGCCCTGAAGATCCACTGAGCATTTAGGAGAGTTCTGCGGATCCAAATTCTAGTCTTTGTGTTTACAGGGCAGGTGCTTACCCCCGAGCCATTCCCCCAGCTCTCTAAACTTTAATACAATTATCACCAAATAGACCTGAACCTCCCTGATGGTTTCAGAGCTTCCTGTTCTTTGAACGGTGGGTTTGTTCAAGTCATGCAGATTCAGCCCCTTCATCGCCTTTGTTGTGATGAGGCATTGCTTCTTCTTCACAGCAGGAGAGTGTGCTTTATGTCAAAGTACCGTGACTCTGAGCCCAGGGTGTTTCCTTCTCTCTTCTAACTATCCCTAGGCGTAGGCCTGGAAGTTTCCGGACAATCTCATCTTCCAAGCTGACTGATTCAGTCTGGCTTCTCTCAGGGTCTTACTGAATTGTTCTGCTTGCCTCAGACTAACTTTGGTAATATGTTCTAATCTTCTGGTTCCTTCTCACTCTCTGGCTCCTTCTGTCTTCACCTGTGCCTAGCTTGTCCTTTCTGTATCCTGTCTCTGTAGAACTGTTCCAGTAAAACTGTCATACACACACACTACCCACCACCCACCACCTTTTTCTCTCTCTCGCTGCTCTTAAGTAGTCTCTCTTCCTCCGCTCTTCTCCTGTGAGTTGGGAGTATCCTATCTTTGACTCATTCTGTCAAATCTTACTTTATCTGACCCTCAATTAGACATCACATTCAAGCACTACTTCCTTTTATAAACTGACCTTCTTTCATTTTTAGGGATTAAAGGTGTGTGCTAAGGGTGTGTCTGTATTCTAGCCAGGTCATACTGTAACCCAGGGCATGTCTGCATTCTACCTGGATTGTATTTTTGGATGTGATCTCTTGCTAGAGCAGCCATGTTGCTGGATTAAAATTCCTCTACATATCATTATTAATAACTGTATTTTATTTAATTGTGCAATTTCTATCTTAGAACACAAAGAAAGCCTATACATTATTAATACTGTATGTTTTTTTTTTCCCGTGGGAATCAAGGAAGGGAGGGAGATAAGATGTTGCTTTTAGCTCCTGGGGTCCCTAAAAGTCATCTAAATATTCATCCACTTGGTTGGATATGAGGTTTCTGTTGTTGACCCTGGGGGTCATGAACCTACTAGGCAAGCACTTACCCACTGAGTTACACTTAGATGTGGTTTTGAACAGTTGTGGCTGGACAAGTCTAAGGTGTGAATGGAAGCACATGGGAAGGAGGGGTCAGCAAATGTGCCTATTGTTACTATTTAGTAAGAATAATGGGGGCGGGGAAAGCTAGATTAAAATAGGGAGTCTTCATTTTCAGTGGGAGGGGGGTTTTTTCATCTGGTTTTTTGTTTGTTTTTAAGTTATTTTTAATTGTTGCTTTGCTTGGCTAAGGGTGAGAGGAGATACTGACAAAACTGATGTTGATGGCGAAAGGCTTGGTCTGGTTAATATTTCCTCACTGGCATCTTTCAGTGTCTCACCTTTGCCAGATTCACAGCAAAACCTCTGGTGAGAAAGAATGAAAACTAAGAGACATGAACTCGTTTACTATGGAATCCTAATTCCCAGTGAGAGGCTGGGAGAATGGCCTTGAATCGTGAATCTGAAGGAGGCAAAGGAAGCTTTTTAAGTGCAGCTAAATGTAAGCCATCATTAACACAGCCTCACAGCGGAGAGGGGAGTACTTCCACTGCTGAGTCTCCTCTCTCAGAGATGGAGTAAACCTGGATGAAAGGCCTGACTGGCGTTTTTTCAGTTGCAGAAGGAATAATGTGCATTCTGTCGGTGGCAACGGAGTCCTCAAAGACTCTGCAGAGTGGTTCAGTGGAGCCAAAGGCAAGGGCTTCAAGCAGTGGCTCTGTGTCTTTGTCAGTCTCTGGAAACTGGGGCTAAAATTAAAAGCACTTCAACAGTTCTAAATGTCAGACGGAATGCTTTCCTCAGCAGGCAGCATACAGTGTTGACTTTCCTCTTGTGTTCTGGGCTATTGTGTGAGATGTTGGATCTGGCCCTGTTAGCCCTTCACTGATACAAGAGCCTGAAGAACAATTTGATCCACAATTAATATTCTGCAATGTGATGTCGTTGCCAGTATGCCTGGGACTTTAATTGAGCAAGTTTTATTTTGTGAACTTGTTTTATTCTTTTGGTCCTTGGAGACCATATTCTTTTATGCTGTCATTACCTCCCCCTCCCATGGAAAGTTCTTGTGAATGCCTAAGTATTACACTTCCTAAATTGGTACTAGAACACACAGAGGGTTATTGACCACACATGAAATGAACTATGGGAAGATTTTATAACGTTAGAACAGCCATCTGAGACTCATGGTCACACACACAATTCCAGGAAATTTATAACTGGTTGTGATTGAAGTATCTGAATACTTGTTTGTAGCTTTGATGACTCTTAGCGAGGCTTTGTGAATGTGGACATTACATCTGTTGAAATTGTGATCTTAATTTAGATAAAACAGACCAAGAAAGATAAATGGTGAGCATGCTTGTGGGTACTCAGAGAGAACCCATGGAAACTGGAGCATGACCAGGCCTTAACTCCATGAAGCTCTTGATGGTCTATATGAAAGTGAATAGGACAAAGAATTGGGAAAGTGCTTTGTGGAATGTTCCAGAATTTTGTTTGCTGGCTCATTAAAATATGGAGCACTGCATTCCATTTGGGAATTTGTAATTCAAGAGCTTGGAATTGGGCCCAAGAAATCGTATGTCTAAGTTCCTAAGTCATATTATTGATAATCTTGCACGTTTAGAGACCCCTGGAATAAGAATTATTCTCATGATTCATTATGCAGAAGAATCATTTTGGAGAGCCTAGAAAATCTCCAAAAACATTTTATGGGGCTTAAGAATCAGAGATCTAAATTTTTTTTAAATTTCATTTTTGACATTATAATTACATAGTTTCCCCTTCCTTTTCCTTTCTCCAGACCCTCCCATATACCCTTTCTTGGTTTCTTTAAAATTCATGACTCTTTCCCAATAATTGTTATTACATGTATATATGCAGATACATTTGTATTCCTAAATATACCCTGCTTCGTCTGTATAATGTTACTTGAGTATATGTTTTCAGGGTTGATCATTTGGTATTGGATAATTAGTTGGAGTTTTCATTCCTGGAGAACACTATTTCTCCCACTCTCAGCATTCCCTGGTTCACTGTGGTTCTTTATGTAGGGTTGAGGCCTCATGGACTTGCTCCTGTCCACTGGCACTAGAAAGCCCTATCGTGCTTCTGGTACTCCAGGTTCCAGGATACTGATCTGAAGACTTTAAACCACAGGGACATCTTCATCTTGTATTTTTGACTTCTTCATTTTTTTTTCATAATTATCATGGTAGAGTTCTAATATTCTTTAAGGGTAAGAGAAAATCAAGTGGAAATATTATTATAATTTAGAGACTTGGGGCCCAGGGAGTGGGGAGTCTGGTTGGTTGGGTGGGCTGGGGTGGGGACATCCTCTTGGAGACAGGGGTGGGGAGGTGGTGTGGGATGTGGAACAGTTGGAGGGCAGGCTGGGAGGAGGATGAAGTCTGGATTGTAAAAAAAAATTAAAGAATAAATAAAAAAATAGTTTAATGGTTTAATCATAATTATACCATATAAAACTATGATGTGTTGCAATTACAATAGGATGAATAGTTAGCAGAATCTGAGATTACCTGCTATCAAGTAAAACTAAATCTTTTTAAAGGAAACAGTGAAATATAATAGGAAAAAGAACAGACTTTCGAGATTGATAGGTTCTGACTTTCCTACTTACACTGTTTAGACAAATTATGATGATTCGTTTCCTCTTGTGGAAAGAAATAGCAACTCCCGAGGCATACTGGGAAGACTATATATAATATGTATCATATGTATACTATAGCTTCTGATGTACTGTAAATAAATGGTAGCCATAAAAAAAGAAGGGGAGGAGTATGAAGTGAATAGTATCAAAATACATTGCATGCATGTATGAAGTTCTCAAAGAATTAATAAAACCATTGTCTTAGTCACTTTTATATTGGTGTGATAAAATACCATTACCAAGGTAACTTGTAAAAATAACATTTAATTGGGCCTATGGTTTTAAAGGGTTAGAGACCACGAAGCAGAAAGAGGGCACACTGGGAACTGCACCAGTCTTTTGAAACCTCAAAGCTCATCCCCAGTGATACACCTCCTCAACAATGCCACACTTCCTAATCCTTTCTAAACATTTCCACCGATTGGGAACCGCCTATTCAAAGATATGAACCTATGGGGCCAATCTCATCCAAGCCATCACACACATTACAGTAGAAGAAGAAGCAGAGGTGACCACACGTGTCTCTCATTTCTTAGTTCACACCACTGGCTATCAGGTGAAGATGGCTGTCCAACTTCATACTTCAGCAAATGCTTTCGGATGGATTTAGCTTGAGTCTACAAGTAAACATCATTGCTTGAGAGTCTTTCATGTAAGATTTATGAGCTCTTTGAAGATAATACTCTAAAGAAAATCTAAAACAAACTTTTGGGTGTTGTGCAATGGAAAGTATTTCTTTTCTGTGATTAAATAGGCATGTTGAATGCATATTTTCTGAAATGCTAATGAGATTTGAAAAAAAAATGAAGTGTGTTTGTATATTGGCTTGGCCTATGTCTTCAAGAATGATAAAAACCAGTTCCAAATATATATATATATATACACACACATATATATGTGTGTGTGTATACATACATATATATATACACATATATATTATTCTAAAGATAATAATTATATGAATGTAATGGAACAATTCTGGGATTTCTTGTTAAGCTTGCTAACTCAAATGAGTATCTTTGCCCACTCCTCCACTCTCATTTTCCCTTACTAAAGAATAGATAAACATACTCAGGATTTCTGAAGAAACTTCAATGAACACAGAAGTCAGTCAGATTATAGAAATCCATAAGGTATGTGGTACATTACCACATCATCTCTCCTAGGCAAGACATGGATGACCACAACAAAGGAAAGTGTGCTACTGAGAATGGATGGGGTACCATCTGATAGAAGCTGCAGTGAGAGCTGATTCTATTGTCAGAGTCATGTGAGAACAGAAGGGAACCAATGAGTGAATATCTTCATCTCTCTCCTCGGAATACGCTGTCTAGTCATTCCACTGGACAAACCCAGTGGCATCCAGTGGGCAGGGAACTCAAGTGATGATGTCTGTAGAGTCAGTGTCATGGTACAAAATCAGGTCAGAGGAGGAAAAGCTCACAGATGTGAGGGATGTGTGCTCAGGAGGGAACCAAGAAGCAATGATTTCTTTTGTCAGAAAGAAGTGTTTTGAAATGATTCAAGGGCACAGGAAAAAAAATTGGATTAGCTGTTTGCATGTATAGAAAGAGCTTCTATCTGAGTGCAGGATGAATGAAATTACTTTGGAAAGATATTCAGATACATGGTTTCCAAAGACAGTTTTAAGATAAAAGATGTTGTGGTGGTTTGAATATTCTTGACCCGGGGAGTGGCACTATTAGGAGGTATGGTTGTTGGAGTAGGTGTGGTCTTGTTGAAGGAAGTGTGTCATTGTGGGTGTGGACTTTAAATTTAAGACCCTCATCCTAGCTGCCTGGAAGACAGTGTGCTCCTGGCTTCCTTTGGATGAAGATGTAGAACTCTCAACTCTTCCTGTTCCTTGTCTGCCTGGAAGTTGCCATGCCCCACCTTGATGATAATAGATTGAACCTCTGAACCTGTAAGCTGGACCTAATTAAATGTTGTCCTTTATAAGAGTGGCCTTGGTCATGGTGTCTATTCACAGCAGTAAAACACTAACCAAGACAGATGTTGTTCTCTAGATCTAAAAGTAAATATAAAAAGTCTTTTCTAGCCACATTGAATGACAAGGAAATCTTAATGTGAAAGGCTGAATCTTACTGGGGAAAAAGAATGGAGACAGGAGACAAGAAGTAACCATGGGAGGACACTGGCTTAGAATTGGAGAAGAAGTGGCTGTCATCTGGACCCTTCATTCTCGGTGTGGTAGACTAGGTAGAAGCTGAATTGCTCTCCATCAACTAGATGTGTGCCATTTCACCTGGTCATTGTGAGATTAAAGTAGGTTATGTATGTGAAAGGCTTTGGGTTAAGTCTAGAAACAGACTGTTGTCAATAAATCTAATAATCTAATAATACATAACTGATGCCAAATTAATGCCAGGCATATCCTACTTACTGTCTGTAATTCTTTAAGTAGTCTCATTTCATGGAGACACTGAAGGCTCAGAGCTCAGTAATTTGTACAAGGCCTGTAGTTAGCAAGTGGCCATGCCAGGTCCTGAAGCCAGGCCAATTATATCCCAGTGCCAGGCTCTTCCTGGTAAACCTCATAGTCTTTGTCCTTTTTTTCTCATAAGGCAAATACTTTTGAAATAGCTTTCTCTGAAGTCAAATGACACTGTGTAGTGAGTTTTGTTTGAAATTCTGTCCAGGAAAAGCACTGAAGTTGATAAATACAAGCTCCTATAAAACGTTTGAATATAATGTGCCAAGCAGCACAATTTCCAAATGGATGCACACACTGAGATCCAGCTTGCTTTTGTATTGTGTGAGTCATCTGAACTACTCACTCCCATCAGTGTCAGAATGATCAGAAGAATGGTCCTTCTTCATATCCTGGTCTGCCTGCCTAATTATGTTAACTCACACAGGGAAACCCCACGAAGAATTTCTGCATTTAAAAAATTGTTTTAAAATTAGTTAATAAAATGACAAAATATAGAATAATCTATGAACTTTCTAAAGAAAATAAACCCAAAGTAAAGAGGCAGAGCCTAATGCATTGGTTTATGTAATAAGAATAATGAGAGAGAATTTATTGGCAATTTAAAATGAGTTAAATACTTAATAATGTGTACAGCAGAACCTCGGTATGGATTATAGGTGATGTTTTGGAAATCGTAAAAGGAAGAGTCAAATAAAATAAGAAAAAATGGGGTGGGTGGACATAACATGCAGACAAAACACCCATGCATAGAAAACAAAATTTAAAAATTAAAAAAGGAATAATGTCATATATTTGGCCAGACAATGGAACACTCTTAAACCATCATATAAATCAGTGGTTCTCAACTCCCAAGAGTTTCAAATACCCCTTTCACAGGGGTCACCTAAGACATTGTAAACCCAGATATTTACATTACAATTCATAACAGTAGCAAAATTACAGTTACAGCATAGCAATGGAAGTAATTGTATGGTGGGCGGGGGGGGGGTCACTGCAACACGAGGAACTGTATTGATTTGCATTAGGAAGATTGAGAACCACTGATCTAAATGATCATTAGGAATATGGTGGCTAAATAAATTCTTCAGTAGCAGCTTAATATACAGACTTACGCACTTTAAAATATGATGCACGGGGTGGAAGAAATGCTCAGTAAGTAAGGGCAGTTGATCTGTACGTGTGAGGACTTGAGTTTGAATCCTCAGCCCTCAGTATAGCCAGACACGGCTGTTGGTGCTTATAAGCTCAGTACTTGGTGCTGGGTGGGGATAAGATTTCCCATGCTCCAGTGTATGACCTCCAAACCATGCACACATGTGCAGCACTAATTGGATTATCAAGAATAAGATAAAATAAAATGAAAGAAAAAAGATATGAAGTAAAGTGGGAAGGTGTTGGATGATTTAAGGGAGTCTTACAGGGGGCGAGTGGGATGGGTGGCACATATGATCATATTTCATTGCATATAGGTATGGAATTCTCCAGCAATGAAAAGCTAGGGGGATGAGGTAGCCTACCCAAAGCTCACTGGCAGCAAGCCTAGGCAAAATGGAGACTTATCTCAAGGTGCTAAGACAAGAGAAGAGGAGGCACCTAGTGCCCTGCCCTGGCTACCACATGAGACTGCGAGGGCATGTGTGCACACATTCATGTGTGTGCACCACCCATATGTACCATGTGCCACGCAATACACACATGCAGATGACAAAGTGACATGGAGGTATGCGGGATGTGGAGTTGACAGCATGCTGTGTGCAAGCTTATGTGCTGTGTTTACGAATGAACACGGGAAGAACATGAATGAGAGGAAGTAGTGTTGGATTTATATAGTGGAATAAGAGATGTTAATTGTTCTAAAATTCACTTTTTAGAGTGTCTCAATAATAGACTTTTTTTCTTTTTGCACTACACTGTAAACTGGGCCAGGAGCATGGCAGTAACAGAACTGCCTACCTAACAGGTTTTATATAAGCTATATTTACATATTTTTGAGTGCACAGAAGTGATCAAAATGTCAATCAAAGTACACGGCTCCATGTTGCTTGTGGCACTAAACGTGAACCAAGAGAACCATTTGTATGAGTGAACACAAATAGTTCTACTGTTCACAATCCCATCAAAATCTTGGCGTGATTATGGAAATTCTCATATGATCTGAAATCTATGTCCCTTGCATATTATATGTGATTTTATATTAAGTTTTGCATATTTTGAACACTTGAAATAAAATGCTTTATTCTTTTGCACTAAAAAAGAGTTGTATCAGTGTGCACTACAAACTTACTTTTAGTTAAAATCTAACTGCTGTTAATAACATTATGATTACAAACACTTAATGCTTTCCATCTCTCTCTCTCTCTCTTTTTCCTTTAGGTAAGTAACTGTTCAGGGACATGAAGAACTGCTATTTCAAATGACAACCATGTTGCAAAAGGTACTTTTGGTATTTTAATGTTAATTTGAAGAACTGTTATCAAAAGACACAAGGCTAGAATATAGTTGATTACTACTTTGCTTAAAAATCTTGCGACTCAGATCATAGGCATCATAGCATTAATCATTTTAAAATATGAAGAAAGTGTAAGTATAATGATCCTTTTTTCCTGTGTCTAAGCAGTTAATACCAGTATAATATTAGTATTATGTGGGAATGGAAAGAGACATTGTCTTTTCCTCAGAGTCATTTCTGGGAAACGAAGAGTTGGGGAAGCCGTTTGTCTGTAATAGGTAGAAGAGTCACCCTGGCTGGGTTCATGCTGCATTCAACTCCCATTTTTGTTTTTATGGTTTATTTTCTGGGGCCACACTGTCTTCAGAAGTATTTATAATATTCCCTGCTTTAAGCTTGCTGACAAGAGTGGAGAATTTTCCAGGAAAAAGAAACACATCTGTAGAAATAGGTTTTTTTTTTGATAAAGGAAAATAGGGAAATTATTATACAGAATTGTACAGAGGAATAACAGAGGGTGAAACTCCTTAGTCTGGTGCATCACACTTGATGTTTAGAATTCTGTTCTTTTTAAAATAATTCTCTCTAGAATCAATCTTCAAAATATGGGAACCGTCCCAATTTTGTTACAGAGGAAATATGTACAATATAAACTATTAGGCTGACTGTGTGACGTCACAGCATTTGTAACCATTCAAAACACCAGCTGTGTTTCAGAGTTCATGAATCATGTGCTGTCCCTTCTCACAAGATGACTTGGAGATGTAGGGGGATACAGAAGAGGAGAGACAATCTGTTTCTTTATGAAAATATCATTTTAATGAACTTCCAGTTTTGCTGAAAACTTTCCTTGTAAAAATTTGGGCAGGTGCCACTGAGGAGGACATGTTTAAAAAATGTTTAGGGAATAACTTCACTCCAAAATGTTTACCCTCTTTGAATGATGGATATTTAACTAGAATAAATTTCTGTACTTTGTGTGCACTGCTCATTAACATTGTTCTTGACACGTTTATTATTGTTGCTTAGTAAGAGAACACCGCTGCTCTTGGGCTGTTTTAAGGGCAGGTAGATATCACTCTTGTTTTATGATTAATATTGTTTGCATAAGTGTGTGGTAATGCTGTTTGATCTACTTGAAGTACCAGTGAGGCCTCCCAGTGTGAATGGTGGGTGGGAACTGGAGGGTGTCCCAGCAGGTCAGTAGGGAGATTTATGGTAGCTTTGGGAATGACTGTCTCATAACTGTATGGTATTTTTTTTTCATGATAAATTCTTGAGGGGGGAAATGGTTTTAGAAGGCTGGCCTGCTGACTAGGGGAGTTTTACCCCCTCATTCTATGATTCCCTTTCCAAAGGAGAAGCCTCTCATTTTTGGTTTGTGTCCTTCCCTCTGTGTAAGTGTATGGTCCTGAGTTTCGCTTTAGAATCTCTGTTTAGTGGTGTGTGAAGTCTTATACAGAAGTTGGTAGCAAAGAAAATGGGAATATTTTAAAATGTTCTAGATGAAATCATGTGGTCCTGCTATAACATTTATAGACTTTGGGTGTCTTATTTTCGAGGCCTATTTATCATGTAAGAACTAGAAGAAAATATCAAAGACTAAATTTCTCTGGCATTAGGGAGTTAGAATATTCTGCATTGACAATGACAAAAATATGACATACACACTTTTGTTTGCATGATATAGCTAACAAATTCATGTCGAAGTAGAGATACCTGTTTGGATTTTTGCCTACAATTAGATGTAATCCTTGGGCCATTTCCCGATGCAGTAGGACATGAACTTTCATTCCATCTGTTAATAATTTATTTGAACCTTAGGAACCTACATTTTACAAATTGTGCATTTTATTTCATTATTTTCTCCCGAAGTACATACATCATTACTAATAATGATAGAACTAGATTTGTCCACCTTGACTGAGTTAAGTGTCTCTAACCAACACATGAAATTGGAGCTCTTTAGTGTCTCCACTAAACATAATTAGCTGTGGCTTCTTTAGGTCACTGCAGTTATATTTAAATGCAGTATTTGTGACTAGAGAAAATAATACTTTTGTATTTTTTCCTACTATTTGGGATTAAAGACATTCACAGTCTTCATTAAACCTCATTCTTGGTTGTGAAAAAGAAAGATAAATTTTAAAAAATTGGTAAGGTAAAGATCACTACTTTTTTTTTTTTTTAACAAATGGGAAAAAGAATAGGATTTTTTTTTTTTTGAGAAAAGTGTTTATTCTATGATGAGATTTTCTGTATTGGATCTGGGATCCAAACCCTTTGTTGTTAACTTATGTATTATAGAGAATTCAGGGAAAACAGGGGCTGGGACGGAACCTCAGTTGGTAGAGTGCTTGTCTTGCAAGCACGAAGACATCATCATCATAACCAGCAGCAGCAGCAGGACAATCACCAATAAAAGAAGATATCAGAATCTGACAAAGTAAACAGAGTTTTGATGAGTTGATTGATTACTTTTTCCAAAGCAAAGGTCATTTCCACTCATGCCATCAATTCAGAACTAATTGTTAACCTTGGATTTGGGGGGCATCTTCAAACCATAGGTTTGGGGACCAAAGGTGATCTCTCAGGGAGACCTCAGGCTCCACCCTAACCCCCGTGCTCTGTTCTCGACGGTGCTTTGTCTGTCTCCCTGCTCATATTTTATTTCTATTTGTGCTGGGTCAAACCTACAAAGGAAAAGAAATCAAACTAGTTGAGTTATATATGTCATCAATGGGGTGCAAATGTCAAATGAGTAAAATTCGATTAGCAGAAGATAAAATATTGGTTTTATTAATACAGCACAACATAGTTTTAAATTTTCATCCTCATGTTTTTATGTGTGTAGAGACTATGCACTATAAGCAAGGGGCAGGGGTAAGATTCTTAGTCTAATGAGCGGGGCCCTCATTAGACCATCCACAGACTAAGACTGTATTGATTACATGGGCTAGATTACTCAGGTTCCAAGATCTATACCAGTCTGTGTGGTTCTAGATGTGTTCCCTTTCCTCAACGGACACTTGGATAATATATATTTGAGGCCCGATTTGAGCAATTGATGGATGTCGTTTGAAATCCAGGCACAAATGTTTAGCATCTTCTCAATAAGCCAGATGTGAACAGCATTCTTCTCATAGTCTTTTCAGTCAAAGAACTTTACAAAATACCTAGTTCTGAGAGGCTATGTATCAGCACCTACCAGGAAGACAGGCTGGGTTTATCATAAATCTGATTATGTGACTTTTGCATATAAAGTCAATATTTTCAGACTGGGTCACACTGTATAACCTAGGCTGGCTTTGAGCTTATGATCCTTCTCCATCCAGTGCAGGGATTCAGTATTATACCACAATGCTGGCTCCATTACGGGTGTGACCACCATAAGGGCTCGGTTATAGGTGCGTACCTTGGGCTGGCCCAGGTACACATGTGTACTACCATTCTGGCTCAATATAATTTTTAATCGTGATAAAGCATGTTATATGGTCAATATGCTTAAAACAAAGTATCACAATGTCATTTTCCCATTATGTTGCCAGTGACACCAGAGAGAAGCTCTTGGTAGTGCTGCCAGTTCACTCAGATAAACACAGGAAAAATGGTATGGGAGCCAAATCATTGGAGACCTATTTAAAGCAGAAAAATAGTCTAAGCTTCTGAAGGGAGTGAGCTCAACACGTGTCTGTTTAATTGGTTATTGTGCGTATCTTTGTATTCTTGATTAGGAAGCATGCTTATGACACAGGAGGGACTGAAAACAGAAAATGCTTTCAGTTCAAATTACTTTCTCCTTTTGGATGAATTTTCCAAAGTGGCACCAGTTTTGAAAACTGGGAAACACGTGATGGGGCTCCTTCAAACATAATTGCTTTTGGTAAACAGATAAGTCAGACCTCAAACGTGCTGCGTATAGGCTTGCTTTACCAGTCTTTCATTTCCGCCAAAGAGATCTCAAACAAAATTCTACTCCTGTAACACTCCTACAGAGAGGAAGTCTGGAGGGATGCTGACAGGCACACATGATATTAATATCAGCTTAGTCACACCTGCCTTTACCTGTGTCAGTTACAGTCAGGACCAGAGGCAGCAAGTGGATATTTCATGATTGAGGCTTTACAATTTAATTTCTTGATACATGACTTTGCTTAGTGTAACTACTAAGACTAAATATACTTGGCATAATGTCTGTCTATTATCATGAAATTTTATGCCTGGAACATAAAAAATAAACATGACATTTTTTTTCTTTCCTGTATCCATTTTAGTGTTGTCTGAAATTCTATAAAGAAGGAAGGCAATAAGTTTTAGTAAGATAAAAAGTCATTACTAAACTACCTAGTAAATATATTAATTGTAGAGATCAAATAGCGCTTTTGGATTCTGGTTCCAAAAACCGGAATTCCTCAATTAGCAAACTAATCAATAGCATTTGTTCTGATGTGGCGTGAAAGAGAAAATGGGCTTCTGGGATGGAGATGATGGAAGCTGCCTTCTTGTCAGGTACCGAACGCTAATACAATGGCGCTGTATAACATCTTGATTGCCAAGCAGCTCTGTGAAACCCAGTGAGAGGAAACAGTGGAATATAGTGTTGTCAATTAAGATCCTCTGTGAAGCTCTTCATAGCTCTGAACCCACTAGTACAGTAAAGCAGAAGAGAATGCCCTATAGAGCTCTGGTGTGGAACAGAAATGAAGTTCTGCCTAGACCCAAGGGATCTAGATACGGAAGACTCCATAATGACCAGCCTCATTTACTTAATTAAAAATTATTTTTAAAGTAGTCGGAAATTACAAGTGCACACTTGTAATCCTAGCAGTCAGAAAGCTGAGGCAAGTAGATTTTAAATTCAAGGCCAGCTGCGACTACGTAGAGAGACTGTGACTCTCTACGTTTAAAAAATTAATTAAATTAAAAAAAAACTATGTAAGGCACTATCATTGGGAATGTAATATTTTAAAATACAGTGACCTTTCAAATACTTACTATTAGGGTAAGTGCCAAATTTTACATTGCCCTTTGTTTGTTAACTGCTACCTTCAATTTTCTTTTTTGTTCACTGCCACAAGATTTCACACTGTAATCCTCTCACGACTCAACCTCTGTGCTGGAATTATAGGTGTAAGGCACCGTTGCTTCTCTATGTTTCATCTCTAATGTTGAGGGGACTCAGGCCAATTTTCTTCTTACCAATTGTCTTAGTGTTTTATTGCTGTGAAGAGACACCATGACCAAGGCAACTCTTATAAAGGCAAACATTGAGTTGGGACTGGCTTACAGTTTCAGAGGTTCATTCAGTCCATTATCATCATGTCACCCAGCCTGGGTGCTGCAGAAGAAGCTGAGAGTTCCACATCTTGCTCTGAAGGCAGGAGACTCTCCCCAACAGGCAGCCAGGAGGGGACTCTCACCCCTACAAGGCAGAGCCTGAGCATAGGAGATCACTAAGCCCAACCACCCACCCACACAGTGACATACTTCCTCTAACAAGGCCACACCTTCTCCGATAAGGCCACACCTCCTAATAGTGCCACTTCCTATGGGCCATGCATATTCAAACCACCATACCAATCATCACATTTGAATGGGAAATGCCAGCCGATTAGTACAGCCTTCTTATAGCCTATTCGTCCTTGAGTGTATTCACCTGGGAATTATTGTCTGACTGGCAGTAGATCGGGGAGACCTGTCTAGAAATCATAAGATAACTGCCAGCGTCGGCTCCAGTGCTGTTGGCATTGTGGTCTTGGACAATCACGAGCAGCTTGGACTCAGTTTCTTGAATTGATAAATACAGAAGCAGGAGTGGATGACTTCGGAGGTTCTAACGTTCCTTTTAATTAAATACTGCAGGTGATGAAATTGAAGGACTGCTCTGACTGACCCGGGTCCTGTACCCACCCTGAGGACCTCTATTCCCCTTAAATGGAAGCTTCAAGAAAAGGCTCATTCTTTACCTGGGAGGGTTTGAGGAGGGCAGTGATGTTTGAGTAGATCTATATTCCAACACATTTGTACCAGTTCCTGCAATGCTTACACATGGTCGGCCAGTTCTTTTTATGTAGTCTTCTGTCTATTCACGATGCCTGCCTTAGTTAGGGTTACTATTGATGTGGTGACCAAAACTACTTGGAAAGGAAAAGGTTTATTGGGCTTTCGATCCTGTATCGCTGTTCACCATCACTGGAGGAAATTAGGACAGGAACTCAAACAGAGCAGGAACCTGGGGACAGGAGCATCATTTGGAAGGGTGCTGCTTACTGGCTTGCTCCTCTGGTTTGCTTTGCTAGCTTTCTTATAAAACCCAGGACCAGTACCCCAGGATGACCTCACGCACAATGGGATGGGTCCTCTCACATCAATCACTAATTAAGAAAATGTCTCTCAGACTGGCCTGCAGCTGGATGTTATGAAGGATTTTTCCCAACTGGGGTTCCCTCCTCTCAGTCTGCAACAGGGTCACTTACTTCCTGCATGAACTCTGCTTAACATACCGTGAAAAGGACTGACAAGGACTATCTGATTTACCCCAGCTAGGCAGCAAGTGAAAACTTTGAATTTCACCCGTGTGCTTATCACTCTCCAGTAAAGTGGAATTTAAAATTCATCTCATTGCTAGTTCCTCTGTGCCTTTGCTTAAATGTTTTCCATGGCAGCTAAGAAAAATATATTGCCTCTTCATTGCCAAACGCCAAATGGCATTGATATTTGTTACCTTTTGTTCAAGTCAAGGTTTAAAAATATCAGTGCGCAAATCAAATAATTAAGTTTTGCTGAGTAATGTTTAAGGTAGTTACGAGATTGTTGGTACTGCCATGACAGCCAGAAATAAGATGTTAGGTATTTAAAATCTATCTATCTATCTATCTATCTATCTATCTATCTATCTATCTATCTATCTATCTATCTATCATCTATTTATTATCTGTGTATGGTGTGTCTATGTATTAGGAGATTGCACATATATGCTTTGGAGGTCAGAGCACAATTTGTTGAATTGGCTTTTTCCTTCCACCCTTAGTCTAGGTTCTGTGATCTCAGATTGTCAGACTTGTGGGTCTAGTGGCTTTACCTGCTGAGTCATCTCACCAGCCCAAGTATGTTGTTTTGAGTAAAAGTTTTATGAGCTTACTTGAATATGAAAAAGAAGTCTGATGTTGGCCTACTTCTTTGTGAATCAGGTCAGACTGTTCAATATCAAGGTTGATGGTAAGTATTAACAAAATGATTGAGAATAGGACAGATCAGTGGATAAGCACACACTTACCATGCATGAAGTTCTGTGTTCATTCACAGCACCCTCAAAAACATCAAATAAACCCCAGAAAAATATCAGCAATTTAGAATGACTGACATCAACTTAGCCAAACCTGAAACGTGGCAGGAAGAAAGGAAACTACGTTTAATTTTGGTTGTAGCTGTTTTCCCCCTAGTATTATAAAAGCCAAGTTGTTTTTACTAGTTTTTAAAAATATCAAAACAAAACAAAACAGGGTCTACAAGTATGGCTTAGATATTAAGAGTCTGCTGTTTCTCTACAGGAGCTAAGTTGGGCTCACAGCATTTATACTGAGGTGCCATTTTGCCAGTCAACTCACTGTGGGAAACATATCATCTCACTTCCACCATATGTGTTTGATTTTAGCATTTTATGGCAGTAGATTCAAAGCCATCCCATTCAACATGTAGCATTTAAAAAATAATCAATTTTATTTTTTGAAGTAAGTGTGTGTGTGTGTGTGTGTTCCACAGTGGCCTGCAGAGGGCATTGCACACCTAGAACTGGAGTTTTTGTTCCATTGACATGGTTGTTGGGTGCCCAACGTGGGTCTCCCAGATGAGCAGCACACGTTCTTAACTGCTGAGCCACCCGTCTCAGCCCAACTCCTGTGCTAGAGTTTGGACAGTAAGATGAATAAAATAGGAACTAAAATATGGGTATTGAGTAATGTCCTGAATAAAGCTGTTGGGAGTGTATTACAGGTCACTCTCACAGTTAACCAGTTTCTGGTTAACATTTAGATACTGAAATAAGGAGGAAAGAGGAATTTGGAAAGCAATACAATAACATGCCCACATTCTCAGAACTTGATTCAAGCCAGCAGGATCTCTGATGGTTGATCCTTCCCACTGTGAAGTCTTAGTCACGTCCCTGCTTTCAGGGTTCAAAAGATAGTTCTCTCAAGAGTTGGTGTAAAATATGAAATAGTGATATGTGAACTGAGTTTCAAATTAAGTTAAAAAGTGCTGATTATACTGTAGTGTAACAGCTTTTTAGAGCTTTTGAAACATCAAACAATTTGAGTTGGGTATCAGTGGCTAACCTTTCATGTTAGATAACTAGTGCACATTCTGGCTATTGCTTGGTAAGGAAACAGGTTTGCAGAAGCTGAAGATGAACTGATGAACTGGTGAGATGACTCAGTGAGGAAAAGGTTCTGCCAGAAAGCCTGGCAGCCTGACTTCAGCCCTGGGAATTCATGGTGGCCAGAGAGAACTGACTCTATACAGCTGTGCCTGCCCTCCATGTGTCCCCTTCATGCCCTCCAGATCAGGGTCAGGCCTTGTTAGTATGTCTGTGAGAGAATAAAGGATTCCCTTTATCATTAAAGCACAGCAATCAGCATCTTAGGAGAACAGCAGCCACCCATTTTCCACCCAGCCATGATAAGCGGTGCTGTGTCTTCAAGAATATATAGCTTTATTATTAAGATAGAAGGTACAGCTGTCTTCTGTAGATCCCATTAACTGTTCTAGAGGAAAAAAAATCACTTAGTTTAAAGAAAATAATTAATTAACTTGTCCTGGTCATATGAAACTCAGTGTCCCAGTCAGCTTTAGCTGTCAACTTGATGCAGCCTAAAGTCATCTGAGGAGGGAATCTTAATTGAGAGGTTATCTAGATCAAATTGGCCTGTGGGCTTGTCTGTAGGGTATTGTCTTGATTCTTTATTGATGCAGACAGCACCAAGCCCTGGACAGACAGCACCTAAAAGCTGGCCTTTGCATTATTCTATGGTTTCTGCTTCAAGTTGCTGCCCTGACTTTGCTCAGTGATGAACTAACTGTAAGCTGAAAGCTGAAATAAACCCTTTCTTCCTCTAAGTAGCTTACATGGTACTTTTAACAGTAACAGAACAAGACTAAAACATATGGAATAGTGCTGTGGGGGACAAAAGCAAGTACCTCAATGGATTTTATCATTAGAAAAATCAAGAATATTGGAGTGAAGCAAACTTGAGGAGTCAGAGAGATTGTCTGGAAGAGTTAGCTGGTATGGAGTATAATGAGTAGTTTAATTAAAATTATAGAGCATGAAATAAGTCTCCTTCCTGGACTTCTCTCATAATAAACCCACTCTTCCATGTTTTGATGGAGTTATGGTCAACTAAGTGAGAAAGGGTGGAATTATGAAAAAAAAAGATAATGATATTTTGCTTTAAATAAAGATTGTACAAAGTCGTCCATTAGTGTGTGCTTTGAACCACTCCCCACATGCAAGTTTGGAAATAACTTTCTTGGATCCTTTCTCCTCAGTCCACAGTATGTGTCCCCTTGGGCTCAGAAAGGGTCAGCATCATTTTAAGAGCTCAGAGCTTTGGATGCCGTTTCCAGAGAAAGTGATGTACTAATTCCCAGTGGTGTCAGAATAACAATAGTCAAAGGAGATAAGGCAAAGCAAGTCAGATACCCTCCCTGGTCAAGTTGATGAGCAGCTCAGTTGACTGAGGCTGCTTTTCTGGCCCCAAGGATACAAAGAAATAATATAATAGATCAGTCCTTCAATTGTTCACTCTGGAAGGATGAAAGAGTGTATATTCTTTAAAATTGGTAAGATACTAATTACTTAGAATACAAAGTATCTCTTTTCATCTTGATTCCCCCTTCCATGAACTGATGATTTTATGTTTGTCAGATGAGGTTGAGCTATGCCAAGAATATATGGAGAAGGAAGAGTTTGATGGATTGATCTCATTCTTCTAGGGTAAACCAACATGACAGGAGCTGTTACTAGCTCTCTGTACACTAGAGTACTGGGCATCCTCCAGCAGGCTCCAGTAGTTTTTTTGATTCTCTTTCTGGGTTGTATTTGAACGACTTAGATGGAGATGCTTCTGGGTAGAGAACTGATGATAATAAAGAAACACATTTCCTAAGAAATGCTAATAAATGTTTCCAGTTGATGCACAGTTAACTTCTGTCTTGAAAGAAGGAAAAACCTAAACGTTGTATTGGCTTACCAAATTCAGTATCAACCTATTTTGCTTATATTAGGAACTTGGCACCGATGGTCATTTATATTTAACTCTACTCCTCATACCATCCTTTGAACTAGTTTCTTGTATACCTCATGCAGGAAATGGAGCCCAGGGCCGCACACAGTATGAGGCAATGCTCTACCATTGAACCACATGCCTAGCCTCCCTTTGAATTTTCACATTTTATTGATCTTCTCATTAGTCAGTCAGCTACGTGAAATCCTTGACTTGTCTTATGCTGGTGTGATAGTCATGGGTTTTCTATTTCGGGAATGATGCTTTGGTTTGCTTTGGGGACGGGTTTTTACAGGAGGATTCTTTCTGTACCTGCTGTTCTTTAAGATGGAGATCATTTTCCACTCCTTACTACATGCCGCTGGACCTGGAGGTGTGATTCCATTTGCTCTTCAGCTTATTCCGAGGTTGCATCCCAATAAACCAGTGGTTCTCAGCCTTCCTAATGCTGCGACCCTTTACTAGATAAGTAATATATAAATGTGGATGGTGCTGACCCTCAACCTTAAAATTATTTTCCTTGCAACTTTCTAATTGTAATTTGCTACTGTTATCAATCATAATGTAAATCTCTGTGTTTTCCTATGATTTTAGGAAAGCAAAAGGGTCGTTCCACCCCCAAAAGGAATCCAATCCATACAGGCTGAGAACCACTGCAATAAACTCATCATGTGACAAAAAAAAAAGTCTTAAGGGTGCTTGTCAGCTGTGCTGTACATTACTGCCACAAAATACCAGAGGGAGGCAATTTAAGGAAGAAAACGCTTATTTGGGCTCACAATTTCAAAGAAATTCAGTCCTTGATGGAAAGGCGTGGCAGAGTTCATGGCTGTAGGAGCTGTGTCCAGAAGTCGTCTAGTCTAGACCGACCAGGAAGCAAACAGAGCAGAGGCAGAGTCAGGTGTATGACATTCAAAAGCTCAACCCCCGTGAGTACTTCTGTTCCCAAGCCCCTACCTCCTCATGGCTTTACTGCTTGCAAACTCATGCTGTGAACCAGCGACTGAGGGTTCATAACATTTGAGTCTATGGGAAACAGTTTAGATTCAAGCCGTAACTGTTGGAAACACATTTGATCCATTTTAAAACGAAGTACATTTTTCAAACATTATAGTCTAGCAAGCCTACCTCATAAACAGAACACTCACATTAGCTTAGAGTTGAGCGAAATCATCTAGTTTCAATAAAGTGGTTTTTTAAATACTATTCAGAGAATGAGAAACACATTGGCTAAATAATTACACTTTCCCACTGTCGCAGAGTCGATACGTCATTTACATGAACTCATCCGACATTGGGGACTTTCGACAGAGCCTCCTTGACCGGCCTGCTTCTTTCAGAAGCTGACGATGCTCTGCGAAGTTACTCTGCTATCACACCATGAAAAACCAGAACAAAATTGGAAATTATATATCATGTCTATTGTAGATTTGTTGACAAAAGTGAAGTGCATTTCAGATCCCAATTGCGTCAGAGCAGCACTGCTTTTGATTGTATTGGAGTTGCCCTGCCTCGGAGACTCCTGTATCAGAGTCTATTGATCCCATCATAGCTCTGCCAGCAGGTATCTATTGCATCATAGTTACACTGCCACCTTTCTCTCAGCTACAGTCATGAGCCCCATGGTATTCTTTTTAGAAACATCCCTCTCCACAATGGCAGGATCTGTCACACTTATGTGTCACTTGTGGTGGTGGTGGTGGTGATGATGGTGGTGGTGGTGGTGGTGATGATGGTGGTGGTGGTGGTGGTGATGATGGTGGTGGTGGTGGTGGTGATGGTGATGGTGATGATGATGATGGTGATGATGATGGTGATGATGATGATGGTGATGATGATGATGATGGTGATGATGATGGTGATGGTGATGATGATGATGGTGATGATGACGACGATGACTGCTGGCTGTGTGGGCGTGTGACTTTGTTCTTGAGATATTTCAAACACATCTCCCCTTGCTTTCCAGGCCAATAAACTTTCCCATAGCAAAGAACCAGAGCAAGGCAAGGCTGTCTCCAGACACTCTCACATCTAATTAAGAAGGTCCCTGCTGAGCCATTACCCTATAAGGTTTATTGGCATTTTCTGATTTTTCCAATAGCCCATTATGCTTATCTTGTTTAAAAAAAAATGTGAAAAGGAAGAAATTGACATGCATCTTTTTGAAAAGCATCAGGGAAAAAAAAAGTCTTCGATGAGTGGAATCATCTGCGCTCACTTATTTATTATGGTTTAAAACATTGATTATGGGTTGGTAAGATGGCTCAGCCAGTAAAAGTGCTCGATACATGCGCATAACAACCTGAGCTTGATCTCAGAACCCGCAGTGGAGGGAGAGAACAGATTCCTTTCCTGCCAGTATCCTCTGACTTCCACACACTACACCTACAGTTACACATACATGAAACACACACCCATATACACACAATAATAATGATAATAGTTAAAAATATTAAAAGGTCTCCCCTAAATAATGATTGCAATGACTTTTTTTAAAATACTGCAAATAGAGAGAAAAGAGTTTTATTCTGTGCTCAGCCTTATAACAGCTGTTTCTTTTTATGTATGTATTTAAAATTTGCTTTGGGGTTGTGAGGATTGGACATATGCCTTATAAGTTTCTCCTTTTTAAATTACGATTTAAAGTAATCATGAATTTTGCATATTCTTCTTGTTCCAGATCTTTGTTTTTGCTTTATGTTTTCTTGAGACAAAATCTCACATAGCATAGGCTGGATTTGAACTTACTATGATGCTGAGGCTGGACTTGAACTCCTAGTCCTTTACCTCTCCAGAGATTTATTTATAAGTGTTATTATACACAGCTGAAGTAATAATTGCTCAAACAAGTCCATTTTATTTTCCTGTTGATGTAATTGGGAAATAGTGTAAATAGAAAACAAATATGTTCTTATTTCATTAGCACTAGTTATTAAACACACACACACACACATATAGATTGCTATAAATTTCCACTTTTCATCTATAAAATGCATGTTTTTCCTAAAAGATGGGACTTTTTAAACATAGCAATTGTTAGGGGTTGTATCGGGGTTGTTGGTATGTTTGAGTCGTAGTTGCTGGCGTGTCAGAAGGCAAAAGTACTTGGAGATGGCTTTCCAAGAGCTCAGAAGGCATCAAATAAATGAAGTCATCAGGCTCAGTACTAATCCGATGATTGGTGTCTTTATACAAAGTAGACTTGAGACTCAGACACTGGATGACAGAGATGTGTGCACAGCAGAGAGGAGAGGAGGAGAGGGGAGGGGAGAGGAGAGGAGGGGAGGGGAGGGAAGGGAAGGGAAGACCACATGGTGTCAGGGAGTTGACAAGTAAGGCCCTGGAAAAAGGCAGCTTCACCAGGGTCAACTCTGAGCCTCCAGGATAGTGAGAAAACAAATGTAGGTTGTTTAAAGCATCTAGCTTTTGCTTTTCTTTCTTTTTAAAAACAGCAATGATAGAGCATCCACATAGGCCGAAGTCTATAAATAGGTTAATTTATACTTCCTGGTCAAATTTACTTGGCCCTTCCCCCAAAGTCCTCTGTTTCCAGGAAGTCTGTAATTTGTACCGTAAGCTATCGCGGTCTGTTTAAGGGCGACTGGCTCACGTCATATTCGCTACTTAGACACAAGCATATTCTCACACAGGCCTGCAAAGAAGAGAGTAAGTTGCCTTCAGGATTATGAAAAGGTGAAGAGATGGAAAGAGCCGTGGGGCAGAGATACTCCTGAGCTAGTCAGCTCACTGTGACATGCTCATCCCATTCTGGGGATTCATTTTGCTGTCCTGTTCATGTGCCCTCTGACATTTGTCTCTCCTTGGCTTCTGTCATGGCCAATATGGGCTCTAACCAGCTGCCTGTGCAAATTGTTTCCTAAGAAATCTTCTATCTCTTGACCTCAAATGTCTGGTCTTCAGGTGAATGCAGAGACCAACACAGTCTGGATAACAGTGGGCTTTCCTTGTTAGAGTTTTCTGTGGCTGTTCTAGACCAAACGGTCTGTCCTGAGACTCAGACTTTTTTCTGTCTTTTTGCAGAGCATTGACTGAACCATATTCCTCTGTTAGGTGGGGCTGCTCTGGTAGCCTTTGGTCCCTTGCTCTCAGTAAGTGGTGAGCTTTTCAAAGGCTAGGAAAAGCTTTCCTATACCAAGTGCACAGCCTAGTAGTGGTTGCCCAGTGAGGAGACCGAGATGGGTCTTGTAGACTGTAGTGTCTTTCAATGACAATCTTGGTTTTTGATAGGTAAGTGAATGTTATTGCTAGTCTCATATAAAAGAGCTGGTGAGCAGGATTTGTTAAAGTGCAGAGGATGTAGAGGGGTGCAAGACCCTATTAGAAATGATTCCCTCCTTACAGTGTCATTCCTGCTTGCTGAAAAAGATTGTGTAGTATCTGGGAGTAATTGCAGATAGTTGAGTCAGAGTGTTACTGCAAGGGATAGCCCAGAGACCTGGGAGAGAATCAAACATGACTGGCAAAAATAAAATGATTCCTAAAGATATTCTGCTCTCCTCATAGGTTCACACCTCGTCCAGTTGTCCTTAGAGAGGCTTCACCCATTAATCAATGGAAACAGATGCAGAGACCCACAACCAAGCGCGAGGCAGAGCTCATGGACTCCTGTGGAGGAGGGGGAGGGAGGATTGTAGGAGGCAGAGGGACCAAAGACACAACAAGAACGGAATCAACTCCACAGTGCTCACGGGGGGGGGGGGGGGCTCCCAGAGACTGAACCGACAACCAGGGAGCCTGCGTGGGACTGACCTAGGCCCTCTGCATGTATGTGGCGGTTGTGTGACTTGGTCTTCTTGCGAGACACCTCACAGTGGCAGCAGGGTCTACCTCGCTCTTTGGCCCAGTTTTTGGGAGCCCTTTCCTCATACCAAGTTGTCATGCGTCCAGCTTTAATACAAGGGAAGGTGCTTAGTCTTACTGTACCTTGATATGCCAGGTTTAGTTGATAGTCATGTGAGGCCTGTCCTTTTCTGAAGAGAAAAGGAGGAGGAGTGGATGGGAGAAGGGTAGAATGGAGGCTGGAGGGGGGACGAGGAGGGACTAGGAGGAGAGGAAGAAGGGGAAATTTCAGTCAAGATATACACATACATATACCTATACATATGAAAGGGTCAGGGAGGGATAATTGGATTGTGTGTGTGTGTGTGTGCGCGCGCGCACGCATGTGAAAGAATATATGTAAGAACAGCCGACAAGAGTGACAAAATAGCCAAGAACTGAGAAAAGCTACCAGGTTTTGGCGGAGCTCACATGGAAGCCGTCATAGCTGTCTCAAGGCTTCCAAGGTGTAGATTACCAGGAAACTTGTGCTATGTAGTAGAGCCTCTCGCCTTTTTGAAGTGATTTAAAAAAATCAAGTAAATTGCACATGCCTGCCTTTAATCCCGGTGCTGGGGAGGCAGAGGTAGCCAGGTCGTTGTGAGTTTGAGACCAGCCTGGTTTACAAATGGAGTTTCAGGAAAGCCAGGGCCACACAGAGAAACCTTGTCTTAAATCACTCCCCACCTCCACAAAAAAGAAAAAAAACATCAAATAAATCTGAAGAATAGTTCCCATGGAAACAAGGATATTACTTTTAATCTAAGTGATGAAACAGCGCCCCCTAGTGGATTTCCTCCAGATAGCAGTGATAATCAAAATCAGGTGGCATAAAAAGAAATGGAAAGTAGGCTGCTCCTAGGTGAACTGTCACAGAAGGGGGTGGTCCCTGAAGGAGGGATCTTTCTGTGTGCTGCTGACCTCTGGGAACTCATTAGTTCATGAATGAATTAACCATGAAACTGATTACTAATCTCTATATTATAGAATATACTTAGATCATATATGAGAAAATGTTTTCAAAGCTAGGCATTTTAGAGTTTTGCACCTAGCTCCTGTTGTGAAATGAGTGAGCTTCTTGGGAATTAAAGTATTAAAAAAAAAAACCCCACTCCGATGGCTTGTGGAATCATTTTCATGGCCATTTTGTTAAGTCTACTTCTTCTAAGTGAGAAAATTGTACTTATATGGTGAGGCAGGTCTGCAGTCCCAGCCTTGAGTACATAGTGAGTTCTCGGCTAGCCTGGGCTTCATGAGCTCCTGCTTCAAAGAAAGAAATAAGATTATTAAAAACCAAAAAATTCAGAAGAGATTACAGATTTTTTTTTTAGTCACCAGGGAAGAATCCATTCAACAAAATTAAAATTCTAGGTAGGGCTGGAGAGATGGCTCAGCAGCTAAGAGCACTGGCTACTCTTCCAGAGGTCCTGAATTCAGTTCCCAGCAACCACATGGTGACTCACAACCATTCGTAATGGGATACGCTGCTCTCTTCTGGTGTGTCTGAAGATAGCTACAGTGTACTCAAATATATAAAATAAATAAAATCTTTAAAAAAAATTAAAATTCTATTTTAAATAATTCTAACGGTACAGAAAGGTCCTTCCTGGGAATTCTCCCTGCCTGGGAATTCGCCCTCCAGGTTACCCAAACGCTGGTGTGGTAACCTCATTTGCCCTTCTGGGGACTTGTTAGGTGTTTTCTTTTCTATGAATAGAAGGAATTCTACCTATTGTTTTAAGAATGGATTCTGATGGAAAACATAGCTATTTTAAATATCACAATATGCTTTTAATTCCTAACAAAAATGGCAACAGTGTATGTGTGGGATCTCTTTGGTGTGTTGAAATGGTTGTTTTTTATTGGAGCTCTGTCAGTTCCAACTGATAGTTTGATTGATTTCCTTGTTCATTTTGTGATACAGGACTTTTCCTTTGTCTGTAGCCCAGGCCGGTCTTTATAATTACTCTGCTTTAGCCTTTCCCCTGCTGTGATTACAGTCACATGACACGCTTGGCTGTCAACGTCTTCTTTCTTTAAAAAAGTAACTTAAACTTTTGTTTTTATATTTATGTAGCGTGTATGAGTGTACGTATTCAGTGTATATGTCTTTTTATGTGTCTGTGTGTTCACATGTGTGTGCACGTGTAATTTGTGTATGTGTGTGCTGCAAGTGCACGTGTGGAGGTCAGAGGACTCGGTGTGGAAGTTGGTTCTTGTCTTCCACCATGTGGTTTCTGGTGACTGACCTCAGGTTGTCAAGTTTGACAGCCAGCAAATCCCTAACCCACTGAGTCATCCCTCTGGCCTGTGACTGTCAACCTCCCAATTAAAGAATACATTTATGTTTGCACAGTAAATCATTGCCACAGGTTTCCATTTTGTGGTCTGTTGGCTTTATGAGGCTGTAACCTTTTCAGCCAGTCCCTGTTTCAGGTGCCTTAGTAACTGGCCACCATGATAGCAGCAAACACAGGACACAATTACAAGCATCCGACATGTGCATCAAATGTTTCTTTGGGAATGGAACACTCTTCGGTACGTGAGACATTTTGTGTGTTCTGTTTACACTTAAAAAGCAAATGTTTATCTGCCCATTACTGAGACCATTTTTGATTAATTTCTTTAATTTCCTTTTCAGAAAATGATAAATAGGGGCTATATAGTTAAAAATTCATAGGTTATTTAACAAGACTCTTAAGAAACCTAGACTATGGTGGGGATTAGAGAAACGGCCAATTGCCTAGAACATTAGTGGCAGAGAGTCTACCGAGGAATTGGTGGCGTTTTCAAGTTGTTTCCATCAGAACATATATGAGGAGATAAAATTATTTTCCAAATATTACCAGCACAGATCACTTTCAGTGTTGTTTATGATGCAAAGTGATGTCATTAGGTTGCAGAAGCTTTCTGGATGCCTGAAGCTCTATGCTGTAAATCAGGTCTCCATGTGGACTGGCAGGTTGGACACCATGTGACATGGGGACTTCTAGACCATAACTAAGAAACCTACTCAGGATTTACCTTCCAATGAGAAGAACTCCAAAAGGAAAGTTCCTATTGCAATCTTTGAACACACTCTCTTTGTGGAAAAACAGTATTTTGTGGTCAGACATTATAATGTGTATTGCTGTCCTTGAGACACAGCTTCGGACTTGGGACTTTAGTCTAGCAGTGACTGGTTCACTCTGGGTATGATTTATCCTTGTGGGGAGCAATTGCTGATGCATTTCCATTAGCACTCTAAGATCCAAGGGAGGAAGAAATAGACTTTGAAATCCCCCATGTTGGCAATACAATTTTGGCCGTATTTTAAAGGTTGGGAAAGCATTCTGAGATTGGTAGAAGGGTTTGTATGCTTTGGCATAAAGGTCGTTAGATGCATATTTAAGATATTTAAGTTTTTCGCTGGTGGTGGTGCATGCCTTTAAATCCCAGCACTTAGGAGGCATAGGCATGCAGATCTCTGTAAATTTAAGACCGGCCTGCTCTATAGGTTGAGTGGACAACCAGGGCTACACAGGAAAAAAAAAACGTCTCAAAAAATAAAACAAAGCAAAAAAAGGTATCTAAGTTTTTAATTTACACTATTCTAAAGTCACGTGATAGTAAACAGGATAGTAAACGCATGGAGGTCAGAGGACTATGTGTGGAAGTTGGTTCTCGTCTTCCACCATGTGGTTTCTGGTGACTGACCTCAGGTTGTCAAGTTTGACAGCCAGCAAATAAATCCCTTACCCACTGAGTCATCCCTCTGGCCTGTGACTGTCAACCTCCCAATTAAAGAATACATTTACGTTTGCACAGTAAATCATTGTGACTGACGGCATCAATAGATATGGAGGGGAGAGATTTCACAGGGCTGCACTACTAGACAAAGATGTAGGATGAGTAAGGGCTGATGAGAGCAGGAGAATCAGTCTCCTTCAGGAGCTGGCCCCTATATGGTTATCCAAAGCTAAGTGATCAGATAAACACAAGCAGCACTAAACAAACATCAGGCTGGGAATTGAACTCAGGACCTCTGTGACAGCAGCTGGTGCTATTAATGGCTAAGTCACCTCTCCAGCCCCCAAGAACCCAGTTTTTTTAGGCATATTTTTAAAAAGTAAATAAAGTCAAATGTGGCCCATGCTTTTAATCCCAGCACTTGGGAGACAGAGGCAGTTGTATCTCTCTGTGAATTCAAGACCAGCCTCGTCTACATAGTGAGTTCCAGGACAGCCAGAGCTACATTATGAGATCCTGTCTCAACATTCCCCCATCCCCAAGCTCCCCAAAGTAAACAAAACATTTAGGCATGGTGGTTTAAACCAGTAACCCCAGAACTTGAGAAGCAGAAGCAGGAGGATTTCTATAAGTTTGAGGCTAGTCTGGTCTACATAGCAAGGCTCTGTCTCTAAGAGCAACAATAAATAATACTAATAAAATGCTTAGTTGAGAGCCTGGCATAAATGATGACTTGTTTTTGGGGGTTTGTTTGTGCTCTTTTGTTTTGTTTTTGTTCTTTTGAGACAGGGTCTCTCTGTAACAGTCCTGCCTGTCCTAGAACTTACTATGTAGACCAGGCTGGTTTCCAACTCACAGAGATCTGCCTGCCTCTGCCTCAAGTGCTGGGATTAAAACTGTGTGCCACCACGCCTGGCTAATAATAGCTATTTTTTTAATGTCTAGCATAATATTTAAAAGATAATTTATTTCTTTTCTGTACTATTTTTTTTTGAGACCAAGTTTCATGTAGCCCGGACTGAGCGTTAGGCTACTTAATAGCCAAAGATGATTTTAAACCCCTGATTGCTTCCCACTCCATCATGTTGTGGTCACAGGTGCACCACTAGGCCTGGTTTTATCCACTCCTGGATTCCATGTCTGTGGAATTCTGGCTCCTCATATTCAAAACCAGGGTTGTAGGTATTCTAAGGTGTTCTCAGCATTAAATTCTTCTAGATGTCTTCTGTATCTTGGGGGTTTTGTGTGTTGTGTACACAAATGGCAATCGCGACTGATGAAATTCCACAACCAAGTACAGTGAAACGGAGACCTTGCTTTCTCCTCCTTTCTCCTATACCTCATTTTATTACAAACATGTCGAAGATGGGATGTGGGTGGGGGAAAGAGGAGATGGCTGAGAGAATATAATTTAATTTCTCTCCTGGCACTCTTGGGCAACGGGCTTTAATTAGGAGCTCAGATTGGTATTTAGTTACAAGGCTTATGGATCAAAGCTCATTTGTATGTCAGATGTAATTTAGATGACTTCAGACTGTGTAAGGGAAACAAGGATAGATTTTAGTGGCTTTGATTAGAGAAGCCTGTGGTTATTTTCTGGTCCATTGCACTAATACTTATATCTAACGGGAGCCAAGGATCACATGTGTAAGGGTTATCTTTGCAAAAATCAGCTGTCTCTGCTGACCAGACAAGTCTTTCTACTGATTGTTCTGGAAAGGCCTAGTACGCATCTGTCTATTTTCCTAATTAATGGGAAATGATAGATTGAATCAGCCGGTTGGGCTCCATTCTCGTGTCTCTTTATTCACCATGATCTCACCCACAGATTACTGCTCAATTATTTTATTTGTAGTTAATAGACCAAGGAAATGATTTTGGGAGCCGATAGGTCTGTCGGACAATATTTTTCTTTAGCTTGGGTTAATTTAACTATCCATTCATCAGGAATTTAAAAAAAAAGTACATTAGCTGGGTCTGGTAACACATATCTTTAATTCCAGTGCTGGAGAGGTTGAGGCAGGAGGATGAAGAGTTCAAGATCATTTTGGGGTATGTGTCATATTTGAGGCACGTTAGGGCTATGTGTGACCTCGTCTCATAAATATTACTTCTCTGTGGTAAGATAAGGGTAATAGGAAGTGATTAATGATAAGGGGGCTATTTAGTGAATGTTCTGTAAAAGGCATTCATAGTTAGGAGTCTCTGAGCTACAAACTTGGTTTGATTACTCTGTGTATCTCATCTCCAACTCCAGACACCTCTGAATGGGTAACTCCCCAAGAAGAATAGTTAGTTTGTACATGACAACTCCAAGATTACAGATTTTGAATAGAAAAAAAAAAGAGAGACATAAAAAGATTAGCTAGTTTATAGAGAGCTGACATAGAGATCAACACGTGGGGTGACACAGCTGTCCTTGGCCTGGAGAGGAGAATCTCTCACATGTAAGGAAAGTAGTATGTAATGCTTATAGCAACACCTTCCAGGGCTGATTACCACTTAGGGAAAACCTTACTCCTCCCCCAGGAGTATGCTAATTAAATATGTGTACAAGCTATTACACACTGTTGAAGCAGCTGTGTAGGAGTGAGGATGAGTCAGCTGCTGCTGCTATAACAACCACAGACTCACTGGCTTCAAATTCTTCCATGGGTGCACCTTGGACTGGCAGGTTTTTCTCTCTACTGTCATCTGGGGCATTCTCTGGCACAGGCCCCCACATATGAAGTGTTGAAACTCCTCACTGCAGTGCAAGAGAACATGGGGCAAGTGTTTAATATGAAAATCTTCTCTCAGGCAGTGACCAATGTTTCCTTATTCACATTTCATCAGCCAAGGCAAGTGTAGGAGAGGGTGGGTCCAAGTTATACTGAGAAAGAAAACTCCATCAGTGACAACCAAAAAGTAAATTATATTTCCGACTACTAGTTAATGTCAGGGTTCTACAATCAAGAGATGAAGTGAGGGAGAATCAATAATTATTAACCACAAAAAGCGGCTGTTATGCATGCTGGTCTGGGCTTCCTTTTGGGGGAAGTATGTTTAAGGAGTTATTCATTAACATCTGATGCCCTGAGACCAAAACTGGAAATATTATTTCCTGAAAGTGTCTATAAATTGTTTGCTATCCCTATAAAGGGAAAAATTATTTCCTTTTGCAAGTGAGTTAATGTATTTGACCTCCCCAAGAACCTAGCCTGACTCCAGTTGAAGAAGACCAGTCCTTACAGTGCCTGTTGACCATGTTATGATACTATTTTATGGATAGACAGCTAAAGTTGGTAGGTTCCTATTCTGTCTGTGCATGAGTGAGAAGCAACAGAGATTTTCCCAGAAGCCCTATGGGCATGCTGTTGTCCCCTCTCTGTCCCCTGATAACAGCACTGGACATGTGGAGAACCCGCACCCTATGTGGTTCAGGAGACAGTGAATGGGAGAGAGTGAAGCAGCCAGCTAGCTAGACTAGGGAAGGAGTCTCTGACCTTGGCCTTCTGCAGTAATCTTGAGTATAGTCATAGTAGAGCGAGCAAATACTTTGTTAATGGCCTTCTGGGCTTTGGCTTTCAAAGCCCAGTGATCCTTGTTTTTCCTGGCTTTGTCAGAAGTAGGAGCTGAGAGTAATCCTAAAGACACCGGAGCCCTTCTGGGTAGGTTCCTGGCAGAGTTGTCTTTGCCTGGATGTAGAGCACATCAGCTTTTATGAGTCTAAGCCCTGGGAAAGCTCACAGGCCTGTGGTGTTAGTCTGCATTGCCCTAAGTGTTAATGGGCCCGAAAGGAGATCTTAAACCAATGACAGTCAGAGGGTGGCGCTTCAGACAAAGAGAAGGAAGACTTTTACTCAAAGAGAAAACTGCTTTTACTCACTGTTTTTAAGTTATGAATAAATGAGGTCTACCTAGCACACTAGGAATAGTAGGGAGTCAACTAATTTTGGGGCACATGACTGTAAAACTCTAAATTGCTTTAAAAATGACTACTAAGCCATGCCAGATACCACGCCAAGCACTCCTCCAGATTGTGTTATTAAGTCCTCACTGCTGTATTGGAGCTGGATGTCATTATCCCAATTAGAGGCAGGCAGACTGAACTCCAGTGAGATTACCTCTTTCCCCTAAATGATGGAGCCGGAAGACAGCGGTGTTCTGTGTTGGATGTCTGCTTCCTTTTCAGATACCCCTTCATCTGTGATTGTACTCAGTTGAGTGGCTCTTTTTTTTTTTAAAGAAGTATTTATCTACTTTTTGTGAGTACATTGTCGCTGTCCTCAGACACACCAGAAGAGGGCATCAGATGATTGTGAGCCACCATGTGGTTGCTGGGAATTGAACTCAGGACCTCTGGAAGAGCTATCAGTGCTTTTTAACCACTTAGCCATCTCTCCAGCCCTGTTGTAAGTTGAGAAGTAACAACTTAAAGTCTCTACTCAGTGTTCCCTAAAGTCTCTATTCAGTGCCTCCTTTTCAGGCCACCTTCCCAGTCAGCACTGGTTTGGTTTGGTGCAGAAAGAACCCAACAACATTGTCATTTCCCCTCCTCCCTCTCCTCTCCTTCCCTCTCCCCTTCCCCCTCTCCCTCCTCCTCCCTTCCTTCTCCTCCTCCTCCTCTTCCTCCTCCTCTTCCTCCTCTTCCTCCTCCTTCTATTTGTTTATTCAAGACAGGATTTCTCTGTGTAGCCCTGGCTGTCCTGGAATTCACTCTGTACTCCAGGCTGGCCTTGAACACAGAAATCCGCCTGCCTCTGCCTCCCAAGTGCTGGGACTAAAGGCGTGTGTCACCACGCCATCATTATTCTTTTTATGAGTGGCTGCAGGCTCGTCAAGCATATAATGGTGCCACATAATGTTTTATGGTCAGTGAGAGCAGAGACCATAACTAAGCATTTGCCTAACACCTATCATTCCTGATGTGGCACCTTTCAGTTAAGGACTGGTTTTATGAACTGAACCTATTTTATGGCTAGCCATTTTATTTTGCTCATTAAGAGATGACATATGCCTTAAATTTTAATGGAAGTCTTTGTTTCACGAACACATTATCACATAAGGTGCTTACAGTTTGCTCTGAGTTATGCCACAAAATGTCTAGAGTTATTTAACTATATTTTCATACCCTTACAATACGGGAAGATGAAGCCCGCAGACAACTGGAACAAACAACTACCACCAACTAGAACCTGTGATATTAGATGCTTGGAATTTAGCTATTTCCAGACATCTAGAAGACATGCGTTATAAAATGAAGACATTATTATAAAATGAAAATAAATAGGTGCAATGTATGGTGACTGCAGTCAATGTGGGGGAAGTGAGGAGGCACATGGGACCCAGATGTCAGGTAGATGTGGTTCCCATGCAGGGTGTGTCACAGGTAGCCATGCTACACTCAGCACCTCACATCATCATTTAGAAACTTATTTCCAAATACTCAGTGTATGGAATTTTTACTTCCTAACTTGTAGGGTTCTTCTGAGGATGAAGGGTATGTTAATAGCGAGACCTGGTGTGAGTAGGGATTGCTATTCTCATCATGACCAATGCCCCTGAACTAGTCCTAAGGTGTTCCTAAGTCAGCAGACATACTTCAGGCTGGAGGTGAGGCTGAATGTAGAGGGCTGGCCTGGCATGTGATATTCTGGTTCAATCTTCAGGACTACAAAAAGCCAAACCTAACACAGATGTTATATTTTCCTAATTTCTGCAAAACATACAATGATGAGTACAAGAAGTAAAATTCCACAAAACATAATGTATTGAGTATGGGAAGTACAATTCACAAGTGTTAGGAAGTTCCTGAAATATACAAGATTTATATGGCTTCTCCAACTATATAAAAACAATAACACTTTATGAGGAGATATTACTCAGTAGAGCTGTGTCAAAGCTGTGCATGAATCTCCAGGGATGCAGCTTTCAAGAGTTATCATCCTTATTGAGGTGAGCTTTTTGGCAATGTAACCTCCTTAGAGTCATCCATGCTCCTGTAAATAACCCCAGTGGTTCACTAAAGTAGACCCAAGTCCATTGTTGGTGCCATATCTAGAATAAGTAGAGGTTTGTTTGAACCTGGGGCCAAATGCATGCAAGGCAAGTATTCTACTTATAAGATTCATCCCAAACCCAATCCTTGTCATTTTATAACATACATTTCTAATGTATACATGTATATACATACTGAAAACTCTTGTCTTCACATCTAAGATTAGGGAAAGATAGGCAATGGGAGATGGAGGCAAACTGCTTGTAGGTTGAGAGCACTGGGACATCTTGACGTGTAAGATCGCACAAAGAATGCAATATGTAGCTACAGGTGGTTTAGGGACTGGCAGCTGCCTTTGCTTATATTAAAACTAGCTTCTTGGAGAAACCATATGTATAGATATATAGATACATAGAATGTACATATATAATGTATGATGTATTAAATATATCTTGAAAATTTGAACATATTTATGTTCTATCTTCTTACTTTAAAATTAATGACACCACATAAAAACTTGGTCTGGATTAAAGTTTACTCTGTTTTATTATTTTGTCTTTAAATGATGAAAACTTAGCAGTGATTTTTAATTAAAGCTGGTGAAGGAAGAGACAGATTTATAAACCAGAATAGAGTCCAGAAAGAAATCAAATTATCTGATAAATGAGTAACTGTCTGGATTCAATGAAGAGTTGAAACACAGGAAACAGCTTTGATTATCTCTCAATATTTAATTAAAATAAATTCTGTCATCTCTCTTCCTTGCCCTGGGTATTTTCTCAAATAATCTTCTACCTTTCTGGTCACTTCAATGGGATAAAATGGTCTCATTTATAAATGCTAGAAGTCTTGACCAAATTAGAAAGCCTTTACGGCAATATCTAGTTTAAAAGCTTCATCTTTCCCTACTTCAGAACTGGCCTGTGGCTGACTGAGACATCATCCAGGCTGAGAAGAGCTTCAGTTAAATTTTCTTTCGTTTTTTCTTGCTCATCCCCTTGCTTTAAGGTCTTTCGGGCACAGAAAGATTGTAAATAGAGAAACAGAGGCTAGCTAAAGCATCTTTTCCTGTTCATTTTCTAAGGCTGCTAGACTTGAGTGAAGGTGTTTCTGGGACTTTTCCGAGTCTCCAGTCCTGATAGCCTTTTTCCCTCTGCTGTGATGCTGTGCCCGCCCTTGAGCAGGCAAAGTCTTCTGAGGCCCCAGCATCAAGCTCCTGTGACATATGTCCAGCTAACTACTCGAAGCTTTGTTGGTTTCATCTTAAAAGAAATTAGATTATTCCCAGCTGGGAAAACCTACAGACATCTCCAAAGATGTATCCTGGTCCCTCTCTGCTTGCTTTGTGAAGAGTACTCCATGACACTCTCTACCTAAAATGCAGTTCAGAGGAAACAGTCTCCCTGAAGATTCAGTAAGCTAGTTCTTATAACTCTTCACAGGATGTGTTTCTGCTATAGTCACTGGCTGAGGCTTTGGCTGAAATCTGGAGCCCACAGAGGTTTTTTTTTTCTACATTCCTATTTTTTTTAAAAAAATTATTTATTCATTTCATGTATATAAGTACATCACCACTGTCTTCAAACACACCAGAGTCGTTGTCTTCAGATGCACCAGAAGAGGGCATCGGATCCCATTACAGATGGTTGTGAGCCACCATGTGGTTGCTGGGGATTGAACTCATGACTTCTGGAAGGATAGTTGGTGCTCTTAACCACTGAACCATCTCTCCAGCCCCTCTTCTACATTCTCATTCAAATGTAATAACCAAACAGATTGGAAAAAAAACTGCTCTTTCAAAATTGTATTTTGATATTAGATTAAACATATGGAAACAAAGAATTTTTCTCTACTATGATAGCATATTCAAAAACATTCCTGAGATGGGTAAACGATTAAAATGCAAAATAAAATGGACAGAAATGCTAGAAAACAACAACGCTGTCAGTTTGATTCCAAGCAAGGCTTTCCAAATATGATGATTCCGCTAAGAAGCCATCAAGGGAAAGGAACCATCAGCTAGGGTTTGTAAAAACGAAATACTTCCACACACAGGCACTGTTAACTTTGAAGATGAATCAGTCACACAGTGTGAAAGTAATGGATAGAAAGTACTTAATAGCATTCAGTGAGATCATTAAGCAGAATGTGAATATGACAGAGATGAACAAGGGATAGACATAAAGAACTCAACAAAGGAGATCACCAGTTGATCCGCACACGTAGCAGTTGGGATTGAGCATTGCCTGCACTCCCTCCTCCCTCAGTCTCATATTCGTTCATTCTCTGGGTCATTTTGGACTTCTTCCATTGAATTTAATCTCTGTTTTGTTCCCCGTATACCTCCAGTATAAGATGGTCCACAATAGGTGTTCATGTGTTTGTGGGATGATTGCATAAACAAATGAAAGAATTCACAGAAAGTAAATTGAAATAAATACAGGACAATTTACCTTCCATATTGAAGAATATTCAAAATGGAAAATAGCAGCACGGATGAAATAGTGTATTCTCATTCTTGAGGGGTGAAGGTGCAACCTTTAGATTACATAATTTCATGTTTAAAAATGTATCCTAAGACAGGCTAGAGGGTTGGCACATGGTTGACAGCACTGATCGCTCTTGCAGAGGACTAGGGTTCAATTCCCAGTACACACAAGACTGTGCACAACTGTCTGTAACTCCAGTTTCAGGGGATCTGATGTCCTCTTCTGGCCTCCTGGCATGTATGAACATTGTAGTTAGACATATGCAGACAAAACAACCATATACATAATAAAATAAAATATTAAAAACAAAATATATCCTAAGAAAATTATTATACAAAGACACATTTGGCCATTTAATAATATATTACTTTTTAGGAAAATTATTACTCAGTGAAACATCTGTTAATAAATCAGGAATAGACACTTATAAGTCAATCAAACAATCAAATATTACTTAATCATTAAAACTGACTTTACAGACGTGTACTTATTGACCTGTATTTACATCAAAGGTGTTTGCATTGTCAGATATAGTGGCTCCTGTCTATAGTCCCAGCATGTGGAAAGTAGCGGCAGGAGCTTTAGGAGTTCAAGGTCATCCTCAGTTACACAGTTAATTTGAAAACAATATGGGACCTGGTCTCAAAACTCAGTATAGAGTTTAATTCTGTTTTTGCAAGAAGCTTGCAAGGTTGGCTACTAAAATGTTGACCACAGTTAACTTGAGTCATTTGAGTGGTCGCTTTGGTTTATATGCCCATTTTCACAGTCTGGACATTTTCTAGGAAGCATAGAAATTGAATAAACAGCTAATGTGAATAGGTTTTTTTTTTTTTTTAAAAAAAAGTGATTAAATTTAGTGTGTGTGTGTGTGCATGTATGTGTGTGCAAGCATTGTATGCATGCACATATGATGGGCATGAACACATGCCACACACTGCATACGCATGGAGTCCATAGGGCAACTTTTGGTTGTCAGTTTTCTTTTCCTGTACTTTCTAGGGATCAGATTCCGATCTTCAGGCTTGTGCAGCAAGCGTTTTTACTCACTGAGCTGTCTCACTGGCCCTCAACAGAGTTTTCTTAAAAGGTCATAATCTCATTTTAAAGAACTTTTTAGTTAATTTTTTAAAAAAGAAAACAGATGAAGTAATTGTTTTTAGATTTTTCCCTTCTAGTTTGTGATTTTCTTATTTGTTGTTACTGCCACCTAGTGGGTGACGAAATTTACTGTTTCCTTATTTGAAACGGTAGCTTTTTAAAAATACAGATGTCCCTTTCAAAAGTGAAACAAACAAACAAACACCCCAAACAAGCAAACCTAGTGACACATTATGAACACCTAACAGCCATTCTCCAAAAATCATATTCTTATAATTCATTCGTAAATTTTGCAAACGTTCCCTTTAAAAACACACTCAATTTATAAGTGATGAAAGAACACTCTGCCTTAAAAATACACGTGGTTAATTTTTCACTAGATGTTTTTGTCTTTTTTTGTTTGTTTTTGTAGACAGGGCTTGTGTGTGTGTGTGTGTGTGTGTGTGTGTGTGTGTGTGTTGCCCCTGCTGTCCTGGGACTGACTCTGTAGATTAGGCTGGCCTCAAATCCACTGCCTCCAGGAGTGCTGGCATTCAAAGGCACGCGACCCCACCACCCAGTGCTTTCATGGACTTTTATGAACTCTTGCACCTGTTAGCAAGCTGTGCTCAATTGTGAGAGACAGAAGTTGCATCCAGGGCACTAAACACATCCTTTTCCTATTATGACTGTTGTCATTAGGTTTGATATGTCCCCTGTCTGACCGTTTCTCATCGCTGTACGAGCTTTCTGTTACCCACCAATTCCATTCAGCTTTCCGCACTTAATGAAGCTCCTTGGGGTAGCCATTATAAGCCTTGACACCGTGGGCGCCTCAGGCTTGCCCACCAGGGCTGGCTCTGAGCTGCACGCCCAGACTAGTACGTTTCTATGACGCGGATAGTCCCACCGCAGGTGCTTCCAGGCTTCACTGTAAAGCGGCAAGCTGGGTTTGGGCACCCAGGCACCCGGCACTACATTGTGTAGTAGTTTAGATCTGTGTAGGTGAATGCAGTATTTTCGGTCTGCGTAGGTGAAAGCTAATAACCTCAAAAGCATAAACTGTAGTCAAATACAGCAGATGCAGCAAAACCAATAGGGTGACGTATCTGAAAGATAGAGTTAGCTTTTTTTGAGATATCATTTAATTATAATTCTATATATCTAAATTACCTATCCTTCAAGGCTTTTACAGGCTTTTGTGAGCAAACCCCGTAACCACTGTACATGGTCACTGCCCTCGCTTTCAGAATTGTCTTTATTTTTCCAGAACAACTGTAGAACCCCGAGAGAGAGAGAGAGAGAGAGAGAGAGAGAGAGAGAGAGAGAGAGAGAACTATTCTTTGAGTTTCTAACTTGTAGCCAAACAGCGTCTACCAATATGCAGGGTAAGGATGTGGTAAGTGTTTCAATGTCCTGTTTTGTTTATTTGTTTGTTTGTTTTTTGGAAAGGAGAAAATGTAAATGACACATGTAAAGCTCTAAAGAATTGAATAAAATTATCACTATCTAGTCATCAGAACTGAATCACCCCCTGGAGCTGGGCGTGGCTCAGTGGTCTCGAATGTACCCATCACACCCGAGGCCCTGGGTGTGACCCCAGCACCACACATCAATAAATGAAAGAAAGAAAGAAAGAACCCAGTCAGCTCCAGCCTTTGAGAAGGCCTTGATCACTCAAAGTAGGTTGAATTCAATTGAAATCTAGATTTAAATAAATTCAATAAAAACAAATACTATTTCCTTACATTAAAAATGTTTTGTTTTTTTTTGTTTTTTAAACAGTGTCTCCTGTAGCCCAGGGAAGCCTCAAACTTGCTATGTCACAAGAGGACCTTGAACTTCTGACTCTCCTGCCTCTACTTGTGAGTGAGGGCTTTACAGACAAGGCACAGGGCCTTGTGCATGCTAACTAAGCACTCTACCAATCAAACTGCAGCTCCCCCCCAAGGCCATACCGCCTTTAGATTTATTCTTTAAATAATAAAACAGTATTCATTTTAAACTCAAATATCTCATTTGTTATTGTTTGCTGCCATGCCAGCACTTTCACAGTAACAAAACAGCCGATTTATATACTGGTTTGCCACATTTGTTTCCCTACATGCCTTGCGTCTTTCAATCTTCACAACATCACCGGGAAGGTATTTAGTCCATCATCACACTCCTTTACAAAAGGACTTCTAGATTCTCCTGTGTGCTCCCTGCCGCATACAATGCCCGTACAAATAACTCTGGTTGTAAGGAATGTGTACCACTCCACTTCCAAGTTAGTCTTATATCACCTTGTTATCTTCTAAGGTCTGTTATAATTATGTCCATAACTACTATTATTTTTAATAGGGAGCCTAATGGAGATGAATGGGTGGCAGACAAGATTCCATTGCAAGTGTATCTCCACAAAGGAAAGTTCTAGATGGAAGCTATTTCCTTTTTTTGGCAGAGAGCCTAGGAGAAGTATTTGTCTTGTGTAGTGACAGGGGATTCTGTATGAAGAAAATCAAGGGCTTTCCTGGATTACACAAGTCAACTTGACAATAACAGCTCAGCAGTGGGTACCAGCTCATCCTACGCAGGAAGATGAGAATTGACCCGAGGTGTGATTCTTCAGGGGGAACAGAGTAATATATATTGTAAGCCCATGACTTCAGAATCATCAGAACTAAACTATGAATGTCCAGATTCTGGACCCATAGGAAGATAAGGGACCACATGGTTTTAGTCCATTTTAGTTCACTAACAATGGGTCCAGGAGTTTAGACTCCCACTGGTGCTTCCGCATACCATGGTCAATCTCGACAGGATGGAGCGGCTGCACCTCTCATCTTCATGTTTGGGACTGTCCCACCCTGTGTGGTCAAGCTTCCTGAATAATTTTCTTTCTCTTTTAATTTACTGTAATGGATCATACAACTTATCTAAAATTGCTAGGATAATTGCAATATCCAAAGCTTACTGGATAGACGGCAAAAGGTCAGAATAAGCCGTGGTTTGCAGTTAAGTCTGCTCCCTAAATGATGAGGCTCTTTAAAATAGAGTAACACTCGAACCCCACACCCTAAGGTCCTAATTGAATCTGTACAATATGGGACCCATATATTATTTCTTTCTAGAGTTTCTAATGTATTTACAGTGTACAGACAGAATTAAGAACCCCAAATCTACATCACTCAGTACCAGAAAACATGTGAATTGTAGCTTCGGGGTGGGTAATGACGTGGGCATTGATGCTGTTAGATGCTCAAGAGGGAAGAGGATATGAGCCAAGGTTTGGAACACAAATGATGAACAGAGTGGAGTTAAGCTAAAAGGGTCATTTCTGTAGCCAGCAAATAGTCATTTCGTGGGGGAAATGTTGTTCCACGTGCAAAAGGTAAGGTTGTTATTATTTTATTATTAAAAGAACCCTAAACCTTGTTGTCTTCAGACCTTGGACTTTGGGTTGGCAATGGAGATGTATTACACACTTAAGTCTGTGCGATCCTATAAGGTTGGAGTCAATAGGGAGAGGACTCAGACATCAAAGTCTGAAAAATATTTTAAGAATTACTGATTTACTGGAAAGAGGAGAATGACAGACTTCATTGTCATTAATATTTTTTTTAAATTAGCATCCAGAGTATCAGATGCCACTGTGGCATTTTCGAACAAAGTTTGTTTTAGAAGATTTTCCTTCTACGTCGTGTCACCCATTTCTGTCCCCTCCCCCCTTTTTATGACCTCCTCCCTGCAATCCCCCTTCTCATGACCACCCACCCTCCATATCCTTTCTTCCTTCGTATCACATGTGACTTTGTGCCCTCTGAAGGATCTGTTTTTACTTTCTCTGGGCTTTAAAGCTGTATCAGCATTTATATCCATTCGTGTATATGCAAGTGTATATGTCAGGTTAGGACCCACACATGAGAGACCATGCAGTGTTTGTCTTTCTGAGTTTGGGACATCTTGCTTCATATTATTCTTTTCAGAATCATCTATATGAATTAAAAAGATATGTGGGTGGGTATATCTCTGTGTCCCACTCCCATGTCGCCTGACCTCAGAGTCCAGAAGGAGGCTTTGAATGCTCTAGAACTGCAACTATGGAGAATTGTGAACTGTTGTGTGGGTGCTGAGAACTGGGCAGCAGTTTTATAGAAGAGCAGCCAGTGCTCGTAACTACTGAGTCATCTCTCCAGCTCTATCTACAAACATTTTTATTTTTTTAAATAATCATTTATTTTATGTGAGTACACTGTGGCTGTCTTCAGACACACTAGAAGAGGGACTCATATCCCATTACAGATGGTTATGAGCTACCATGTGGTTCCTGGGAATTGACCTCAGGACCTCTTGAAGAGCAATCAGTGCTCTTAACCCCTGAGCCATTTCTTCAGTCCCACTTTAATTAAAATATAACTACATCATTTCCCTCTGCTTACTCCCCCAACCCCTCCCATTCCCTGATTCCTCCTTGTCAAATTCATGATCTCTTTTTCTTTAATGATTGTTATGCATAAATGTATAAATTAATACACACACAGATACACACAATCCTACTGAGTTGGTTCTGTGTTATTTGTACATACATGGTTTTAGGGCTGACCACTTGGTATTGGATAACCAATAAGAGGGCTCATCTCTGGGGAAGTTACCCCTCTCTCGGCAGTCTTTAGTTGCCTGTAGTTCTTTCTCTAGGGGTGAGGCCTTTGAGAGTTCCCCCTTCTGTGTTAGCCTGTCTATTGGCGGTGTTCTTCAGGTCTTTTCAGGCAGCTATATTGTTGAAGTGTCATGTGTGAAACTTCCCTGTCATTTCTAGGAGACAGTGACACAGCAGCTTCCTGGTCCTCCGGCTCGTACAGCCTTTCTAGAACTTATTCCTAAGTTCTTTGAGCCTTAGGTGCAGGACTTTTGTTGAGATAAGGTGTGAACTATGTAAGCCAGGGCAGTATTGAATCTCTATATATTCTCCTGCCTCTGTCTCCCTGGTGTGAAGATAATAGGAATGATCCACAATGACTCTAAATTTGTTGTTTTGTCTGTTTGTTTTTGTTTTGTTTTGTATAGTTTTGAGACAGGGTCTCTATAGCCCAGATTGGCCTCAAGCTCACTATGAAGGTGAGGATGACCTTGAACTCCTGATCCATCTTCCTTTACCTCCCAAGTGCTGAGATTACAGGTGTGCATCACCATGTCCAGTTTATGTGATGCCGGGTATTGAATCCAGGGTCGTGTGCTCTACCAACTGAGTCGACCCCCAGTCCCACTAATTTTTCTTTTGGACTAAATTTTCGTATGGAGTCACTGAGGAATAGAGAAGCGAATTATTTACTCCAGTATTCTCCGGTTAGTTCTTGCTAATCATTTTGATGATAAAGTATTCATTTAATATCTTATGTCGTAAACGAATAGGTGAATATTTTCTCATTATCTGCTTGCTTCTCATTACTGAAGTCATCAGTGAGCTAGCAGAAACGTTTCTGTAAGTGCTGCTGGGGTCGCAGAGTTTGTTAGCTCTGCCTCTGTTGTCTTGGAATGACTCACATTTCTCTAGGAAGCCCTTCCTGAAGGCTCCTGGAGAATGCGTGTAGGCTTCACCTCTTCTCTTTCAAAGACACGTGTTTCAAATAGACAATACTGCCGCTCCTCGTCTTGTTTGTTTTTGAGGCTGAGTCTTTGTGGTGTAGGTCAGAATGCCCTTGCCTGGACCTCTACTGTAGCACCATCTTCCCCAGGGCTGATATCACCGTGCCCAACAACTTTTAATGATCTTGCTGTACTAAATCCATTTCTAGTATTATAGCTGTACTGTGTAAGACAAGCATTATTCTTATGAGAATGCAGGTCTACTTCATATGTCTATTATTGCCTGTCAACTTTGACTGTTCACAGTGTCACAGGACCAAAGGTAGCTAGTCACTACTGTCAGGGTTAGTGGGCCATTGTGAGATCTCGAATCGTATGAATGATTGCAATATTACTGCTATGTATATGGGGAGCTCTGGTGAGATGGTCCAGTGGGTAAAGAGCTTGCGACACAAACCTGATGACCTAAGTCCAATCCTCAGAACCCACATAAAAGGAAATGAGAGAGTCAGCTCCACAAAGTTGTCTTTTGACCTCCATATACGCATCCTGGCACACTACCCCACCAACTGATAAATAAAACTTAAAAGCTTTAATCTGTATCTCTATATCTGTCTGTCTGTCATTCTGTCCATCTGTACATCCGTCTGTCCATCCGTCTGTCCATCCGTCTATCCATCCGTCTATCCATCCATCCATCCATCCATCCATCCATCCATCCATCCATCCATCCATCTCTCTAGTCCATAAGGACCAGCATTCGGTTTTGTTTTGTTTAGGGAGTTATGACGTTCATAATGAGTATCAGTCACGACCTTATCTATGTACACATTCTACCCGATGTTTCACACCAGCCTTTTAACACCATTATGACGTTTTATAAATATTTAATACCTCTCGGTCTGTGGTATTTGAGGCATAAATCCTGGCAAACATTTATTGAATAAAGTGTTCTTCCTGACCCTGTGCTCCTGGGCTGCCACATTTCATTTGCAGCCCGACTGAGCACAGCTGATACATGAAAGGACCCTCAGTGGGGACCTTGAGGCAGGGGGCCAGGCCAAACTGCTGGTTTTCTGGCATAAGAGCCATTCGGGATGTCATTAAAACATATTAAATAATTTTAAGAGGTGGGAGGAAACAGACTCTCTAAAGAGAATCCAGAAGCCTCTTAATTGAATCCCACATGAAATAAGTGCCTATTAATGTTAAATTCTGGCAAGGACTGCTACTGTCCTGAGTTCCAACTGAACAAGTCAATGTGGTGGATTGCTTTCCAAGGAAGGGGATAATATGTGAGTTGGAGCTATGGCCCTGATTCTCCCCGGTGAAGAATGGAGTCAGGACTAGCTGGTTCCTAACCCGTCTTTCCTCTTCTAAGTGAGTAGAGAGAAGTTGAAGACTTGAAGTAACTTCCTCACACTGCAAAAATGCTAAAACTGAACCTAGTGTCTGCAGGGACTGCTGGGACAACCATTTTCTCTTTTTGACATTCAGTAATAGAGACTCTGAGGTCCCCTCCTTTGATGCACAAGTAGGACCCAAGATGACCAAAATTTCCCATTAACATCATGCCTTTTGTTATCTGTAGAAAAGTCTATGCTTCCAAAGGCTTGGGGCACTGTAGTAAGCAAAAAAAAAAAAAAAAAATTAAGTGATTTAATGTTTCTCAAAAAAATAAATCTGTCAAATCCGCATATCTTTTGATGTTAAAAATTTTAACATCAGTACCAATGTTATTTTAGTTAGAATCTTCATTTTTAGTTCTAAAGATCTCTCTCACATACAAAATATTGGTGCGAGTGGCAGAAACAGGTAGCATCTTGTTTCTTTTAATATTTAATCATTTCCCCTAGCAGCTTGAAGTGAATAGACAAAGAAGCTTGTGAGTATAGCCAGGAAATTGTGGAATCCACTTTTGTTTTAATTTTAGAGAGATATGCCTGTAGAATATGCAAATTCAAAAGCATCAACTATTCTATCGTGATGAATCATTAGATCTTGAACTGAGATGTGCGTCACGGCACAGGCTCAAAGACATAGTAAGGCAGCTGAACACCAGAACACCAAGGCTCCCAGCCACAGGTTCTGCTTTCAGAGTGATCTGATTGCAAGTTCTGTCAGCTCATCATGGATAAGGTTCTTTAGATTAGACTGGTGACAAGCCACAGTGGTCCCTTTGAGAGCTTGTTCTTCCACATCTTTGGCTGACAAGGGAGGCCATCAATGAGGAAAGAGAAGCTCTGGTTGAAAAACCATAAACTTCATTGCACGTGAAACCCTGGGCCAGATTTTTTTCCTTTATACATTTTTTTGGCAAATTTATTCCCCCACCCAAATTAAGAAAGAGGTGGGAGTATGGAAAATATTGCAATGACAAATTCCCTAGTAGAGTCATTACATGTGATTCTGGTTGCTATAACAACCAGAACATTATCCACAGCAGTTTTACTACAGTATAAGGGGACCTGAAATTAGAAATTATGTGTCCTTTCCATACAGTAGCACAATCTTAGCTTATTTAATTAGCTTAGCATAGGATTAAAGCATTAAAGACTCTGCTCTAGATTATATAATTGATGTGTATATGTGTGTGTGTGTTCATGTGCTCATGTGTGCATAGGCCCATGTGTGCATGTGTTCATGTGGGTACATGTATGTAAGCTGATGCATGTAGCCTGTGTGCACGTGCATGTGAAGGTCAAAGGTCACCACCTCCCATGTAGTTCTTCAGGATCCACCTGCCTTTGTTTTTTTGAGACAGGGTCCCTCAGTGAACTGGAGCTACTAAGTAGGCTGGGCTGGCCAGACAGTGAGGCCCAGGAGTCTGCTTGTCTCCACCTCTGCAGTTGTGGAATGGCAGTTCGCCATAAACTAGAGTTTCCTGGGAGGAAGGGGCCTCAGCTGAAGAGTTGCCTTGATCGGATTGATCTCTGAGCATGTCCGTGGGAAATTTTCTTGATCACTAATTGAGCCCACTGTGACTTATGCATCCCTTGGCAGGTGGGTCTGGGCTAGGGAAGAAAGCTAACTGAACATGCCCGAGTTTCTGCCCGAGCTCCAGCTATGGCTTCCCTCAGTGATGAATTGTGACCTGCAAGTAGAAGATGAAAGAAATCTTTTCCTGCCCACACTGCTTCTGGTCAGAGTGGTTTCTCACAGCAACAGAAAAGCAAACGTGGATTCTGGGGATCGAAAGCAGGTCACCAGCCTTGTGCAGTCAATACTTTTCTGAGCCGACTCCTCAGCCCTTCAATGGCTCAGTTTATAACTGAAATTTTAGAGCAAAAGCTTGGGCTCTAGCAGCCCCAGAGAGCTAGGCTTAGCCACCCATCCCATGAGTTAAAGATGTAAAAGCAAAGGAAAATGAGACTTGGTCCATGCGGCCGCTTTATGAAGAGGAACAGTCAGTCATTGGGTACTGACTTGAACTTTGGGTTCAATGATAAGAACTGGACCAAGGGGCAAGTGGTATGTACACTCAACCAGTCTGTCAAGGTGTGGTCCCATCCTCTTCATCTCAGCTTGGGTTCTGCCAGGGAATTGGAAGAAGTTCCTTCCAAGCGTTCTCATGGGCTGGTTGTCTCCATTAGGGCGCAGCCTCAGCACCAGACAGTTGCTTCATCTGAGTGCCTGATGGGGTGAGGTGTCTAAGGAAATGGAATAAGGTCTATTGCCCTGATCTCACCCAAGTAAAGGAGACTGACGAAGACACTAGGTTTTTGCTCTGATTTTAGGTTGCCTGTGGTCCTAAGTGAGGAGTGAGAGGGTTTCTATAAAAGCTGTTTATAAGCTTTTCTCCATGAACATCCATCCTTCCTGATTGCTGCGGCCACTCTAACCTGCTCACACTGCATTTAGGGAGCCTGTGATCTGAGAAGGCAGCAGATTAGCATTAAAGCCAGAAACATAAGCAACATCTCCTCTCCAATTGGCACCTTTCATAGGGGTGGGAGTAGGAATGGAGGTTCACTCCAGAACTCAATTTTGTCTCTCTGGTCGGGTGGCTAGCTGCATTTCTGAGTGTCTCTTCATTATCATTCCTGCCACTCTCCTATTCTGTGGATGTCTGAACTCAGGAGTAACAGGCACGGAGCAAGCACCTGCAAGGTCATCCCCCAGATGCCTGTTAAAGGGCCCAGGTTCCTGTGTCCCACAGCAAAGAATCAGATCATGAACATATGGTAGAAGTATAGACAGTTCATTAAGACAGAAAAAGCACCCCCAAGAATGGGAGCCGGCTAGTGAACTGAGGGGAAAGCCCCCAAAGTACTAGGCATGACCTTTTATAGACCATTTATAGAGCACCTGCCTTTCCCATGATTACACAACACAGGCCTTCTCTCTGCCAACTGGCTTCTTTCATATGTTAATTTTGATGCTCCACCCCCAGTTTTTACTCTTCCACTATGCAGACACTTCTTGAAATGCCCGGTGTAGTTTGCATCTGGTGGTATCAACCTTTTATTCCACCAGGAGCATTTGGGGTATAGGGGTTGGGGATTAACTCAGAATAAACCAACTATTAATGTTGTGAATATGTTAAGCTGTTAACAACACGCATAGGAAATTTTTACAATAAGGAATACAAATGCGTTTGTTATGATAAAGACTAAAAACATTTTCGATTCATCTCTTATCAATAAGTCCCTGGGAGAAGCAGTTTTTAATCTTAACACTACAGTCTCAGTTAATCATAATTACCGAGCAGGGTCATTTGACTAGGACACTGAATGGTCTAGGGTGGATGCTCAAGGTTCGGCATGGACCGGACCACACTTTCGTAAGGTGGGTGTGAAGACCTGTGTCCTGCAGATGAGAAAGCAGATTTTGGGAAGTGTTTCTTCAAGGCTGATGGGAAATCAACAGAGTATCTAAATTCTTCACACTCCTGACAGTGAGCTCTGATCACCAATTACACTTAGTGAGAACTACCTGTGGCCCCATTTAGCTTTTTTTTTTTTAATCAGCAATACAGTTGTTTACTTGCAACCCATTGGTTCCCTGGATGCCTTTGCCAGGTTATGTGACATAATGTTTTTCCTGGGAAGGAGGCTGTTCATTCTTGAGTAGCCCTGTAGAGACATTTGTCTAGGTGGGGCTATTTTCCAAATTTTTTTTACTTCCAAATCTCTCTTTTAAGAAAAACCTTTATCCTTTCAAACTTAAAAAAAAAAGGTGTTTATCGACGGTTTGATTGACTGCCTCAGAGTCTTCCTGTGTAGCCCAGGCTAGCTTCTTAAGTATGTTGGTTTTGCCCAGGACTTCAATATTTACACATTATCCTCTTCTAAGTCAGACGCTTCAGGGGAAAGTTTGAAGTTACAGGAGACACGAGGAAGGAACTAGAGGGGGAAGGAAAAGAGGAAGGAACAGGCTGTGTTCCTCAAGTCAATGCTTCGAATAGCAGAATCTTAACTGAAGGGCACAGAAGACGAAAACTTGAGCAAGCCTCATCCGGTTGGCTTTTCAAAACCAGCATAGCTTGCTCTAGAGTGCCGTTGTTACGAGTAACCCAGATTTTGCCTTTACAAGGAGATAATTTATATACTCTTGGCTTGTTCTTGGTACATAAGGACAGTTGTAGTGCAGCTGTTTCTCTCAGTTAAGATCTCCTTTCCTTAACCACAGGGCTGGGATTAAACCCAGGGCACCGGCAAGCATTCCATCACCGAGCTGCATCCTCAGCCCGGAGCGTCCTTTTATATTTGATGAATATTATGTTTCTCTTATCTGACCTCTTTGTTGTGCTTCAGACACCACACTTGAATTTAGAAAAATGCGGAGAATTGACTCATAGTATGTCTGCAGAGCCTCCCAAGTTATGAGAGGGTTGTAGTACCCAATTCTAATACTATTTGATGCAAGCCGCTGCCATACTGTTTTATTTAACTATGCTGCTAAACTATAGAACAAAAACATGAACAACATATCTGTATGATACTATTAAAGATATATAGATTCGCTTGCCCATATATGGATCTCATCTTGTTTTACTTTATTATCATGTGACTTCTTTCTTCAAATGATTCAGGCCAACTTTTAAGAAACACACACAAGATAGGCATTGGAAACCAGGCGTAGTGGTGCACACCTTTAATTCCAGTACTTGGGAGGCAGAGACAAGTGGATCTCTATGACTTAGAGCCAGACTGGTCTACATAGAGAGTTTCTGGGCAGCCAGGACTATGTAGAGATACTCTGTCTCAAAACAAAAACAAACAAACATAAAAACAGACTTCGGAGAGATTTTGTTAAAAGGTACAAAATTAGAACTAAAAGAAAAAAAGTCCAAGTGAATATTAGGGTTGGAGAGATGATCCAGGGATTAAGAGCTCTGTCCAATCTTTCTTCCAGGGAACCTGGGGTCAAACCCCATAACCTACCTGGCAGCTCACAACCATCTGTAACTATAGTTCTAGGGAATCCATCATCCTCTTCTGGAACTGCTCACACATGGTACAAAAACATACATTCAGGCAAAACACCCATACACATAAAATTTAAAAAAAAATCTCAAAAAGAGGCATTATATGTAACTTGCTAACTGCAGTTCAAACAGTGCTACTTATGTGTGAGGTGACTGAGGAGGTATGCCTTGAGTTTTCTCACTCCAAAGGGGGAAAAAAAAGAGTATGAGACAATATATTTGTTAATTAGCTCAATCTAGTCATTTCTCAATGGGTAATATGTCAAAAATGTATATACAACAACTAATATACATAGTTTTTGTCATTTTAAAATATAAAGTATTATATGACAATTAAGTGATAAAGAATAACATTAAAAAAATAAGAAAGTATAAGGTAGACATACAGTTTAAAGTGTAATAGTAAGAGTGAAAAATTTCAACTCACGAAGATTTCAAATGAACAAATATGAGGAATTCTTCTACTTTATTAATTGATGAAGAGACCAATAAAATGCTAACATCTGATCCAAAGGGTATTAATTTATTTTTAATTGGTGCATACTATTTAGATGTATTTATATGAGCTATGTGATATTTTGACACCTGCACACAATTTGCAACCATTACATTTGGATAACTAGCAAATCCATCACCTCAAACATATATCATTATTTTTAATGTGAAAAACATGCAAAAATCTTTATTTCCAGCTATTTTGAAATATGCAGTGTGCTCTATTATGGCCACCCCGCTGGGCTATGAAATATGGTAATTTGTTTCTCCTATCTGGGTTTTTTTTTTAAATCTTTATTTAATGTATGAGTGTTCTGCTGCATATACATCTGCCTGCCTGAAGAGGGCATCATATCCCCCTATAGATGGTTGAGAGCCACCATGTGGTTGCTGGGAATTGAACTCAGGACCTCTGGAAGAGCAGTTGGTGCTCTTAACTGATGAGCCATCTCTCCAGCCCTATCTGGATTTTTATACTCAATAACTGATCTCCCTAAGTCTTCCTTTCCAATATTTCTGTTTTAGTTAAGGTTATCATGACTAAGGCTCTTTGGGAAGGGGAGGGTTTATTTTGTTTACAGTTCCACATCACTGTTCATCATTGAAAGAAGTCAGAACAGGAACCTGGAGGCAGGAAGTGATGCAGAGCCCACAGGCAGTTGCTGCTTACTGCGTTGCTTTTCAAGGCTTGCTCAGCCTGCTTTCTTACAGAACCCAGGACCACCAGCCTAGGGGTGGCACCACCTACAGTGGACTGGACCATCTTACATCAACCACTAATTAAGAAAATGCAGAGAACTTGGGAGATAGTAGCAAAAAGGACCTAGCTCAATTCCAAGAACCTGCTTAAAAAAGTTGGCATGGCCCATAGTAGTTGGCCAACAGAAAAAGAAATCTGGTATTTGAGACTGGGTGTGGTGGAGCATGCATTTAATCCCAGCACTCAGGAGACAGAGACAGTGGATCTCTGCCCTGTCTACAGGACAATATTAGGTTATACAGAGAAACCCTGTCTTGAATATCCCCCCAAAAGAAGAAAAAGAAACAGGAAAGACAGACAGACAGACAGACACACAGTGCTTTATAGACTTGCCTATGGCACCAACCTTAGGGAGGCATTTTCTTATTTGAGATTCCTTCCTTTCAGATGACTTTAGCTTGTGTCAAGTTGATTAGAAAACTAGCCTGCACGTCTCCCTAGGTTCTAGTAATGATTGCGGTGCCCTCTATTTCTGTCAGAGGTGCTTATGTTTATTTCGGTTCTACACCTCTGAAAGAATGAAATTTCAGTTCTTGTCTCTTTGTCCCTGGCTAACTTCACTTATTATAATGTCTTCCAGGCTCATCCATTACTGTCACTGGAGCCTGTAGTTGTAATGCATGGTTCTGGGTCTGAAAACTTGCATTCATCAAGGGAAGATAGCCCAATATGCAGGAAAATAGAAAGAAGTGAGTGTATTTATGTTGTTAGCAAAAACTGGCAGGGAGGAGTGGGGCAGAAACTCTCAGCTTGTCTCTGTCAAGCTCACAGCAGTATCGTAGCTTATAAAAACAGAAGCAAAAGCCGGGAATTACACTTATAGAGACAGTCTCCTGGTGGCCATGTGACCAGAGGTTTTAGGATAAACTGAAGCAGTCTAGCTTTGGCTACCCACTCACCATACATCCTGTCAGTGAGAGGAGTAATGGAGGAAGCAGAGAAGGGGGTTTATTCAGTGTGGTCACATTTGAGAAAACAGATAAGGATGCCCAGAGACACCAGGTCCACCTGCGGGGTACTGACATGAACTTTAGGCTTAAACAGAGGAAGGACTGAAGCAGGAGGCATGGGGTCTTCCACATAGTTAATTGATCCTGGTGTGGGTTAACTCAATTCTCATTTTGGAAGATGGCCCCAAAGTCCTGTTGAACGGACTCTTACAAGTTGCTCACCAATGTGTTCAGTCGCAGTCCCAGCCACCGTGGATAATTGCCTTTGTCTGGGTATGTGTGGGAGGGTTGTGGAATAAGGAGTCTGTTCTATTCTGGGAATCTAAGGTAGCTAGAGAGGAAAGGTTAAGGACAAGGACTTGTCTCTGTGCCTTTAGCCTAAGAGAAGAAGACAGACAGAGGGAAGGCAAGAAACAGCATTTCATTCACTGGAGTCTTTGCGTTTTAGCAAAAAGAACCTTTTTTCTGGGTACCTGTTTCAGTGGAGCCCTTGTGGGGTGGTTCATCTTCATATCTCTCATAGGGCTTTACTAGAGGCATTCCAATTCCTGAGACCTGTTACACTCCAGAAATGACAAAGCTCTCTCTCTCTCTCTCCCTTTCTCTCTCTCTCTCTCCCCCTCTTTCCTCCCCTTTTTTCCTTTTTTGGACAAAGAACATTTGATTCTTATTATTTTTACTGCAACTTAATGTTGTTCATTTAGAACAGAACTGACAATCTCAATGTCGTCAACCCTAAGCTTTGGGTTCCTTGGGTGGCATGCATTTGCATTGCCACCAGCCAAGTCTAAGAGTCACTTCCTGTCACTTCCTTTCAGAGTGACTGAGTTATCAGTATCTGAGACAGACAGCTCAGCCCAGCCCCCGCACCTCACAGAAAGCACACCCACTCATCACGTTGTCTTATCTCGAGCTTCGACTCATTCTTTTATTTAAAAATAATAGAAAAGTGGCTCCAGAAACCAAGATCAAGGTCAGAAGATAAAGGGAAGGGCTAATGTGTGACCATTGCTATAAGACTATAAGAAGAGCAAATGTGTGACCATTGCTCTAAGACACTATAAGAAAAGCATGCATGTGTGTGTGTGTGTGTGTGTGTGTGTATGTGTGTGTATATATATATATACACAAGAAACAGTAAGACACTATAAGAAAATTATGTGTTGAGTGTGTCTATATACAAGAAACAATATTCCACAAGTGTAATTTCCTCCACAAGACTTGGTAACTTCAGCCACAGACAGTTTCTCTGGATTTTATGCAGTTGGTTATTTTATTTTAAAACTGAGGGTAGAGGATCTAGGGAGATGGCTGTCACTGAAATGCTTGCTGTGTAAACAGGAGACCCTGAAGTCAGATCCTCAATGCCTGTGTAAAAGGTAGGGTGTGCACACCTGTATCACCAGCCCTGGGGGGCGGGACATAGAAAAAGGAACGCCCCTGCAACCCATCGGCCAGCCATGTCGAGACCTGGGAGCGGGACATAGAGAAAGGAATGCCCCTGTAACCCATCAGCCAGCCACGTTGAGACAACAGGTGAGCTCCAGGGTCAGCGAGAGACCCTGCCTTGAGGAGCTACTGTGGAGAGAAACTATTGGAAAAGTTTCTTTAACTCACCCAAAGCATTTCTCCACGTGATCATAAATTTGGTTTATTGCGATTAGAAAAAAAATAAGGAGAAGAGAAATAGAGGAGATCTAATGTTGATTCCGTGTGCACCAGTGAGCACACATACACACAATGCCACAAAGACGAATGCAGTTTGATTTTTACCGGATTCTAGTCTGTGCCTGGAGCTAGGTGTGGGCAGTGTTTCCACAGCTGGGATAACTAAGATCTCCTGAGACATAAAAGCAAAGTGGTGTGCTTTGTGCAGAGTGCAGTGAACACAGCTAAGCCTTGGCCTCAGAGCTCCGGACTGGTTCAGTGCTTTTTGGCTGCTTCCTCCTTTCCCTGCGAGGCTGGCTTTGTTGGCCTCATCGCTTTTGACAAAGGATCTATCTGGATGTGGCCACAGCAAGTCGATTCCTGTTTTCTCCGAGGCTGCCCTTGCCCCCTCTAAGCCAGTTTCTCATGTAAACTTAATGAGTGTGTTCCCTGTGACATCCCCGAGGATGCTGATGAAAATGTTCAATAGTGCAGAGCCAGGGCCACTGTGGCCATTGTTCCTTCAGTCCAAATAGTCATGGCTTGGGTGATGAGTTGTGTAATGGTGGTGGTTCTCCATTAAGAACTGGATTGAAAGTAGAACCTTATTTCTTTCAGGCCACTGCACTATTGTTAGGGGTCAGCCCCTGTCCCTCTGACTACAGAGAGAAGAGAAGTGAGAAGAACCCCCTGTAGCCCTAGGAACCCCCAAACAGCTCACACCACCAGCCACCGTACTCTGACAGGCCATTAAGAGGCAGAATAACATGCACCCTGTGTTACCCCAACTTGTCACTTGAATCTCTGGAACAGGAAAAAAAAATTATTTGCAGCTTCAGTCGGCCTCTGATTTGTGATGTCTGAAAAACAATTCAAATCACGTATTGGAAAGAGGCCAGGAGCCCCATCTGCCAAGAGTTTGTCTTTCTAAATTGGGTGCAGTGGGTAGCACGAAAGGAAAATGACACACCTCTCATGAATATTTTCATGAACCCTCTCAGTCTCGAGAGAATCCGCCCATGCACTGTTAAATTGTGTCATTTGTGGGAACACAATGGCAAGGGCTTAAACTGGAAGGCAATACAAATTTAGCAAGAAAAACGTTTTCCATTAAAAGGTGGCCTGCTGCTTTCCTGTGTCCAATTTAAAGACCTGGAGGGACGGGAGAAACAGTCTCATCGAATGCTAGTCTAAACTTGGCTTGCCCCTTGGTACTTCAGTGTGCAGCAGAATTGCAGAATGTCTGGAAGAGAGGGAAACAAATAAGGCAAGGAAGAGAGGACCCGGAGGGCTCAGGACACTATCCCCCTCTTGCCTCTACCCAGGATGCTCAACAGCACAGCTGACTGGAGCTTCAAAGAGGTATCAGGGACTGTGTGCGCATCCTCCTGGACCTTAGGAATGTTTTAGTTTCAATTTTGAGGTGAATGTTGTGTGGTGCAGAATGATTAATATGTTGGTTTGTTTATCTACCTAATGTTCTATGGAGAACTCATTCTCTGTATAAATCATTTCTCTCTTTCATTTCTCTTACATTCTAGTTTAGCTCCCATTCTAGCCTTAGGGAAAATAGAAACGGGAAAGGAAAAGGGACGTGAGAGGAGGTGTGGCCTGTGTGTGTGTTCTGAGGAAGGACAGAGTTATTGAAAGATAAAGGAGAATATCATGAGGAGGATCTGTATTTTATCTTTGGATAGATTAACTGTAGTTTCACTGCTAAGTATGGTGGCCCACATTGTTATCCCAGCACTTGGTATGCCAAGACAAGAGGAGTACTATGCATTACAGGTCAGTCTGGGGATATGTAGTAAATTCTAGGTCTTGGGGGGTACATAATATATTCAGGGATACATGATAGCCCTGACTTTAAAACCAACTGACCGACCGACCGACCGACCAGCCAGCCAGTTAAGCAACTAATTAAGCAAGCAACCAACCAACTAACCAGCCAGCAAAACAGTCAGCCAAATAATAGTTTGAAGATAATCAAGTAAGACGTTTAGAGGGGTCCTTGAGTCAGAAACTAGTATTCCCTCTTACTGCGTCTTTCATGTACACGGCTCATCTTTATTTCCAGCCAAGATATTGTCTTCTTCCCAGTTAAGGAAAGTCTGCTTGTCTGAGGTTCCTGCCTGCATGGTATCATCATCCTTTTTTGTAAAGGCAGGCAGAGCTGGCTAGGATGATGTGCCGTGAGTGTAGACTGCTGGCGTGTGTGTGTTCACTGAGTGGGTCTCCTCTGGATATCCCCTGACTCTGACACATCAAGACTCTGTGAGACTAAGTGCCTCCTCTTCCACTGAGACCAGACAAGGCAGCCCAACTAGAAGAACATATCCCATGGACAGGCAACAGCTTTGGAATAGCCCCTATTCCAGTTGTTCAGGACCCACATGAAGACCAAACTGTGTATCTGCTACATATGTGCGGGGAGGCCTAGGTTCAATCCGTGTATGTTCTTTGGTTGGTGGTTCAGACTCTGAGAATGCCAAGGGTCCAGGTTAGTTGACTCTGTTTTTCTTCCTGGGGAGTTCCTATCCCGTTTGGGGGATAGTTGTTTCTTACAACATTATTTGTTTTACTGGGTGCTAAAGTGAACTGGAAAATTCCATTGCCCCTTCAAAGAAACAATAGAGATCTTTAAGTAGAACTGAGATAAATATATACTTGAAATTAAAAAAATACTAGACTTGGAAAATGTTATATAAAACTTTAAATGGTTCATTGTTGTATTTAATGTAACAGAAAAGGGTTTAATTAAACTGAGATGTGAGGAGAGGCTGGGGCTCTTATCCCATGTACTGTGCAAATGGAAAGTAAGCGGCATCCTCCACTCTGTCGTAGTCCCTCTATAAATCAGATGTAACAAGGCTGGAAACAAGCAGGCTCCATCTCCATTGGTGATGGCCAGATGGCCTGGTCCTAGAGACTGCCTCTGTCTGCACCCCTGTTGTCAGGTGTCATAGCCCAGGGGACTCCTCTGTCTGCAGCCCAATGGTCAGGTGTCATGGCCCAGAGTACTGCCTCTGTCTGTACCCCAGTTGTTGGGTATTTCATTACAAACACCCGGTTATTAGATCTAAGAGCCAGTTATTTGCATCTCAGTGAATTCTCCCAATGGAAGATGGCTACCCTGGCCAACGACAAGACTATGTGACTTCACTTCACTCACAGTTTCATTATTTGGCAGCCTCAGCTGTATATATTTTTTCAGTTTGAAAATGTAATATATCAACATTTTCTTTCCCTCATGTTTTTAATATTTTCACAATTATTTTTTATTTGGTGTGTGTTCCAAGGACTGAATTCATGTTAAGCTTGGCAGCAAGGGCCTTACCCACTGAGCTGTTTTTCTGGTCCCCATGGCTTCTCCTTCCCTGCCCAGCAATCCACTTCTTTCACCCTCCTTCTCCCTTTTATTTTTTGTCTTGAGACAAGGTCTCACTATATAGCCTTGACTTGCTATGTAGACTAGTGCCGCCATGCCCGGCCCTCTGCCTCCTGTCTGGGAGGCTGATGTGAAGGAGCTTCTGATTAAGCTTACAAACGAATTTAAGAATTAAGCAATTGTATTGTAACTAGCCTTGGGAGATACTAAAAAGTTGTGAGACACCTGAGGGATGGCTGCCTCATCTTCAGTCTGGGCATCATCACAGAAGATGGCTTTGATCAAGAGCCATATAAGAAATGGTATCACCATAAAATCAAATATAAGCTTATGCTAGAAATGGGAGGTGATATTAATACTAGCCTTGGCTTTGACCTAGTCATCCATTCCAAACCAGAGAGACTTGTAATTGTCTCGATCTCCAGAAACCATATGATATAGTATTGGCTACTGGACTGAAGTTTCCTGCAAGCCACATCAGTGTTGGGGATTCTGAAGACGGATTGACTGATGAGAACCTGGATTGTGAAGAGTTGGCATGGTGCTGATCAAAAGCCAAGATTATTTTGGTTTATTTCAGGACCACTTGTGTGTGTGTGTCTTTATGTATCTACATGTGTGCTTATCTACATACATGCCTATTGGATTTGTTACTTTTCTGTTGCTGTAAAAAAAAATCCTGACAAAAATTAAGTTAAGGAAGAAAGAACTTATTTTGGCTCACATTTCCAGAGGGATGTCCATCATGGCGGAGGAGGGGCGGGGGAAGACATAGTAATGGGAGGATGAGACCTGCCTGGCAGTCAGATCGCAGAGTGCAGAGCAATTCCATCAGACACAGAAAGCAGATAGAAAGATCAGGGGTGGGGACAGGCTAAAAACCCCAAAGCATGCCCCCTGGTAACATACTTCTTCCACCAAGACTTTACCTCCTAAAGATTCCAGAACCTTCCCAAACCACATGGCCAGCTGAGGACCAAGTGTCCAAGCTCATGAGTCTGTGTGTGAAACTTCACACTGAAACCACAATAACCATGGGAACCAGCCAGCAAGGGAGAAAGAGATGGGCAGAATGTCTCCGCCTGTCTCTCTCCACTTTGCTTTTTGAGAATATGTGTCTCTCACTTTCAAGCTGAGCTTGACAGCATGGCCAGACTGACTGGATAGTGCGCCTCTGGGTTCTTTGTGCCTCTGCTGTCTGCAGCCCTAAGGTTAAAAGCTAAGCCATCTCACCGGGTGTTTCACTTGCATGCTAGGGAATGTATGTGTTTCATCTTTCTTAGCTAGTATGCTATCCACTGAGACATCTCCCATCCTCTGTTCCCATAGCAACCATTTTATCCTCCACCTCTGCATATACGCAAGCATCCCCTTTGACTAAACCTTTGAGCTATATTATAAGCAGACCACTATCTTCTACAAATCCAAAAGTGCAGAAGTCACATGGCCTCTGAAACCTAAAGTAGAATTATACCCTATCTCCATTTCCTGTAACCCAGTCATCTACAGTTCCTATCAATATATTTGGGAAATGCATTATTTATGACTGCTCGTTTGTTCTGTGATTATAAAAATTCATGACTACTTCCATAGTGAAGCATGTCATGTGGGATCGACCTGAATTAACATTTCTGGGACGTGGTGACTCAAATTTGGCTCACAATAAACTACCTCATGTTCCCTTTGGAGTGAGAATTGTGTTTTGGGTCAACAGCTTTGTTGTGACATTACTGTTATTTCAACCTACTTTTGTTATTAAATCTACCTTTAAGAGTCTATCCATAGCACAGAGACATATCTAAATACGTTCCTTTCCCCCTGTACTCAGTTTCTTGAAAGTGGAGAGGGAGAGGAGGAGAGAGGGGAAGAGGTAGAGGGGGAGGAGGAGGGGGAGGGAGAGGGAGAGCGGGAGGGGGAGGGAGAAGGAGAGGGAGGGGAAGAGGGAGAAGGAAGAGTCTGTTTTAGTCATCTTCTATCATTGGAGCAGTGGTTTTCAACCTACTTAATACTGCGACCCTTTAATATAGTTCCTCGTGTTGTGGTGACCCCAACCTTAAAATTATTTTTGTTGCTACTTCATAACTGTAATTTTTCTACTGTTATGAATTGTAGTGTAAATATCTGATATGTAGATGGCCTGCCACTCCCGTGAAAAGGTCATTTGGCCCCCAAAGGGTTTGAAGCTTCAGGTTGAGAACAGCTGCCTTGGAGTTTGTGCTGGGCATGGTTCACACACATGTTCCTGCAAGTTATTGTTGAATCGTGTTTAATTTAGAAGACTAGGAAGCAGAAGAAACTTCATGTCCTTGTCATGCAGTTGGTTTTCCTTCCTTAAACAGACCATAGAGTCACCTTTTTTTGAAGAATAGTTCGTGGTTGGAAAAATGGTTTCTGACTTTTAAGAAAGGAATAAGTAATAGGAATTAAATAAACATATTATACCTTTCTTTTATCTTTATTATAATCTTTAAAGAATCAACCAGCCAATGATAAAGTACTTTACATTTTTTTAGTACAGAACATATTTTTCAATTTTTTTTATGGACAAGTTTTCTTAAAGGATGGTGTTGAAATCAATAATAGCAAGGTTCAACAAAGTAAAAAATAGTTAGACAATATGATGAGAAATTCAGCTCAAGAAATATTTAACGGTAACTTTGAAATAAGAATTTGAAATGTGAAGTTGAAGGCTGGGGAGGGGAGCTTACTGGTTGAGTGAATGCTTGTATTGTGTGTGTGTGTGTGTGTGTGTGTGTGTGTGTGTGCACGTGTGCTTAGTGATCACTTGTCTGATGTGTGTGCACACATTTGCATGCCTCTGGGTTCTATCTGAAAGAAAAAGGTAAGTTTACCTCATGGAGTACAATATGATTATTTACAGCATCTGTGTTTATACTCTGTTTCTCTTTAAATACTTAATAAACACAGGTGCATTGATTTCATTCATAAGATTGTCAAACAAGGTAGGATGTGAGACCAAACTCACCAAAGTTATCCTCTGTCCTCCACACATGCACCTGTATGCACATGTGGACACACACGCACACACACACACACACATACACACGCACACACACACACAGCTATTCTAAGGATTATAAAAATCTACTTAGTACGTTATTTAATATTTACATGAATTGTAAAAATCACAATGGCAATCTTGGTTTTCTCTACTTTGGAGGACCAATTAGGAGTTTTGATGAGTATATAAGTTAAGTGCAGTCAGATCTGAACCGGAATTCATAGTCCAAGCCATCCTTAATCGGTCCCTAACTGTAAAGAATAAAGAAGATCGGGCGTGTCATAGGAATACAGTCACAGGAAGCTACTTGTTAATTTCATTCATTGTTTTGTTTGTTTGTTTGTTTGCTTGCTTGTTTTTAGTGCGGGATATTCACTCAAGGACCCCACACCTGCAAAGTACATTCTACTACTGGATTTACCTTCAGTCTTGTTAATTTTATTTTATTTATAGATATTTACGGGGTACCTTGTGATCATTTGATATGTGTATACAACATGCAATGATCAAATCAAGGTCGTTTGTGTAATTAGATTAGTAATTACATGCATTTGTAAGATGCAGCATGGTATTTGATATGTATGTTCTCTCTGTACTGATCAAAACTGAGTAATTCACATTTCCAGTTTCTTGTCTTTGCTTTGTGTCAGAGCTCTAGAGTTTCCTTCTTTTATCCATTCATAGACTATACAATTATGTTTTAATGAACTGTAGATCATCTCTGTCCCTCCCACATTTTGTAGAATACTGTGACTTCCTGTTTCTGTCACCTACATGTAGGTTACTTGATGTTTGCTGATAAAGTGAACTTCTGCTCCCAGCCTGAGTAGGACACTTGGGCCAGTGAATCTGGGCTCAGTGGTGTCACTAGTGTGTGGCATGGTTGTATGTAGGGCATGATAAACTCAGCTCACTGAGTAACCCTGTTACACATTTTGAGCTTCCCTTCAACCCCACAACCATTTGTTTATGAATGGAAATATGGCAAAGCAAAAATAGTTATGTAATGAGTATTCAAATATCCACCACCCAGAATTTATAATTAAACTTTTAAAAAATATTTATTTGATTTCACTAATATCCATATACAAGTGTTTTGCTTCTATGTCTGTATGTGTACCATGTGTGTCCCTGGTGCTGGTAAAAGCCAGAAGAGAGTTTCAGATCTCCTGGGATTAGAGTTACAGATGGTAGTGAGTCACCATGTGGGTACTGGGATCAGATCCCAGGTCTTCTGTTAGAGCAGCCAGTGCTCTTAACTGTTGAGCCATTTCTCCAGCCCCTGTAAGTAAGTTGTCATATGGCTTGCTTATCAGTCACTCAAACTGGATTATGTTGCGTAGTCACTAATATGAAGATGGAGGGACTTGTATTCTAGCTTATCTACTGTGCTATTTAAGGTCCTCCCTTAAAATGTACTTTAAAATATTATTCCATTCTTTAACAACTCCAGCTGAAATAGTGTTTTAGATATTAATCAGTTGAATATGCCCGCAAACTTGTCGTTTGATTCTGACAGATAGAGATTTTCATTACAATTGCGCTACCCCACAGCTACCCCACAGTACCCATCCCTGCCAACATATTAAATGTGGTCCCTCAGAGTGCTTTCTCTTCCCTGTTTCTCTCATCAATATCTGGCGGGAGAAAAATAGACACTGAGAGAGAGAGAGAGAGAGAGAGAGAGAGAGAGAGAGAGAGAGAGAGAGAGAGAGAGAGAGAGAAGAGAACTCCCAGGCAAGTTGCTCTCATAGGACTGGTTCACTTCTGTGTCTTTTCAGAAAGACGGGGGTCTTTAGTTTTGATTGGACAGAGTCTTTATTAGGTGTATTCATAAAGCGGTTCTCATCTGAAGACATATGAAGGTATTGTTACACTACAGGGACCTGGTTCCTTCAGAAGCATTTCCCTGACGGTAATAGTTTAAAAGCACAATATCCATATTTTAATTTAGCAGTCAGCACATGTACCTTAGCCTTAGCATCTCATAGACCGTCAGGCCAAGCACCACAGCTATTCCACTGAAAGTCAGAGAGAAGTCCAGAGGCAAGAAACTCTGACTATAGAAATGCCCTTTGGTCTAGGATGATAGGATCAGAAGGGGTCAAGATTCATGAAAGGTCTGCCCAACTTCCTACCTTCTCTGAATAATCGAACTGAAAATGTGGGTGCTATTTACAATCAGTTGTTGTAGTGGGGTATGTCATGTCTGTATAGATAGTTTAAGTGCATTTGAGGATTTTAAACACATAGCATTCATTTGTAAAAACAAATGTACAGAACCTGAAGTACTTGAAATAGTAGTTTCTATAAAGCCTTTTTTCTCCCCAACTCACATAGTTATGAAACTAGTCAAGTGTACAGCCCACAGAATGGCAGCAAACAGAGGCTTTTCCTTCAAGTTTCCTGAGTCAGGGATCTTGGTTGAGGGACAAGATGCATAGAAGTGACTTGACTCTGGTGAAGTCTTGTTGCTTCCATTCAGGGAGCCATTAGCACATCTCAGGTGCCCTTCATTCCACATGATGGAATGCAGATGGATTGCTTGAGACGTTTTTTATGGAAGGCATCATCAGAGTGCTTGCTTTGGAAGAATTTCCACTGCTGCACATTACCTGCATTTCGGATTTTTGAAATATCAAATGGAAAAAAATAACTAGAAGACTAGGGAGTGCTCTAGGTAGTGGGGTAGGCATGGCAGTGACGAGTGAACGTTGCTTATGGAGAAGACTGTTGTATTCAACCTTCTAAGTCTGCCATTCACTTGACGTGTCCTGTGGCACACTACAGGACTCTGGTACACACAGTCTCACTTCCTCCACCCCATCAGTCAGGAACCACAGATTTCTAGGTACTGCAGTGCATGGCTGGATCCTTACTTTGATACCATTAGGCTGACATTTCGGGACAGGCTCCTGCTTTTCTGGCTGGAACTTTCTCTATCCCAGGACTCCCTCAGTGGGAGGAGGCAGGGATTAGGGACAGAGCATGGGCATTGGGATGTGCTCTGCCTGGCTGAGAGGTGAGGCCTAGGTCAACACTAGCCCTTGTGCTTTGGCTTTGGGTACATGGAAAACCAGGCTAGAAGCTGACTTCCCTATCATAGGTGCTTGGGGGTAGCAGCACACTAGGAAGAGGGAATGCTTGGTTTCACTGTGATGGCACACGGAAACGACCCAGTGTTTCCCAGGCTATAATCTCTAGGTGCCGGGGAGGGCTGGCGCCCATCAGCAGGCTTGCTTGGTCCTAAGGAGGACTGTCCAGAAAGAAAATTGATTTAGGAGATTTAATTTTGTCTTGTTTAAAATTGAAAATAGAGTTTTAAAAATATAATATATTCGGATTATAGTCTCTCCTCCCCCAAGTCTTCTCAGATCATCTCCAGCACTCCTCAATCAAACCAACATCCTTTCTTTCTCTCATTAGAATACAAAGAGGCATCTAAAATTAATTATAAAATAAAATAAACCAAGATAAAATAAAAACAAACAAAACAGAATAGGAGGACATAACATAGAAAACAACAGAAGAAAAAGAGCCCAAAAACATAAGAAACACGTATATAAACACAGAGACACCCAAAAATCCTGTAAAGACACAACACCGGAACCATAATATATATACAAGAAACCTATAAGAAAAAATTAAAAATAGTGTCATGTATTATTAGACAATGACCCTCCAAAATGGTATTAAGTTCATTTTCTGTTGGCTGTGCTGCTGGGAATTGTGTCTGTCCTTAAGAGTGGTTTGTATACCCAGTGAGACTCCCTAGGTGATGATTAATTTTTCCTGTGTAAGCAGCTATCAATTGGAGACAGCTTCTGCACTAGGGATGGGGGGTTTGTGTCCACTTCCTGCCTTGTGCTGAGACCCCATCTGGCTTAGAACTGTATGGGCTTTGTACTTTTATGTGTATGAGGGTTTTGTCCGTGTGTATATATGTTCCCCGCATCCGTGCTTCGTACCCATGGAGCCCAGAAGAAGACATTGGATTCCCCGAAGTTACAGATGGGTGAGTTGCCATGTGGGTGCTGGGAACTACACCCAGGTCCTTTGCAAGAGCAACCAGTGCTTTTAACTTAGAGATACCTTTCCGTGTCCAGATTAAAATAATTTTCCTTTATTTTAAGCAATTATAATATGATTGTCTATTGCCCAACTATTTAGGCATGAAACATTTTACCATGTTTTCAGAAATGTATTATGTTCAAAGTAGGTTATTTACCATCATTTGTTCCAACACCAGGAAGTGAGCATATTCATAAATGAAACTGGAGGTGACTCAAATTCCAGACCAGAGCTAGAATGAAGAAGAAGGAAGAGGCTCCATTTCAGGATAAAGGGTGGGTCATGCATGGCCCTACCGTTCTTGGGACCTTTGTGAGACCAACTCAGTCTGCACTTTCCAGTGACCTGCTGGTCAATAGCTGCAAGAATGAGGGTGTTATGTGAAAAAAAAACTCTTAGAAATTGAGGAAGCACCTTAAAACAATATAGCTCACAGATCCTCTCATTATTCAAATGGCCATCACATATGTGCTGAGCACAGTCTCAACAACTGGGGCTTAAACAAAACAGAGAAGCCCTTTGCCTTTTCCACATCAAGACTATGGGATCAGGTGGCCTCCTCTGACTTTTGTGCTTCTTCTGGTGACTGGATCTCTTAAGAGATGATGGCTTATTCGTGTCTTACTTATGCAGGTTTGTCATCCCATGTTTTGCCCAGCCTCCACTCATATAGATTCTGAGACGGAAGCAAGGGTCTAAGAAGTCGGTGGTAAGAAGGATTGGGCTAAGAGTTCTGGCCTATGTGGGTTTATAAAACTTTTTAAGTGGATCATTCAGATTGTTGCCATCTCTGGTTCCCAGACTAAAGGATGGAAATGGGTCAAAAGTACCTGAAGATACAGTATTTGACTGACTGGGGCTCTGTCTTCCTGTCAAGCAGCATCAGCTAACATTGTTTTTTTTTTTAATTTTATTTTCTGTTTTTTTTATTTACATTCCAAATCATTTCCCCTTTCCCGTTTCCTCCCTCCCCGAAAGTCCCATAAGCCCCCTTCCCTCCCTCTTTTCCCCATTCAACCCCCTCTCGCTTCTCTGTCCTGGCATTCCCCTACATCCAGTCTTTCCAGGACCAGGGGTCTCTCCTTCCATCTTCTTAGAAATCTATTGATATGCGAATTGTGTCTAGGGTATTCCGAGATTCTGGGTTAATATCCCCTTATCAGTGACTGCATACCATGTGTGTTCTTTTGTGATTGGGTTACCTCACTAAGGATGATATTTTCAAGTTCTGACCATTTGCCTAGGAATTTTGTGAATTCATTGTTTTTAATTGCAGAGTAGTATTCCACTGTGTAAATATACCACATCTTCTGAATCCATTCCTCCGTTGAGGGATATCTGGGTTCTTTCCAGCTTCTGGCTATTATAAATAAGGCTGCTATGGACATAGTGGAGCATGTGTCCTTATTGCATGCAGGTAAAGTCTCTGGGTATATGCCCAGGAGTGGTATAGCCAGATCCTCCGGGAGTGTCATCCCCAGTTTTCTGAGGAATCACCAGACAGCTTTCCAGAGTGGTTGTACCAGCCTGCAATCCCACCAGCAGTGGAGGAGTGTTCCTCTTTCTCCACATCCTCGCCAACAACTGCTGTCTCCCGTGTTTTTGATCTTAGCTATTATGACTGGTGTGAGATGGAATCTCAGGATTGTTTTGATTTGCATTTCCCTAATGACTAAGGATGATGAACATCTCTTAAGGTGCTTCTCAGCCATTAGATATTCTTCAGGTGAGAACTCTTTGTTTAGCTCTGACCCCATTTTTTAATATGGTTACTTGCCTCTCTGGAGTTTAACTTCTTGAGTTCTTTGTGTATCTTGGATATTAGCCCTCTGTCGGATGTAGGGTTGGTAAAGATCATTTCCCAGTTAGTTGGTTGCCACTTTGTCTTTTTGACAGTGTCTTTTGCCTTGCAAAAACTTTGTAATTTAATGAGGTCCTATTTGTCAATTCTTGATCTTAGAGCATAAGCTATTGGAGTTCTATTCAGGAAATTCTCCCCTGTGCCCATATGTTCAAGGTTCTTCCCTAGTTTCCTTTCTATTAGTTTCAGTGTGTCTGGTTTTATGTGGAGATCCTTGATCCACTTGGAATTGAGCTTAGTGCAAGGAGATAAGAATGGGTCAATTTACATTCTACATGTTGACCTCCAGTTGAGCCAGCACCATTTGTTGAAAAGGCTATCTTTTTTCCACTGGATGGTTTTAGCTCCTTTGTCAAAGATCAAGTGACCATAGGAGTGTGGATTTCTTTCTGGGTCTTCAATTCTGTTCCATTGATCTACATGCCTGTCACTGTACCAATACCATGCAGTTTTTAACACTATTGCTCTGTAGTACAGCTTGAGGTCCGGGATACTGATTCCCCCAGAGGTTCTTTTACTCTTGAGAATAGTTTTAGCTATCCTGGGTTTTCTGTTATTCCAGATCAATTTTTGAATTGCTCTTTCTAACTCTATGAAGAATTGAGTTGGGATTTTGATGGGGATTGCATTGAATTTGTATATTGCTTTTGGCAAGATGGTCATTTTTTTTTTTATTTTTATTTTTTTATTTTATTTTTTTTATTTTCTAAGTTTTTTTTATTTACATTCCAAATCATTTCCCCTTTCCCATTTCCTCCCTCCCCGAAAGTCCCATAAGCCCCCTTCCCTCCCTCTTTTCTCCATTCAACCCCCTCTCGTTTCTCTGTCCTGGAGTTCCCCTACATCCAGTCTTTCCAGGACCAGGGGTCTCTCCTTCCATCTTCTTAGAAATCTATTGATATGCGAATTGTGTCTAGGGTATTCCGAGATTCTGGGTTAATATCCCCTTATCAGTGACTGCATACAATGTGTGTTCTTTTGTGATTGGGTTACCTCACTAAGGATGATATTTTCCAGTTCTGACCATTTGCCTAAGAATTTCGTGAATTCATTGTTTTTAATTGCAGAGTAGTATTCCATTGTGTAGATATACCACATCTTCTGAATCCATTCCTCCGTTGAGGGATATCTGGGTTCTTTCCAGCTTCTGGCTATTATAAATAAGGCTGCTATGGACATAGTGGAGCATGTGTCCTTATTGCATGCAGGTAAAGCCTCTGGGTATATGCCCAGGAGTGGTATAGCCGGATCCTCCGGAAGTGTCATGCCCAGTTTTCTGAGGAACCGCCAGACTGCTTTCCAGAGTGGTTGTACCAGCTTGCAATTCCACCAGCAGTGGAGGATTGTTCCTCTTTCTCCACATCCTTGCCAACAACTGCTGTCTCCTGTGTTTTTGATCTTAGCCATTCTGACTGGTGTGAGATGGAATCTCAGGGTTGTTTTGATTCGCATTTCACTAATGACTAAGGATGATGAACATCTCTTTAGGTGCTTCTCAGCCATTAGATATTCTTCAGGTGAGAACTCTTTGTTTAGCTCTGTACCCCATTTTTTAATAGGGTTACTTGCCTCTCTGGAGTTTAACTTCTTGAGTTCTTTGTATATATTGGATATTAGCCCTCTGTCGGATGTAAGGTTGGTAAAGATCATTTCCCAGTTAGTTGGTTGCCGCTTTGTCTTTTTGACAGTGTCTTTTGCCTTGCAAAAACTTTGTAATTTAATGAGGTCCCATTTGTCAATTCTTGATCTTAGAGCATAAGCTATTGGAGTTCTATTCAGGAAATTCTCCCCTGTGCCCATATGTTCAAGGTTCTTCCCTAGTTTCCTTTCTATTAGTTTCAGTGTGTCTGGTTTTATGTGGAGATCCTTGATTCCCTTGGAATTGAGCTTAGTGCAAGGAGATAAGAATGGGTCAATTTACATTCTTCTGCATGTTGACCTCCAGTTGAGCCAGCACCATTTGTTGAAAAGGCTATCTTTTTTCCACTGGATGGTTTTAGCTCCTTTGTCAAAGATCAAGTTACCATAGGAGTGTGGATTCATTTCTGGGTCTTCAATTCTGTTCCATTGATCTACATGCCTGTCACTGTACCAATACCATGCGGTTTTTAACACTATTGCTCTGTAGTACAGCTTGAGGTCCGGGATACTGATTCCCCCAGAGGTTCTTTTACTCTTGAGAATAGTTTTAGCTATTCTGGGTTTTCTGTTATTCCAGATCAATTTTTGAATTGCTCTTTCTAACTCTATGAAGAATTGAGTTGGGATTTTGATGGGGATTGCATTGAATCTGTGTATTACTTTTGGTAAGATGCTCATTTTTACTATATTAATCCTGCCAATCCATGAGCATGGCAGATTTTTCCATCTTCTGAGGTCTTCTTCAATTTCTTTCTTCAGAGACTTGAGGTTCTTGTCATACAGATCTTTCACTTGTTTGGTTAGAGTCACGCCAAGATACTATATATGGTTTGTGGCTATCGTGAAGGGTATCATTTCTCTTACTTCTTTCTCAGCCTGATTATCCTTTGAGTATAGGAAGGCTTCTGACTTGCTTGAGTTGATTTTATATCCGGCCACTTTGCTGAAGTCGTTTATCAGCTGTAGGAGTTCTCTGGTGGAGTTCTTTGGGTCGCTTAAGTATACTATCATATCGTCTGCAAATAGTGATAGTTTGACTTCTTCCTTTCCAATTTATATCCCTTTGACCTCTTTTTGTTGTCTAATTGCTCTAGCTAGAACTTCAAGCACTATATTGAAAAGATATGGAGATAGAGGGCAGCCTTGTCTAGTCCCTGATTTTAGTGGGATTGCTTCAAGTTTCTCTCCATTTAGATTGATGCTGGCTACCGGTTTGCTGTAAATTGCTTTTACTATGTTTAGATATGGGCCTTGAATTCCTGATCTTTCCAAGACCTTTAGCATGAAAGGATGTTGAATTTTGTCAAATGCTTTCTCAGCATCTAATGAGATGACCATGTGGTTTTTTTCTTTGAGATTGTTTATATAGTGAATTACATTGATGGATTTCCTTATATTGAACCATCCCTGTATCCCTGGGATGAAGCCTACTTGATCGTGGTGGATGATCGTTTTGAGGTGTTCTTGGATTCGGTTGGCAAGAATATTATTGAGTATTTTTGCATCGATATTCATAAGAGAGATTGGCCTGAGATTCTCTTTCTTTGTCGGATCTTTGTGTGCTTTTGGTATTAGCGTAATTGTGGCTTCATAGAACGAGTTGAGTAGTGTTCCTTCTGTTTCTATTTTGTGGAACAGTTTGAAGAGTATTGGTGTTAGGTCTTCTTTGAAGGTCTGATAGAATTCTGCACTAAAACCATCTGGACCTGTGCTTTTTTTGGTTGGAAGACTTCCAATGACAACTTCTATTTCTTCAGGGGTTGTAGGATGGTTTAGATGGTCTATTTGATCCTGATTTAATTTTGGCATTTGGTATCTGTCAAGGAAATTGTCCATTTCCTCGAGATTTTCTAGTTGTGTTGAATACAGGCTTTTGTAGTAGGATCTGATGATTTTTTGAATTTCCTCAGTTTCTGTTGTTATCTCTCCCTTTTCGTTTCTGATTTTATTAATTTGGATACTGTCTCTGTGCCCTCTGGTTAGTCTGGCTAAGGGCTTATCTATCTTGTTGATTTTCTCAAAGAACCAGCTCCTAGTTTTGTTGATTCTTTGTATGGTTTTATTTGTTTCTACTTGATTGATTTCAGCCCTGAGTTTGATGATTTCATGCCTTCTACTCCTCTTTGGTGTATTTGCTTCTTTTTGTTCCAGGACTTTCAGGTGTGCCATTAAGCTGCTAGTGTATGCTGTCTCCCGTTTCTTTTTGGCGGCACTCAGGGCTATGAATTTTCCTCTTAGCACTGCTTTCATTGTGTCCCATAAATTAGGGTATGTTGTGCCTTCATTTTCATTAAATTTCAAGAAGTCTTTTATTTCTTTCTTTATTTCCACCTTGACCAAGTTACCATTGAGTAGAACATTGTTCAGCCTCCATGTGTATGTGGGTTTTCTGTTGTTTTTGTTGCCATTGAAGACCACCCTTATTCCATAGTGATCTGATAGGAGGCATGGGATTAGTTCGATCTTCTTATATCTGTTGAGGTCTGATTTGTGACAAATTATATGGTCGATTTTGGAGAAGGTACCATGAGGTGCTGAGAAGAAGGTGTATTCTTTAGCTCTAGGATGAAATGAACTATATATATCTGTTAGTTCCATTTGGTCCAAGGCTTCAATTAGATTCACTGTGTCCCTGTTTAGTTTCTGCTTTCCTGAAGGATCCATTTCAGAGAGCGGGGTGTTGAAGTCACCCACTATTATTGTGTGAGGTGCGATGTGTGATTTGAGCTTTAGTAAGGTTTCTTTTATGAATGAGGGTGCCCTTGCATTTGGAGCATAGATATTCAGAATTGAGAGTTCTTCTTGGTGGATTTTTCCCTTGATCAGTATGTAGTGTCCTTCTGTGTCTTTTTTGATGACTTTAGGTTGGAAGTTAATTTTATCTGATATTAGGATGGCTACTCCGGCTCGTTTCTTGGGACCATTTGCTTGTAAAATTGTTTTCCAGCCTTTTACTCTGAGGTAGTGTTTGTCTTTGACACTGAGGTGCGTTTCCTGCATGCAGCAAAATGCTGGGTCCTGTTTACGTGTCCAGTCTGTTAATCTATGTCTTTTTATTGGGGAATTGAGACCATTGATATTAAGAGAGATTAAGGAATAGTGATTAATGCCACCTGCCATTCTTGACGCTATCTTTATGTTTGAGTGGTTTTCTACTTTCGGGTTTGAAGCAAGAAGTTACTATCTCATTTTTTCCAGGGTGTTGTTTCTCTCCTTGTATTGGCGGTTTCCACCTATTATCCTTTGCAGGGCTGGGTTTGTGGAAAGATATTGTGAAAATTTGGTTTTATCATGGAATATCTTGGTCTCTCCATCTATGGTGATTGAGAGTTTTGCTGGGTAGAGTAGTCTAGGCTGGCATTTGTGCTCTCTTAGTGTCTGCATGAGATCTGCCCAGGATCTTCTGGCTTTCATAGTCTCTGGAGAGAAGTCTGATGTGATTCGGATAGGTCTTCCTTTGTATGTTACTTGGCCCTTTTCTCTTACTGCTTTTAATATTCTTTCTTGTTTAATACATTTGATGTTTTGATTATTATGTGACGGGAGGTATTTCTGTTCTGGTCCAGTCTGTTTGGAGTTCTGTAGGCTTCTTGTACGTTCATCGGCATCTCTCTCTTTAGGTTAGGGAAGTTTTCCTCCATAATTTTGTTGAAGATGTTTACTGGCCCTTTAAGTTGCAAATCTTCACTCTCATCTATACCTATAATCCTTAGGTTTGGTCTTCTCATTGTGTCCTGGATTTCCTGGATGTTTTGGGTTACACGTTTTTTGCATTTTGCATTTTCTTTGACTGTTGAGTCGATGCTTTCTATGGTATCTTCAGCACCTGAGATTCTTTCTTCCATCTTTTGTATTCTACTGTTGATGTTTGCATCTATGACTCCTGATTTCTTCCCAAGGTTTTCTATCTCCAAAGTTGTCTCCCGTTGTGATTTCTTAGTTGTTTCTACTTCCTTTTTTAGATCCTGGATGGATTTGCTGAGATCCTTCACTTGTTTGATTGTATTTTCCTGTATTTCTTGCATTTCCTCTTTCAGGATTTCTGCCTGTTGACCCACGTTCTCCTGTATTTCTCTAAGCGATTTATGTGTTTCCTCCTCATGGGCTTCCATCTGTTGATCCATCGCTGCCTGCATTTCTTTAAGCAGTTTTCGTGTTTCCTTTGTAAGGGCATCTATCCGTTGATTCATTTCTTTAAGCACTTTTTGTGTTGCCTCCCTATGGGCATCCATCTGTTGACCCATATTCTTCTGCATTTCTTTATGCAATTTTTGTGAGTCCTTTGAAAGTGCATCTAACCGTTGATTCATTTCTTTAAGTGATTTTTGTGTTATCTCTTTGTGGGCATCCATCTTTTGATCCATGTTCTCCTGCATTTCTCTAAGCGATTTTTGCATTTCCTTTGTAAGGGCTTCTAACCGTTGATTCATGGTCTCCTGTAATTCTTTATTAGATTTATTTGTGTTCTTGTGATCCTCTAATAGCATCATGAGAAGTGATTTTAAATCCAGATCTTGTCTTTCGGGTGTGGTGGGGTATCCAGGACTTGCTGCTGTTGGAGAGTTGGGTTCGGACGGTGCCATATTACTTTGATTTCTGTTAGTAACATTCCTACATTTGCCTTTTGCCATCTGGTTACCTCTGGTGTTAGTTGGTCCTGCTGTCACTGGCTGTTGGTTGGACCTCCTGTGAGCCTGCAAAGCTATTTCTGGCCCCCCTGGATTATCAGGATTCCCCTGGCACCGATTTCTGGGGCCTGCCCTGCTCCTGAGTGACTTTGGAGCCCTGATGTGCCTTGCCCCAAGAGATGTTATATTGGGGAGTCCCTGCACATCCAAAGGCTCAGCGTAGTGGATTCCTGTAGCAGATGTCACCAAAGGGAGGCTGGTAGGCTCCTGCCCTGTGCAGGGGTGTGTGATCTCTCCTGGGGGGTGCGAGGGGGCGTCCCTCTGCAGGGCAGAAGTCCCACCGCAGAGATGGCACACTGGTTACTGCAGATCTGCCCAGCTCTTGGAGCAGGTTACACACAAGCTGCCTGAGACCGAAGAGATATTATGCCTGTCTGTCTCTGAGCCTGGCAGTCCCAACTACCTGGACACTGGAGCAAAGATGGCGGTGTGCACTCTCCACTCTCTCGGCGGCGCAGGTCACCCTGTCTCCTCAGTGCGGTAGATCTGGTAACAGAGGTCGCCAAAGGGAAGCTGGTAGACTCCCGCCCAGTGCGGGGGGGGGGGGTCCCTCTGCAAGGCAGAAGTCCCACAGCAGAGCTGGCGCGTAGATTACTGCAGACCTGCCCAGCTCTTGGAGCAGGTTACACACAAGCTGCCTGAGGCCCAAGCGATATTATGCCTGTCTGTCTCTGAGACTGGCGGTCCCAACTACCTGGACACTGGAGCAAAGATGGCGGAGTGCACTCTGCACTCTATCGGTGGCGCAGGTCACCCTGCAGGGGGGATGGCCCACAGCAGAGCTGGCGCCCAGACGACCACAGCACTGTCATGTTCTTGGGAGCAAATGGAAGCTCCAACAGGCCATGTCCCAAGCGATGTTATATTGGGGAGAACCTGGATACCTGTCTCCTCAGTGCGGTAGATCCTGGAACAGAGGTCGCCAAAGGGAAGCTGGTAGGCTCCCGCCCAGTGCGGGGGGAGGGGGCGTCCCTCTGCAAGGCAAAAGTCCCACAGCAGAGCTGGCGCGCTGGTTACTGCAGATCTGCCCAGCTCTTGGAGCAGTTTACACACAAGCTGCCTGAGACTGAGGCAATATTATGCCTGTCTGTCTCTGAGCCTGGCTGTCCCAACTACCTGGACACTGGAGCAAAAATTGTGGCAATCAGCTAACGTTGTAACATGTACATTGTAATAATGTAACAAGTACATTGCAGCATGATTCAGTCTTCTTTCATGTATCTTAATTTATTGGGACCTCTTCTTTCATGTATCTTAATTTATTGGAACCTCGTTAGGATCTGTCTTAGTTTGTTCTGTGTTCTGACAAGAACCCCAGAGACCTGGTGATTTATAATGAACAAGAATTTATTGGCTTATGTCTCTGGAGAGCCGGAAGCCTGAGGTCAATTGAATTTCAGCATGAGTTTAAAAGGGGGACATTCAATACACAGGACAATTGTTTAGGTAAACAGTAATGGTGATATTTGCCCAATTTTGTGTGTGTGTGTGTGTGTGTGAAGGTTAGACTTTCTGTACAAGTGATGAAATGATGGCTTTTCACCAGAGACTAGCATAAAATTTTGCTGAGTAAGCAAAATGAAAAGGCAACAATTCTGATGAGAGGAAAAAGTTTCGTTTCACCAAAGCCAGAAGGGAAGGGTGGGTTTTCTAAGTTTCCTAACCGAACAAGTATGACTGTGCTCTCTATGAGGAGACAACACTTTATGTATACATGTATTTATAATTTCTTCCTTTTTGAGACAAATTAGAGATGGTTCCAAACTTATTAGTAACCATAGATGACCATGAACTTCTGATCCTCCTGAGGGCTGGGATTCCAGGAGTGTGCCACTCCTTCTGATTTGTGCAGAGCTGGAGAAGGAGCCCAAAGCTTAGTGTATGCTAGGCAAGGAGTCTACCAACTGAGCTATATCCCCAGCTCTAACTTGTACTTCCCTGAAGGCAGATGGAAATCAGGGCTATGAGTACTTAAGGCATGGCAATAGCTATCTAAATTAAAAATTCCTGATAGTTTTAGCAGAAATCCCTAAAAAAACTTTATTGTGACAGTCTAGGTTACAGAATTGATGAAAATGAGGTCTGTAGAAATGAGCATATGATAAAACATGTGGTCTGACTGATTCATTGACTCCTCTGAGCCGTAATATTTATCTATCCAATTTCCTTTTATTTATATCAATGTTTCATATTTATTATACTTAATTGATGCTGGGGATTAAAGCAGGCCCTCAGCAGCCTTGTGCAGTACGTTCACTTTATAGTTGCAGAAGGTAAGCGTCATGAAAACGACACCACCATTTTTCATGACACTATGGAGCAGATTTTACCTGACAATATTTCCCGAAAATATCCTGAAGTCTTTAGTGCAGTCAGTTCCCCAAGGTGGTGGAAACACATGAGTGGTCTTACAAAGAATACAGTTTAAAGATTTATTTTTAAAATTATTTTTCCAAATTATTATTTGGAAAATAATTATTATTTCCAAAATATTATTTTATTATTCATTTCCAAATATATGTGTGTATCTGTGCGGGGCTATGCACAAGTGAGTTCACTTCCCTATGGAGGCCAGAAGGGGTCAGTAGAACTCCTGGAGTCAGAGTTTCAGAAGGTTTTGATCCGCTGAACCACTTACTATGGTTGCTAAGAACCAAACGAGTCTTTTGCAAGTGCAGTGTGCTCTTTTAATCACTGAGCCATCATTCTAACCTGAGACTATAATTTAGAAAGGACTTATGGCTCCTCTAATTCCATTACTCTGGAGACTGAGGAAGGAGTTGCATAGCGAGTTTGAGGCCAGCCTGGGTTGTATAGTGAGTTCAAGGCCAGACTGAGCTACAGAGTAAGATCTTGTTTTCAAACAAATAGCCAAACAACAATAAGAAATAAAACAAAAGGTTGTGGTGGGAGGTCAGGCATTCTGAGGGAAGGAAAATGATAAGTTAGCATTTAGCTTAGTGTTTTCTCTGGGGAAATAGGGCTTTTAAACTGACAGATCATAAAGAACCACGTGTTTGTCGATTTAGGACAATTCATTATAATATCAGTTCAGCAACAGAGTCTTACCAGCAAGTCCTAGTGAGCACAGGAGGACTGGCAGTATCCTGTACTCTTATTGGAATCTCCAGAATACCCTGGCCAGTAACACGGGGGTGAGGCACCCCACACCTGGCACTGGGCTTTTTATTTGGAAACCTATGACTTCTGGAAAAAAATCCTTTGGCATAGTTTAGATAAACTGTATATAAATATTTATGGATATGTTTAGATATAAATGTTATGGAATAATTCCCAGAGCCTTTTCAAACATCTTTAGTGTTAGTTATCCCTCCTCAACTAGCTCCTTTGTCCTAAACCTACTTAAACCCTCAAACCTTTATTCCCCTTTTCCTATCATATCGCCTATGTTCTAATATCCCTCACTCCCTTAAGATCTTTCTTCCCACCAGGCATGGTATCACATGCCTTATAATCCCAGCACTCTGGAGGCAGAGGCAGGTGGATCTCTGGGAGTTCAAGTCCAGCCTGGTCTACAAAGTGACAGGACAGCCAGGACTGTTACTCAGAGAAACCCTGTCTTGAAAACACACACACAATCTTTCTCTCTCTCTCTCTCTCTCTCTCTCTCTCTCTCTCTCTCTCTCTCTCTCTTTCTCTCTCTCTCTCTCTTCCCTGGCCCTCTTCTAGTCCTGGCTTCTAATGGTACTCCAAGTTAAACACATAGACTTAGAGTCTTGTTGCTGAGATCCATGTCTGCATGAGAACTTGCAGCATTTGTCTTTTTGGGTGTGGACAACCTTACTCCTCAGTCTAACTTTTTCCATTTACCTATGGATTTCTTAATTTAATTCTTCTTTAAAGCTGAAAGCTGCCCATTGTGCATATGTGCTAGATTTTTCTTATGCTCTTATCAGTTGGTAGAGGTCTGGGTCGATGGCACTTCCTGCCTGTTGTGAATAGAGCAGCAGAGAACGAGGATGAATACACATCTTGGTAGTAGGAAATCCTTTGAATACACTTCCAGGAGCACTATAGCAAGGTCAGAGTTCCTTATCTGTGCCTATATCCTGAAGTGAATTCCCGACTCTCTCCTCTGGAAGTTTCAGAGTTTCATGTTTAATACTGTGATCTTTGATCCAACCAGAATTGTCTTTTGCGTAGAGTGAGATGTAAGGATAAGGTTTGTTTTATTCTATGTGTAGATAGCAAGTTGAGGAAGAGGGGTTGCAAAGATTGTAAGGGCCAGAGAGTGGGGAGGACCGAGGTGAAGCAGTATCTTCTGGACATCGTGGGACCACTGCACTTATGATCTCATAGCAGCTGTGCTTGCCTATTTGAGACCAGCACAAGACCAAGACAGTCAACGTTAGCACAAGTGGGGAGGAGCTCACCAACCTCCATCCCTAGCTGAGAAGTTATTAACAGTTTGTGGTGGTTTGAATATGCTTGGCCCAGGGAGTGGCACTATTAGGAGGCATGGCCTTGTTGGAGTAGGTGTGTCACTGTGAGGGTGAGCTATGATACGCTCCTCCTAACCACATGGGAGCCAGTCTTCTCCTAGCAGCCTTCAGATGAAATCAGCCTCAGAACTCTCAGCTCCTCCTGCACCATGCCTGCCTGGATGCTGTCAGATGGCCCCTGGTGGGTTGACCATGCTCTGCTGTATGTCCTAAACCCATGAGGATGTGAGCAACACAAATAAGACTCAGTGCTCATTAAAAAAAAAAGATAGAGAAAGTTGTTAGGAGGAGGTCTAAGAGTGTGGTAGGGTGAATCCAGGAAGGGTTGGGGGAGGAATGGGTATGTTTGAATATGATCAAAACATATTGTATGTATGTATGAAATTCTCAAAAGCGTTAATAAAATTTGTATATTAAAAGTAAAATTCACAATTCAGTAGCTTAATCGGTATTACTGAAGTAGCAAGCACTACAGTTTTCTAAAATACTACAGGTGTGAAACCAAAACTGAAGCTTTAAGCCCACTAATAAGATCAACACTAATATGTAATCCTCTCACTTACAGAGCATAAAAGTCCTTCTCTCAGGTAACAGGTCTCTGATTAAGCCCGAGTTGTTTTTCCTCTCTTATTTCATGGTGCTTCAGTGATTGTGCAGTTAAGAATCATCTGTGTATAGTTTTGCTTCAGAGGCAGACTTCTTCTTTCCCCTCCCTTCCTCCTTCTCCCCTTCCTTCTTTCTCTCTTTCCTCCCTCTTTCCCTCACTCCCTCTTCTCTCTCTCCCTCCTTCCCTCTCTTCCCTTTCCCTCTTTTCTTTCTTTCTGCCTCCCTCCCTCTCTCTCCCTCTCTCCCTCCCGTGACACTCTCTCTTCCCTCTTTTCTCTTTCTTCCTCCCTCCCCTCCCTTCCATCTCTCCTTCCCTTTTCATTCCTTCTTATTTCTTTTCTTCTCTCTCTTTCTTTTTTTCCAAAGAAAAGGTCTCACGTAGCTCAGCTGGCCTCAAACCTACTTGACCTCAATTCTCCTTCCTCTGTGTCCCAAATGCTGGATTTCAGGCACCTGTGACCAAGTCCACTCAGTCAATCAACAGGTTCTCCAGTGCAGGAGCGAGGATTAAAAAGAAAAAAAGATGACTAGACAACATTGTAGCATGACCCCAGTAATTCTGAGACTGAGGCAGGTTTAATTTTTTTCCAATTCGCTTTTATACTATTTTAATTACATGCAAGTATTAAGAGCAATAGTAGTACAATGAGGAACAAGCAAGACAATAAACACAAATGGTCAAGGCAATAAGCAAAGTCCTGCGATTACAGTTGTTTCCAAGGGAGTGTCAGTATGATCAATATACCTGAGCCAACTGCCTTGTCCAAGCCCAGAATCTTGCCTGAAGCCTACTTCTTTTGTTCCACCCTAAGATTAAAATTCCTGCCTTAACCTACTTCCCTATTATAGCCTAACATTTGATTCTTGTCTGAACTTTTTTTTTAAATCAAGTTGGACATACACTTAGGAGTGCAAATGTCCACAAGCTGGATAGACAGGAAAGAGCAAATTATTGATGTATACAGGAGTATATATGATTCCCAAAATACTTATGGCTAGGTAAAAATAAATAGAGACTGAACATAAACTTATAGAAAGTGCACACCTATTCATAGTGACAGGAAGCAGTGTCTGGGGACCAGGAGAGGATTAGACAGGGGCGGATTACAAAGCAGGGGTTAGGAAACTTTGGATCATGATGGATATGATCATTATCTTCACTGTCATTATGGCTTCTGGGCATAAACATATTTTAAGACTCATCAAATTATACACTAAGTACATGCAAGTGATTGCATATCAATTATATCTCAATAAAATTACAGAAAGATCAACATAGCCATTAATTTTGCATATGAAATCCTAAGACTTGAAGCAGCATTTGTTCAGTGTCCCTCAAAGCCATCATTCCAGGGGTTTCTCCTATTGCTTTCCCACACCCTGGGTCTTTCTCAGTCACGATTATGTTGAAATTAGTTTACCTGCAGTTAGACTATACAAAAATGTCCAAACTTAATAGGCTTATGTGCTTTGTGGAATTTCTCTTTTTGGAGACTTTTGCTCTCTGTGTGTGTGTGTTTTTTTTTAAATTACCAAATGAAAATTCTGCTTAAGGCATAGAACGTGGCATTTTGGAGTGGTCTGCACTGTGTTATAGCCAGACACCTATTTGATGGACACACTGCCTCCCATTCTTGTACTTTGTGGTATGAGCTCAGCTCTCAAGTGTGTCTTATTATTTTTCTTGCTGTTGCTTTAAGGGCTGAAACCCGAGGCTTCCCCCTTGCTAGAGGTCACTTGGCCACCACACCACGCCCTCAGTCCCCACACTCCAGCAATTATCCTCACCATCTTGTAAAATGCATTTCTTGAATCTGTGATATTTCTCTCTCCTTTCTCTTTCTTCCCTTTTGACTTTCTACAACATTCCGCTGGGCATGGAACGCGAGTCTGCAGGGATGCTGGGTGGGGGCTCCACCCAGCAGTGCCTTGCCCTGCATTTGTGGACTTTCCGACTGACAGATCTGTGTACTTCACATTCTTCTCTTTTTCCAATCTTTCTTCTCTCTCCCTCTTAGAGGTCCTGGCACATGGTTTGGTCTCCTTCTGCTCCAGTCATTTTGTTTGCAGAAGGAACACCTGCATTCCATCTCTGGGCTTTGCACTATGGGAATCTTGTGTCAAGTCAACTGCTTTAAAAGTCTGGACAGAACTCTTCTGAGCTTTGGAGAAATGAACATGTAGTCTTTTGTCACAGAATATGTGCACACAAAAGTTTTGGCCATTTATTCTCTTAACTTAAATGATCACGTGAAACCACTCTCTGACAATCAGATGCTTCAGTACATGGAAATATTACATTATTTGACTCTTATTTTGAAATGGTGGAGTCAGTTTTCACAAAATTTTCATGACCCTGGTTATTTTTTTAATAATGACCCAGGCATATGGAACACTGTAACATATGCAAATGTCATCTTTTGAGTATGTCTTTTTTAATAAGATGGGCTTAATTTCTCATATTTTTATCCTCAAAAGCCACTGAAATAATAAAACATGCATAACAACGTCTAATTTTTTACACAGAATATAATACACTATGTTTTTAATGAATTGTAGATAAGCCGATGGCAATAAATAATTGCTTTTTTCAAGGTACATTTGGCTGTTTTGCCAAAGGCAGTCGACTCTCACACCGATGTCAATTATGCCTGCCTCTTGTCAATATGATTTTTCCCTACACTTACTGGGCCCTTAGGGTGCAATTCAGAAGAGGTTTCGTGTCTAAAATGAGTGATGGTCTTTGTGACCGTAATAACTCTGTGCAGTTTGCCAGACATGCCTCTGCCCTCCCACTCAACCTCAGGCACATGGCAACATTGATTCTGCTGGGCTTGCCAGAGTTTCCAGGAGAACCATTGAGTAGGAACAGTAGTGAGGCGAAATGAGGACGGAAAGGCAGTTTACAGTCAGCCCTGGCAGCCCACTTTCTCAGAGCTACTGCATTAACTTACCCATCAGTCACATTTCCTCACAACTGCTATGCAGACGCCAGTGGTTCATGAGATATTCAAAGATGGGTGGTCCAGCATTAGACTGCCAGGCTTAAACAAGTCTGAAGACCAGTATGTTAAAGCGGAGTGGGCTACTTTGCTTCTGGGTTTCACAGAACCTTTCAAATACTGTGATTTTTTTCTTGGATATCCAAGGTTTGCATAATACACAATATTAGGTGAAGATACACCATCACAGCACTTTGGTTTATTAGTTTAAAAAATGCTCAATTTTCACTTTTTCAGAAATGTCAAATAGTTCTAAATAAATTTGGAGAATTTTTACTGTGTGGTCTCTTTTTGTATATATTTTAATTGCAAACTAAAATGGGAAATATCCAAAAATTAATTATAAAGTTAACCAGAGAATTCCCATCTTCATATATATGGGTAAAGAATATACATGTACAAAGTATGGCAATGCATATATTACACAAAATGCTATCATGTATAATGCATGCCCTTGTAAACATTAAAATCATTCTTCATTCTTCTCCTGCCTTCCTCTGTGATGCAGCTGGCTGCTAAAAACTCATTGATGTGACAGTCATTTGAGGAGTAGACAGGCCCCTGAAGATCACATAGCTTTACGGTGACTATTTAGCCAAGTCTGCTATGCTGACTACCATCTGACACCAGGGAAGGGACAAACGAACGTTTAACGTCTTTATAGGGCTGAATGCTGGAGGTCAAGGCAGGAAGGTCAAATATCTACAATATCCCTTGGCCATATAGTGAACTGGAAATCAGCCTGGACTACAGGAAATCCTGTTTCCAAACCAAGAGACCAACCAACAAACATACAAAACAAAACAACAGTACCTTCTGTATGTAGAATGCCATCTAGGAACCTCTTGGAAATTCTGATTTTTGTTGACAGCATCTTGGCCCAGAGAAATGAATGAAGGTATTTGATGACAGACTAAACTTTTGGGAATTGTGAGTGGCAGGGAGAAAGTGTCCCCTCTACCCTCTTGGGTTCATTGGTTAGGAGCCTGCAAACCTAATTGACAAGAGACAGCAGAAGAAAAGATACGTACATTTCCTTCTGGGAGCTTAAGAAAGTACAGGCCAAAGAGGTTAAACTCAGGAATGCATATGGCATCTAATAGACAGGGGGTGGCTTAGAGAATCTTACAGTGTGAGAGAGGCAATAAAGTCTGGAAGGGACGTGGAAAGGTGTTAGCGAAGGCTGCCTAGGCAGACTTCTCTGTCCTCCTCTGGGGAACCTGAGAAACACTGCACAGAGGGGAACTCACGTTCCGTCTCTAGTGGGATCAAAGGACCAGGATTCTTCCTGCATCCATTGCTTTCCAGCAGCCCCAGCTCAACGTAATTCACAGGATAGTGAATAAGGGCTGTGCCCCGATCCCTAGTGGGCAATTCTGTGTGTCTCGATTCACTGGCCAATATTTTTCTCATTCTCAGTATACTGGCCAAGGTTTATGAAGAAAGATAATCTAATAAGTTAGCTGTGAGGTTTTCAGGGACATGGAATATTATGAAAAGTGTCATGAAAAGAGAAGTTGGGAACTGCTGAGTACAGTGACTAGAACTGTCCTGAGCACACCAGGAATACTGGACCTGAAGATGGTTCCTCTTCCAGGGAGAGGGTGAAGGTTTACCGGAAGATGCTTCAAAACTCTATGTGCCTTGACATGGCTCCTTGCCATGGTTTCATCACTGACGAAGACATTAATGATGTCTTCCCCTTACTCAAGTCATTGTCCCTGAAGACAAGAAGATAATACCTTATACATTTGTTAACAGAGGACGTGGCAATGGCTTATCTGAAATCCTGAATGAGTGTCTGAAATAGTCAAGATATCAGATGCATCACTGAATATTGTCTTCCCATTGTATTTCATCACCTCCCTCTTTCTTTTTCCTTAAAAGCATTGATCTTTTGTATTAACAAGTAGGAAACAGAAACTATGAAGGAAACCTGTCCCAAGGGATAAATGTAAGCCAAAGGTTATATATTCCTCAATATTCTACAAATGTTTTAGATTAAGCACATAGTTACAGTAGGGCTTACTTCAGTGCCCTCCTGTTTCAGATTAGGTGAAGATCACGTGAATCTTATTTCACCTTTGTTTCTGGTCAACATTCACTCTTTGTGACGGTGGCCCTCCTCCTGGGATATAGAATAAATTCCACTTCTAGTCATCAGCCAAGCAAGGCACGTGGAAGCAAGGATGAGCCCAATGTTAGTGATGCAGAATGAAGATGGTTCCCATCGTGGGGGAAGACATGTCCCTGAATAACATCTAAGAAGCCTGGGTTTGTATAAACTAAAACCGGGAAAGAAATAGTGCCAGCAACCCAGGCGCTGCTATTGCATTGGCTGATAGAGACAGCAGGAGACCTTCACTGGTGGCCCTTAGGTCACTTACACATTGAGCTAAGAGGGGAGATGATAAGAAGTAAAGGCTTTTTACTAAGGTTACTATCTCTGTGGCGTCGGAGAGTCTGCAGAAGCCTGCCCTGACGGGTCTAACGGCCTCAAGTGACTACCTTCTCATGCTCCATGTCTCCCTTCGCTAAAAATCATTTTGTGACCTCATTTTTGCAATACTTAATTTTTTTTTCTTTCATGGCTTTAGTGACCTCATTCAGTCTTTCTTAGGTTCCTTTCCATCTGACATAGAGAGTTTGAGGAGTCCCAGGTTTGTGTTCCCAGGCTTCTCTCCTGTCAGTCATGTCCTGGAATGAATGAGATAAACCACGCCTCCTCCGCCTGGGTGTCAGACTTGGCTGTTATCCTGTGTCTCAACCACCTCCAAATGAATGTCTCCATGGTGTGAGATCTCTACTTGCATCCAATTATATGCTCACGCCAAAAAGCTGCGGTCCTCCCTCTTGGCTGGTAAATCTTAAAGATCCAAACTTCTGAGACCTCTGTCCTTTACATCTGCACTGCAGACTGAAGCAGTTTCCTATTAGTTGAAAGGTGGCTTGTTCCCTCTACAGATCACACTGATCTAGCGCAGTTCCCATTAAAGAGGTCCTTTATTGACGGGGGTGAAGAAGCGAGGAAGAGAGATGGGTCGGGGTCTCTGGCTTTTATCCGGGCTGTGATGTGTAGGTTAGCCAGGTAATGACGTGCACAGGTAATAAGGGTAAAGCAGGCGCAGGGAATGAGGTGGTTGCCATGACAACAGATGCAGGAGGGTCCTTGTTGCCTAGGGATGACGTCATTGCTGGATTCGGAGGCTACTGAAACCATTTCTGATGCTAACAGTACCTTGAAATCTAATCTAATTTCCCATTTTTTTTTATTTTCCAAGACCCTCTCTATAATACGTGGGAGGCATTTAGACTTCTGTTTATAACCTTTCAATACTTACAAAGTACAACTCTTGATGGGGCCTGTGACTAGGTCCTTGTCATGGTTAATCTTTACTGTCCCCTTGACCAGATTTAGAATCACCATTGTAAATCACCTCTGAGGAGTGTCTACAAGGTGTTTCCACCTGGGAGTCATGAGCCCATGTTTCTGGAGACTCACTTTGTGTGGTCATACTCCATGGTCCTGCAGCTGGTGCACAGACGACATGCATCACATTATATTTTAATGGTTTTATTAAGAGTGTTTGGACCCTGAGTATGGAAATCTTAGCTTGTAATTCTTTGCAACCCCAATTTTAAGGGCAAAACACAAAACACTCAAGTATAACCAAACCAAACAAAGTGTATACTTGGACCTCACTGCTGGTGGCCATGGAAGACCTATGCCCTAATGATGATAACTGCACCTACAATGATGCACTCACATATCTTTGTTTAAGAAATGGGGATCATGTTGTAGACCTGAGGTACCTGATCTAGCTCACAGAAGAGAGAGCTTGCAAATAAGCATCTGGCTTCATTTTCAAATTCACTAAGGGCTAGAGATGTAGTTCAGTAGTCGAGTGCTTGCTTAGCAAGCATGCTTGAGGTCCTGGGTGTGGTCCCCTGTGTTGCATAGAGAGAAAGAAGTAGCTAGTTAGATAAAAATTGCTGGAAGTATGTATGGCTTTGTCCAGCCAGTAAGCTGACTCAACACCGAGAGAATCTCTACTAGGTAAACCCCTAATGGTGGGCAGTCACACAGCAGGGCTCCAATGTTCTTAGGTGTGGCTGGAGATGAAAGCCACATTTTTGTATGGTCCTAGCTCCAGTTCCCAGTGACCAATGGATAGATCGAGTTGAGATCATTGATTTGTTACCTTGGATAAACTCCTCCAGGCAGTGGAGGCCAGACTGCTGGCCACGGAGGGCTCCGGTGAGGTGTGTCACTTAGAGGGCTGAGTGAAGAAGCTTAGCCTTCCTCTGTTTTGATCATTTGTACAATGCTGTGAGGCTTAAGAAACTGAAAACGAGAAATTGTGATGATTCACTTTAAAATGCACTTTCTATAGATTAATTGTGGGCTTTATTTTCTGTATACAGTCCCCAATAAAACAGCCTTCCCACCGTGTGTGTGTGTGTGTGTCTGTGTGTGTGTGTGTGTGTGTGTGTGTGTGTGTGTGTATTTAAAGATGACCCTCACCAATTCTTCTCTGACCTACACACTTGTGCTGTGACATCTATGAGCGCGCGCGCGCGCACACACACACACCCACCCACCCACCCACCTTTTTTTGTAAATTAAATAAGACTTAAAGATAGATATCTGTCCTGATAGTGTATTCCTTTAACTCAGCACTTCAGAGGAAGAGGTAGGTGGATCTCTGTGAGAATGAGGCCAGACTGGTCTACATAGTGAGTTTGAGGATACCCAGGGCAAAGTAGAGAAACCTGGTTCAACTGACTCAAAAACAAAACAAAGCAAAGCAAACCAAACCAAAACAAAAAACCAGAAAGAAAGAGAAAGAAAAAAAAAGATGGAGACAAACAGGCAAAAGCTGAACAAATCAAGCCATGCTTTACTAACTAAAATAGAAACCAGTCTGGACATGACTTGCAGAGTAATGATGAGGCCATACTGTACAAGTGACAAGTGACATGCCATTGAGGTGACACAGCAAAGCCCACGTAAAGGCACACTCAAAAGTCACGAGTCAAGTTCAGTTCACTGCCCGAGGTCTTCCACGGCCACTCCCACCGTCACAGCAGAGGTTGAATCCCCGTGGTTTACAGTAGTTTTACTCTGACCACATGATGCCTACACCATTCACTTTCCAAGTCTTCCCAGCCCCACCCCGCTGAGAGAATTGTCTCATCTTTTCCTTAAGAACTACATTTGCGGTGGAAATAAACTCAGGTTGTAATTTCCTGATTGGAAAGTACTGTGAACACTGCAGAAAGCCCTTCGTACCGCATGTTACCGGCTTTTAAAGGCAGCTGGGTGGTGTTTATTCTAAGACCTGCATTTATAGATAGGGAAAAAAATACCCTCACGTGACTACAATCCATTTACTTTTGCAAGTGTTGCTTTAAGATCTAGTTCTGGCATTCAGATATTCCAATAGCAATATTTTTTTAAAGGCTGGTGAGATAGATGGCCTAGCAGGTCACAAGCCCGTGGAACTGAGTTCAGTCCCCCAGAAGTCTTGTCAAGGTGAAAGGGGCGAACTCATTCTGCACAGGTATCCTCTGACCTCCACACACATACTGTGGGGTGCACACATACATACAGTGATAATAAATGAAAAAAAAAAGAAAATTATTTAGTTTTAGACTAGTGTTTATGGATAGGGAATTTAATTACATATTAAGAGTATTTGTGACTCCCAGATTATAAGGTACTTATTTGATTAAATTTCTGAAATTTACCTATTTCTAATTAGGGTAAGTGAAACAAACATTTCAATCTAATTTATGCTTTGCTTAGAGTCGAGGGGTTGGGGATTGCCGAAACGCACCTTTGATATTTCAGCATGAATGGGAAAGAAAGGAGATGTTTTCTTGGCAGGAATGTAGATCACAGGAAGATGCACATTTCAATCTGATGGCACAGTGGGCTTCATTACTAAACATCACAGACGGCATCTCTCAAAGGCAGCCTGGTTCTTGCTGACTGAGGGCCCTCAGCGGCTCGGCCGTTCTGCTGTCTGTGTCTTGGAGGTGACTGGAGACGGCTCTGCGCAGCTGCCCCACACGCGCAGGCTGTTCATTAGGGAACGGACTCAGTGACTAGAGCTAACAAAAGGCTGGGGAGAGAAATCAAGAGCCCGCAGCTGCTGATCTGCAGATGCCGCACTGAGGGGCTAAGCAGTGTGGTTCAAAATACAAAGCAACGCACCTGCCCACCAACTGAAAATGGGCAGAAGGCTTTTTGGAAGCAGCTCTGCATGGTTCCTAAACCAAGAGGATTCTTTTGTTTGTTAGATTTTTTTTTCCCTAAGTAAATTTTATTCTTTAGCAGTTTCATAATGTACACTTATGTGTTTTGACTCTTTTCTTACCAATCCCGGTTCCTCCCATCCCTTATCCACCCCGTCTCATCCCTAAAAATCTCTTTCCCCTATTTTTCTATTAGGGTTTTGTTTAGTGTCCCACAGAATTTCATCAGGACTGTCTGGGTGTGTGATCCAGAGTTTGGGACTAACCATCAGAGCCTGGTGGGTTCGTCAATGATTCACAACTGGACAGGTCTCACTAGGTAATCCTGACTGGCCTGCAATATTCTAAACGGACCAGGCAAGCCTTCTGAATGTTCTGATTGAAGGCTCGGCAATTATGTCTGATGAGTTTGTTACAAGCAAATAGATAAAGGAGAACAATATTTTCTTTATTTTTTTTTCTTGATAATTTTTTTAGATGTGGTTTAGTGACCATCATTTGTACAGATTTAGGGGTAGGAACACTAACTTCCTGTCTTCATCAATAAGAAATCTACTATCCTTCTGGTATAGAAAGGTATCATATGGGGGATGGTGATGTCCTATTAATATGAATTAAAAATGGAGTTTAGAAAGCCCTACTATTGCTACTTTTAAAAGCCTATTTACTTGTCTAGTTCATCATCATCATCATCATCATCATCATTTTAATAAGGGTCTAACTATGTTGCCTTTGCTGACCCTAGAACTCCTGGGGACTCTTGGGTGTCCCAGCCTCTGGAGTAACTGAGATTACTGGTATATACCACTAAGCCTTATTCACCTTATGAGTTTTAAGTGCCTTTAACTCAAAATAATATTTATGCTAAAGTGACTTTTTTGTTATTTGTTTGAAACTGGGTCTTATTATGTGGTTCTGGCTGTTGTGGAACATGCTAGGTAGACTAGGCTGGCCTTGAACTCACAGAGATCCACCTGCTTCTGTCTCCTGAGTGCTTGGATTAAAGATGTGTGCCACCACATCCAGCTAAAGTGACATGTTTTGTTATATTCTTTCATCTTTCACAGTCAATTTTTACAAATGTTTTAAAATGGTTTATATTAATTTTTAATTGTGTGTGTGTGTGTGTGTGTGTGTGTGTGTGTGTGTGTATACGCATGTGAGTACAGTACCCACAGAGGCCAGAAGAGGGTGTCAGATCCCCTGGAGCTGAAGTTACAGGTGGTTTCTCAGCCACCATGTGGTTCCTGTGAACCAAACTCAGGTATAAGAGCACCTCTCCACTCCTTTAATAGACAATTTTTATTTAAGGAACATACACACATTATTTTTTGTTGAAGATTTCTTAAATGGAATTTGGTAGTTTAGAGTAATTTATTGAAAATGGAAACATTTCAAAAGGGCTTACTAAATCTTTAGTGTAGCTGAAGATAATTATTTTCATGGTATTGTATTCATAGAGAAAAATTTATAAACCTTAAAAACAACAAAATATAACTTTTTGGTTCTTGTTTTTCATTTTAATTCTTTTCTACTCCTTTCTTCTATCTATAATAGAGGCTTCATCTACAAATAATGGATTTTCTTTTCCATCAAAATATGATTTGGGATCTAAATTTGCAGAAAATGTCTTTTATTTAATTACAGAATGGTGTCACACCTACCTACTGCTGGATATCTCTTCTCATCCTTTGGCGGTTTGACCATGTATTTGATTTTCCTGATGAAGGTCTATCTGACCAGTTCCAGAATCTGATCTTCAAAGGTCATTTTGTTTAGAATATGACCTGTCTGCCTTGGCATCAGCTGCCTTAAACATATGTTTGGGGCCATATTTCTATTTTACACCGTCACTGAACATGACATGCAACTTTGCTTGTGGCTAGCACCTTTGGGATTCCAAGGGAGATGCCAGTTTTGATGAAAGTGTTACCATCAGAAAGTCAAATCATTGTTCATGACTAATGTAAGTTTTCCCCCTCATTGTTTCTTAGAGTTTAGTAGATAAGAATATGTAGTTTACTTGAGAAGCATGCAAACAAAGATTCTGGCATTATTTACATATACCTCGAGAGCCACATGGAATCCTTCAATTTCTAGCTGTATAGAGTGTGCTTTCATATGTGGTTATTGGATGTATACATAACATAGTCAGGGCCAGGAGGCAATGTTTACTGCCACATCATTCCACTGACTCTCACAGGCCTCTCATCTGTAGATGTCTACCACTGAGATCTGTGTATTTTAGAAATTGGAATGTCAACATTATTCTTTTTGCAATAAATGAAGGAACTCTGTGGGTGTGAGTTGTGGCTGGTTGCTAAGAATAGCTAATCAGGTTGCATTGCTATAGCAACAGTGTTGCTAGGACCTTAAAACTTCCCAGCAATCAGTTAGAATTCATAAGTGATAGACACTGTGTATCTGGATGGTATTTTTAACGTGATTCTATCATCTAGCATGAGGTAGGACTCCTAGACTTCAAAAAGGAACTGATAACCACTAATTAAGTATACCTTAGTTTACCGTTACTTAAGTACATATTTTCTACAGTATCGATGTCTTAATTTTCTAGGCCTTTACTTAGTTCCTTGTTATTTCATCAGATTCTCCAAGGGCTCATAAAGTTGTGAGATGGTCAGTCACCAATCAGTTACCAGTTATGTAAGAGAAAGAATATAATGTTGTATGTATGTCACAGAACTCTTGAGGAGCCAAAACTCTTTATTCGTGTTGGTATTTATTCCTTTTATGAAATAAAATTGCTTCACTTTTTTACTTCTAGTTGTTAGGTCTGAAACTCAGGATCGAAGCTGTTGCAGGCAGCCAGTCTCTCAGCATGGCCCATGTCTGTTACAGTGTCCAGGCTCCTCTCAGCGCCTCTCGCCCCTCCCCCACTGATCTTCCAGCTCCGGGGATTCTGACTTCCCAGGCACTCCCTCTGCTTCCTCTCACTTCTCTTCCTCTCTTGCTCCCCAGGAGGTTCACTCTGGAACAGTCCATGCCTCTGGAATGCTCCCTCCCACCATACTTAGGAGCAATCATGTTCTCATGTTTTCCCATTCAATAGTAATATTTCATATTCCCCCAGAATCCAGCAATTTAGAAAGCAGATAAGCAGATAGTTTAAAAAAAAATCTCGAGAATTAACTACTTTTAACATTTTGTAAGGCTATATATGCTTATAATTTCTTAACAGACACACACACATACGATCTTGGCAGTTTTAAGAAAGGTAAAGTTATCAATGTTTTATAGCTATCTTTTTGTCTTGGTTTGTTTTCATGTAGCCCAGGCTGGCCTCAATGTCTCTGTAGCAGAGGCTAGTCTGGGACACTTGATCTTCCTGTTTCCACCTTCTAAGTCCTAAGCTAAGATTATACATGTGTGCTACTACACCCAGGCATCAAACAAAATCTATGCAATTATGGAGAGAGTTCCATATGTGAAGCTGAGGCTTTGCATGTGTTAGGCAAGCTCTTTACACTACCTATACCTCATCTCAGGTACGCTCATTCCGGCTTTGAACTCTTCCAGCTTAAATGTACACTCAAAATACAGACACTAGTCTATTGAAGCTAAAAAGTCACATTTGTTATTAAATACCTGCTCTGTCACATTCCAAAAACCCAAACCCCAGGATTTCATGTATCCGAGGCTGGCTTCAAACTCAGTATGTCACCGTGTGTGGCTAAGGATAACATTGAACTTCTGAGTCTCCTGCCTCCAGTTCCTGTGTGTGGGAATCAGAGACCTTTAGTTTAAGGACTGTGTAAATTGACATTTTGATGACACTTAAAGACGCCCTTTTTTTTTTTAACCAGTCACCTTTTAAGCAAAGGAAGGAGTCTTATAATGATGTCTAACTTGATCAGTCTGAAGGATTAAAATAGTTGTGAATTTTCAATAGGTTGAGCATTGAACTGGCAAATTGGTTGAATATGTAGCATGTAGATTCTACTACCACTCCGGGCAGACCTTGCTACTAGCCCCACCCAGGTTCCTTTGGATCTGCGGATGAAAGACACACACATTAGCTTATTTTTAATGTACTTTTAGCTCAATGACCGGGGTCTTCTAAGCCTTCCTCGGCTAGTGTGCCCTTCTTTTCACTCCCAGTTCAACATCTCTAAATCTGCCCTCAACTTTAGTCGCCTGGTTACCTTCTCCTGCTCAGCACCCTAAATCTGCCCTCAACTTAGTCGCATTTCTAATCTCCTATCCGCTTTCCCAGGCCCGGTTAGGGAAGCGGCCAATGGCCACTCCACCCCAGATTTCACGGAGCTGGTGGCTTTCTCCCTCTTAGGCACCGCAAATTTTCTTTCCTCCTCCTTCGTCTGTTAGCCTGCCTGCGGGAACCTGGAAGTTCCACCTCTTCCGCGCAGCCATTGGCTGCGAGCATCTTTACTGATCGATCAAAAACCAATTGGGGAAAAGAACGTTCAGCATTCATTCCCAATCAGAGCATCAGGACCACCCCCTACAAAACCCTGTGTAATTTTCCAGGTTGTAATGAAGTTTAAGGAAGAAGACTTAATTTAGAGCCGCATGTAAATAATAATGACAGTTCTCCACAGTGTGATAAGTTGAAATTTCACATTGCTACCTTTCTGTCCCTGTGTCAAACTGTAAGCACACCTAACTTTGAGCTAGTGAAGCCCTTCGTGCTGAATTTCTAGTTGTTGGATTAAATGTTACAATTGAGTACATGCATATGACCATTCAGAGAATTAATTCTCGACTCCTCTTTTGGCTACCTGCAGTTTGCTATTCTTATTTCTATTACTAAACAATGAAAAACGATAATGTTTGAGAACATTAAGACACTCCCCCATTTAAAAAAAAAGAACCCCCCCAAAACCCCAAAAAACAAAACAAAAAACCCCACCAGCTTGTGATTATTGTTCTATAAGCTGCCATTTTACAAGGAGGCGTAAGAAATATCATAAAATCTGGAGTGTTCCATTGTGCGAATTTTTCTATGAACATTGTGTTCATGAATTCCTTTTATTCGGGGAGGGGGGCAACTCAGATCCTTGTGCATGCTAGAAAAGTGGTCTAGCCAACCGAGGTACATCCCTGCCCTAACACGTATGAGGCAGGATGTCACTCTATAGCGTAGGCTGGCTTGAACTTGAATCCTCCAGCTACAGTCTCCTGAGCGCTGGGATCACAGGGACACACCCATATACCTAACCATTTCGTGGTTGTTTGCTCATTTATCCTAGATGGTTTTAGGCAATTCAGTATAGATTTAGGGTCCTCGGTGAACAGCATCTAGCACACATGACCACACAAGTTAAGGACGAATAAGGGAGATTGTCTTTAGAAGTCAATACCTTCACAGCCGCAGCCGCGTGATGTTTCTCAGAATAAAAAAGAAGCAAGAGCTTTCAAGAGAATCAGAAAAATTCTTATGTAGGGCCCACTGCCCGCCCCCCCCCCCCATTTCCTGTCATTGGAGGTAACTGGGCAGAGGCTTGGAGGCCTTAGAGAGCGGGGAGCTCATCTGAACTGCTGAAGTGTGGGGTTCCACAGGGGTGTGTGTGTGTGTGTGTGTGTGTGTGTGTGTGTGTGTGTGTGTGTGTGTGTGTGATGTCCAAGGCCAGACATCAGCCTTGGATGTTGCTCCTATGGAGCTATCCACTTTTTTCTTTCCATGCAGACTCTGTCACTGGGACCAGGGGCTCACGGACTGTGCTAGTCTGACTGACGGGCAAGCCCCAGGGATCTGTTTGTCTCTACTTCCCTAATGCGGGGCTTGTAAGGGCACCTTACCAAGCCGGCTTTTGATGTAAATGTTGGACATCCAGCTTACATCCTCACACCATCCATGTGGCACATGCCTGTGGAGCTCACTTCCCCTCTTTCTTTCCTTCTTTTATTCCCTCCCTCCCTCCCTCCCTCCTCCTCCTCCTCCTTCTTCCTCTCTCTCTCTCTCTCTCTTGACCGTAAATCCTAGAAATTGAACTTAGGTTCCCAGGGTTGACAGCAAACACCTTTAACCACTGAACTGTCTGGCCTGCCCAGTGATAATATCTCAGATATTTCTACCTCTACTGTCAAGTGCTAGGATTACAGGCATGCTCACTACCCACAGATTGCAATTTTTTTTTTTTTACTGAAAAATAGGTGAATCTCAGAATAATGCACCTATAGTTTCACGGCCTTTGATGAACAAATTCTGTAAGTTGAAGCCTCTAATTTAGCCTGTTATAAAAAGAGAAGACTAAACCAACATTGAGAAATTAGGGTTGTTGTTATTATTATTATTATTTGCAGTCTATAATTGAGTTAACTGGCTCTTCTGATACACACAGCATCTATGAATCTCTAGAAACAGAAGCTATTTGGTTTCCATCCAAATGTTGGATTTGTATCTCTCCTTAACATGCAGGTTTTCATATGGTTTTTAATGCACCAGTTGTCTGAAGCACATTCAAAGACACATTGGAAAAACTTGGCTCATGAAGGGGAGCCTTAGCTGCAGCCTTACATTTTCATGGCCTTAGCTATTAAATAGCCACTTTGAAGTGATGGTGTATGATGCTGTAGGATCCCTCTCAATCGCTCTGAGCTTTTTCCTCTACTGTTATCTTAGTGTCAAGTGACCCATCAGACCTGATCCTCTGGTACTGAGAACACTCATTCTCTGAATAATTGGATGTGGTGGTGGAAGAGCAAAGGGCTGGCTGCCGAGATATTCTTTCTTATGTGGATTTAAGGGGAGAGGAAAAAAGGAAAGTTCCACGTTTGGTGTGAGAACAGTAGGGATTCATCACAATTCTCAATTATATTTCCCTTGAAAATAACAAGCTGAAATGTTCAATGCATTCGATTTTTAAGGAGCCACGGGTGCCAGTCAGATTTGATGTCTCTGTGTTCAGACTGACAAGACCAGTGTGCTGTAGCCCGAGGCAAGTGGCCGGAATTAATGATATAAAACACAGGCTGCTTGACAGGAAGTCATTCCCCAGATCTAGTGGTTGTGACTAAGAGGAAATTTGAAATGAAGTCTATTCTGGAGTGAGGACCATACTTGAAAGATATTAGTTACTGAACATCAATCAAAACATCAGCTTACAATTAAAATGCCTAGTTTTACTCAGAAGAAAGATCTCTAAGGGGCCATTATGTTAAAAATCAATGTCACAGGAGTTGGGCACGCTCTTTTAAGAGAAGAGCTGGTGTAAGGAGAAGATATTAAATCCCTCTTTACTATTTGACAGCTTGTCAGGCCAGAAATTTTGAGTTCAGACCTGAACCTTTTTCACTCTTACAAGACTCAGTGTGTTAAGATTATTTTGGGGGGTCATAACCAGAACCAACTCAAACCAAAGCTCTAGAAATCATGGACCAAGGCAACCACTAGTTTCTCTGCCTGACACCTCCAGAGGCAGAGGACCTTGAGAGGCAGCAGAGATGTTTCTTCAGTCATCCCTGACAGGGTTTCAGCTAAGGGTTTTAACTATATTTCTATCCCTGCTCCTAAAGGGTGGACTCACTGGGGCACCATTCTTTCATGTTCTCCAGTTCACTGGGTAGAAAAAAACGGACCAGGATAACCGATTTTGAAAGAGTGCTGATTTTTACAACAATTTCACTTACTATTTCTACACACCTCTGTGACCCTCTATTATAATTCTAATTTTAAATTTTTCATTTAAGGTTATATTTTTGACACATATAAAGTGAAACCAGATCTTACATTATGAGAACCAGGCTCAAATTAAGTCATGAAAGAGGACAATTGTGCACTATGTTTTTCTTCAGCATTTAAGATAAGACTTCAGAGCTTTTAATTTTAATACATTTAAGGCCTTTGCATATTCTTACATTTAAAGATCTATGTATAGGCAAGTTCTATATTTGGAGGAGTTGGCTAGCAATCTACTTCAAGCCTTTTCTTATTTTAACATATTATATGAACATAGTATTTCTCAAAAACATTAAATCAAAAGTTCTTACCAATTACACTATATTACAGTGTGGAATAGATACATAGAAAACACTTGAAAAATAAACCCTACATATATAAATAAAGTTGGAAATATATCTTTTTCCATTTAAAATTAGCCTAGGTATATAAAAATCAGTATTTCCAAAAAAATATTTCAGTTAAATATTATTTATGTTTCCCATTAAGTGGTATCATTTACCTTTCATAGATAAATAAATCAGGTAGAACATAAAATATCTTGGGGGGGGAGAATAAACTTGTTTTTGATGATTGTACAAATATAGTCAGTTTTTTTTCTTTCTTTCTTTTTTTTTTGCTCACATTAGTTTTTAAAATTGACATGAAAGGATAAATGCATTCTCAAAAATGAATAGGAGGTAAGTTATTTATGAACACAGATTAACGATTATTTTGAGCATAAAAAGGCCATCTGTGCATGGAAAAAATTTAATGGTATTCAGCACGATGTCAATGCCTGCTTGGATCTTACACCGGGTCTTCCTTATGTTAGAGAGAGAGAGAGAGAGAGAGAGAGACTCCTTTTTTTTCTTTTGTTTATATTTTTGTTTATTATAGGACCTAAAGCACTCTAGGGCCCTCGCTGTGGTTCAGCCAGTTCAACAACTTAAATATGATCCCTAGGACCAACATTGTGAAAGGAGAGAATCAACTCCTGATTTGTCGTCTTTCATGCGCATTGATTGCGCATGCGCACTCTCCTGCTTAAAATAAAAGCCATACCTAAAATCTTTAGTTTATAATGTTTGTGATTCTATATTTCTAGTGAGTATTTGTAAGTATGCCTGAAAGTGTGTGTTGATGGGTCTGCCTCTGACTAGTCGTAGACTCCTGAGGCATTCCTTATTCTGGGGTCCCTGTACCAGATGCTGCCCAGTCAGGGAAAGGTTCAGAAATGGGCGTAGGATTTGGTGTTTGGAATGACACAGGTGGTGCAGTAACAGCTTTGAATGTGTATGACTTTGAATTCCATATTAAGACACATCCTATTTTTAGCATTTTGTAACGTAAAAAATGTTTTTATCTGAGAATGTCATACGAAATACTTGCTTCTCCTAACTCTTTTTAGCTCCAGTCGCCCATTTTGTAGTTTTTTGTTTATATATTTTAATTAACTTGAGTCAAAGAAGACCATACATTTTTAGTAGTTCTTAAATTATTTCATTTTAATTTAATTTTTTTCAGCACTGGGAATTTAGTTGATCTCTCTCTCTCTCTCTCTCTCTGTGTGTGTGTGTGTGTGTGTGCATATGCTCGTGTGACTGCCTGTGCATATATAGAGGTCAGAGGACAACTTGTGTAATGTTTTCTCTTGTTCTACCTTTTCATGGGATGTGGGGATCTGACTCAGGTCCCCAGGCCTGTGCAGCTAGTGCATAGCCATCTGGTCTGCGCAGAGCTTTAATAGCTAAATTTGTATGGACTATGTTCTGTCAGAACAAGCAAGAATCTTAGTGGATTCCTTTGAAGAATGAGGAGAATGAGGAAAAGTCCACTTGACGGGCAGGAATACAAAACCAGGATGCTGTACAGGGAAGTTAGAGATTGTTCTTCCTTTTTACCTCGGTCTTTTTGCAAGTTTTGATTGGAAGGTCGGGTCACAGTGGCAGGCGGCGTTTTCTCTGGAATGCAGTGGAGTCTGGCGCCCGGAACAGAGCAGCTGTTTCTGCTGAATGCTTGGAATGTGAGAGGCTGTGATGTAAGGCGAGCAGAGGGCATTGTTTCATCTCTCTAAGCCTTGGTGAAAAGAGTCTTTTGTACACAGGAGCAATTCAGAGGGGCACAGCATTTCTTCCCCTGGGCAGCTTCCAAGCCTTCAGCTTGGTCCTCAGTGTGAGTAGTTTCAAGGCTTTCTGATAGCACATGGCCATTTAATCTGTTATTCCACAAACCACTAGTTTGGAACCAGAACCCTCCAGAGTCAAACAGGGTGAAGGTCCTGTTTCCAGCATCTTTTCAGGGGAGAAGATAGGCAGCAATGCCACATGGAGAAAATTTGGGCATAGCTAGTTGGGAGTGGCTGTGCCCCTTAAGGACTCTGGGGTTTTAAGAGGTCTTACTCTCAGCTCTAACCTTGGCCAAGCCACACAGCATCTCTGTATCTCAGACTTTTATCAATGGCATATGAACAATAGAACTGACTTCATGGCCTCATTAATACATTGTAACAAAAATATTTAGGGGGCAAAAAAGTGTTTGGGCTTTGGTAAGCACTGGTTATGTGGTAGCTATTTTGATGTTTTGTTCTAAAACACTCTGTAAAAGGTTGGTGTGCAGAATGAGACATGTTATTAAATAGTCTTTCTTTAAAAATGTACTAGGATGGGGTTAAAGATCTGACTCCAGTGCAGTGGGCTTGCCTAGTGAAGACCAAGTTGAACAAAGCAGGCATGGTCCATGTAACCCCAGCACTTTGGGAGGTGAGGGCACGAAGGCCAGGAGTTCAAGGTCATCTTCAGCTACATAACCACCTTGAGGCAAACCCCGGTTACACAACACCCAATGTATCATTAATTAAGTACCAGAATCCAAGTCTGACTAGATGCTGGCCAGCTCTTACCAAACACTTGTTGGGTGACTTAGTTAACTTCTCTTGTTTTCATGTGGCGAATGGGGCGGTGGTGGCATCTATGTTCTGCTAGCTGCATGCCTGGAGCTACAGGCTGGCCATTGTTTTCAGGCTTCTTGTGTCTCAGTTGCTCAAACACTCCCGCCTTAATGAGAGGAGCTATTATAGCTTACAGTGTAGGAAACAAGTGCTGAGAAGAATCGGACCCTGTTCATTTAAAAGGTACCCACTGAGTACCCTGTACACTGGAGGTATAGCTTGAACCACACAGACAGAATTTCTGTTCTTATGGCTTTCTGTGACAATAGGGAACAGGAACAAACAGACAAGATTAAAAATACCTTGTATAGTGCAACGGTAAGTCCTAAGAAGGACAAGAAAAATAATGCAGCCAAGTGCATTGTATAATTTTCTACGTAGTCACCAGGTGACAATTTTGGAAGTAACTGTAAAAGACATCAGTGTCTCAGGAGAAGAACAATGTGTTTGTGGCTTTCAGTCCAACTCTATGCTGGGGCTGTCATTTGCTTGCCTCATGGGGCTCTTGAGAGAAGCTAGTGAAATGGTTTCAATGAGCTATGAATTATTTGTCAGAGGAGGGGGAACACTGTAAGAAAGTTCAGTCTCTAGCTTTTGCTTTCTGATTCTTTTATTCTTTAAAGCTATAATTAAAAAGTGTTCTAGCACAAAATACTTGAAATCATTCTCCCAAGGTAACTCCCAGTGGAAAAGTTGTCTCACTCTGCAGTTCCACCTGGTATAGATTCATCTTGGGATTCAGTAGCTCCCAGAACTGTGACTGATCAGTTCTCGGGCTAACATGGAGACCAGATGTTACAAAATGCCTCTTGATTTCTCAATTGAAGGACATTTTTTTTTCTGAAACTTCTTGCTAATACTGACATCAAATCGTGTAGCTCTTTGAAAGGTAGTTTCCCTCTTTTCTTCTTTTACCAAATAATTCATGAGTCACTAAGCCACCCATAGAATTCAGGCTGATCAGACTCAATACATCCTGAAATATTTGCAGGTTATAGTTAACAGCTTGTCCAGTTACCCTGCTGAGACCCGTTTCCTTCATGTGACTGACTACTTACTCTAGTGACTGAGCCTTGTAAATATCTGCTCAGTTTCTATTCCAAATTCAAGACAATGTGGCTTTGAAAACAATTTCCCTGATATATTTATGGAAGTCAAGGACTTTTCAGAACAAAAAGACCTATGGATGAGGTCAAAGGACCAAACTTTTTTTTTCCAGCAGAGGTGCAAGGCTAGTAGATTGTGGAACCCACAAGGATTGCTAGGTCTTGATTCTAATCTTCATTAAATGACTACTAAGAGCCAGGAGAGGTCATCTTTAATCTTAGCACTCAGGAGGCAGAAGCAGGCAGATCTCTGAGTTCGAGGCCAGTCTCGTCTACTGAATGAATTCCAGGACAGCCAGGATAGAGAAAATCTCTCTCTCTCTCTCTTTCTCTCTCTCTCTCTCTCTCTCTCTCTCTCTCTCTCTCTGTGTGTGTTTGTGTGTATGTGTGTATGTGTGTGTGACAAGTGTAACTGGTACCACACTATGTGTGTCTTTATGCCTCATTTCTTTCTTCCCCACCCCATTCCAGACAGGGTGTCATGCAGTCCATATTAGCCTTGAACTCACTATATGACTGAGAATGACTTCGAGCTCCTCATTCTTTTCCCTAAACTCCTGAATGTTACTGTGCTAGTATTGTCCATTAGAGTCACCATGTCTGGATTTAAACATATGTAAAAAGAAAGATAAGCCTAACTTTGTGACACTTATACCCACTCTGAAATATCTTCCTACTTATAACAGGAGAAATTATACTGAGTCCCTGTGATGGCCCTTGGTTGTAAAAGCATATTCCTGGTAGCTATTCTGGTGGTGCAGGTTGTCAGCTACCTGGAAGACTGTGGCAGGAGGATGGAGAGTTCAAAGTTAGTCTTAGCTGAATGAGATCCTGTCTCAAAATACAAAACAGTAAAAGGAGGTTTTAGGAATATAGATGGCAACTATTGTTTGCCTAGCAAGTATGAGCCCCAGGACCACCCCTCACTACCGGACAAACCAATAGCATGTCATGGAAAAGATGTAGGGGAAGTGTAGGTGGTGGGTGCCTCCGAGGGGAATGGCACAAATGCCTTGCCATTTTTTTACTTAGACCTTATATCAAGCCTAATTTTCTTCTTCGTATATACTGTGTGTGGTGGCTGAATAAAAATGGCCCCCACAGGATCATATTTGAATGCTTGGTCTTTAGGGAATGGTGCTTCTTGAGAAGGATTAGGAGGTGTGGTCTTGTTGGAGGAGGTGTGGTCTTGTTGGAGGAGGTGTGGTGTGGTTGGAGGAGGTGGGGCCTTGTTAGAGGAGGTGGGGCCTTGTTGGAGGAGGTGTGGTGTGGTTGGAGGAGGTGGGGCCTTGTTGGAGGAGGTGTGGCCTTGTTGGAGGAGGTGTGGTCTTGTTGGAGGAAGTGTGTAATTGGGTGTGGGCTTGGAGGTCTCCGAATCCCAAGCCTGGTCCAGTGCCCCTCTCTCTTCTGGCTGTCTTCAGATCTGGAGGTAGAACTCTCAGTTACCATTTCTTCCTGCCTGCAATCATGCATGCCACCTTGAGGAGAGTAGACTATAAACCTCTGAAACTGTAAGCAAGACCCAATTAAATACTTTCTTTTTGTAAGGTTGCCATGGTCATGGTGTCTCTTCATAGCAATAAAACATTGACTAAGACAACATGCTACAATAGAAAGCTAGGTGTACACACACACACACACACACACACTCACACACACCAGGTGAAACACTGCCTTTGAACCATGCCACAGATCATTTTGTGTGTGTGTGTGTGTGTTAGTTTTTACAGATATCAAGAAAATCATCTCAGAAAATAGCTTTGCTATTATGTAGATGACAACACCCTCTCTCACAATCACAACCAAGCCACCATACACAGTATATATGAAGAAGAAAATTAGGTTTGATATAAGGTCTAATAGGCTAACAAGGGACCAGGGTAACAAATTTACTTAATCCACATTTTATATGCTGTGGGGCTTTCAGAAATGAAGACCCAAGGGCTGGGAAAGAGTTGCCTACTTTTGTGATTAAGTTGCAAAGGCAATGGTAAGCTCTATAAAAATGAGATGAATGGAGTCTATGACAGAGATGGGAAGCCCATAGGGCCTGGGCATCAGATGCTCTGTGATTATACAGCATCCCCTCCTTCCTGTAGACTCTCTTTGGAATGGATCTCCAGGAACCCAGAAAGAACTGCCCTAGAACCTACAGCTTGCATTAAGTAGTTCTGGCTCTTAGAGAAGAGGAAATCTAGTTTTGTCATGTGTTTTATTGGGGTAAGAGAAAGGATATTGAGAAGAGGCCAGGAAGACCATTCTGCATGCCTTCCAATCTCCTTTTGTCATTGGCTCAAGACATCAACCATGCTCCAAGGTATCATAGCTAATAACTTCATAATCTGAAGTTGTATAAGGACAGGACTTCATGAAATATACATAAATATTTGTAATTCATTGAGTGAGACCTTTATTATATATTAATTAATTCTTTGGTGGCCACGGTTGTTTCTACGTGTGTGTGTGTGTGTGTGTGTGTTTCCTTCCACGAGAAAGGAAAATAGGAAAAATTTATGTTTATCAGCACAGTGTTATTATTGGTCATGTGGTTTTTTAAAATACAAACATACAAATATTTATAAATTTGTAGTTTTGCCAAATTCTGCAACATAGTTTCTGCCATTTTTGAAATGATCTGGTATGATTTACCAGACTGCAAATGAAGAGCTAAAAAATTATTTCTCTTAAAGCCTGTTGTTTGCCATTGTTAGTCTGTACATTTTTTGCTATGTGTGATAGCTCCATGATAATAGTACTTCCCACCTATTAGGGACTGTAGTTCAAAGCTTCACTATGCACAGTGGTCCCCCTCACCCAGAACATTGATTCAGTGTCTCACTGGTGGTGGGCCTGGAGTCTGGATCATCTCCTGCAGACATCTGGCATTACCTGCAGCAAGCCCTTGAGTGTGTATAGAAATCTAGGGCATGTTTTGTTCTTTGGAATGAACTATAATAGAGAAATTTAAAACTCAAGATAAAGTTGCGACCTTACCAGTCCTTCTGACTGACACTCTAATTCACTTAACCTTGAGGTATTAGAGAGTAGATTTGGTGTAATAAAAATCACACCTATTTTGGTGAGACATCATATCACTTTCTTTTGGCTGACGGATGCAGGACTGATTCCTGAGAATTTAGGCAGGATCCCATTGTAGTACTTTTCCATCCTGTGGGAGCGTATTGCTGCAGGACTAGAGACCATCCTAACCAATGCTATGAAGCTACAGTGAGAGGGAAGGCTTCTCCTTCTGTTACTTTAACTTTGATGTAAGTAATAAATGTTAGGATTGAAATTTTCAAAGTATATACCTGTGTTTCTAGGAATGTCTTGTGTTAAGTTACTGTTCTGTCACTCTGAAGAGACACTATGGCCAAGGCAACTCTTATAAAAGAATGCACCTAACTGGGGGTTTGCTTACAGTTTTGGAGGGTTAGTTCATGATCTCCACGGCAAGAAGAAGAAAGACACGGCCCTGGAGTAGTCGCTGAGAGCTTTACATCCTGATTCACACTCAGAAGGCAAGGGTGGTGGTGGTGGTGGTGGTGGGAGACAGAGACAGACAGATACACACACACACACACACACAGACACACACACACAGAGAGAGAGAGAGAGAGAGAGAGAGACAGAGACAGAGACAGAGACACAGAGACAGACAAATACACACACACAGACAGAGATAGAGAGACAGAGAGACAGAGACAGACAGATACACACACAGAGTGAGAGAGAGAGAGAGACAGAGAGACAGAAAGACAGAGACAGACAAATACACACACAGAGACAGAGATAGAGAGACAGAGAGACAGAGACAGACAGATACACACACACAGAGTGAGTGAGAGAGAGACAGAGACAGAGACAGATGGACATACATTAGGTCTGGTGTGGTCTTTTGAAACCTCAAAGCTCACACCCAGAGAGACACATGGTCCCTTCTCCAACAAGTCCACACCTCCTAATCCTTTCCAAATAGTCAACTGAGGACTATATATATGCAAATATAGAAGTCTGTGGAAGCCATTGTTATTCAAATAATCATAATATCTAATTTTAAAAAATATTTAGAATATAACCAGGAAGGAAGAGAGGAACTAGCAATTTCGCAAATGTAAACAGAATACTAATTATATCATCAAGAAGAATTCAGGCCAGATCTTAAATTTTACTACTTTTATTTATGCTTAAACATGAAGTCCCTGTCTCATTTCATGAGCTGCCTAAACACAGTCTAATCTGGTGAGTTGCTGGCCCAGCATAGGCAACTCGAGCTGTGTTGGTTATGGTCCCTGTCAGTGCCCACACTCTAGTCTGTTTTTGTAAGCTTCCTGGATGATGCTCAAGGGCCTTACACATGCGCACAGTACCATAGAGAAGACATACCAGTCTATCTTGCATATGTAGAACATTCTCCTTTGCCTAGAAGCTCTCTATGAATGTGCTGGTGGTTGACTCCTTTTAGGTCCCTGAATAAATACGACTTCTCAGGTTTGTGTCTGAGCATCGCATCTGAGATAACATGGCCTCCACGTCACTCTGTCACCTCATCCGTGGTGTGGTATCTATCACCAGCAGCCATGTTCCACCTTCTCTTATTTAACCGAAGTTCCTGTCTGCGTCCCTGCAAGTGTCAGACACAACAATGAAAGGGTCTTGGTTTGTTCATTGCTCCAGCTCCAGCTCCTGGATCAGGAAAAGTTCAATGGACTGTGTTCATGAGAAGGAATTTGGGACTGGAGCAGTTAAGGAAGCAGATGAAGGCCCCCTTTTCCATGGAACTGACATCTGTTGTTGTTGTTGTTGTTTTTGTTTTTAAATCATGTCAGTTTGAATCTCCCATTGTACTGACGCCATGTATGGTCTAGTTCATTACCTCAGAGCGACTCCTCAAAGCATCCAGAGAGACATTTACCAGCACGCATTCTTCTCCATTGCAGAGACAGGAGTTAGTTCCAAACAGTGTTGCTAATCAGGTTTTCTCTTACTAAAAATGATTAACATGATAGATACTCTCTCAGATAGGCACAGTGAGGGACCACACTGAATCTGGGGATATTGAACTTTTCTCATTAAAATTGTTCAACTTGCTCCATGGAGAAGAAGCTCAACAGGACCTTAAATTTTTTCTTGATTTACAAAAACAAACAAAACACCAAGAGGAGGAAAACCCCAAGGTTCCAGGGCTTAGTTCATACAACCAAACTATTGTAGCTGTTTCGGTAGCTAAGCAATGGCCATGTGACTCGTGGTCTGCCCCATAAGCCTGAACCGAGTGAAGACAACCTCTTCTCCCATGTCTTTGAAGGACCTCATAGCTTGTTTCCTAAAAGGGTCCGTGTTGTTTTAATGAGGAATGTTTCCTCATGCGTCTGCACCCTTGGTCCCCAGGTGGTGCTGATGTTGCGGGAGGTTATATGGAAGTTTTTGCTTGCTGGAGACTGATGTCACTAGGGGCGGGGCTTTGAGAGTTTCTAGCCTTGCCCCATGCACTCTCTGCTTAGTGTTTGTGGTTGAGGATGTGATGTCTCAGCTTTCTTCTCTCTCCACCTGCTCTGTGCTTCCTCCGCTTCTCACCACCGAGGACTCACCCTCTGGAACTATAAGCTAAAATAAAATCTTTCTTCTATAAGTTGCCTTGGTCATGGTATTTTATCACAGCAACAGTAATCAATACAGACGTCAATCACTTTATGCAAATTTAAATGCAGCTTCGCTGCCCAGCATTGCAAATAGCATCCAGTGGCTAGAAGACGGCATAATTTGTGTTATTTGTTCCAAATGTTGGTTAGCCACAGGATCTCAGGCCTTGTGATAATGCTGAAAAAGTCTGGGGGATGCTTTCTTTAAGTGTCATAGATTTATCTTTTTCAAAAGTGTGTGTGTGTGTGTGTGTGTGTTTAAAGCTTTGAACTAAAAGAAATCTATGCTAACATTAAAATGACCTGTTTGAGGAGAATTTGAAATATATTGCATTTGATTTAGATGCCATTTCTAGATCATACAACAGTTTCTTTTACTATCATCATATAAAATCCAAAATTCTTGAGATAATCATTTTGCCCTAATTCTTAAATTCATAATCCTTTTGTAAAGTCGTTGTTATATTGATCTTTCCTGTGCTGTCTGCCTTGATTTATCTTAATCACAAATAGTACTAATCTTTGGCTGTTACTTTAATCACATTTCTCTCCCCTTCCATTTCTTTTCTGTTTCCCAGCAAGGTAATGAAGTGGTCACCTCTGCCCACTGTCCCACCCCCCACTCTTGTCACAGATGTAAGAATCCTCCTGGGAGGAGGGGCTGCATATGTGACTTTGGGGATCTCCCTGGCAGCTCATTTGTTTTGTCTTTTTTGTCTGTTCCTTTGTTTTGGACAGAGACTCCTCATGTAGCCCAGGTTAGTCTAATACTTGCTGTGTAGCTGAGGATGACCTTGAACTTCTGTCCACCTGACTCACCTCCATTCTGAAGGGATTGCAGTGATAAAGCACCACTTCATCTCCTTGAGAACCCTTACCTACCGTTCACTCCTACGCCAGCCACACACCTCTCTCTTTCCTGATAAACGCACCTCCATTGTATTTTTCATTTTTTTATCCCAGCAACTGTGTTTACTCTTTGTGTCTTATGCACGTAACATTCTCCTATTCAAAACCTTGCTGGAAATTAATCTCTGTGATGCTTTCGAAGGCTTCTCTTCAATCATGTCTCCAGTCTTTCAAAGCGAATGCCACCAGGCGCTCTGTAGCAGTGGTTAGCTTTGTACATTATGTTTCTTGGCTTCTTGTGAATAGTTGTGAGTACCTTTGGTTTTCTCCATGAAACTTGTAATTATAAATTGCTATGGAGATCCAAGGGCTGGAGGGAGGGGTCCTCCTCTCATATCAAGCACTGTTTGGTAGAAGAGCAGCATTTAGCCAGACATGGTGGCTTATCTGTAATTGCAGTAACTGGCAGAAAGAGGCAGGGGAATTGTGAGTTGGAGGACAGCCTGGCTACATAATGAATTCTAGGCCGATCTGGAGTACATAGAAAGACTCTCCAAAGCCCAAAATATACACACTCCCAAAAAAAGAAAAAGAAGGGAAGAAAGAGAGCAGCTTTTGCAATATGTGGAGTTGTAGAGATATGAATGTTACATCTACTGTGGGGGCACGGGGGGCCTTTGTGATGGCTAGGTGGCTTTAAGGAGGATGCATGATGAATAATATCATATAACGAATATAGATGAGTGCACCTTGGCATGTGCTAAATTCCTAGAATGTAAACTTTAAAGCAAATATTTGGTTCAAGTAAATGAGCAAAGCTCCCTTGGAATTAGAAGAATCACTATGTTCCTTGTTTTCTTGGACTTGCATATGTGATAGAGTTCCTCTACTTGTTAACTCTGTTGTAAAAAACAAAAACAAAAACTCAACAGCCTGAATGCCAAGATGAATGGCCGTTGGCATCAGGGACCTGGTATGGAGGCAAATACCCCATCTAAAGAGGCTTCTGTACTTCTGTAGCATACTGTAGCACTTATCACCTGGACTAAATCTTTAGAAGTGAGTAATAAAACATTTGAAATAAAATTTCATTTTTAATGTAAATTCTAACAGAACCAAAACAAGTGTGAGAGCCAAACTACATGCAATGAAGCCACACAACCAAGCTGCATCCAACTCAAGGACCTCCATGATGTGCATCCTGGTGACCAGGTCAGTTAAAGGCTCTTCGCACATTGGGGAACTATGGTTTTAAGTTCCCTGATAGCAGGAGTCATGTGTAAATTGTCCACCTTTGTGACTGTAGATCATCAACTGATAAGTAGGCATTTCTAACCACATCAGAACTTTGATTGGATTGACTTACTGCAGGAAATGTTCAGCTACAATAGAGAGATGGAGATGGATAGAGAGAATATGAGGATGGCTATTTATAAGAGAGGCTAAAGTGCTAAGCTGCAGAAAGTAAGTCAGCTAGTAAGAGTTTAGCTGCACGCAACTGGAAACAGTCATGGAGGGTAGGCTTCTGTCTGGAAATGTGGGGTGTTGAAGCACCAGGGAGAAGGAGCTACTCCTAAGCTGGGCCATGCTGAATGGCCTTTGGAAGGGAAGAGGTTCTGGAAGACGTGGTTTGACTTAGCTGAGTGTTGGTTATTGGAAACCTTGGACAGGGTGACTCTTCGCCATGGTTGGGATACAGCCAGACTGGAGAAGATGAGTTAGAGGTGAGAGAAATCTCAGAGCTACACTAATTTCCTAAAGCCTTGCATGGGAAGCAAAGAAAGCAAGGGTGAGATGGGAGGAAGCCATCTGTTTTAGGGATGACGTGCTGGATACGGGGAGCGTCTGTACTTGCTAGAAGTTGGGTGGTAATGTAATGTCCGCTTGGTCACTGCTTCCTTGGAGAGTAAGCGATTCTTTCCTTTTGACCTGAGTATCTGGTGACGTATGTGAAGCCTTCTGTGGTTGGAATAGCAGAAGCACATCATTCATAAAGTTGAGTTTTTATCTGCGGATGCTTGGAGTTCAGAGCCGTCACTAACACAGCAGTTACAGGAAGATAGGATGCCTGCATTTGAAAGTCACTCTTGTTTGTAACGGTGTCTCCAGGACCGTGGAACTTCCTTAAAGGTGGCTTATATTCAGTAATACTGTGTGTTCAGGCTGTGCCCACAGAATAGGCTGTGGTTTTCACTGATTTTGCTGAACTTGATCTCTACCTGTTTTTTTCTTTTAAAGATTTATTTATTTATTTTTATGTATATGCGTAACTGTAGCTGTCTTCAGACACACCAGAAGAGGGCATCAGATCACATTGTAGATGTGATGCGAGCCACCAGGTGGTTGCTGGGAATTGAACTCAGGACCTTTGGAAGAGCAGCCAGTGCTCCTAACCGATGAGCCATCTCTCCAGCCCCCTGTTTTGTTTTAAGATTTATTTATTATTATAAATAAGTACACTGTAGCTGTCTTCAGACATACCAGAAGAGAGCGTCAGATCTCATTATGGATGGTTGTGAGCCACCATGTGGTTGCTGGGATTTGAACTCAGGACCTTCGGAAGAACTCAGCTCTTAACCGCTGAGCCATCTCTCCAGCCCGATCTCTGTTTGCATGCCCTTCTGCTTAACTCGTTGGTGCCTGTCCCCTTCTTGGGGCTACTGTTACCAGTGCAAAACAGTAGGCTTCTGCCTCTGGGACTCCAAAATTATATCAGGTTTCCCAGAGCTAAAGAAGAACTCATGTCCCCAGGGTCTGGCAGCTGTTTTCTTTCATCTCTATAGAATGATATGAAACATTTCTACTTTAAAGAACTTATAAATTTCTCCAAGTCTGCAGTCTCTGGCAAATTACATTGAATACCTGTTGAAATATGTATAGAAAATGAATACAAGTTTTTTTGTCAAAATTTCCTAAAAAATAACACAGAAAAATACTTCTTATAGGGGAATTAGATTAAAGGACACACTTGGAAATGGAGCGATGGATGAAATAATTGATATCTTTGTTTGCCATATAACAATCATATTATCATATGTGGCATCCACATTTGGTTGGAGTTAAATATAACAAAACTATGAATCTGTATGATTAGCGTTCCCTGACTTGTCCATTTGCTTCTGTCAGTTGTTCTTCTACAATGCCAGTGTTATTAAAATAAGTGACTGATGGTCATCTATTCCACATACATTTATTTATTTTGCTCTTCCTATGGATATTCTTCCTCACTGTTAATGGCCAGCAGTTTGCTTAAACCTAGCAGGATACAAGGCAATCCAGCAATTGCAATAGAAAGAGATAGAGGTTATGTGAGAAGAATATAAAATACTCTGCTAGTAGGCAAATGACTATCATAAGAGAAGCCAGTCAGGGCATAACAAGTTCAGCAAGTAGGCAGAGCATTTGTTAGCTGGTACTCATCTAGCAGGCATATGTAGCAAACACCTATTTTGTACAAGGCACTGAGTATGGTGATAGACATTGGGAGCTATAGAATGGAGTGGGATTATAACATGATATTTGCTATTAAGGAACAAGAAGTTGACACATTAATAATGTAGGATGGTGTATATATATTATTATATTAATTACATATCAATTGAATATATTATATTAATTAAAGATATATTTATTATATATTTGAATATATATTAAAGATTTATTTATTTATTATTATGTAAATACACTGTAACTGTCTTCAAACACTTCAGAAGAGGGTGTCAGATCTCGTTATGGATGGTTGTGAGTACCATGTGGGTGCTGGAATTGGAACTCAGAACCTTCGGAAGAGCAGTCAGTGCTCTCAAGCGCTGAGCCATCTCTCTAGCCCTTAAATATATATTTAAGCAATGAAAAAGGTATGGTTCAAGAATGCAGCAAAGCAAAGGAAGAATGCTTGTGGGAGCAGTTTGAAGGGGGGGCTGGAGATGTTATTTTGCAAAGCTAAGAAAGGTGCTGCATCCTGGTGACCCCAGCTCTTGGGAGGAAGAAGCAGGAGGATATTGAGTTCAATGTCCACCTGGGCTATGAAGTAAATTCTAGGCCAACTTGGACTACCTAGAGAGACCTTGTCTCAAACAAAGCAGAACAGGACAGAACTGAACTGAAGTGAACCAAACTGCAAATGAGCACACCAATCTTGTTCTGTTGTTTAGTGGACCTGTGGTGCTTAAAGAAAACCACAGTGTTGCACTGGTCTGAAGCTGGCTGGACTCTAATTGATTGGAGCAGTATTCTCATCCACAGACAAAGCCTGGCCATGCCCCTCTCCTCTACCATTTTCTCTGAACCTCAGTAGTGTAGAATGATTTGCTTAACTGGACAACCAAGACAGACAGACAGACAGACAGACAGACAGGCAAAAAAAATTGTCTAAAATGTCCTGATAGTCTAAGAAGTATAAAGATATCTGTTCACTTGTTCTCAAATTAGAAGTGAGAAATAGTAGCACATCTGTGCCTTCCCACTTGACAAGTACACTTTTCACGTGTTTTCATTAGCCTATTTGGAGTTGAGATGTATAATCTGACTTACTTTCTGGAATACCTGCTACTAGGGCACAGCTTTTCACATAAAAAGTTAATACTTCATATTTATGATCTAAAATAAAATACAAATAAAGAAGTATACACTACTGCATGATTTATAAATATCGTCAAAAGACAACAGATAATATTGAAAATAGACTATGCATTTCAGATTAAAATAAAGTCAAACGGGAGCACATCTTTTATACAACAGTAGCAGGTTTCACATAATGAAGGGGACGCTCAGTCATCTAGTCTTCCCTTTGGCTTACTCGCCCTTTCCCAATGGATTGTTTACCTCCAGCTTGGCTGAACTGTTGAAGCATGAATGGATGAATAGTTCTAGTCCCTCCTTGTGGAACACTGAGCAGTGAGCCTGATTTTGGTCCTCCCAGTTTAATTAGCATTCTGGTAAAAACCTATGTAGCATATGTCCATTGGATATTTACTTGATGTTCCAATTAGGCAAGACTCCAAAAACTAGAAATGAAGTTAGCTTCACAAATACAGAATGGTAGGTCCGTATAAGGAAGCAAGTGCAAGATTAGACTTGGTACAATAAATAGAGAAGGACAAGGAAAATCTATTATAAGCAAAATATGAATCAATAATTCACTGCCATTGTTTGAAAACTTTCTGTACCACAGTAAGTGTGGCTTGTACTGTTTATGTTCATATGTCAACAGTCTGTATACTTTAAGAACCATAAAGGAGAAAGCTGGAGAGCCTTCGATGGCAATCCAAATGGCAGTAAAGAAGAGATTTGGGGCTGGGGTGATGTTCAGAGGATAAAGCACTTGGTATGTAAACGTGAGGACCAGAGCTTGGATCTCCTGCATTCACATAAAAGCTTGGTGAACTTGGTGGCCACCCACAATCCCAGAGTGCAGCAGGGAAGCACTGGGCAAGCTGCTTAGCTCCACTAGTCAAGGTGCAGCCTCCTGGCTCAGCCAGAGGCCTGCCTCAGTGAATAAAGGGGAAGGCATATGGGGGAACTAGCCAACATCAATCTATGGCTTTCATGTGCCTGTGTGCTCACACAGGAGAGCACACACACACACACACACACAGAGAGAGAGAGAGAGAGAGAGAGAGAGAGAGAGAGAGAGAGAGAGAGAGAGATCTGTGAACACATGCATATGCATTCTAAAAAAAAAAAGGAAGCATTTAGTTTGAAAATTTAGGGTAGACCGAGGAGAAAAACACAAGTTGAAAGGCGGCAAGTATAAATGTTTTTAAGCACAGAAAGGGATTTCATAATGAGATGGATCTTAGTCTTTTCTATATAGAGAAAGAGGGAAAGTGGGTCTGTGAAAACAGACATTTTTAGTGGACTGTAAGGGTGATACATATTAGAAAAGCCAAAGACAATAGTAGAAAACTTGACTTACTTTCTCCTTATGACTCAAGAGATCCATTTGTTTGAAAAATATTTAGTTGATGGCTGGTTATCTGCCAGCTCTGTGACTATAATTCAAAATTTGGCCAAAAAGGCTTCGAAATTTCATCTGTAGTCATTGCAAAGAGGAGCTACATGACATTATTATTTATGAGGTTTCTGTAAGAGATGCTGTAGAAAGAATTAATTCTATTGTCAGTATATTAATTGGCTCGAAGTTTCTCTACAGTTCCTCTCTTTTCGTGATATTTGTCATTTCATCTTGTGTGGGGTTATTTAGTTAGCGGAAAGAGACACCTTGAGGACCGTTGCAAGAGAATGGGCAGACTGGCTGATCTCGTGCTTATTGGTTAGCTGTGATAATTTGACTTTAAAGTTCATCCTAAGGGATTGCAGCCATGTCTAATGAGGTTCACTTGGTCACTGAAATGTAATTTAAAAAAATAAAGATATTATTTCACCTTCCATTCTTCTGCACTATTTCCATTTTATTTTTATTCTAGTTACATCTGATGATGGTGTTATGCCTGATACAACCTTAAGGAGATGGGGGTTTGCTCTTTTGTTCTTTTGTTATCAGTATGGGACAGATGTAACCGCTGCTTTGAGCAGGAGGCAGCTAGGGGAAGCCTCTCCCTACAGAAGAGCAGGGAAATCCCACTGGAACAGCCCTCTGCCCTCACTCAGTAAATGTGAGACATAGGATGAACAAGCCGCGTGCTGTAACATCTAACACAGGGCTCTGTGGGTCCTACCATCAAATGCAGGGCTCTGCAAACAGTGTATCTTTTTGTGCTTCTTTCTTTTGCTCCCATTTCTTCTCTAAGACAAAATATATGTATTTATCTAAGCTAAGCTAAGTATGTTTGGGGGTAGTGACAATGACATGGAATGAGCATGCAGTCAAGTTGTAGCTTAACACCTCTACGAACTTAGTAACATACATTATCACTAAGACCTGCTCAAACCAAAGTGCCACCAAATCTGCAGTAGGAATGCTAATGCCATCTGCAGCAAATGAAAGCATTAAGCATTACTAGGACTCCATTGTATAGTTCTGCTTAGTGAACTTTAGCTACACACACTGTAAGACATGTGCAATGTGAATCATGTTTATTTGTTAGAGGGAGAAAACCCTGAAGTACTTCTTTTTAGGTGTTTTGAATTTAGGTGTCATGATAGGTTTGGTCTAGGCATGAGATGAAGTGTACGAAAAGTCAATGGTATGGGCTGAATAGAAGAAATTTGAGGCAGTGGGTACGGGAGTGGGGGTTGTGGTTGCAGGACATTCTGCTGCTTGCTTACTGAGGCCTTGGTTAGTTGTCTGCAGAACAGTGAGAAGCCGCAGATGACTTCCTACAGAGGGCTGTGGTGAGAGTTGAGGTCAATGATCTAGATAAAGATGTCTGTGGATGTCAAGTGTACAATCCACTATAGTACCAGTTTGCCTCCTCATTGGGAAATTGAATTCTGGTTTTCCCGGGGGGGTTTAAAATGGATTCCAGAGTAATGAAATATCAATTCTCATCGTCTCTTGAGTCCTTTTCTGTAGTCTTCATTCTCACGTTTGCTCCTTCAAGTGTTAGGCTGAAGGAATTCTGGATCCACAGTGTAGACTCTTAAATTCCCCATGAATGCTATTGAGCTCTGAAAATGGTCTGTATAGTATTTGGTTAAGCCAAGGTTTTTCAGTTAGGTGGTAATATGTCTAGCAAATATTGCTCCAAAATAGCTCCTTTTATGATGCAAGGTCAGTGTTACCAATGGAAGATTCAGAATTCTTTTAGGGAGAAGGAAGGTACTCTTTTCCAGTTAAATGGTTTGTATTTGTTTTTATTATCCAAGCAACTAACAGGTTGTGTTCTTCAGTTGGTGTGGACTCAAATCCACACAGACAGTTATCTTCTGAAAATAGCTGTTAGCATCTTTCATTTGAAACATTCTTACAGTTCTATCAGAGGAATTGAAGTTTGGAGGTAGTGGGTTTTTGAAGAGGCTTCCAGTTGACATTTGATACTCCATAAAACAATTTCTAGTCGAGCGGAAAGCATCAGTACCTTCCCGGGATCATCATGACTCCGTGGACAGGAGCTCAGACTGCTCATGCAGGGGATCTGAGTTCAGTTTTCAGCATCCGTGTCTGATGGTTCGTAACCCTCTATCGGTCCATCTCTAGGGATCTGAGCCCTCTATTACCTATGGGCAATCCCACATGTCTCCCCACATTCGCAAAATGTAGGACAACTCTTTAGAAAAACAGGTCACTAACATGTTAGTGATAAGCGGGGACAAGGATTGCCCCCAAAGCCTCTAGTAAAACAGGATTTCATCCAGCCTTGAATTATGTGGGGAGATGTGTGCTCTGCACGTCTGAGCCAATGCTTGAGTCAGAGCCCTGAAAACCACAGGGAGAGTTTAAACTGTTTTCTTAGAAAGAAGACACTGAAATTAGGCAAAGTGATTTGGCCGTGGCCACTAATTCACCTAGTCTAGTTGAGCATCCAGGAAAGGCGTTGTCGTGTGTGTTCAGTGATGCGTCCTGTGGAGCTCAGGGTCTCTAGTGGCATAACAAGGAAAAAGAGCCCTCCAGGGTATTAGATTCCAGACATCTAGAACTTACAACAAAGTTTCCCATTTACCATCAGAAGCTAACAGTGTTATTATCACATGCCTTGTCGTTAATTTGAAGCAGGGAGCTTTCTTTCTCTCATAATAATGGCTGGAAGTCTGAGAAAGAAGTTTTTGTGTCCAGCTTCACATCTGGTAAGATAGAAGTTATCCTCATTAGGCCCCTTACTGAACATTATCAATAATTCCACCAAACAATGCAACTGGGGATGTTAAAAATCAAATCGATGGATGTTTTATTGTTGGAGGGTGGTTTCTGAGAGGTAAAGGAGTCTCTCACTACCCATTTGTTACCAGCTTGCTATCGACAGCCTCTAGCTGTCTAGCCCGATTCTCTCTTCTATCTTGCCTTGCCACTGCTCCAGGGATTCTTGGGGTTCAGAATGATAAGAGCATCATCAAGTCCTTTTCAGGGATTACTGGCTTGCCGGATGCCTGCAGTGTCTGCCGGGGCTGTGGTTCCAGCGAGTGGATCTAGTACTCTCCACTTAGCTTCATGTCCTGCTCGTTTCATCTTCGTGTGACTGTAACTATGCTTCATTAGCTAACGGAATGGAATGAATAATTTGCTGTGAATGATTTTATTTTTAAATAAGAGAGAACAATGCTCCAACTCAAACAGAAGGCTCGCTCGGCTTATGTGCCAGAATAGGAAGACCCTGAAGGTGGGGTGAATTTGAGGATGACGATTATGGGAAGAGGCAGGGAAATCCAGGCAAGGCTTCTTGTATCTTAAATGTCCACTAGATTGGCCAAGAAGAAGAATCTGCTGCTTGTACCTCTTAGAGGTAGTAGCCAGATGGACTTTACCAATTAAACAAGTAATAGCCAAATAAGTTTGATTTGTCTGCAAGCTACTCAGCTGGTCTGGAAACACACAGTGCATGCCATTTGGCCAGAGTTGTCAGTAAGAAAATATCAATGAAAAAAGCTTGGCCAATGAAAAGGACCCTCCCTGGGGGCGGCTCTAACTTTCCTAGGCTAAAGTGAAAATAGGAATGGAAATTTTCAATGAGAAGAGAGTATCTCGTTCTGTAAGTCCTTGAAGGCAAGTATCGCATCTTGATTATCTTTGTATCTCCAGAGTGGAGAACGGAACCCGGCTCTTGGCACTGCGCAGAGGTGTTTGCCGAGGGCATATCCTCCTGTTTCTGTGCACATCTGGAAAATAAGAATATTATTTGATTCATTTTGCCCAATGGCATCCATCTTTTCTTCAGCCCAGTTCTGGCTGAAGATGGCATGTTAGAGAAGTTGTTTGAGCATCTCTCCTGGATTATGAAATTCATTTTCTTACATAAATATTTAAAATGTTAACAAGATATCTGAGAATCATGTGGAGAGGTGCAAAGTTTTTCTGTGGGTTATCCAAGAACTAATATCAAATATCTAGCAGACTAAACGTTTCAAGCTTTCAAAACTCAACCCAAGTTCTAAGGTTAGGTTGACATTTGCTTTTAAAAAACAGACTTTTTTCTATCATTGTAGATGCTATAAGTTAGTGGAAGGGGAAAAGGAAACAAAAACCAACAAACAATCTAAAATATCAAAAAACCAAAAAAAACCAAAAAAACAAAAAACAAACAAACAAACAAAAAACCTCACAAAAACAAAAAAATCAAAAATCAAAACCAAAAACCAACAGCAATAGTTTTAACACAAAATAAAAAGATAGTTATTAGAGTTAGGGAGTAACATAATACTTGCATAGCATACAGGAAGTCTTGGGTTTGATCTTATTATGGAAGAAAATAAAACTACTTACCAAAGGTACAGATTTCCTTCCTTGGTGTCTTTCCAGAGAATGGGTTGTCCTAGATTTATCTATAAGGGAAAAAAGGCAGATATATATTAGGTAAGTACTAACTTGTGTGATCAATGCAGCCAAGAAGTGGAGTACTGGCTTAGAAAAGGAATTTGCTATAGTTTGTCATTGATAGAAAATTCCACTTGAGGGGTAGTGGGCAAAAGCACTTGCCACAAATGCTTGACGAACTAAGTTTGATTCCTTGGACCCACAATGGAAGGAGACAACTGACTCCCAAAAGTTTTTCTTTGACCTTCATATACATTCTGTGGCATGGTCCCCAGTAATATTATATACATATAAACATTAGGAAAGAAAAATCTCTGCTGGGTACTTTGAAAGAATCAAATCAGTTTTAAGATGCAAGGGCAGTAGATTTTAGGGAGAATAAAGACAAGAGGAAGAGATCGTTTTTTATCTTGAGAGTTTTCACTTCCTACCAAATTAGGATGTGATGCCTTTCCTAGAAGCTCTGGTGTCCTTTTCTCTTAAGAGAAATGTAATCATACATTGTGTTTTGATTTAATATGTCTCCCCATTTTCCTATATAGATGGCTTTGAGAAAAATACTTGGAGGCATAGATTCTTTTTAGCACTTGCTACAGAGATTTGAAATTTATTCTGAGAATACTAGGGCTTCGTAAAGTAGCTCCGGGGGAATAAATGCACTGCTGTGTAGAGTTCAGATGGGAGCACAGAACAAGAAAGCATAGCTTGTTGGGTCTAGTGGTTTGTATCTGGGAGGAAAGGGATGGACCACTGGAGAGTGGAAGCCATCTATTGGATGTGTTTCTAAAGCAGAAAAGCAAGGAGACACAAAATGCGGAGTTTCCAGGATGTGAGCTGCGGGACAAGGAAATGGAAGTGTGATCAACTCAAGCCTAGCTGACTATCTCTGCCCGGGTTGGTTGGTTGGTTAAGCCCACAGCATCTGTGCAAATGATAAAATCGTTTCCTAGATCTAAGTTACTGTCGGCGTCGCCACGTTACTTCATTATTTAGCCTTATTTGGTGACCTTGATAAACATGAAATTCTTCCATTTCCCATGTCTTCCAACACCTGTTTTCCAGTAAAAAAAAAAAAAAGGAAATTGAAAGCAAAGGTGACCTCATTAGGTTCTGTCTCAGAGTAGAGCCCTGGCCTTTTAACTGGATTGATCTTTCTGTGAGTCATCTTTTCTCCTACTTTTCAATATATGTCTATTGATTTAGGGACTTTTAGCAGAAAAAAAGGTAGAAAATGATGAGGCTGCCAGCAGAAACCAATGCTTCTTGTTTATCTGTTGCTAGACCTAAGCTGGCTCAGGTACTTTGGAAGATGGACCATTATCTCCCCTCACTATGTATAAAACATGACTTATTTATTTTTTTATGTATATGCGTGTGTGCATACCTGTTTGTCTATATGTGTTCCACATGTGTGCAGATGTGCATGGATGCCAAGGAGGATACAGACCCCGTGGCTCAGGAATTACAGGTCGGTGTGAACTGTTTGAGTGCTGAGAACGAAACCAGGGTCCTCTGCAGAAACAGCAAGTGCCCTTAACCATTGAGCATTATACTGCAGAAATACAGAACAGCCTGCAGTCTTTGAAACGCCCCATCAAGGAGAGAATTTTCTGTGTTGGGTTCACTTTCCTTGGGGGAAATGTGAACAAATGTCTATCCACGCCACACACAGTTCTGACAAAAGACCAAAGAAACAGCCGTAGCAGATATTGTTTGCTGAGTCAGTGAGTTTATTGGGGTTACCTGAAGGCACATGTGGAAGAGGTTAAACATTTGAGCATACGTGACCCCTAGGTAGCTATATCATGGAATGGCCTACATCAGCGTAGGTGATGGCTCTGGAAAGCTGTCTGTAGAATTCCCTGTTCAACTTGCAGGCACCTCCACCAAGGACCTCAGCAGTCATTTGCTATTTATATACCTGGAAGAAGTGATGTCTCCTGAGTCCCAAAAGTCTCATGAACTTCCTGAGTCTTGTGTGTTTCTCCTGCTTCCCAGGAGGAAATTTGTCAATCCAAAGGAAACATCCTCTATGATGGCCCCCATCCAATATGTTCTTTCTGTACTGTGATCTTCCCACCACATCACCCAAGGGGGGGACCCTATTTCTTCAACCCTTGACCGGGAGTGCACCATTTGACGGCTTTGGCCAATAAAACAGAGCAGAGCTTTGTATGACCTGGCAGCTTCTGTTGTCTACGTCTTTGCAGCCAGTTGTCATGGAGGCATGCAATTACCTTGGAATCACTAAACAGAGAGAAGCACAGGCCATGTGGAGAAGGACTGAGGAGTGAGCTGACATTTAGGAAAGAGCAATGAGGAGCCAGAGAGTTAATAAGGATCCACTGTAGAGGTGGCCCCAACACACACATGAATCACAATGACCAAGATAGTAGATCCCGGCCTGAACCCCTGACCCACAAACTTGTGAGCGAAATGACAGCGTTGTTTGACTGAGCCAGTAAGTTTATGACAGTTTGTAACAGTAGTGGATAAATGGATTAGTATCAGTCATGACCGATGGGAGATAGAAATTAGATAGTAAACTTACTTTTCATTTTGACCAAAGCTTAAATGGGAAGAAGAGTAGTGGGCCATCATTAGCGTGGTAGTTTGAATGAAAATAGCCCCCATAGGCTCATAGGGAGTGGCATTATTTGAAAGGATTAGGGGGTGTGGCCTTATTGGAAGAGTGTGTCTCTCAGACAGTCTTTGAGGTTTCAGAAGCTCAAACCAGGTTCAAGTGTCACTCTCTCTTCCTGCTGCCTGTGGATCCAGATGTAGAACTCTCAGCTACTTCTCTAGTACCATGTCTGCCTGCAGGCTACCAAGCTTCCTGCCATGGTGATAATGGCCTGAACCTCTGAACTGTAAGCCAGACCCTTAGAAATGCTTTCTTTTATAAGAATTGTGATGGTCATGGTATCTCTTCACAGCAAAAAAGACTCTTAACCAAGACAATTAGTTATTCATTCAGAGGGGTAAAATTGCAAACTGATATTCTTTACTACCCAATATCTTTTTTATTTGAACTATTTGTTTAAAGACTGAAGCTATGTGTTTATCATGGGTTCCCTACTATTCTCCATGGGAAAGGGTAATAATTTAAAAACACTAGCTTACCTCCACATCAATTCCCTTTGACCTCTTCTACTCTGATCACCATACTTCAGAAATCCCTTACCTAATCTTTCAGTGTTTTGCAGCTTTGGAGGAAACATTGTCCTATTAGCTCCCTGTTTCTTTTGCTTTCTTCTTTTTTATTTTTATTTTGCATTTATTTATTTGTTTGTTTAATTTATTTATTGTTGAGAAAAGAACTCTTGTAGCCCAGGCTAGCCTAGAACTCACTGTGTAGAGTGGCCTGGAATGTCTGATACTTTCTTTTTCAGCCTCTGGAGTGCTGGGATTACAGGCAGGTACCACCATGCATACTCAGGATCATAACCAGGGCTTTGTGCATGCAAGGCAAGTACTCTTCCATCCAAGCTACACCCCCAGTCTTCTACTCTGTGTTTCTAATGTCCACGGAATGGCTTCTTGACCTTTTTCTGAAGGTCAAGTGTAATTCCTAAAACATTTCCACCTGGGGCTTAGTGACTGGCATAGTTTTCGTCTCATCCTGAACACATCTGAGCCACTTAAGGGCCTCAGTTTGCTGCATTTGAAAATTCCAAAGTCCACTTTAATACCTACTAGAAGACATGAACACTGGAGTCAGATGAGAAAAACTTATGATGTGCAACCTTGAATAAATAATCTAACCTAGTGGATTCCATTTTACTGCATGTTGAACAGGGAATAGATAATGGGCTTGATGGTCTGCACTGGTTTTTCATTTGTGTTTGTTTGTTTGCTCTGATGTCAGGCTCGCTGTGTTCTCATGCATCTTTTAAACTATGATTTGTGCTTATATAGAAATTAAATGTGGAGGCTATTGGCTGTGTGTATGCTAGGTTTTAATCAACGGACACCATGCCTCTCTTTATAGATTAGAGGAAAAAGATTTTCACCATATAGCAAAACTCACTTACGATTACAAATATTTACAGGGATAGCTAAGTCGTCCTGGAATAATGTCTGTCAAGGACACAACCTGCTTCAGTGTCCCTCTCCTTTGCACCTACAGGGAAACCCAATTAGAGCATCTATTTTCAAGAACTCATATCACCAGAGACTGAAGTTACACTGGAGCAGGCAAGTAACAGCACGCCCTAAAAAACTGACCTAGCCAGGAAGGTGCACATGGAGAGCTCACGCACATTCTGCTATTCTATGAATGTCTACATCCGATCTTAAAGCAGTCTGGCTGATATTTACATAAAGGGAGACTCAGCTGATTTCAGTGATTATGGTCTTGGAGGTGAGGTGGAATGCTCAGATTATATGGCATGGGCTCCAAAGGCTTTCTTTATAGGTCTAAAAGGTCAAATTTGAAGCCAAATGCCTATTTGGTGCATCTTATGTCTGACTGGAATAACATGAAAACAAGCTCCTAACTGACTGTTACTGATACTGCTTTAAATCTATATTGCTGGGTTTGGTGATTCATGCCTGCCATACAAGTACGATGGCTATACTGTGGCAGGAAGATCGAAAATTCGAGGCTCACTGGGGTGGGAGTAGCAAATGTTTCAGAGTCCTGTTCTCTCCTTTCCTAAATGAAATGGACTTCTTTTTTTTTTTTACATTCCTTTTTTTTTAATTTCTGTATTTTTTTATTTACATTTCCAATGATTTCCCCTTTCCTGGTTCCTCTCTCTCGAAAGTCCCATAAGCCCTCTTCCCTCCCCCTGTTCCCCATTCAACCCCCTCTCACTTCTCTGTCCTGGTATTCCCCTACATCCAGTCTTTCCAGGACCAGGGGTCTCTCCTTCCATCTTTTTGGAAATCAATTGATATGTGAATTGTGTCTTGGGTATTCTGAGCTTCTGGGTTAATATCCCCTTATCAGTGACTGCATACCATGTGTGTTCTTTTGTGATTGGGTTACCTCATGAAGGATAATATTTTCCAGTTCTGACCATTTGCCTAGGAATTTCATGAATTCATTTCCCTGGCATGCAATAAGGACACATGCTCCACTATGTTCATAGCAGCCTTATTTATAATAGCCAGAAGCTGGAAAGAACCCAGATGTCCCTCAACGGAGGAATGGATTCAGAAGATGTGGTATATTTACACAATGGAATACTACTCTGCAATTGAAATGGATTTCAAAGAGGTCTCCTTGAAGGCCTCTCTTGTACGCCAGACAGATCACCTCTCTCTTGCTTTTCACTTTCTTTAGAATGGTGCTGGTGACTGTAGCACCTTTAATGGTGACAGACTAATGCGTGCATCTGTCCACTCCATCACTGTTTTTAGTGTCTGTCTAGAAAAGCAGCAGAAGCAACACTCTACTCAGTGACCCAGTTTCTGACCCTGCTCCCATCAGGATAGGGCGTGCTTCATAAGTGTATCAGAAGCAAAGATTTATATTCTTTCAGTTATCTAAGAGGAGTTGGCCATTCACCATACTCATTTAAGTAAGAATAAAGGGTTCCTCAATTTCAAATAATCACAGATCAAGCTTGACTCAGGCTTTATCCATATGAAGATCCCCGTGGCTCCTCCGACAATAGTGTGAGTCTCTGCCTTGGTTTTTCTATTGCTCACTGGATTGGGTATCTAGGGAGTAGAAAATGTTTTCCTGTTTTCTCTTTTCTTAAATGAAATGAATTTCAAAGATGTCCCCTTGAAGGCCTCTCTTGCTCTTCAGGCAGATCGCCCCTCTCTCGCTTCTCACTTCCGTTTGATGGTGACTGTAGCACCTTTAATGGTGACAGACTAATGAATGCATATGTCCACTCCATCACTGTCATCTCTCCCAAGATGCTGTTATAGACTCAGACACAGTTCTTCACACCCTTCAGCTCAGCTCGCATTCAATAGCTACCTCTAATGAATACTCGTTTGAAAGTGGTTCCCACACACAATTCATTTCCTCCCTGGACCACCAGATTGCTGCATGTGGCTTTTCTGGCTAAGAGTTACTTTTCTTGTTACTGTGAGCAAATGTCTGCTAAAAAATTATGTCTGCTAAAAAGCAGCATAAGGGAAGAAATGATTTATTATGGTTGCAGGTTCGAGAGGACAAAGGTCATCATGGTGACCTATGTCACTATGGATGACATAGCGGCAGAAGTGGCCCTAGGCTGACATTGCAACTTCCTCACATCTGGGGATCAGGAGCCAGGGAGTAATTCTGAGCCAAGATGTAAACTTTAAGATCCACTTTCTCTTTTGAGTCTCTACATCCTAAAGATTCTAAAATATTCCGGTCTCCATAAGCTAACAGGGCTGTGTTGCCCCATGAGTCACAAGGTATAAACCTTAAGGTATTATGCTTGGGCATTGTGTTAGTTTGGACTGCTATGAAAAAGTGTCATAGACAGAATAGTCTACATAATTTATTCCTCATAGTCCTGGAAGAAGGACACTAGCAGCTCTGTAGTCTTGATGTGAGCCTGGCTCGCTGGTATGTTTGTCTCTGAATCCACAGAAAGGTGAGAGGAAAAGTGGCCTTCTCCTGTGATTTCTTAAAAGGATACTAAGCCCACAAAGGTTCCACCCCAAGGCTTGTTCTGCAGTAATTTATGGGATAACTTGAAGAATACCGTGTAGTTTCCAGAAGAGATTGGTGTGTAACCCAGTAGACCAGGTCAGGAAAATTCCTCTCTCCCTAATGTCTGAAGCCATTATCTAATCCAGGTTGGTTCTAAACTGCCAGAATCCAGGTGGAATAAAAAAAAATGGATGAAGAGTGAAATGTCTCCTGTTCATTTGGAACTTCCATCTCCTCATCCATCTTCTCAGTCTTCCAGGTTTCCGCTGATGCCTTCAACCTCAGACTTAACCATTTTCTTGGCTCTCCGGCTTGCAGAAGATTATTTTTGGGACTTCTTGGCCTTCATAATTGTTTGGAATAAAACTGATACCCATAATAAATCTCTCCTACTTATAGAAACTCCATTGGTTTTTATTCCCTAATATACATCTCCAAAGGTCTCGTATCTCAGCACACTTAGTTTTTCAATATTTCAAGTCTGAGGATCTCCAACATTCAGGCATAGGAGATAGCTACATGAGCCAGCAGTAGGAAGGGGACAGTTAATATGTAGTCACACATGGCGATGTCTGAAGGCCAAGGACTTGGTCATCAGAGGACACCCACCCACCCAGCTCGTCTGAGAAGGTCACTCTTCCCAATGTCCACTGATCACATTGCTCTTCATGTGGACATGTCAGAACTTTGATTAAGTTGTCAACTCACTCTCTCTCTCTCTCTCTCTCTCTCTCTCTCTCTCTCTCTCTCTCTCTTTCTCTCTCTCTCTCTCGGTCTACCTTGGGCACCCTTGGTTTTGCTTCTATACCTTTAAAGAGAGATGCTCACAGTTTTCTGATAATTCACATCTTTAGATCAGGAGTTCTTCTAGGAAAAAGGTGGCTTAATTCATGCTGGGGCCCCAACGCGCTGTGCACACCTCAGCATTTGATACCCTTCACGCAGCAAGTACCTGTTGAATAGCTAAAGGAGTGAGGGAAGGGCGTTGAGGAGTGGACAAAGGGAGAGGCATGAAAGTTCAAAGGAGAGAGAGAAACTACCTCATACTGGTGTTGATGGTGAAACTGGGAGCCAGGGAAACCCAGAAGCTCCCCTGCCCGGTCCGTCAGCTTCTGGGTAGATATACTAGTGCATAGAGTCTTTGGGTCATTTCTAGACGAGGAACAGTACAGAACAGGGCGAAGTAAGAGCAGTAGGCACTCAGGACACGCCCTGGAGGTGGGCAGCTCTGGAGCTGGAAGCACAACAGACACCAGGGGCTTTGTGACTGTGAATTTTGCGGTGAAGTTTCCCTTTGTTCACTCCTGTTCCTTTTGCTAAGTTTCTCCCATTGAAAACAAATCCTCAAACCAGGATGTCTTAGAGAGCACCTTGAAAAGGGCATGCCTTACTTATGAGACAGGCAAGTTAGTGAGTTCTCTTGTGAAAAACTATGTGAGAAGCAACCTAAGGAGTGAAGGGTTTCTTGGGGCTCACAGCTTGAGGGAACCACCCATCATGGCCAAGAAGATGCTGTACTGAGGGTAGATAGATATAGCTTGGCAGCAAGTATGTGAGGCAGCCACTCACAACTCACATGGTCCACCAGTCCGAAAGCAGAAAGAGATGGGTTCCCTGCTTATCCTGCGGTCTTTTGTGAAAGCCTGGTTCAAAAATTCAGACCACAGATGGCGCCACGTGCATTCAGGGTAAGTTTTTCTACGTCATCTAATATGCTCTAGAAATACCTTCATAGACATGCTCAGAAGTTTGTCTCAGGTTGATTTTAAATTCTGTCAAGGGACTGGGGTGATGGATCTGTAAAAGTGCTTGCTCTACAAATGTGAGGACCTGAGTTCAAATCCCCAGTACCAAAGCCAAATAGGCTTGTGTGTGCCTTGAGTCTCAGCGCTGAGGGAGTAAATCCTGAGAGCTCACTGGTCAGCCAGCTTAGTCCAAGTGGTGAGCTTCCAGTGTAGTGAAAGACTCCCTTCTCAAGACAGTAAGGCAGAAGATGAGAGAGGAAAACGCTCCACAAATTTCTCTGGTCTTTGCATACTCATGCATGACCATCTCTGCCTGGGAATTTTCACATGGAAACACACTGAATACACACTCATTCTGTCTGTCTGTCTGTCTGTCTGTCTGTCTGTCTCTCTCTCTCTCTCTCTCTCTCTCTCACACACACACACACACCATCAAACTGACAAGATAAAACATCATAGGTATCCATTCTAAACTTCTATTCTCTGTATGTCAAGAAGAGACCACAATGATCAACCCAGTGACTTCCAGCAGCAGAAAAAAATGGCAAAGAATTTATCCAGGAATATGGCCATTAGGAAAAAGAGAGTGATCAGGAGTCGTTCTGAGAACATGATGCCATAAACATGTGAGGCCCCATCCTCGTGCCTCTAATCAGTGGCATTTCTCTCTGTGCCTCCTCTGACTGTCCTTTAATTCCTCTCTTTCTAATCAGGGCAATGGCTTAAGTTCAGGAAATAAGATCTGCTTCTCACCGCTCCAAACTTTGACATAAACTGAGAGTGTCACTCACATAGCAGTCTAAAGAGATCAGTTGCGGTTGGCTACCATTGACTAGCTTCTGGTAAAAGCAGCTTTACAATTTCCGTGCCTAACACTCTGGAGAAAGTTTTCCATGCCATGTGATATCAGTAATAGAAGAAGAATTGGCTCCATACACTAATTCAGACCTGCCTTAGCCTTTTTCAGTCTCTGGCTCTTCTACCTCATAGGTGAGCGCTTCCTCTGTATTCGACAGCAAATGGGTGATGAGAACAGAAAACCATTATGGGTGGGCTTTGCTAGCAAGCCCTGCAGGTGACAAGCAAGTCTCTTTACACTGTACAGGGTCAAGGTGAATCTCATAACTGCAATCAGTCACAGTGAGACAGGAGACTGTGGTTGCAGTGATTCTGTAGGGTGGTCACAGGAAAGCAGGTGAAACTGTATGACACAGAATAGTGGGACATTATAACGACTCCTCTCACGGTTATGAAAGCTGAAGTCCAAAATCAAGGAGTCACCCAGGAAAGATGGGGTCTGAGGATGTAGCTTGATTGCTAGAGTCCTTGCCTAGCATGCACAGAGCCCTGAGTTTGGTCCCCAAACCAGCATAAGACTGGGTGTTTTAATCCTAGCACTCAAGACGTAGAGGCAAGAGGATCGGCAAGGAGTTCAAGGTAATTCTTTGTTAGAAATCGAATTTGAGGGCATTTTGAGCTTCACGTGACCTTGTTAGAGAGAGACAGAGAAGAGACTGGGAGTGGGGGTGGGGGGAGGAAGAAAGGAGGAGTGAGAAGGGTAATAGGTCGTCTTTTTGAAGCTTTGAAGGACACTTCTCCACCCCCTGTGAGTTCTTGTGTCTGCTGACATTTCTTGACATTCCTTTCCTTGCAGTTTCTCCAGTTTCTGTCTCTGTCCCTGCACGCCTCCTTGTCTCCGTGTCTCTGTGCAGTCCTCTCTTCTTCGAGGACATGGTCATTACTGTAACCTGTAATAGGTTAGGACTTACTCTGAATCGTCATGGCCTCCTCTAAAGGTGACTGGAACTATTAAGATCCAGTTTCCAAACTCAGCCACACCCACTCGTATGAAGACATTGATTGAGGGATAGATAGATAGCTTTGCTCAAGCAGTGATGCACCTATGTGGCACCCCAAAAGAAAAACAGAATGGTGAAGTCCTGTTCAGTTTTGCTACATTGTTAAAGTTTTCACCCCTCTTCCCCCTCCAGAGTTCTCAAGCCTATTGAGAACTTTACAGAACTGAACCTTTTGAACATTGTTTCTATACAAACGCATTTGTAACATCAGACGGTAGTGGCTCACAAATTTGGAACTTTGGAAGGTGATCTGTCTCAGAGGCAGAATGCTCGTTCTCCAAAGTGCTTTGCTCCACTCAAAAAAAAAAGTTAGATTTTTAAAATACTATTATTTCTAATGGTTTAATAAAATAGAGCAGGCCTACTAAAATTAATATAAGCACCTATAAATTTCCATGCCCTTAAAGTGAATATGGCATAAAACCAATCAAGACCTCATCCTTTCCCCATATGGGTTGCCGACATGTGACTAGTTTCTGCTCCTGGCATTTTCCATCTTAGCCTTTGCCTGTCTCCTTCACTGTATAAAGTGGCTGCTTTTCATTGAAGGTAGTCATGATTTAATAAAAGCATAGTGGATTTGGACCAGAGGAATGTCATCTCTAGATTGTATTAACTTTGTTACCTTGGGCAAATCACCCAAGCTGCCTGTGCCCTGGTTTTCTTATCCATATTGGAATTAAAATGAGCCTTCTGCCTTTGTGGTTCTGAGAATCCCATAAAAAAAAATCACTAGATAGTTATTGTGTGCATGACTATGGATTTTCAGGTGCAGAAAAGGAAGAATGGAGAGTCCTGTGATCCTGGAAGCAAAAAACAAAAACAAAAAAAGAGGAATTTATAAATTATAAACAGTTATAGATTTAAGTAAGGTGTTATCATCATTGCTCTCCTGAATTTATGAGCTCCAACTTACAAATATGCTTTAAAATCTTATTTGAAAAGTTTTACAGCTTCTGGATAACAAGAACATGAGTGGAAAACACACCAACTAAACAAAACAAAACGCCCTAAGATTTGAAAACATCTACCCTGCAGCAATTTTGCTATAAACTAAAACTCATGGTAAATATTGAAAATGTTTTTTCTCTCTTTTCTTTTCGTTCTTTTTCAGGTAGGGTTTCACTATATAGCCTTGGTTGTCCTGGGACTCACTCTGTAGGCCAGGTTGGCCTACACCACCTGGTGCTCCCCCCTAACCCATATGTGTGTGTGTGTGTGTGGGGGGGGTGTATGTGTGTGCCTGTCCATCTGTCTGTGTGCATCTGTCTGTCTATCTGTCTGTTGAAACTCAGGCTGGCCTTGAACTCCTGGTCCTTCTGCCTCCACTTCCCAACTGCTCTAATACAGGCATGTACCCCCAAATTCCTTCCTTTCCATTTTGCAGGCAGGTCTCACACTGTAGCCCAGGCTGGCCCTGATATTGGACCAATCCTTCTGCTTCCACCTTCTGCTCACTGGGAATATACACCATCACATTTGGCTCAGTATTGAGCATATCTCTTTATTGTATTTAAAAATCATTCCGTGATCTCTACCAGATACTGAAGACAGTTCATGTGGCATGTCAGAGTAGATATAAACCCTGCCTTCAAGGAGTTAGAGCGCATTCAGACTGCATGCTCACTACAGATAACTAGGACAGAAATGCAGGAGTTCCCAGATGAGAGTCACAGACTGAAAACCCCAGAAGGTGAAAGAACAGCTACTCAGACATTTGGACATTCTCTTCTGGGGGAGATGTTCATTATAGGTTAATATAAATGCTTACTTTGTCTGGAGCTGGCATTGGATTAGTATACTCTCATTCTGAAAAACAGGTATGTGTAAGATGCTCTGTTTTAGAACAACACTGTTATGCATTAGATTTCTGTGGCGTCTCCAAAGTTCATGCTGAAACATCATGCCCACCTTATGAGAGGAAGGTCACAAGGTGGAGTTATAAATAGGATTAGGGACCTTACAAAAGGGCATCAGCTGGGCCTTCTCACTTGCTCTTCTCTCTCTTCCATGTGTGCCCAGAAAAATCATGTAGGGAGTGTCTTGGAAGGGTATCCTGGGCCCTTACCTGAGACAAACATGCTGTGCATAGTCTCTAGAGCTGCAAGGCGTACGTTTGTATTATTTATGAATTATCTAGTCTCAGACATTTAACAGTAGAAAAGGATTAGGACACCCACTCCAGCAATTTTCACAGGTTATCTAAGGTAGAGGCCTGAACCTGGCTATTTAATGCTGTGCCTTGCCTATGTGGAAGGCATGCCACAAGAGATTGGCAGAACAGAATCAAGGTGCCAGTTCACAAAGTGCTAAGATATGAAGTATGTTTGTTTCCAGTTTATATAGAGACAAACAATAAGTATTCTGTTTGTCTATCAATTCTATTGATTGAAAAGCTAATTCTGACTTCCAAGAATGAACACTGTATGTAATGTCTCTCTGGTATATCTTATTACTATAAAATGTTCTTCTTTTCCTCCTCCTCCTCCTCCTCCTCCTCCTTTTCCTCCTCTTCCTCTTTCTCCTCCTTTTTTTTCCTGGTACCATAGTTCTTTTTAATATACTTGATAAGAAATTTGTTTCTGAAGACCTTTCAGTAGCCATTGGCAGTCTCCTTGACTGCTGTAATATTTTCCCTTCAGATTTCTGGGGAACGTGCCCATACGCCCAGGTACCTTATACAAAACCTCATCTGTCTCTCATTACTCTGTGTCCTACTTTCTTGAATAGCATTTACAACAGTTTTGTTTCTCATCTGATTCTGTGTTAGAATACACACACTCTAGCAACAAATATTTTCCTATTTCCTTCATTCCCATGGGCCTGGTGGAATCATATGGAGCATTCCTGGTTCTTAGTTCTTGCACATGGTAGACATTCAACACATATTTATTGAGTTATAGTTCAGATTTCTAGGCAGAGGTTGCTTGAGAAAAGTCAAGTAGGGAAATTCCCCGAGAGAAGGGGAGGGAATAAAGAGAGATGGGAGAGAGGATGGTGGAGAGGCACAGGACATCACGGAAATTTTGTTGTGCACTCTGATAGCAATAGATGTTACTTCTGGAAGCTTCTTATAGACGTTCTTGTAGGGCTTTGTAACAGAACAGTGGAAGCCCAGAGTCTTTGCCCTGTCTGTGGGACCCAGGTGTCACCGAGGCATAATATTTGTGGGATGGACTTACTATAACAGAAGCAAGGGGAGAGAGGGGAGCAGCAAGGCGGGGTTGACTTGGATGCGGCGGGCATCTCTGGACAGTGGAGCAGAGAGAAAGAACAGTGAGAAAATAATGAGGACTTTTGTTGAGGTGTTTGTTGGGAGGTGAGTTCATTTTCAGGTAAGAACCATCTTTAAGGAAGGCATTAATGAGTTGGAAATATCGCCTTTGTCGTGATGGTGGGATTCCTAATAGAAATGCAGTGATACTTTGTCTTCTAAGCAGACTTACATACATTATCTCCCTGTTTTAATTCTCACTCTCCTTTTACACTTGAGTATTCTACATGTTGAACTTTGAGTTTTCTAGGAATAAGGTTGAGTAGTTAGCCTGCGTGCCTGTACAAAATATATCTGGTTCTACTTGCACCCACAGTCTAACATTAAATATAGAAATAGCCACCTTGATCCAACAGATGAAATTAGGATTCTTGTTATATAAGCAAACCACATAGTCTTATCAAGATTTATTCTGGAAAATCATCTGCAAGGTCCCTGAGACCAGACCTTATGTTTTATTCATCAGTAAATAGACTTGTGCTCAGAAGATTTCTGTAATAGGTATTAAATGTTTTGCCTCCATGACAGATTTGCCTTACATATTTAACAGACCTGGGTTAACGACTGTAAAGGAAAACAAACCATTGTGTCGGTTCTGAGAAAAATCAGTGCTCTCCCCTCCTTTCCGGGTCTCTCTGGGCTGTCACGTGGTAAGTGGGTGGAGCAGCGGTGTGGTGTTACAGGTGCTGTCAGAGCTTGCCAGGCACTGAGGCCCAGGAGGGAGTGGTCAGGTTGCCTGCTGTTCTGAAGCTTTATGACAGAAGTCATCCTTAAGCTGGGTTTTAAAAGGTTATAGCCTTGAGGTGGCTAGCATGGTAAAAATGTAACTTTCTTATAATTACTTTAGGATATTAATAACCTCCATTTCCTTGTCTGGATCCTCTACAATGCACCCTTTCGGGTTCAGACAGTCAAGTGTTATCATTTTCTTGGTAGGCATTGTATCTGTTCCACCGAAGTACCTAGAGGAAGAAAACGAAGCGTAGGTTTTATGCGTGGCAGGCACAGATCCAGTAATGGGTGTGTCGAAAGCCAAGCAGCAGGGTTCCCCAAATTGCGCCTGTCCCAGGCATTCTTTTTTTCCACGGGGTTCTTCATGGTAGCCTATACCCGGATGGTAATTGGTTGAATCCGATTTAACAATGCAGTCAGATAAACAGTTGTGGCAGCTGCTACCATGGCAACGTCACCATCCTCTCCCTCCCAGCGCGCGCCCCTTCCCCACCCCTCCTCCTGCTCCCGCCTGCCTCCTGCAAGTGCACGCTCGCCAGTGGTCTGTTCCCGCGGCCGGGTTTGATGGCACAGCTATTTTCTTCCCAAACTGTTCAAAATGATGAACGAAGATGCAGCTCAGAAAAGCGACAGCGGAGAGAAGTTTAACGGCTGTAGTCAAAGAAGAAAAAGACCCAAGAAGGTGCATTGGAGGCTCCAGAACGTCTGTATATAAATGTGTGTGTGTGTGTGTGTGTGTGTACGCGCACTCATGTGTGCATGTGTGTGGGGTGTGTGATTGTGTATGTGCATGCCATTACAAGGGCGGGGAAACCGTGGGGCTTTGGAGTAACTAGCTATAGACAGCAGCAGCGCTGAGCCTTGCTTTGGAGAGGCAGGTGCAAATGCTTGCTTTCTGGCATTCGGAATGAAACCCGGGGTTCAGTATGGACCTGTGAGGTTCAGTATGGTGAAGTGAGCACGAATAAGGTGTGTTTATTCCTCCGATGGATGCTACGGGTGTTCACTGGTTACAAGTCGTCTATTTATTTTGTCTTTGAATGACTGAGTTTAAGAACCAGAATGTGTAGCAAGGTGGCTTGGGAAGCACAGGGCAGATTTTTTTGGCCAGCTGTGTTTGCTGGGTGAGGATCTTGAGATGGCTAGACAGGGGATGTCTTTTTGGTCCCACCCTTAGTGTTCTTCCTAAAGAAAAGACTGTTGTGACAGGAGCCGTAGCATTCCCGGCATGCTATTTCTTTGCTTTCTTAGATCTTCTAAAGATTCCTCTGTCATTAGCTTGATAGCTCTTTTAAAGATTAAGATAAACAGCTAAAGATATTACTGGCTGGGGGAGGGGTTGGGCACACAAAGCAGTGGGTAGGATTTCTTACCCTGACGCATCCCCACAGCCTTGATTTTCATGGAAAAGACACCGGTCTGTATGGGGGGGGAGGGGGTGCAAGACAGGGGTGGGGTGGGGTTTGCAAACTAGGCAGCCCCACCCAAAGCCAGCACTTCTTTATGGCCCGACTCCCTGTGAACTGTATAGCCTTGCAGGGCTCCTGAGCCTCACCTCTAAAAGAGATGCTTTCTAGAGTAAATTCTCCAAAGATCCCTTCATGTCCTGGATAGAAAATATGGGCGGGGTATCCCATCGGATTCTCTCGGAAATGGTTTCTTCTTGATGGCTTTGGATTATTTTGAATGAGTAGATTACTAAAATAATGGTCATAAGCAAATGAATATTTCTCATTTGGCTAATGTTGGGTGTGTATGGAGTTTCCAAACTGCCGCTCTGTAGTATAATAAATGTCTCCCAAGAAAAGTCTAAATAATTTGAAATATCTGCTATTTAAAAGATACAGCTAACAAGAGAGTGGTGCATTTGTTGTATAGTGTCATGTGGTCATGTAATCCCATAGAAACAAGCATGCCCACACATGGCAGCTTTTAATAATAGCATTAAGACAGTGATGGCTGATAAAAGGCAAATAGATAATTCAGGGAGATGTGAGCACAGAGTCCTTAAGCAGCCGAGGAGGGTTCTGGATTTCCCATCACTGCAGGGTGTTTTTATGGAGTATTAGTTGATTGAGGTGGGGGATACAGATATGCTGTACCTCACAGTATCCCTTTAAGATTCCCCTAGGCTTTCTCTGGTCTCTGTGCTGCTCGGTAAGCAGTGTCCTCAGTATTGCTAAAGGTGTGGGAAATGTATCTCAAGGAAATTAGAAGCTCTCAAAAGATGATAGTAAATCCACAGGACCAAAGCCCTCTCAAAATATTACAGGGCACTGAGACACTAAAACCTCCATGTAAAAAACTTAATATATATATATATATTTAATACACATATATTTATATATAATTATACATTTATTTATAATAAATTTATATATGTTATATATATTTATATTATATATATATAGGTTTTAGTTTTCTCAGTTGATTTTAGGATCTTTTTTTTTCCAAATTTAGAGCTAAAATAGAGCAATTAGTAGCAAGTTTTGAATATATATGTGTGTCCATGCACTCAAACACTGAATAATTGAATGTTGAAAGCCATTTCACCTAAAAAGAATCACTCCTGAAAACACACTTACTACATGTAGAGAGGCTGTGATGCACACACCCTCATATAGCTGATGAAAGTGGGTTGAATCTCAGTGCCATCCACTCCATTGGGAGCATACATCAGTACTCATCTGTGAAAAGAGGGTAATTGTACACATGCTTGCAGATCTTGTGAGGATGCAAAATAACAGATACAGAACTGCTTGGACACTGTGTAGCACATAGCTGATAACATTTTGTGTTATTCCTGTTCTCTTAATGGGTACTTATTGTAGTAAGTCTTTCAGAAGGAATGCCTATTGTGCTTTTGAAAGAAGTAGAAATGACAGAATGTAACATTAGTGCTTAAAGGCTCTCAGTCTTCAAAATATTGAAAGTTATGTATTCTAATTTGAAGTTATTTGAGAAGTATATCCTATAGAAGCATGGAGATGCATGTGAATGCATGGTGTAGCTGGTTATTGTTTCATATCCTTTTGCACTGCAGGTTACAAGTTCCTCCCTCCTTTACTCCCCCTCAATTTTCTCTTTTTTATTTTTTAATTTACTTATTTATTCACTTTACAACCCCATATCAATCTTTCCTGTCCTCCCAGTACCCCTTACACAAGTCCTCCTCCCATTCTACCTTCCCCTTTTCTTTTGAGAAGGAAAGCTTACCTCTGGGTGTCTCTCCTCCTAACACACACACACACACACACACACACACACACACGCACATGCACACGCACATGCACATGCGCTCGTGCACATGCATATGCACACGTGCACACACACCACGCACATGCACACAAAGTCTCTGAGTGATGAGATGCATTCTCTACCACTAAGGTCAGACAAGACTGTCAATTTAGGGGTGTGGGATCCACAGGCAGGCAAGCTTCTGCTCCAGTTGTTGGGGGACCTGCATGAAGAACAAGTTGATTATCTACTATATATGTACAGGAGGCCTAGGTCCAGCCTCTGCTTGCTCTTTGATTGGTGATTCAGTCTCTGGGAGCCCCTGAGGGTTCAGGTTAGTTGACGCTGTTGGTCTTTCTATACCTGTCTCTTTGGTCCCTCAATCCCTTTCCCAACACTTCCTTTAAGTCTTTTTTTTTAAATGTGTGTGTGTGTGTGTGTGTGTATGCTCGTGTGTGTGTGTGTGTATGTATGTGCACATATGTGCACAGAGAGAGTCTAGAGAAGAACATGTGGTGTTCCCATGAAGACTTTCTACTTCTTTTAGAGGATCTTTCATTAACCTGATGCTTCTTACCGAGGCTAGACGGACTGATCAGTAATCCCCAGGGCTACTCCTAGCCCTGCCTCCCCAGTTCTAGGATTACAAGTATACATGCCCACAATTATAAAAGTCTGTGGCATTTTCATCTGGGGATTGAATGCAGGTCCTTATGTTTGCAGGGCAGCACTTTATTGACTGAGTCATCCCCACCTCCCCAGCCTGTCTTCCTTCCTGTGGCAGCAACAACTGGACCTTGTGTGTTCTAGGAAAGCTCTCTACCACTAGATAGCATCCTTTTAAATTTTCACATATAAAAACTAGACATCTGGAAAGGAAGAAGCCGAGAAAAGCAAGAGTTAAAGCAAAGGCATTTCCAGGGCTTCTTATTCAACTGTGGGTTTCTGCTAGAGGTTTATGGTGATCTAGTGGGGAATTCTAAGTATCCAGGATGATCGGTCACCAGCTTGCCTTGGCCCAGGTGGAGATCCATCTACTCAGGTGGAGATCCATCTCCTTATCGAGTTCCTTGTAAACAAGCCTCTGCTCCAGTAAATGAAGAACAGATGGACCATGACTTCTTTATATGTCAGGAAAGTGGTTCTGAGGGAAAGGGTTGGAGGGTCTTTGGCCACAAGGTCTGTAGTGTTAGAAAACAGGTTCAAAGACTATTTTGTTTTGTTTTGTTTTTAATTTTTTTTTACTAGCAGAGTTTTGGTAAATATTTTAAGGACAGAGATTTCTTAAGGGAATAAATAACCTGTTGAGCTTCAGTAATTGAGTTTGTTAGTCTTCCCCACGAAGTTACCCCTAGGATTTCTCAATACTGCTGTGGTTTTGACACATTGTAGTGAGCAGGAAGATACACAAAAGATAAGGCCAGTGGACCACTGCAGTAAGAAAGAGGTACCCACAGGGCTTCTAGGATATGGATGGATCTTGTTGACAGACTTTGAAGTAAAAAAGGGATTCCCAGAGAGTAGGGGTTCAATCTTTGCATGGCAGGCATACTGTCAGAAATCAGGTACAATTCAGAGTCACTAAAGCCACAATTGGCAGACATAGCCATCTCTCATTTATCAAAAGAGGGGGTGTTCGGTATTTTGTGGCTTGGACTATGTCTGAGCTTTGTCTGGTTTGGGCGTGATAAGAGTGAGGTGCTGTTTCTGTCTTCCTCCTGCTGGTCACAGAGTGACCTTGGGAGACGTTGATGTGGCTGGAATTGCCCTCGTTCAGGAGGACACCAAGGTCAACTGCTGGAAGTTAGTGCCTCCTGTTTGCATTCTCGGGCATCAACCCAAAGACACTTTTGCTAAAGAGACAGATGCATCTATTATTGCATGCTCTTTAGATCCGATTAAAACAATTCATGGCTAGTAATGTTGCTAGCATTTCAAAGAACAGTTTTCTCAAGACACAATTATTTCACACAAAATAAGTATTAACAAAGGCACAGAACTGAGGTTGATGTTCTGTGGTAATGGGGAGAAAAGGCAGGTACTTGTGCCAACTCTAGACTAGATTCTGAGGCAAAGAAGAAGCATTAGGAGCTATGGAAATGAAGAGGATAGGAATGTTTTAAGTCCAATCTAAATCCTAGGTGAGTCCACAGAAACTTCTTATTCCACAAGGTTATCTTGGCTGATTGCATTAAAACAATCTAGAAGTATGCTATCATTCAGCTCAACGTGCTTTCCAACTTTACGCCAATAAGATGGCAGGACTCTGCCCTAGAATAAACTGAGGCAGGTTTACATTATTTATGGGAGAAAATGGAAATAGCCAAGCATCAGTTACATGTGATAGTCACTCAAGGTCTCTAGACTTGGTGACTTGTTCCAAGCCAAATAAACAAATAAGGGACTTCATAACTACTTTTGCCACTTGGGAAAATGTCTGTGTACAGATAAAAAATAAAGGGGTGGAGAGATGATGGCTCAGTAGTTGAGAGTGCTAGCTGCTCTTTCAGAGGACCTGGGTTCAATTCCCAGCACACACATGGCAGCTCACACCTATCTGTAACTTCAATTCCAGAGGATCTGGCACTTACACACGCAGGCAAAACACTAGTGCACATAAAATAAAAATAAATAAATCTTAAAAAATAAAATAAAACAAAAGCATTGTTGTTTTTTAACAGGGTAGTGGGATGAAGTATCTTTGTAACATACTCTAAATCCATTTAAGGTGATTTGATACCGAATATTGGAATATTCACAAATCTTGTGACTTTTTCATTATGTGTGTGTGTTTAAAATAATGTTAACACATGTTTATTTTCTGTGCTTGGATAGAGGCATACATGCCTCGGGGCACACGTGGAGGACAGAGGTCACATTGTAAGAGTCATTTCTCTCCACTGTGTGGATTTGGGGATGGAACTCAAGTCACCAACCAGACCTTGGTATTTTTATTTCTCTTTACTTGCTATTGCCTAACTAGAGAGGAGACAGGTGTCACCAGATGTGTGACTGAAGTGTTGAAACCTAGAACTGTGAGTGAGGAACACTCCAAAGGCCTTATGTTTACAGCAGCCACACAGAGCATGGCTGGATGAAGTCTCATAGCTGAGCAGCATTTGAACGTTCACATGTTCATGTGGTCAAAGTGGTTATGAATTAAAGATGGCGTCTTGCAAGTTCAATCAGATATGGAGAGGTTTTCATGCATAATTTGTCCTGAGTAATATCTCCATTTCTTCCATTTCCAAATAACTTATAAATTGACCTTTTGTTAGAACATCAATTTATAAGACAAAATGGTCTATGTTGCCTGAAGACAGCAATTTTCTTTACTGAAGGTATTTAAAATGACCATCTGTCAGGGATGATGGAATTTTTATTGGATGGGAAAATTCCTCCTAGCTTGTCTTCTGTGGACTTTCTGTATCTTTTTTTCTTTTCTCTACTCATCTTTATGATTCTTTGAATTGGTGATTTCATGATTTGGTAATAATTTACCTTATAATGTCCTGTTCAGACTGGTGGATCTCAAAGTTTTTTTTTTTTTTCTCACCAGAACTACCAGGACTAACTGGTCACTGCCAGAAGAATTCATTTCTTTGAACCCACTTCAAACCTGCTATATCAGAACATCTGGGGATTTCTAGCAGGCTCCTATCTCTTATCTCGTTCAAGTTTAGTCATTACCTTAGAGTGGGGACTATGCTTTACCATGAAAAGAACTCTTTAACTGGGCATGGTGGTACTTGTCTGCAATAGAGACATGAGTATTCACAGTTCAAGGCCAGCCTCGGCCAGCATAGCAATGAAGGTCGACTGTGTCAAAACAATCAGAACAAAGTAAAATCAATTAGTTACCATTCAGAAAAATAAAGAAAAGACAAAAATTTCTGGTTAGAATTGATACATTGTGATCTCCTGGCTCTCACAGTCAGCCTTTCATTGACACAACAAAATGGAAGCTATTTTTATTTCCGTCTTCTGTCTGAGTCCTAGGATTGCTTTCCATTTGCTTTCATGAGTTGTTGTCCTGTTCAACCATTCCCATATTTGGAGCAGTTTCTCCCATGGAAATTAGTTTGAGCTAAATTGCAAGCACTTGCATATGCACACACACACACACAGAGGTTTTGCACAGGGTGGTTTTGAACTCTTGGTTCTCTTGCCTCGGCCTCCCTGGCACTAGGGTTACAGTCGAATGCCACTACACTGGCTTTCCATGTCTCTTGAAAAGATCCTTTGATTCTCCTTGAAGATGCCCTTGTTCTTTCCTCTAACACTTTCTTATCCTCAATGACCACACTTTATAAAATGCTCACTCATATCTATTAGAATACAAAAAACAGACTTTCTCCTTGGCTATTTAGAATGTCCCACCAAGCAGCACTTGGCTTCCATACCTTGTGATAATTCCCTGTATATGGTCCTGGGAATTGGTCTAGACGATGTACTTGGCTTGGAGCATCTACATAAAATAGATGGAACAACACAAATAAAAATGTGGATACCTTTGCCTGGATTAGGCACACTCACTTAAACTAGCATATAAGATTTATGCTGCTTTCACTATTCTGGTCTAATGTTCTCTTGAGGAACTCTGTAAGCATGGGACTCTCAATATTTGCTCTATGACTGGTCTCTTCTCATCCAAGTCTTCTGGAGCGTTTGAGGCCTCATTCCTTCTTTGTAAACTTCCTAAGGAGACATGTCTTTGCATTTTGAATGGGACTTTGCATTGCTAATCTGCATCTTTGTCTTGTCATGATTCAGAATATGTGAACTTATGAAAATGCTTATGGCTAGCTTGGCTTCCTGCTGGTGCCGTTGGAACCAAAAAAAGAAGCCACTGCTTATTTTTATCTCATTGGACACCAGCAGAATTCATGATAGCAAATAAAGTTTCCGTTTCAATGGTCTTTTACTTGATAAGACAAAGTTGCCATTTCAATGAAACTAGGTATTTTGATAGAAAAAAATCTTTTGTGTAATTGAGACAAGTAAATGTTATAAATGATTCTTTTTATCGGAAATACACTAGGATTTCCTATCCTTTGAAGAAAATTCATTCTTTTAAAACCAAACTAAGATGGTAAAATACTATCTAGTTAATAATATGATGTAATCTAGGTTGGGGGGCGTGGTGGTACATGCCTGTCATAGTAGCACTTGGGAAGTCAGGGAATCGCTGTAAATTGGAGGCCAGATTGGTCTACATAATGTTTCAGGCTATCCTGGGCTGCATAATATAGTGAGACTCTAAGTCATTCTCTCTCTCTCTCTCTCTCTCTCTCTCTCTCTCTCTCTCTCTCTCACACACACACACACACACACACACACACACACACACACACACTCCTAAATCCAAGGGGTGAAGTATTAATCATTAGAGATAATTTTTTGTTTGTTTCAGTACTGGGGTTCAAACCCCAGGGTCTTGTTTATATGAGACAAGTTGTTTACCAGTAATCTGCAAATCAGATCTGTGTGATTTTGATTTTACCTTATTTCTTAAACAGTTGCTCACTAGATATCTTTGACTGTCTTGAATTTGCTATGTATACTAACCTGGCCTCGAACTCACAGAAAACTGCCTGTCTTTGTCTCACAAGTGACGGAATTATAGACCTATGCTATCAAGTTCAGCTTTCCAGACCTGTTTTTGATGTTTTTCTTCATTTGTTTTGTTGTTTGTTTATTTTGGCTTTTCAAGATAGGGTTTTTCTATGTATTCCTGGCTGTCTTGGAACTTGCACCGAAGAGTAGGCTGGCCTTCAACTCAGAGATCTGTCTGCCTCTGCCTCCTGAGTGCTGAAATTAAAGGCCTACTCCACCACCACCTGAATCAGATCTTTTTTTGGGGGAGGGGGGGTTTCAAGACAGGGTTTCTCTGTGTAGCCCTGGCTGTCCTGGAACTTACTCTGTAGACCAGGCTGACCTCGAACTCAGAAATCCACCTGCCTCTGCCTCCTGACTGCTGAGGCTAAAGGTGTACACCATCACTGCCCGGCTCAGATCTGTTTTTTAATTCATGTTTTTCTTTGAACTCACACACAGTTATTGACTTCTATGCATTAATTTGTGTTTGTAGTCATTAAGAAGAAGACCGTGATTTCTTGCATTTGCTTAATGAGCATTAGTCTGTTCTAATCAGTTTAATGCAGGTGTTCTCCCTCCTGAGTTACAATGCTGCCCTGGTGTAATAATTTGATACTGATTTGCTGGGTGTATCTCACTGTGATAGGTGCCATATGGCAATGGGATGAAAGTCAATGTAGGGTAGGTGCCTCCATGGAATTTACAATCCAAGTGGACATTACTATCCAAGAATAAAGTCATGAGCAATCCAGAGAAATCTTACAGTGCTAAGTCATATCGCCAGGGCTATCACTGATAGGATAAGTGTTTGGTAGTGCAGTGTCAACCTATAGGATTCTGCCAGACTCTATGGGATTCTGCAGAACAAGAGGTCAGTGTGAGCTTGTAAAAATGCTAACCCTGTGGAGGAGCCACAGTGCTGAGCCCTGGATTTTGCAAACATTTGAGTTTGAAGAACTTGAACATACGGATGCGTTTCAGCCACATGATTCCTGAACCACTTTAGAAGTTAGGACACTGTGAAGAGAGATGCCATGGTATAGAGACATAAAACTGTCACTTGGGTGGATGCACCCCTGCTCCCACTTAGGTATCTGTGGGGTGTGAGCTCTCTTCAGCTACAGGATTCCAAGTTTGTTCGGGGAAACTTCCTCTATGCTCTTCTCCTACAGTATTCGTGACTCATTTCACTTATGGTATTTTCCCTTTTATATGTTTATGCTTGTAAACTACTTGTGTCATTAGTAGTAAATTCCAGCTAGTAAATCTTCAGGCGAACCAGGCTTTATGAATGCTTTTTAAAGTTATTCTCCCTTCAAGTAGCCGGTGGCTGAGCAAAAGGGGCGTGGTAATCCAGGAGGCTATCATCTGGAACACTCATATAAGACTTTGGTTTTCATTTGCATGTGCTATCATAATGTATTATTTAAATGTTATTAGTTTAGGAGTGTAGCCTTGTGACAGAAAACTGAGTTCTTCCTGGGTCTCTTGTTGGATTTTTCTTATCTTTGAGAAATGTATGACTTCTCTCCAGTTCCAGATCTAGCCTCCGGTTCTCAAATTCTTTGTCCGTCTTTGACTGAAGGCAGAGGGACTCCTATCCAACCATCGTACCCCTCTGGCCACTTTTGACTTTTTGTTCTACACCTCTAAAGAGGAACACTCATCTCCAAACCTTCTTGAGAAAACACTCAAGGTGTGTGTGTGTGTGTGTGTGTGTGTGTGTGTGTGTGTGTGTGTGAGAGAGAGAGAGAGAGAGAGAGAGAGAGAGAGAGAGAGAGAGAGAGAGAGAGAGAGAGATTTATTTTAGAAGTTGAAAGACCCAGAGTCAAGGGGTAGGGTCTGTGTTGGTATTGAGAGTTTGAAGAAATTGAATAATTTATGTATCATGCTGGGATGTTCTGACCAGTGCTGTGGGCAATAGTATAACCATTCACCATATTGTTCATCTTTTGCTCAGTTTTGATAAGTATTTCCATGTTGCAGTTTGAGTCTGTTTAGACGGCAGTGTTCCAAATATTTTTATTAAATTAATTTTAATGGACACATGAAAAAAGTATATGCATTAGTAACATATACTAAACACATAGTGTATGGTATCCAGATGTTTGTTTCATTATACATCATTTTTGTTCAAATGTTTGTCTCATTAAACATTTGCAAATTTTATATTTTATTATTTTTGACAAAGGTTTTCATTTAGCCCAGACTTCCCTGAAACTTGCTATGTAGCTGAGGATGCCCTTCAACTTGTAATGCTCCTGCATCTTCTTCCTGAGTGCTGGTATTATAGGCATTTGCCACTATGCCTGCTCTTATCCTGTCTTGGGGATCAAGGTTACATTTTAGCATAACACTAATAGAGGAAAACATTCAGAGCCTAGTTTAAAATTTTTTCACAATTAATTATCATATTGGATTATGTAGAACCTAACAAAATTCTTCTCCCTCCTCTTTCCTTATATATATTTTTTCTTAAATCAGTGACAGCCTATATATATATATATATATATATGTATCATATATATTATATATCTATCTATAGGATATATATATTTATATATATATGATATGAGATACACACATATATATGTCTCTTATGTCTTATATATTAGACAGGGTATAGCCATTTAGACCAGGCAGTTCTCAAACTGAAATCCTTGTGATATCTATTTATCTATCTTATCTCTCTCTATATATGAATGATTACCTACAAATATATAAAACTATATATATATATATGTATATAATTTATATAGTATGTCTTATATGTTCTCTTAAATCAGTGAGATTCTAAAGGTGAGGTATACATATGAATTTGGTCTATGTGTTTCTTATTACTATAAATAGAGTAAATTTAATTAATATTTTTATGTAAAACATCTCAATCTACCATATATTGTCATATATAGAGAAAAGTTATCTAAAAATGATTATATAAATAGCCTATAAGCCTTGGCTCAGCAAGACAGCACAGCAGGTGAAAGAACTTGTCACAAAGCATGATGATTTGAGTTTGATCTCCATAATCCAAACAGAAGGAGAGAACTGTCTCCCAGAAATTGTTCTCTGACCTCTACATGCATGCACGCGTGCGCACACACACACTTCAAGTACACACACACTTAATAAGTAAATGTAAAAAGTTATTTGAAAGAGAATTAGGTCTATTGCACATAATAAGGGAATTTCCACAATGGTACAGAAAACAAATTAATAGGTAATTCTTGTTGAAATCCTTGGTCGTTCAAGTACAGAGATTAAGACCTGAACCTGTTGGCTGATAGCAGTATGTATGGGGACTTTAAATGTCAACTTGTTTTCATGGTTTTTGAGACTACTCTGAACACCACATTTGAATACTACTGATAACATGTTAATAAATAGCACATAACTAGACCCCAAGACTCAGAAAAATTCTATATTATGAGGTTTGGGGATGAGTGGGCCTGGATTTCGATATCAATTGTTCAGTTCCAAAATGTAACACCAGTCTTTCTACTACAATTCCAACTGCTTGTGTTGCCATTGTTGTTTGAGACAGACAGGTCTTACTATGTCACCCAGGTTGGCCTGGAACTCACTACGTGGATCAGGCTGTCCTTGAACCAAATGTTGGGGTTAGTAGTAGGAGTCACCATGTCTATGTGTCAGCTGCAGAGAATAGCTGACCAAAGTGAGAAAATGCAGAAAGGTGCTAGGCACAGGCATACCTAACTTCAACAACAAAACAAACATCTTTTTTTTTTATTTTTTTTTTAATTTACATTCCAAATCATTTCCCCTTTCCCATTTCCTCCCTCCCCGAAAGTCCCATAAGCCCCCTTCCCTCCCTCTTTTCTCCATTCAACCCCCTCTCGTTTCTCTGTCCTGGCGTTCCCCTACATCCAGTCTTTCCAGGACCAGGGGTCTCTCCTTCCATCTTCTTAGAAATCTATTGATATGCGAATTGTGTCTAGGGTATTCCGAGATTCTGGGTTAATAGCCCCTTATCAGTGACTGCATACCATGTGTGTTCTTTTGTGATTGGGTTACCTCACTAAGGATGATATTTTCAAGTTCTGACCATTTGCCTAGGAATTTCGTGAATTCATTGTTTTTAATTGCAGAGTAGTATTCCATTGTGTAGATATACCACATCTTCTGAATCCATTCCTCCATTGAGGGATATCTGGGTTCTTTCCAGCTTCTGGCTATTATAAATAAGGCTGCTATGAACATAGTGGAGCATGTGTCCTTATTGCATGCAGGTAAAGCCTCTGGGTATATGCCCAGGAGTGGTATAGCCGGATCCTCCGGGAGTGTCATGCCCAGTTTTTTGAGGAACCGCCAGACTGCTTTCCAGAGTGGTTGTACCAGCTTGCAATTCCAGCAGCAGTGGAGGAGTGTTCCTCTTTCTACACATCCTCGCCAACAACTGCTGTCTCCTGTGTTTTTGATCTTAGCCATCCTGACTGGTGTGAGATGGAATCTCAGGGTTGTTTTGATTTGCATTTCCCTAATGACTAAGGATGATGAACATCTCTTTAGGTGCTTCTCAGCCATTAGATATTCTTCAGGTGAGAACTCTTTGTTTAGCTCTGTACCCCATTTTTTAATAGGGTTACTTGCTTCTCTGGAGTTTAACTTCTTGAGTTCTTTGTATATATTGGATATTAGCCCTCTGTCGGATGTAAGGTTGGTAAAGATCATTTCCCAGTTAGTTGGTTGCCGCTTTGTCTTTTTGACAGTGTCTTTTGCCTTGCAAAAACTTTGTAATTTAATGAGGTCCCATTTGTCTATTCTTGATCTTAGAGCATAAGCTATTGGAGTTCTGTTCAGGAAATTCTCCCCTGTGCCCATATGTTCAAGGTTCTTCCCTAGCTTCCCTTCTATTAGTTTCAGTGTGTCTGGTTTTATGTGGAGATCCTTGATCCACTTGGAATTGAGCTTAGTGCAAGGAGATTAGAATGGGTCAATTTGCATTCTTCTGCATGTTGACCTCCAGCTGAGCCAGCACCATTTGTTGAAAAGGCTATCTTTTTTCCACTGGATGGTTTTAGCTCCTTTGTCAAAGATCAAGTGACCATAGGAGTGTGGATTCATTTCTGGGTCTTCAATTCTGTTCCATTGATCTACATGCCTGTCACTGTACCAATACCATGCGGTTTTTAACACTATTGCTCTGTAGTTCAGCTTGAGGTCTGGGATACTGATTCCCCCAGAGGTTCTTTTACTCTTGAGAATAGTTTTAGCTATTCTGGGTTTTCTGTTATTCCAGATGAATTTTTGAATTGCTCTTTCTAACTCTATGAAGAATTGAGTTGGGATTTTGATGGGGATTGCATTGAATCTGTATATTACTTTTGGTAAGATGCTCATTTTTACTATATTAATCCTGCCAATCCATGAGCATGGCAAATTTTTCCATCTTCTGAGGTCTTCTTCAATTTCTTTCTTCAGAGACTTGAAGTTCTTGTCATACAGATCTTTCACTTGCAAAACAAACATCTTAAAATGATTATTTCAGTGACACAACTTTACTGGTTAAGATTATGCCCCAACCACTCATTTCCTAAATTTCAGAAAGAATCCTGGTATTTTTGGAAGGTACATAGTTAGAATAGAAAGATTAATGTAATTAAAGAAACGCTGAGGTCCTGCGTTACTTTATAATAAATATAATTAAAACTTGAATAAATTATGTTTTGTTCAATGAACCAAGCTACTTAATGATAAAAATTATTGGAACAGTATTTAACAATGACAATGGGTAGTATATATATATTTATATATATACTGAGTTCAACTAGACTAATTTGGCCTTGTATTATCTTCACAATATTCTTATCTAGAGTACTATATTGCCTCTGTCATATTTTATTAGGAAGAAGGGTTATTTGGTTTTCTTCCATTGAGAAAGAGTCCCGTCATTTACCTAGTCAGGTTTCAGATTGCAATCCCCAGTGTCCCATCACACACAGCCATTGTCCTCATACAGAGACTGATGTGCAGATGGAGTTAAAACAATATTCCCTGTTTGACCCCCACAAATATACTAAATGATGAGCCATGCTGGGAGTCCTGGTCAAACTGACGACTCTGCAGTCTCCTGCCCTGTCCTGTATGTGAACACAGCAAAGTGTGTCATACAACTGAAATCAAATAAAGTGTGCCAACTCATCTTACTAATATGTTACTGTGGCTTGGAGGAGCTAAATGTCCCTGATATTCTAGGGCATCTGAATAATTGGTGTGAGTAGGTTTAGGAGGTCTGACCTTTCTGGAGGAGGACTGTCACTGTGTGGGTTTTGAGGTTTCAAAAGTGGTGCCTGGTTTTCAGTGTGGTCTCTCTGCTTGTGGATTGCCGTTCAGGGTGCGAGTCCTCCATTCTGAGCTTCCAGCTGCTGCCACATGTCCCCACCTGGAACCATGAACCTAAATAATCCCTTCCTTTTATAAATTGCTTTGGTCATAGTGTTTTATCACAGCAATAGGAAAGTAAGTAAGATATGTTTTCTCTGATTGGCCAGTGAATTTACAAAGTTATTGATAAACAAAACAAAAAAAAACCCTTTCCCAAATACCATTCCAAGCACAAATCCAAGTGGGAAAATACTTTTTATGTAATCGTTGACTGCAACCATGAAGCTTTTGAGAATATGGAAGTCAGATCTGAGTTCCCACTTTCCGAAGTGGAAACACTGGAGAACGAAGTTTTTTAATTTGATATTTCCATCTGCACTTCAACTATCTCTGAAAAGCGTCTGGCAATCTCAACACAGCCTGGCCAGTGTATGGGTGAATTTGTTACTGAGTCCATGTTGCTTGTCCTGATTCAAAAGGTCAGCAATCTATCATGTGTTCTGTAATCTCATTACACACCAGGAATCTTTTTCCAGTTGTTAAGAAATCAGTGGGAATGACTGGCTTATCACATGGGGTGTTCAACCATTTGTGTGCCAGCCTATGGAGGAGCCAGGATTTTAAACTTTTCTGAGTGGGTGGGAGGCCTTTGTGACCTTAAATGCTTTCTACGCTTGACTTCTGAGGGCATTCCCTGACCACAGTGCCAGGTTGCTTGTGGTTTCTCAGAATATCTTGATCAGATTAACAAGAACTAGACTATGGGCCACCACATGCAGAATAGTGAAGTTTCCCCCCTTTATTATTTCTTCCAAGTCATAACTTTAAGATAATTTTGATTGTTTCTGTTTTATAAGACAAGGTATCACCATAACCCTGGATGGCCTGAGCCTCAATGTGTAGTCCAGGCAATCCTCCTGCCTCTACCTCTCCAGTGCTGAGACTACAGTTGTATACTACCACTTTAGGTTTTTGTGGTGGTGGGATTGAACCTAGGGTTTCCAGTGTGCTGGACAATTATTTCAGCAGGTGAACTCTGTTCTCAGCCCTTTGTATGTCCTTTGTCTTTTCTGACTGCCCAGCTTTGTAGATTTCTGTATCACTACTCACTGTTCCTTTACAGTATATTTTTGGAAGGTATTTTCTGTAACATATAGAACCACGTCTAGGTAGATAATCGATACGTCATAAATTGAAGAAATGAACAATTGTGAACAGTTCAATGAGCTGAGGATACACAATTTGCCATGGCCCTTTTAGAACTGTGTATGTTAGCATGCACATGTGTGTGCACTCATGCTGTAATTAAGCTGAAGGTCTTGCATATGCTAGGCAATTGTGAGATTTTTCATAGAAACATTTCTATCACGGGGATGATCAATACTAAAGCACTTATGGCTAACTATCTCGATACACACTTAGTATTCACTGAGTGTGAGAGCAAGCCCACACATCTGTTCAATGGCAACTGTCCGGCAAACACTCATTTGTTTTCTATCCAATAATAATTACAAGTCTGTATGGCTATGTCATTTAATAATTGGATGAATAGTTTGCCTTTTCTCTCTACAAATTTGATTATTTACTCTAGCTTGCTCTTATATCTGTTGACCCTAAAATGACCTGGAGGAATTACTTCTCTAAAACCAATTTAGATGACAGAAGAAAGTGCCAGTGTGGTTCCTGACCCAAAGTTCTGGCTCTCTTATCTCCTTCTAATCTAATACTGTGCTTGGATGGTACCAAACAGAGAGAAAATTGGTTCTGTAGTGTGTCCGGAATGAAGGCAGTTGGTTATAACTTAGTAAACCTCTCATACCTGCAACCAATGCTATTCATAAAAGCATTGGTAACAGTCATTATTAAAACAAGGTTCTTGGAAAAGCATGACCACGTGAGGAGAGGGGGAAGGGGAGGAAAGCCCAAGAGGGGGCAAAAGAGAGACAAGAAGCAAGGGCAGCAGGAGAGAAGGAAGAGCATGTGTTCTGTCTGAAATATAACTTCTTGTTCAATTAAACAACTGTAGTGCCTCTCACATTCTCGGGGAACACATATCACCCATCCCGCGTGTGTCATAAAGGAAATGATATTTGTCTTATTACAAAATCAGTGTACATGTGACTACATTTTGTGTGTGTGTGTGTGTGTGGTGTGCGCACAAGTCTGTACACAAAAGTGGTTGCACTATTTGATTCATACTGGTTCTCTTTGAGAACATGGGCCTTCTAAGCTGGATGTAGTCTGGAATCTTGAAATCCAGTTACCTTTTATTTTCTGTGAGAAAACTGAGGTCCAGAAAAGTCAAGTGCCTTGGCTCAGTGGTGTAAGTGGGGCTCGGCAGGGTAGTCACGGGCTGGATAATTTTGGCATCAGAGTCCTAGACCCAACAGTAATCGTATTGCTTAGTGACCACTGTAGAGGATGATCAAAGCTTGACAGTGACAAAGATGTTGAAAGTGACCGTTTCCAGTAATGCACAGCTTCAGAAATGCCTGGGTCAGGGCAGGGGGAGACCACAGAGGTCATTGAGAGAGGACAAGCCATGTGTACTGAACTTTCCTGGGTGAGGCCACACTACTAAACCTCATTCCTTGATGTTCCCTATTTGATTGTTTCTGAAGACCTTGTCATATAGGTGCTCCCAAACCAAAGGTCTCCATTCAGCTGTCACATGTGGGAGGAGGACAGCTTTGTCGGACTATTGTTCAGGTGTAGACTTTATACCTTAAGACTTTCTCTATAAAGAACTATACGATAAACTAAAAATGTAGTTGTGAAAGTGTTTTGATGTAGTATTTTGATACAGCTTATTCTGAATGATTAATACCTAATTCGTTAAAGGCGCATGGTTTTAATTTAACTGCATGTAGTTGCATGTTCAGTTCCTTTCTGCCTTCATCGAGATGTCTCTGGAATGCCGCACACACCTATGCCTCCTGAAGCTTTTCGTGTTAACTTCAGGGGCTGTCGCACTGATCGTGAGCCCTTGAAGTCCAGTTACTATGGTTCTATTATTAGGAAAGGTTTGTGGTTACTAGCCAGGTGTCTGTTATCCTCTATACATCCATCGGCTCTTCTCCTAGCACGTTTTTAGAATCCATTTCAGGGGCTGGATATTTTCATGTCTGGCCAAGTATAAACCATCAAAAGGAGAGTGATCTATTTGTGGCTTCAGGAAGTTTCTGGAGGATGGCAAACACATCAGTAGGTGATTGTTGAATCGGATGGTGACTACAGCAATGGAAGCACACAGAGCTCATTACTGCAGCAGCAGAGGAGGACTTTGAGAAGGGCAGAGGTTAGGCGACAGCTCAAGCTACAGTGCTGGGATGGATGGGAGAGAAGCTAGGCAGATCATGAGAGGGGCCTTCTTAGGCAGAGGGCTGAGCATGATCTGTGTGCCAGGAAGAGAGAGGAGATCACATTGAGCAAAAGAAGGTTGTACCTGGTAGAGCCTGGACTTGTTGTCATGTGTGACGTTTGGGACTTTGGGCAAGTAACCAAGCTTCTGTGCCTCAGTTTCCTCATCTATAAAAATGGAGAGCGTTATGTGACCCCAAGAGGATTTCTGTGAGAGCTAAGTGTGCCCCGGGTAAATGCTCCTTTAGGCTGGGGACAGGAGTAAACTTAACTATACCTCATGTCCATGTGCTTGGTCTTTATGTTGTGCGGCTGAAGAAGGGACTTCAAAAGAAATGGAGTGACATAGGACTGGATTTACTTCTCTTGAGAGACTTCATAGAACAGGAAAGTCTTGAGGCGGCTTTCCCTGGAGACTCGCAGTGTTGGGAGATATGCAAGGGGAATGAACCACGACATAGGAGTAGGCGTGGAGGGCCAAGTTAAAAGTTTTTAATATCATTGAGCAAGAATGAGAGGAAGAGTAGGAAAGGCAAGTGTCAAAGAGGACCCCTAGGTATCAGCTTCAGTGGCTGGTGGCTGGTGGCTGGTGACTCTAGTAACAGGCATCACTAACGATAAAGCAGGAACAGGCACGGAGGAGAAGACCATCAGTTCGAGTCTTATGTTTGAGGCTCCCCCAAAAAGCAACAGGCATTTTAAGTGTGATATGTGGTGGATAGGTCATGACAGACATGATTAGAAGTCATCAGTTTTATGAGCTTGGAACCATGAGAAGTTATGACACCCCACACGGAGGGCCAAGTCTTAGTGTGACATCTGCAATTACAGGAAAGCTAAGAAAATGCACTTGAGATGACAGAAAGTAAGAAGATAGAGAACTCACAGAGAAACTGGCAAGCATGCCTGCAGTTGTTCACGCCTTGATAGGGCCTCCTTCGAGATGCCTCAAGTCCAGCCTTAGAGTCTAAGTATTCCTCCCACGTTGCATTTATTTAATGATGGTCATCCCAAGAGTGAAGACTCCATTTGGGTGGCATGGCCGATGTGAAAAGAACCAGGGACATTTCTCTTTGCCTTCCTGAACAACACTTGCTTTCTTGTCTGTTCTGATGGTGTAACTCCTGTTGCTGGAGTCGTCTGGTAATTCCAGCAATGTTCTACGCAGACGACAATGAATCTATTCATTGAGGAAAGAAAACCAATCACTTCACCATGTAACATCCTGAGGGTTGGAAAGATGGGGGACTCAGACACATCGTAGGAACAAATCACTATCGCTGTGACTAGTGGATTGGAGTCTTAGAATTTGCTTTCCTTGTAATGTGTGTAGGTCTCCTACATGAAAAATTGCAAAGAAACACAAAATTGAGGTGATTTGATTTGTTTATATTGGATGTATTATTTTTACATGATTATGAAAATTGTGAGACTATTGACTTAAAAAGTAATTTGCAGGGGCTGGAGAGATGGCTCAGCAGTTAAGAGCACTGTTTAATCTTCCAGAGGACCTGAGTTCAACTTCTAGCAGCCACATGGTGGTTCATATTAAAAACTTGGAAACTATGCTAGGCATAGTGGTTCATACCTGGAATGCCAGGACTTGCAAGACTGAGGCAGGAGGATTGCTGATAGTTTAAGGCCAGCCTAGGTTACCCATAGTTTGTTCTAGGACAGGCTGGGCTACAGTGTGAGACCTGGTCTCAAAAACAATCAGGTAACTCAAACAATGAAAAACATTAAAAAAAGGAGAAAATTAGTAACAATATATAAAACCATTTTAATAGGTCCGTAGTAAGTAGTTTAGTGGAATACTTCAATGTATTGTGTAGACTTCAACTAGAAGGGTTTTTGTTGTTGTTGCTGTTTTGTTTTTGTCTCTCTGTTTGGCTCAGGGTGTCCTAGAACTTGTTTTATAGACCAGGCTGGCCTTGAACTCACAGAGTTCTGGGATTAAAGGTATGTGTCACTACACTCAGGCTCAGCTCCAGATAGAATTTTATATCTCATAAGGAACATGATTAGAAATAACTTTTGAGATTGTATATTTATATACAACTAAATTGTATATTTATATATAGCTAAATTGTATATTTATATAATTGTATATTTATATATAGCTAAAAGTAAGACAAATGATAGACAGTCAGATAATAAGTTAGTATTTTATTACATTTTTATTTCATTATTGTGTGGAAAGGTCGGAAGAGGCAGACACGTACTTCAGTATGCCTGTGGAGGCAGAGGGCAGTTTTGTGAAGTCGTTTCTTTCCTTCCATCTTAATGTGGGCTCTGGGGTTGAGCAGATTGTCAGACTGGGCAGCAATTGCCTTTACCCACTGAGCCATCTTTCCAGCTCAAGTTATTGTTTAAGAATTAGAGAAACATAACCGTAAAAGCCAAGCAAGGGGTGTCAGACCCAACAACTGTGGAAAGCTGGGAAAGAGGATAAAAGCCCTGGAAGTAAGAAGCAAGGTGAAGAGCAAATGAGACCAGCAAAACAAGGAAAGGTGGCTGGAGCCGGGAAACTCTGAGGAGGGAATGGGCAAGGTCAAGGAGAAGTAAAGAGAGGAACGTTTGCGCCCTAATTAGCCAGTAATTTGTTACAAAACAGCCTTGCCACCTGCAGAGTGGAATTTAACAATTTCTTTTTGGCATAAACCATCAAGTCAGCCAAATTAGAGCAGTCTGCCAGCCAGGTCTCCAGCTCAGGCTGCGGTAGCCGTTAGGCATTAGGGCGAGAAGAGAACACGTTCTCAGGAAGAGAGGCGTAGCAAGTGGTGGGATCCACCATGAACTTATGAGTGCTAGATACTGTGAGCTTTGTTTTGTTTGTTTGTTTGAGAGAGGTCTCTATGTAGCCCAGGCTGGCCTCAAACTCACCGTGTAGCCAAAGATGACTTCGAACTTTGCATCTACCTGCATCTACCTCCTGATTCTTGGAATTACAGGTATATGCCACCAGGTCCAGTTGGTGTGGCGTTGAGGCAGGACCCTGTGGTTTCATGTGTGCTAGTCTAGCACTCTGAAACAGCTGAATCTTTCAAAAGTAACAAATCCGTCTGGCCTTTTGCTTAGCTGTGTGGCATCTTAACCGGAGTACTCTGCTGTCACATGAAACTTCCATGGGGAGTCCTGCTTCTTTTTAACTGTGGGATTCAGGAGAGTCACTGCTGTTCTGGGCCTGAGTCTCCAGTGGTGTGTCTAAGTTACCACTTACACCTTTCCTCACAATTCCTGTTCAGACTTGTTTGGTGGCCTTTCCGAAGGACAATGCCCTCCGACAGTGTAGTTAGCTCATAGGCTGCTGTTGCTGCTGCTGCTGAAGGTGTCTTTAGTCTCTCAATTTCCAGGCTTAGGTTGAAATCATGTTAGTTGATATTAACCCTTGGCCAGAACAAGTCTAATCCTCACCCCTGTGGGTTGTCCTGTTCAACCTGTCTTTGTGTGTGTGTGTGTGTGTGTGTGTGTGTGTAGAAGCTCGGTCCACATTGCAGTCTTTGCATCATATGTAGATCTTTGTCTGGACATTGGGTGAACATTACAGGGAGATGGGATGTTAATTATTCTCGGTGCCTCTCTGCTCTGAAAGACCACATCCCATATTTCTCCAATCCAGATGTTGCTTTTTTTGATTGTTGGTTTCTGTTAATCCTCAGTGTGCTCTGTCCCTGATGGAGGAAACTGATACGTTTTCCCTTGTACCTTGCTGACATCTGGTCTTAGAGTGCTCAGCATGGCAGTTCACTAACCTGTAAGCCCTCCTGAGACAGGTCTGAGTGATGCTCTAAACACAGGACTTCTTAGCCTCCTTTACTCAAGGACTATTCACACATTGGTCCACCTTAGAATTTTTCCTACCAGTTTTGACTGAACATGTGGAGTCTTAGTTTCAATATAAATAAAAACATACTTTAATCTGGTTGTGGTCCAACTTGAAAGCAACCCATTGGATGGGAGGTGCTCTGTTTTGAAGTCAATCAGTGAAACATGGTTTTGACTCCCATACCCTAGACTATACTACAACCCTATCCAGCAACTCTATCCCTGTGCAGCTTCCCTGACTGCACTTGATTCTTGCTGTTGAACTTACTGGCTTTTGAAAACCCCTAAACACTAATTTACGGTCTATGCCATTGTAGCCCATTGGCCTGGTCTTTTCAGCTCCAAGAGATAAGCCCTTTGAAATATTTTCTTAGTGTCTTGGTGAATCCCTACTACTCGCTGTCACATTACATTTGGATGACAGTCACAGCAAGGAATAAAGGAGACTCTCACACCCCAGAAAGGTGATAAGCCCAGAATGTCAAGTTAGATTTATGTAGACTGAAGTAACAGGATAGGTCCTAAGGAAGAAGCCTAGGTTCACTTTAAGATGAGATGAGAGCTAATCTGGAGTGCTGAACAATCCCTCCTCTACTGTGTTCTTGCCCATGACTTGATTGTCTGAATGCAATAAGAGTGGACAGGAACTTAAGCCCAATGCCTTTTCAATCACAGTGGGGACAGCAACCCAATGTGAGAAAGGCACAGTATATATATTTTTTGAGAATGAAATAGAAATGCACAGGGCTCATGAACTCGTCTCCATGTAGCAAATGGCTACATATTATCTGGAAACTTGAGATAAATCAATTCTTTTCTGCCTTAATTGCTTTTGATCAGAGTGTTTCACCACAGCTCCAGAACGAATCAAGAATACCTACTCGCCACACTCAATCCTATCAGAGCCCATTGCCTCCTTTTATTTGCTTACTAATAAAGAGTTGCTTACTGCTCTGACTTAGTAGGTGTTCCTCTTTTCCCATGTTGAAGAAGAACACCATTCTCAGGCCAGAGAGATTAGAGTCAGGCAAGTGCCCGGAGTGGGCCTTTCAGAGTTCCACCTCTCCACAGTCGTTTGTTTCCATTCCTGATTTTTTTGCTAATACAAGAAGACTGGAGCTTGGGCTTCATGAAAACGCACATGCGGTGGTCCATAGTGCCAATTGTCCACCTGACAGAGCCTAGAATCTCCTTGGGGGATGAGCCTCTGGGTCGGTCAGTAGAGGATTATGTTAATAGATGTGAGAAGACCCATCTTAATTGTGGGCGGAGCCATCTCCTTGGTTCCCCCCCACCCCCACCCCCACCCCGCTCTGAGTAGTACAGGGCAGAGAAAGCAATCTCCAGGCGAGCGGGTATTCTTACCTGCGTTCCAAATGGAGATGTGACTCGCTGCTTCAAGCTCCCGTTGCGTTGACGTCACTGTCATGATGTGTCCTGAAATGAGAGCTAAGATAAATCCTTCCTCAGATTGCTTCTGTCAGGGTATCTCATCACCACAGGAAAGAATCTAGGATGATCGTTCAAGCTGGATCCCTTCCCAGGGTACCTCCAGCACAGAGGGATGAGTCAGGGACCCACACCAAGCAAACTGATGCTGCATTGGCCTTGAGTTTCTGTGGCAAGACTCTGCCAAATGAACTCCAGAGAGTTCCGATGCCAATCTGCTCTCTTCCTGGCAGCTTGATCTTTGTGATCTCTAAATAAAGTGAGAGTTAGTCTCCAAGTTGGAGGGACGCTGAGATTCTTAAAGGTGAGGGTGGAGGTTGGGATGTGGACGGCAGAGGGATGCTATGGGGCTCTCGGGCTCTAGCAGTACCTATGATGCAGCCAAAGTGTATGACATTACCGCGGTGACTACTCTAGTGACCTCCTCACCCACCCACCCGCTGCTTTTTCAGCACCTCAACTACATGTTTAGAACAGTTATGATGCCATTGTAATGTCACATTAAAGTCTCCATACTCAAGCCCTTTTTCATTACACGATATGACCATTTTATTGTGTTGCCAGAGGGTCTGCTTGTCTTCTTCCTCTGTATTGCTGAGGTGGGTCTTTAAATTCTTGGAATTGTGTGCAGTGCTTCCTGTCCAAATATTGCTCAGTGAATTAATGAATCTAGAAACTCTTTCGGGACTCATCAGTCAAGAGCACTTGCTGCACTTTCAGAGGACCCAGATTTGGTTCTCAGTGCCCACTGGCAGGCTCACCACTGTCTCTCACTCCAGTTGAAGGTGGTCCAATGTTCTTTTCTGGCCTCTTCAGGCTACAAACACACAGACATGCAAAATACTCAATACACATATAATATGATAAAAATAAACCTCTTATGAGTACTGACATCTACACTTTGGATTTCTGCTAAAGAATGCGGAAGCATGTGGGCATAGACATCTCTGGGTAGTGCAGCCAGGAGGAGAAAGTTGTGTACCTGGGTTATCCAGGCAGTTCAGATGGAGTCTGGCTTTAGACAGAATCATGGAAATGGTTCCCTGGTTCTTTGTGGAAGACTTGCTGCCAGAGCTGGGCCACAGCAAGGGAGATGGGATTCTTTCCTGTGCTTACATTTTAAAGCTCCACACTCTTTTTGGTTGTTGTTTTGAGATAGGATTTTTCCGTATAGCTCTGGCTGTCCTGTAACTCACTCTGTAGACAAGCCTGGCCTTGGACTCAGAGATCCACCTGCTTCTGCCTCCCCAGGGCTTGAATTAAAGGCATATACCACCACTGCCCAGTGCCTTTTTTATTTTTTTCCAGCAAGGCAAGATCTGGTTATATATGTTATTAGGAAGCCTTCTTGTAGAAACAGACAGGAATTGAAGCAAGAAGGGGAAGAAGCGGCGTGCATCCAAGCCCTTCCTACGATAGCACATGGAAACACCCCTTTTTCCTGGTGCCCAGGCCTCCCATACTCAGAACACTGGAAACTGTGGATGGATTTTGTTTGACAATGGCAGAAAGTACACCCTGCCTCAAATGCCAGCTGGTTATTTCCAGTACTTTAAAAGTTCCATGAATGGTCTGTAGTATCTGTTCCGCTTGAGAAGAGGAAAGACAGTAGACTGGAGGTCATGATGGAAAGCCATAATTACCAGGATCAGTTGAAGGCCTAGGAGTGGGAGCATGAGCAGTTTCAACAGTCTGTGCTCTGCCATGTGGCACCAGGGGTGTGAGGAACAAGGTACCTGGATTTTCATGACCAAGTTGTCCCACCATAAAACGTCTACAGGACTCCACACCTTCCACACCAGCAACCTTTTGCCTTGGGATGCAGTAAGTTTCTGTGCTCAGTTTATTACTGAAGTCTGCAACTGAGATTTATGACATCATCACATTCTTGCTATGTAATGGAGCTGAGAGAACTTCTATGCCTGTGCATACATTAGGTAACTGTGAAGTTTAATACTTTAATACTGTGAAGTTTAAAAGTTTGAAAAATTTGGAATACATTTCTGACACCTAAGGGAGAAAATACACTTAGTTACAGAAGATACCACTAAATCTGTTTGAGGGTTGATGGTATGACCAGATGATGACTAAATTGCCTTCATGCCCTGTATCTCTTTACCTTTTGTTCTTAAATTTTCATCAAATAGTGAGTGTTTTAATATTTTAGTTTTCTTTGTACTCCAGTTACAGTCATACAATGATTTCTCAATGGACAATGACAATCATGTTTCATTGGATGTCTTCAAAAATAAAATGTTTCAAAATTCTTAGATGTTTTTGAAATGGCAATCTAAAAATATAAGCATATTCAATATAGCAAGAATACATTCTTTTTACACTTTTTGTCTAGGAAATAATATTTTAGTAAAAGCCAGAGTATCTCCATACTGTTACTCAGTAATCCTGTGTCTCTGGACATTTCTTAAAGAAATAATAGAACTGGAATAGGGTTTTATTTCAGTAAATGATCATTGCTTTATTTTTATCAGTAGCAAACAGCTTGGTTCTGCAAACAAAAGTGTCTGTTATGTGATTCATTGTTTTTCTCTTTCCAACATTTCTATTTGTTCTTTGTCAAAATCTCCATTTCCTTGCAGGATTATGAGCAAACATGTATTTTGGACATTCATAGGAGAGGAAAATGAAGCCAGTTAGGATAAGAAAGTTTACACAGGAATATCTTTTCCCATATGAGAAACTAGGATATTAAAAGGTGAATTTTGACAATAATGACAAAAGCTACATGAAGATCATATAGAAACATAAAAAGTAACAGTGGTGTCTGGCTCATGCCTCTGGCCTAAGCACTTGAAGGCTGAGACAGGAGAGTTGCCACAAGTTTAATGCCAGACTAGGCTGAGAGTGAGATCCTGTTTTCAGAAAAACAAAACAAAACAAAACCAACCAAACAAGCAAAACAAAAGCGATAATGGTCATGCTATTGTAGGTGATTTAAAGTTTTTTCTTTAAGGCTTTCTATATGGCTCAAAATATTTTCAATGAGTATATGCTAGTTTTATAATTATGTAAAAAATTTAAAGGAGCATTCTTTAAAAAGTCTGAGTTATTTAAGAAAAGTCAGTGACTGCATACCATGTGTGTTCTTTTGTGATTGGGTTACCTCACTAAGGATGATATTTTCAAGATCTGACCATTTGCCTAGGAATTTCGTGAATTCATTGTTTTTAATTGCAGAGTAGTATTCCATTGTGTAGATATACCACATCTTCTGTATCCATTCCTCTGATGAGGGACATCTGGGTTCTTTCCAGCTTCTGGCTATTATAAATATGGTATGCAGTCACTGATAAGGGGATATTGACCCAGAATCTCGGAATACCCTAGACACAATCCGCATATCAATAGATTTCTAAGAAGATGGAAGGAGAGACCCCTGGTCCTGGAAAGACTGGATGTAGGGGAACGCCAGGACAGAGTAACGAGAGGGGGTTGAATGGAGAAAAGAGGGAGGGAAGGGGGCTTATGGGACTTTCTGGGAGGGAGGAAATGGGAAAGGGGAAGTGATTTGGAATGTAAATTAAAAAAATAAAATGAAATAAATAATAATTAAAAAAAAGAAAAGTCAGTCATAGAGCAAGTGGACAGAGGAAATGAACCCTTCAGTTCTAAGGACCATCTGCCTATTGATCAGAATCCAGTAGAACTTAGATCCAATTAGCAAGGGCAGGAAAGGAAAGTGCCTTTGTGAGTTCTCTTCCCCCTCCATGCACATTTGCCCCCTCAGACTAACAGAGCTGGTGATTGAGTTCAAACTCACCCAGGAAAGCTACACTCTACTTTGCTTCTGTGAAAGCGTCGTTCCCTTTTTACAACTGGCAATGTATCCAAGCCAGCAGCTGGCCACCATGCTATCACACAGGATGATGGGTTGAGTACAGTTTTCAAAGAGTAGGTCTGCGTAAACCTTCATATATAGCATAAAACACCACCCAGGATGGTCACACATGTTTCTGTCTCTGCATCTTGAATACATACGTGAGCTATGAAGGCAAACACTCGAAGGGTCATCTCATATTGGCGTACTAGGAAAACTCAGCTGACATCATTATAGACCTTTGAAATAGGAATCATAATGACGTGAGCCAGTTCTCTTCTGCAAAGAATGCAAGAACACGGTTTGCAAACTAACATTGAAAAATATTTATGGCTAGTTGGTTATCTCTCATGTGATCCCTTTTCAAGCGCATCATGATTGATCCAAATAGGACTGGAATTGGATGGCCCAGTGCTACCTATTATCACGTCAAATTGAGCCCGTGCGCAGGTGGCATATTGAGCTAACAAGCTGTGCTGTCGTTGGCAGGGGCAACACCTCCAGAAGGCAGAGCTGCTAGGAACTGTTCTTTTGGCAGATTTGGTGCTTCTGGTCAGTAGTGCCCCTGGTGTCTGGTGTAACTAGGCCAGGTAAAGCAGCATACCCTGTCAGAGGCATACACAGAAAATGGTTTTCCAATTATGAAGCCTCAACCTCATAGAGTTAGTCCTACCGTGTTCTTTTTATGACCCTAAAAAGTTGATTCACTTTCTAGAGGATAAGCTTTCTGATTTATTTATGCTTGTCCACACAGAGAAATACCCAAGCCTCAGATCGTATTGCCATATTTTCTTGAACTGTTTTACTACTGAATCTCTAGACCAGTGTCACACTTTGGGAGGAGGAAACACATTTGGTACTGCTTTCGTTTTCATGCTACCTCACCAATTAAACCTTTCCTGGTTCTCTATATGAGAATATTCTATGAGTTTTGTTTTTCTGAAGCTTAATCAGCAGAGAAAAGCTGGTGGGTATCCTGTGTTTTGAAAGCCTTAGAAACCGAGCTACATTATTCTTCAGGGAGTGGAATTTTTATCAAGAGAAAGAGTGATGGAGAGATGGAGAGATGGAGAGATGTCTGAGAGGTTAAAGGACAGTTCATTTAGAGGACTCAAGTTTGGGTTTCAGCACCCACATCAAATCACTTATAACACTCGCTCACCAAAATTGGACACTCTCTTCTAGTCTGCACTGGTGCTCATGTGCACACACACACACACACACACACACACACTCACATAATTACCCCCCTTTAAATGGAGTAATGGTAATATTTGTAATTTGCAAAATCCACTCTTGAGAGTTTTGTGGTATGGGGCTTGGGAATCATGTATTCAAACAGTAGATAGGGGTTTCTTTAAATGAGGAGAGGAAGGATTCAATATTTTGGAAGTAAAATCAACTGCTAAGATTGGCCAGTAAAGATGACTGGCAGATTCATAGATTCCATGGCACGCTAATATTAGGAAGTGGCTCTCAATCTTCTTATAATCTAATGGAGGAAAGGAGGGAGCAGTTACTATCTGCCAGCTGTATGCTGAGTTCTCCATATGCCCAGATCATCAGTTCTTCCCATTGGCTTTAGGATTCACTCTGTCTCTCTTTTACTCTTGATTTATCTTCTCCATCCCTTCTTTTTTTTCCTTTGAGACACAGTCTTGTACTTCTAGGCTGCCCTTGAACTCCTGAAACTCCCACGTCCACCTCGCAAGTACTAGCTGGCATCAGAGGTCTGTGCCATCATGCCCAGCTCCATGTTAGAGTAAGAATAACACAAACTAGAAGAATCTTGCAGGACTGTCTCAAATTGTGCAGTTGCAGGCTACACCATTTAACCCTTTGTCTAAGGGAAGGAAGACTGTCAATAGAAACACAGAAAAGTTGCCTTGCTCCCAAATTCTCATAGTGAACATGAGGAAAATGTACTAAATGACTCCACTTCCCACCAGGGCTGCACTGAGGGTTACGTTTATAACACATTGAAAACATATAGGAGAGGAGCCAGTCTCCTGTGAAGAAATTACTTTCTTACATGTGGAGAGTCTGTAATAGCTGTTGATTCAGGCTTTGAACTGTTTTACATAAGTGATAAGTATTTTAATTGTGATAAAAGTCACATGTCATTAACAAGCAAAACTGGCCACATACATCGTCTCAGGTTAGATATTAGTCATTAGGAAAAAATTTCTGTTTATAATTAAGTAAACTAAATCGTTTCATTTGGTGCTTGTTCCTTATAAAGTAACATAGACCCGCACTTTTACGCAGCTTTACTTAACTGAATGTATTCACGGTAGCAAGTATAGAGGTGGCCCAGCCTAAGTGCTCAATAAATGGTGAACAAAAGATGTATGAAAAAAATGATATACAAAAAAGTTAAGCTCTATAGTCTTGAACTTGGATTTCCATGCTCTACATTTTTATCAACACATGCAACAAATGTATATAAAGTTCAGTATAGAATCATTTTGAGGTATTATAATAGCTGTAATAGTTATATGTTTGATAGTTTTATAAACCTACTTATGATAAAATGCATAATTGTTAAAAATTAGTGAAACATTTAATTTTAGTGCACAGTTTTCTCTTTTATCCACTGACTCTGACAAACAACAACAAAAAGTGAGTTTCAGTATATGATGTGTACTGAAGAGCTTCTCTCCATTGTGAAGAGCTGCTCTCGGTAAGAACATTCTATAGGTGAAGGGCGCATGTGGGATTCAATCTGATCACATATATAGTTACAGAGCTGAGTGCTGTTGGGATTTATATCTATTTCTCCATCTGCATTTTATACATTTAGTGTTCACTATTGTATCTGAAGGACAATGTAATGGAAATACTGATAGACACTGAGTCAAGTTTGTGAATGTGCTTCTTCTTAAAACTACCAGATCCGTCTGAAGTCACTAATGATCTATAGCTGTATCTAGTAGCCTGAGTGCAGACATTTCTTAGTTAACATTTAGCGCCATCTGGAAGAACTATGCATGTTATACACTTTTGTAATTCCTAAGTTACAGAAGAACATTGGCTTGCATTCGGTCTTCAGTTCTCTGCTATTCGAAGTGCAAAATGATGCATAGATAAGAGTAGGGAAGAGGAGTTATTTCTTCTCCTCACTATGTGAATTATATGGCCCTTTTGGTTAATCAAAACCCTAGAGATACTGATGTTCAAAAATCATAGCATAAATGTGTGGATTTAGAATGACATTGCTACTTGGGGGGGGATATAAAATTGCAATGTCTATTAAAGAAGTGTCTTAGTTAGGGGTTCAGTTGCTGTGATACAATACCATGTGGGTGAGAAAAGGCTTACTCAAGCTTACAGTTCCATATCATTGAAGTAAGTCAGGGCAGCAGCCTGGTGGCAAGAACTGAAGCAGAATGTGTAGAAGAGTACCAATTACTGACTTGCTCCTTGTGGCTTGCTCAGCTTGCTTTCTTATAGCACCCAGGACCACCAACCCAGGGATGGCACCAGCCACAGTGAGCTGGCCCCTCCTGTATCTTTTGTCAATCAAGAAAATGCATCACAGGCTTGCCCATAGGTCAATCTAGTGGGGGCCTTTTCTCAACTGACATTCTCTTTTCCAAAAGACTGGAGCTTATAGCAAAGTGACACACAACTAGCCAGCAGCAGAAGCCAACCAGCTAGTAGCATTTGCAATACTTTATTTTCTATATCTGGTATTTTATGTCACTTCCCTTTTTTCCTCCTGAGAATGTCTATCTAACAAATATTGAGGGTGTTTTTGTTTTTTTGTTTTTTGTCTGGTAAGGTTTAGGTGATATAAGAGTTGTTTATGGCTTCTGTAACACATAGACTTGAAGCTTCATGGCTTAGCACAAAAGATGATTAATTTTGTTGATGGTGGTTGGGACATGAACAACTCTTGTATATTCTTTTGCAGGTAACTGTCTGTGGAGTCATTTACATTGGTTTGTTTAGAGATGGACTGATAGGGCACTGCTTCCACAAACATTTGCCTTCTTCCATCTTCCTAGCAGTTGGCCTCCAGGAGGCTGTCTGAGGAAGTCAGTATACAAAGATGGTGCAGGACACTTCTACAGACCACACCCAAACTAGTTGTGCCTTCTAGATGTCCTGAACCCCACTGTGTGGTCAAATCTAATGCACAAGGGCAGAAAGTAAGACCTTTCATTGGAATCACCACAAACAATACTTCCCTGTGAAAGGCAGCATGGATTTTGAGGGGGACATCTGACTTTCTACACTAAGGCAGGAGAGTTACTGTGACTATTATAGTCATATAAAAAAGAAAACTGTCCTCGGGCGATGGTGTTGGAAATGAGGTCATTGAAAAAAAGGAACTGAAAAGTATTAGGACAGAATTGGATACATTTAGAAATACTGCTTTATAAGCAGCGATGTTTGGTTGAAGTAGAATCACATTTTGATGATTAAGGAGATGCTTTGGGTTTTCTGAAATTTTCAAGCAGTTGCTTCCCTGCTCCTCCCCACCCTCAGCAATGCTTTTTTCAGTAAAGAGCTAAAAATCTGTTTCTGTTTTTGCCCAAAATGTCTGCTAAATGAGATGATCATTTTTCCTAGAACACATATTTGCAGCACACCATCTCATAATGACTATTTTATACATGTGCGCGCGCGCGCGCACACACACACCCACACCCATTCTGAGAAGCTAATTTACATTCCCATGCTTAAGAATCACCATGGGGCTGTGAGGTGGCTCAGTGGGTAACACTACTTGTCTTCATGCATGGCTACTTGAAATCGATCCCTAGAACCCAAGTGGTAGAAGAGTCAGCTCCTACAACATTTCCTCTTTCACACGTGAGTGCATGTGTGTGTTCTTGCTTGCACACCATATATTTACACTGTATGCTTTCACCATATTTTACAAGTAATTCCAAGCCCTATGGCACCTGCCTCCCCCGCCACCAGTGGCCCTTTGACAATATTAGAATAGGTATTTTAGCCATTTAATTTACAGGAGGAATATGAGAGTCTTCTTTACATCACTAGCCTAAAATTCTCTGAATGGCCAAAGTGAGGTAAGAGAGACCTTACATTGTATAATGTTCTTTGCGTTATCCACAATGATGAACGGTACCCATATGGACCCTGGAAAGGATCATTAGTTTACGTTTTTCATTTACACGATCTACAAAAATGACCACTGGTACAAGTGATGTGAGAGTCACCAAGGTGACCGCCGAAGAAACAGATCAGCCTTGATGGTTGTTTACTTTGCTGGCCCAGCCATGTCTTATATATTGGCTTTTAAAGATTAATAGCATACAGTGAAAACAACAGGCAGATATTAAGATGCATAAGTCATCAAACCAATAGCTGGTATCTACTCCTACGTGAGCCCACAGTTTTACTAATGCATTTCTAGATGAGTCGAGAAAAATTAGTATTATTCAAAGATGCCTTTATTTAGCTGTTGGCAGGTGACCATTTTACACCCCTATTGCCTTTTGAGAAACTGCACGTATTTTATATGGCTGGTATTACTGCTTCAAATTTGCTCACTTTGTTGCCTTGCATTATGGCTGGACCTTTTAAAAATGCATTACAAATAAATCATACATTTTTATTTATACATTTACTATATTTATTTATTGTGTGTAGGGGGCGGAGGTGCAATATCATTCATATTGAGGCCCAAGGACAGTTTGAAGGAGTTATTTCGCCCTTATGGGTCCAGGGATAGAATTTAGGCAGTCAGGTTGGGTTGCAAGTGCCTGTCTGTACCTGCTGAGCCATTTTTATGGCTCTAAATACTAACTTGTAAACATATCCGTAATGTTTTACTTTAACCTCAGAACCTCAGAAGACAAATTTCATACTGATTCCATTCACTTTCCTTTTGACGACTCCATGTTTCTAAATGTCCCAGAAGAGCATGGGACACCTTCTGTTAGACACCTGAAGTGAACTCAGAAGGGCTGTTCACAGATGATTGTGTGGTGGTGCTCCCTTGATTAGAATGGGGAGCCAGGGCCATGGGAACTGCAGGCGCTGGGGCTCTGAGGGAGTCGGAGAGGCACCACTGAACCCCTGGGAATTTTCACAGGTGCCATTCTGGCTGTGCTGAGGCATTTCCTTAGAGACTGGTTGTATGAACCTTCTAGAAATACATGTTCATGTGCCTGAGACATTGCTTTCACTCAGATTCTTCGAGCATAATTTTATTCATGTATTTTTATTTTACAAAAGATGAGTGCAGGTGTTTTGTCTGTACACTGTGTGTCGGATGCCTTCAGAGTCCAGAAGAGGTCATCGGATCCTCCGGAACCGGAGTTACAGATGGTTGTGAGCCACGTGGGTGCTTGGAATGGAACTCAGTCCTCGGAAACAGCAGCCCAGTGCTTTTAACTGCTGAGCAGTCTGCCCAGCCCCTTCAAGCATAATTTAAAAGAGGAAGTAGTAACTTACATAAAGCAGAGATTTGTGTAGGGTTCTAGCAATGCCTCCAAAGGTAATTGTATTACCAGGGTTGTATCTCATTATTGGTAGTCTCCTTTTAATGAGCTTCATATAACAAAACTTACATATTTTGATATATTAATAGTGTCATGCTTTATTATTTAGAAAAGTACATTTTGATTTTTCACAACTAGTGAAGACCAAGTTTGGTGACGGTGGAGGAAGCACTGATCTGTGGCTGTAGCCCCGGCATCGGTTCTGCAAGTGCCGCATTTGACACACAGAAGCATGGGCACCACGCCTTAAGGATGAGTAAGGAAGACTCTGGGATGCTGGGTGAGCCACTGAGTCTGCTTTGGTGACTTTCCCCTGTGACCAGGCTGAACTCTGCTTAAACACTGACTTTGCTCTTTCTGAGACAGGAGCTCTGCTCCTCTTAATTCCCAAAGCACAACAAACACCACAGTGGCTCCAAACAACAACTCATTGTCTCTCCTTCTGTGAGCTCAGCTGGTTTTGCTTCAGGATGGGCTCCGGTAGCGTTCTCAGATGTAGATTCTAGGGATCTCACTAATCTGCTCATGAACAAGAGTCACAGGGAGCCCGCCCCAAACTCATCTGATGGGAAATGGATCTTCCTGGATGGGAAGAACTGTACATGTTTCATGATCTTACAAAATTGATCATGGTCCCATTAATGACTTTAATTTTTTAATATGTTGTGCCACCTTGTATTAGTTCAAAACTTTACCGTGAATCCTGGCACTTAAAAGATATTCAGACCAAAGCCACAAACACATTCCAGTTTTCTCAATAGATATTAAATTTGAGTTTGTTAGCAATTTACTATCAGAAGACTTTCTACAAAAAAAAAATTTCAAATTCTAATTTCTCTATAAAAATACTGCAACATCAAGCCAGCCTTACAGCTTGAGCCTAACGATTTGAAGCCAGTTCAGACGGGCTGTGTACAACTCGATCGCCATCACCCATGTCCCATACTTACGTCATCTGCTTGGCTGTGATCGGTGTTTGAGTTTGAGCCAATGATACAATAATGGTTAGAATGATCCAAGCACCCCCCAGATGCACAATAATCAAAGATAATTTAGGAAGTGCTATTAGGGAGGTTGATTTTGCATCAGTGATAAGAGTGGAGACTCTCAGGTAGGTGAATGGAAATAAAAAGAATTGCATTTCAGAATCCCTTCTGCTTCCTCATTGAGCTCCGAATAACAGTGTAGATGGCTTGTCTCTGAATCTTATCATAAAAGCCCATCTTGGCAGTGGACACTTTAGCACAGATTGTGCCTGTGGCTTTAACAAACCTATCACTCATCTTCCCCAAAACACTGAAATCCAGACCAACCCAACCTGAAATTTTTGACCTCCCTTAACACCCTTGTAAAGCTATTTAATAATAATAAAAAGGGAGGCGGCGTTAATTGTAAGTCTGAATAACCTTAAACTGTGAACTTAAAAATTTAGACAAATTAAACCAAACATGGCCAAATCTTTTGATCAAGTGTCAGGTTCGCAAGGTCTTTAGGAGTTTTGATGTATAATCTGCTTTTTTAAAAAATTTACTTTTATGTATGTGTGTGAACGTCTTGATTGCATGGATGTTGTGTGCACCGTGTGAATGCCTGGAGCCTGCAGGGGCCAGAAGAGGGTGTTGGATGCCCTGGAACAGGCTCTTGATTTGCATTTTTAAAATTGTGTGTTCCGGTTAGGGCTGGAGAGATGGCTCAGTGGTTAAGAACATTGACTGCCCTTCCAGAGGTCCTGAGTTCAATTCCCAGCAACCACATGGTGGCTCATAACCATCTATAATGGGATCTGATGCTCTCTTCTGGTATGTCTGAGGACAACAACAATGTACTCGTATACATAAAATAAATAAAACTTTAAAAATCCTTTTTTTTAAAAAAATTGTGTGTTCCACAATTTTGTCCTTATTAAACTTACCCAACTTACTGGTGATTGTCATATGAATTGAACTTTTTTTAATCTTTTAGTTTTTTATTTTCTAAAATTTCAAGACAAGGTCTCCTCCCTGTTCAGGCCAGGTTGACCTTTTGATTCCTGGTTCCACTCCCTCAGTCTCCCAAGTGTTGTGACTGGTGAGTTGTATCACACTTGGCAAAAATCTTTGTGATTTTTTTTTTTTGAATGAAACAAAAATTTTAAGGCTGATTAAAAAGTTCCTGTTTTTGAAATCAAAGAAATGAAATGGATCAACACTCTAGAAAAATTACCCAAATTGTTTTTTATCCACAGTAACTGTCAGTAGTCAGCTGTGTTGTGCTGACTCCTGAGATAGCAGTCCCTAGATTAGACTACTGGAGCACACACAGAGAAGACCCTTGTGTGACTTGCAAAGATCAGGCGTTGGTTTACCATGGTCTTGTTTCCAGGTTTCTCCCCCTACCTCTCAAACGCAAGTCAGCTGCCGCCAAATTCCAAAATGACCTTTTTTTTAAGCCATTTTAAGGAAACTTTGTGACAGACTAAATGAGAATTAAGAATTTATAACCATAGATATTATAATGACAGGTAACAAAATTAGCCAGAGTGCAGAGAGAGGGAAACTGAAATTTCCTTATAAAATAGAGACATATGTTACTGTTGTCAGGGCGCCTCTCATCCGAGGCCGTTTGAATTGTGTCAGTGTACTCAAGTTATTTTTAAGGTGTGGGAATTTGCAAAGATGAAAATCAGGGTGAGAATACTTGAGTTTATTTAGAATGACATCTGGCCCACTAAATACGAGTCTCACTATGCAAAACAGCAAACACATTATAATATTTAATATATGTGGGACTGACTGTGGGTTGTGCGTGTGTGTGTGTGTGTGTGTGTGTGTGTGTGTGTGTGTGTGTGTGTGTACATAAGCAGTAATGCTGAGAAGAAGTGTCATGGCCACCCTGGAGGTAACAATGGTCTGAGTCTTCTCAAATTCAAATGCTCTTAAACCAGCAGTCTGACAGCACCTGGGGCTTGAGGTGTTTCGTGTTTCAGATCCCAGAGCCACAGAGGCAGAATTTGTGTTATACCTGTGGCTGATCCTATATCCACTGAAGCTAGAGATGCACCAGGCAAGAGAGACTGGATTATGTTCAAATTCGCTGTGTCACCTCGAAGACGCCATTCACTCGTTATCTATTTTACTTCCCTTCATTCCTTGCCAGTAACTAAAGTTTAATTCTGGGTGAATTAATTTGATATCATCATTTAGTTGCATATAAAAGAGAGATAATAGTGTCTACTTCATATTATTGCAAGATAATAAATAGAAAGTATGCGAAATACCAAAGACATGGATAATAACTGTGTGCAATGGTTATTTTAATTACGGTTTCTCTGTGTATGGTGTTATCCTATAGATTGCAAGACACGTGGGTTAAGAAATTGCTCTTGGGCTGGAGAGATGGCTCAGAGAAGCCCTGTCTGTTCTTCCAGAGGTCCTGAGTTCAATTCCCAGCAACCACACAGTGGCTCATAACCTTTTATAATAAGATCTGGTGCCCTCTTGTGGCATGCAGGCACACATGCAGGCAGACCACCGTATACATAATAAATAAAATTTAAAAGAAAGAAATTGCTCTCAAAACTTTATGTATAGATACATACATTTGGTTTTTAAAGCATGAGAAGACAAAATTTCTAAAATGACTTAAAGAGCCCAACAGAACAGTCACTGGAACTGGATTAAACCAGCCACATTCCTTCACAGTTCTTTTGACCCTGTGTTGCTCATTTAAGACCTTGAGATTTTGTGGCTGCTATATGACGCATAAGGTGCTTTGGGCTTGCTTTAGCGCTGTTATAGATTGCTAGATAAGCAATGGTCAGGTACGGGGCACACTTTCTGAATGTGTGAAAGCAGGGAGACTTGAGGTTTCACAGCTCTAGATTGGAGACATTTAGAAGTTCAGAAAAATAGTTCAGATTATTATCTTTCTGTTTCATCCACAGAAACATGCCCGAATAGTCCTAAACAGTTCTAATCCAGAACTCGTTTTTCTATAGGAAGCAATTGCTCATTTGAAACCCTGTTCAGCTAGTAATGTATTAAAACTCCAGATAGGGGTTGGATGTGGTGTGCTCACTAAGGAAATTTATCATCACCAATAATAAGAAACAAAACACAGCAAGTAGAGAAAGGCCACACAGCTGTAATCGTAGCATTCAGGAGGCTGAGGCAGGAGCATTTTGAGTTCAGGGCCACTGTGGGCAGCTTGTGGACTTCAATAGCAGCCTAGCATCGATATTGGGTCTCTATTTCAAGAAATAATAATAAAAAAATGTTCAAGAAGACTCGGCTATTGGTTTCTCCGCTGAGCCGCCTTTCTGTTTGGTACAGAGGCACCCTTGGTGAATGACTGCAAACAAGGGACAGCTCCTTATAGGGTAGAGAGAGGGACTTCACTCTCTCTACTCTTCTTTAAAAGTTCCCTGAAGGAACTGGGAATAGACCTCCCAGGTTAAGGTTCTTCCAGCAAGCAGGAAGTCCTGGCTTCCTTCCCCATTACCACATGAAAGGGGTGATAGTGTGTACCTGGAATCCCAGCAGGAGGGAGGTAGAGGCAGGAGGATTAGAACTTCAGGGTCACCCTCACCCTCAGTTACATAGTAACTTTGGGGCCAACCTGGGATACATTATGACCTTGTCTCAAAAAAAAAATTCACTGAAATTTGATTCTTCTCTTTTTTGGTAGTAGAACACAAAGCATTGACTCTATGATAACCAAGAACTTGCTTATTCTTTGTCTGAAAGACTGCCCCAATTTCCAGTTACCTTGAACTTGATTGTGTTAGGATGCTTTTAAAAATAGTAAACCTCCTTGAGCCTTTCTCCACTTGCTGTGTTTTGTTTCTCATTATTGGTGATGATAAATTTCCTTAGTGAGCTTGCAGCCAACACATTGAATAAATATTTAAATTGAGCTGCATATTGAAGTGAATGTAAATTAAGTTAGGCAAATACTCCCCCCCCCCCCACCCATGTCTGAAAATCACATTCCACTGAGGAGGGTAGTCGTTTTTAAAAATGAAAGAGAAAAGAAAAGAAGAGAACAGTTTCTTAAAAACTGGGGAGCACTATTTTGCTTAAGCATTGGTTTCCTAAATAGATAACGACCTTTCTTATCAACACATCTCTGAAACAAAGACTCTTAAGTCATTAGGAAAGAGACGTCTCAAGAGAACCAAGCCCACATAATAAGGATTATAAATGTGGTCATGGATCTAAAGGGAGAGCTTTGGTTACAGATTCAAAACAATTATTTTCAGTGTTAAGAGGACCAGAAGGAATTTGCAGCAATTAGCAGGAGCCTATAGCTATTGTAAAGTTAAAGCCAGTGTGGGTTTCACTTACCCTTTATATTTACATGTTTTATAAGATGTAGTGGACATAAATATTCAGAGTACACTATATTAAATATAGTGTACAATCTTGATAGCTTTGATATATGCACAGACCATAAATCCCATCACTATATTCAAGATAAGAACCGTATTTAGTTACCTTGGGATGGGTAGATATGTTTAATCAGAAGAGAGTATCAGAATTAAATGCCATCTTTTTCCAGTCAAACTCTGTTCTCAAGCTGAACTATAAGATGTAGGGTAGATTTGTATATATTTATTTATGCTTATTCAAGAAGTACTGTTTTGTTGCTGTAGTTCAGAGTGGGGGAGTTGTTTTTGTTATAAAATTTAGGGTGTGGCTGGGATGCATACTGCAGTGTGACTTCCCTCTAGTGGCGACTTTGAAGAACAGCAACTCCGCTGCTTCCCAATGCTACAGTAGAAAACCAAACGCACAAGCCACACATTTAATTAGTGGGGGGTGGGGGGTGGGGTGTTGATGAAATGGTCCGTTAGCTCTTCCATAAAGGGAAGTGGAATCTGCCTCGCTTGTCTTGAGCTGCCCTAGATAGGAGGAAAATTCTGAGGCTGATGGTGCTTTAATGCACACATTGGTCAGGATTTTCCTCGCAGATAACCCACAAGTCTATGTTGGTTTTCATTTTTTAATTTATAAATTTAATGGCAAAGAACTTAAAAAGAGAAACTGCGCAGTGAAGTCAGTCAGACTCAATGTCTACACATTTTCGTGAATTCAATACATTTAGAATAACCATTCTGAAGCATGGAGCTTCCCACTGGATTTTACACCTTCAGCATCAATAATTTTATGCACTTATTCGATCTTTCTATGAAAAATGATTGATTTCTCTCTGTTTCTGAAGTATTGATACGTCAAAATAAATATTTATTTTGCTATCATTTCTGATTTGTGCCTTTTTTCTTACAGCTTTGACTAAATATTCCAGGAACTCTTAAATTATATAAATGGAAATTGTATCGGAGAATTGTCCATAAAATTGTCTATAAAATGGAATTTTCAGTTTTGTTTGAATTTTAATGCAAAGCTATTCTAATATGAGGCTGGGTGATGAGAGAATTACCTGTGGTTTGCATCCGACAGAAAGGCAGGAAGTACCCAGATCTTGAGCTCTTAATGATTGAGCACATCCATTCTAATAGAAGCATTCTTCCTCTGGAGAAGACCTTGCTTTGGCAAAGGCTCCATTCACCACCCTGGTATTTTAGGGAACCCTTCAGTCTCTCATGTGTCCACGTGTAGGGCTAGACAGGTGTCTCACCATCTCGGTACTGTGTCTGAGGACTCTTTCCTTATCTTCCACTGCCCACTACCCTAGCCCCAGGAGCAACTGTGGTCTCAAAACCTATGACAGACTCATGTCATCTGACTGGAACTCCCCTTCCCCATGGGAGACAGTGCAAGACAGGCTGAGAAAACTGTCTAACAGTCTACCTGTGCACCTTAGGGAGCTCGTCTCAATTCACCAACTTCGAAGAGCTTTTGGCGTATGACAGGAGTTAATCGCCTGTTGTAGCAGCCAGTCTTTCTTGTTTTATGAGGTAGACTGTGATGGCATGCTCCTGTTGACTTGCTTCATGTGAATGTGGTCTTCACAGAGGGATTCAGAAGGGCTAAAGACATGGTTCAGTAGCAACAGAGCACTGGTCAACATGCGAGAGGTCCTGGATTCAGAGCCAAAAAAGAAAAAAAAATCAGTAAGCAAAATAAAAGAACAGCAATGGCCCTTCAGTCCCCAAAGGGCTTCTGGTATCCTCATCAATTCCGATGAGTTGATTAGATGGATCATTAATTGGTTACTGGAATTAATGAACACTGAAGCAATAATATTTGTTCTCATGTAACAACAATAGTTGTTCTATGAAGTAAATGCAGACAGAGAAAATCTGGAGTTGTCAAGCATCCATGGGGACAAGTACCCAACAGTCCTATCTAATTTCTCTGAATCACCACCATGAGATTTTCACATCATTTCTTGCACTGAAAGTCAAAGATCTAACCATCATGTCAGCTGGAGTGGGGTGGAAAACTAGAGAATGGTATTCATGTATTGTCTTTAAAGACAATCCCCAAATTTACAAACCTTTAAAAATTCTTTTTCTGGTCATCTCATAATTATGTGATATTTGTCCTCTGATGAGGTTGGGCATGACAACTTTTAGTGATCCACGTGCAATTATTGTGGAATTTTGATTTTCCAAAACAGGGAAAGAACTTCTTAGGGGATAAGCTACCTTTGCTATAGAACTTGTGGAAGTGGGTTTCTGGAAACCTTGGATATCAGGCCACTCAACTTCAATGTAGGGCTTTACTATCTACTTGTTTAATTTTGTTTCTTGATATAATCTTGTGCCAGGGATCAAACCAGTTTTGTTTACAAAGTCTTGATGAATGATTACTTGGCCTTTTCTAGGCAAACATTATTATTCCTTGTACTCCACATACAGCCAAGATTCTCAGTCATCTCTTTTCCTCAATTCATTCAATTTTTCTCAAAGTAGGTCTTTCAGTTTCTCTATATAGTGACTCTTGAGTTAATTTTGCCAGGTCATGTGTTTTGACTACAAGTAATCTCCTAAGTTCTGCCACAGAAGATAGAAGCTTGTTTAATTCTATCAGCTCTCTCTGCTGAAGTTCAGTTAATAGAACTCATGGAGATTGGTTATGGTCCTTGTTAGGACACTTGACAATTTAATTTCTGTTTTTCTGGAGTCCTAGCATGGGTAGGTGTGGCTGCTTTGAATTAGTGTGCAAAAGTAATAGAGTTAGGATATGTAAATTATGCATGATTTATACTGTTTATTACTATAATGTTTACTATTTTCTTAAAGGAAAGGGAAACGACTATGGAGCTGATTAGTGAGAGCTCATGTTTAGAGCTACCTAATTTTCATAGGAGCTCATTTCCAGTAGCAGCATGTAGATGAAAAGCTTTCTGTGTTTTGCAGAGGGACGTGAACTCTGTTGGAAGGAACATTTGTTTGTTTATATGTTTTTGAAACATGGACTTTGAGTCTGAGACCCTCCTGCTGCTGATTCTCAAGTGTTGGGACCACAGTACCATATCCAGCTGTGACTGATATTAATTTTATATATAATGAAGAGGAAAAATGTAAAAACACACTCAGGGAAAAAAGAATCAAAAAACAAATCAAGAGCAAAAACAAACAAACAAACAAACAGAAAACCTCTGCAGATATTTGAGGACCATCGATTGTTTGACTTTCTAGGAAGCTAACTTTGCAATCATGGTAATTATCTAAAGGGAAAAATACCTATTGATGTTTTTCTTTTGCTTAAAAAGCAGATACATATATACAGGTGTGGATTTGCGCAAAATGATGACTGAAGCCTCATATATCTTGTCAGTCAATAAATGTTCATAAGATGCTAGGCAGGCTCTTTCAGAATTTACATTTTCTTTCTATAGTTAGGGAATTTATAAAGGGAATTTTATACCAATGAGTGTATTTTTAGAAAAGATCCAAAATCCAATAACTAAAAGGTTTTATCTTAGAAAATCAGAAGGAGACCAGTATAAAATTTATGGGGAAAAAAAAGGAGAAAATAACCAATTTAGAACAGATATCAATGTAATTGAGAAAAATAAAACAGAAAAGAATAGTCAATGAGGTAAAAATCTGGTTATTTGAAAAGATTAATAAAAGTGGTGCGACTCTACATAGAATAACTAAGAAGAGAAAATGCAAATTGCTAATGTCAGAGATGGGAGAAGAGTCATTATCATTGATCTCCTGGGCGTTAGAAGGTCCATAAATAAATATTATAGGCAGCATAGAAGAAATGCCTCAATTCTTTGTAGCCACACCTACCAATATTCATAGGAAGAAAATCAGTTAATCAGTAAGCTTGTGTTTATGAGAGGTAGAATCAGTAATTAATAAGTAATAAGAAATAATAAAGAAAGCATGAGACCCAGGTGTATCAAACACTTAAAAAAGAAATGATACAAATTTTCCACATCTCATAATAAAAAACGTGTAAAATAAAATACCTAACAGCAAATACTTCTTAATTTATTCTATGAGGCTAATGCTGCCTTAATTAAACCCGAAACTTGAAGAATAAGGAAAACCAAAGACAACAATTCTTGTTTAAATGAATGCAAAAATACTCAGCAAAAATTAGCATGTGGAATACAAAAATGTATAAAAACCAGTTTTTTTGTACCACTATCAAAGTCAATTTATTCTGGTTCAACATTGGAAAGTCTTATGATCTACCATATTAATAGGTTGAAGAAAAATATGTGTTTATGAATAGGTACAAAAATCCTAAATGACAAAATCCATTTCTCTCTCTCTCTCTGTCTGTCTCTCTGTCTCTCTGTCTGTCTCTCTCTCTCTCTGTCTCTCTCTCCCCCCCCCCATGGGTGGTGATCTCTACCACTGACTGTACCCTCAGTTCAATAGGTATCCCTCACTATTGATTAAAAGTACAATTACAGAAGATTAGGGATAGAGGGGGACTTTTTCAACTTGGAAGATATTGTCTACAAAAAAAAAATCGCTGTAGCTTATATCATTCATAGTGACAAGAAACTACCAGCTTTCCCATATGGTTGGGAACAAATCAAGACATCTCCTACCATTTATATTTCACAGCACACTGGATACTTAGGGAAGCGAAGCAATTCTACATAATCATTTGGAAGGTGCAAGATGCCATAGTTTTGTCAAGGAAAATAAAACATTCTACTGGTGGTGTTGACTGGATGCCAGTTATAAAGGCAAGGTCAATATTTTTAGTCATCCACATTACTTTTAGTGTGATTAGTCATCAAGTCATATATTCATGCATCTATCCATCTCTGAAGATGGCCTTGCAGGCAAAGGGAACCACACAAGTCCTGAAGTTGGGGAAGCCCAAGTGGCTGGTGCAGGGCCAGGAGATGGTGGCAAAGACAGATTGGATAGTAAGGATTTAGAATTGTTTCTCAGCATAGTGGAGACTCATGGGAATTTTTTAGGCTTTTGCTGAGCAGAATACTTATATATAATTTAACTCTATCATCTATCTGTCTGTCTATCTATCTATCTATCTATCTATCTATCTATCTATCTATCTATCTATCTATCTATCCATCCATCCATCCATCCATCCATCCATCCATCCACCCACCCACCCACCCACCCACCCACCCACCCACCCATCCATCCATCCATCCATCCATCCATCCATCCATCCATCCATCCATCTATCTATCTATCTATCTATCTATCTATCTATCTATCTATCTATCTATCTATCTTTCAATCACCTATCTTTATTTTTTTGTAGTGAGGAGGATGGAATGGAGGGTTGGTGGAGTACAAGTTGGGCAGCTGACAGGAAGCTAGGGTTTGAGATGGAGTGAGAGACAGCAATGGGCGGTGGCTGAGGGAACAAAGAGACAGTGTAGATGGAAGACAGTTTAGTATTAAAATTTACAGTATTCAGGAAATCATGGAATATGGCTAACTCTGAGGTTTTTGCCTGGGTTCTCATTACTGAGATGCGAAGGCTGGCGGAGAAACACCCACAGGCACCTAAGGCTGCCTAAACGGGCTTGTGGAGCCGGTAGCTGAGAGGAGACGTGAAAGCAGAGTTATTGGCACAGCTATGAGATTTCAAGTTGTGGAAATAGATGCTACAGCTGGAGAGAACAGAATGTGCAGCGTGAGGAGAGACATTCCCCGTGTCCACAGTGGGCAGGAGACACAGCCTAGCCGCCAGCAGCCTTGCCGATCCCTCTTGCAGGATCTTCTACTCAGGCAAAACTCTATCTACCTCCTTCCCTGGGCTGGCAAAGAGAATTTTAGGATGAGTCACAGAGAGGCAAAGTTAGTAAGTTTAGACAGATGCATAAGAAACACATCCACTCAAGGGACAGTATCGGCTTCTTGACAGGGTCCTGCTTAGGTATCTTTGTAGTGACTGTGTGTATGACTCTGTGTGTTTCTAATGCTATAGTGCTCGCAAGATCTAAATTGACAAGTTTGAACATGGAACCATCAATTTAAAATTAGGAAGAGGTTAAAATTTAAGTTTACATATGTCTCTTAGTTTCTACCCATAAATGACAGTATAAGGTGTTTTTATGAGGTATATTGTTTAGCTTTGGGGATGAGAGGAAAGATAGAAGTGTTAAGCTCAAAACTATACAGATTCAAGCCCAAAGAACATCCTTTCTTGACATTTGTTTCTAGGATAAGCAATGATTCTTTAGCAATTTTAGTTTTAATAGTTGTGTTGATGTTTCTGACTCAAGTCATACTGAGTGGTTTCTCTCCCTTTCCGTGTCTCTTTAATGTTCCCTGTCTCTCCAGCCTCATCAGGACAGTACTGTCCATTTGAGTTTTGATGAAAAAAAAAAAGAATTTAGCTACAAAGATAAAGTCAGAACATAGGAATTTTGAGTATCAGAGCTAAGTGAAAGAGTTTCACGAAAGGCAGAATGTCCAGCTATGAAGTGGTTTTGAGGTTATGTCCTACAAGGATGGACAAATTTCTACCGTACCTGGCAGCTAGTCACTTTGACAAGGCATTTGTAGTCATCCTGGTCCACACAACTCTGTTTGCTGGTTTTCTAGGACATCCTCTATTCTCTTTTGTTGGCCTTGTCCCTGAGTTTCATGGCCTCTTTGTTTCATCTGTTCCTTTAAGGTTTTGTTTTGCTATTGCTCTCTCTGTGGAGTTATCTCTTCTCTTGAGCTGTGATGAAAACATTTCATAGGAAAGGGAGTAAACTGGGGAGTACAAAGTAGGAGGAAGGAAAAGTTACCAAAGGATGGTGTTGAGTTCTGTAGTACTCTACTCAATTGTCTTTTGTTCTTTTTGTATTTATATATTTACTATTACCTCCTTAGAAAATCAATATGTATGTATTATATTTGTGTGTCTATACATCCATCTATCTATCTATCTATCTATCTATCTATCTATCTATCTATCTATCTATCCATCCATCCATGCATCCATCCATGCATCCATCTATTCACGCATTCATTCATTTATTATATGTGTTTTGAAAACATGGTCTCACTTTGTAGACCAGGCTAGACAGACTCCCCCTGTGCTGTGATCATATGTGGAATCATATGGTGGCTTTTGTTTGAAGACAGGTTTTTGCTCTGCAGTCCTAGCTGTTCAGGAGCCCACTGTGCATAACATAATATTTATTATTGATGCTGTTACTGTTACTATTATTTGTAAAGATGGGCATTGAGCATGGTGTACATTCTACAAATGACCTGTATCACAAGCCCCTACAATAAGCATATTTTTGTTATGCTGCCTGTTTCATCAAGTTCCCATAGATAACACTCCTTGTTTTGTCTACTCCTGAAGTGGTTCAATCCCAAAGCACACCATTTGCTTAATACACAGCATTCATGTGGAATGCAAACACTGTGTATTGGTTTAATTCAAGATGCCTGGGAACATTCCATCCTTTTTTCCTTTATTTTATTTTAAAATAAATGACAGTCATGGAAGAAAAGCCCTGGCATGAGATACTAAGAGACAGAGGCTTTGATTGATGGCCAGGAACTGAAAGTGAGTGATAAGCTTCTTGATACAGAAATGTCAACTGTTTTAAAAAAGACTACACATTTCTTTTAAGTGGAAAATCTATTTGGAAATAAGAGAAATGAATGTTAGCGATGTTTTAAAGGCAATTTTTCAAAGTAGTCAAAAAACATTCCAGTGTCTGTCACTATGAGTTTATTTTAAATGATTAAAGTAATTTAACATCCTGCTTAGCACTAAGCAAAATCGAGTTAAAATACTGCCTTAGAACTTTTGAGGGAGTTAGAACCCCAAAAATGCATCCCTGAGCATCATTGTCTGTGTCACTGACAATACATCAATTTAAGACGGAGGCTTTTACCATCAGCATTTCAAAAGCCAGCTGTCTAAAGTTGATAGTGTTGTCCATATTGGACATTTCCATTAGTCATTTTTCATTGCGAAGCATGAAAATGCATCTAAATATTTATTAAGATATAAAACAGGAATTGGATGTTTAAACCTACATTTAGATTATAATAAAACATTTTGGGTTTTAACCAACTAACTTTGTTCCCTTTTTTTCTCCATGTCTTTCATTCTTCTAGGCCATGTGTTTTAAAGTAGAAATAATTTCCGGAAACTTGGCATTAAGTATGTACTAGTTAACCCCGGGAACAAGTTAAATGATAAACTTTCAGGTTATCATTCACCAGCCTGGCCCTAGTTTTAGTAGTAAGCTAAGAGATGTGTTAGTCAGGTCCCTTGTCAATCCCGAGGTAAGGTATGAAGAGGAAAGCATTATCTGGGCTAGTGATACTGGAGGGTTCAGTCTATGAAGTTGACCCCGTTGTTGTAGGTCTATGGTGAGGTGACACAGGGGACACATCATGATCTCCTGCGACAGAATCAAGCTGTTCACTTGGTGGCTGGGAAGCACAAAGACAGAGGGGCGAGTGTTGTGCTGATAGCTCCTTCAAGGGCATCCTCATGTATCTTGGCTCACTTTCGAATATTCCAGTATCTCTCCATAGCACAAGCTGGGGATCAAGTATTCAACAGATGGACTGCTGGGGACATTTATGACACGATCTATAGAGCATATAATGCTTAATTAATGCTCTCTGTTAAATGATGTATATAGGCTTTTTTATTAAGTGCTGTGGTGTGTGTGTGTGTGAGAGAGAGAGAGAGAGAGAGAGAGAGAGAGAAAGAGAGAGAGAGAAAGAGAGAGAGAGAGAGAGAGAGAGAGAGAGAGAGAGAGAGAGAGAGAGAGAGAGAGAGAGACAGAGAGAGAGAGACAGAGAGTTCCATTGACATGAAAGATTCTTGGACTGACAAATAAGGAGCAAATAAAAGCAGTTGTTCTTATAATTTTAAAAAATTACCCAGAACCCATGTTATCATAAAGAGATCTCACACTCCTTTGATAAAGAGAAAATTGTAAAAGTTCAAGCTTGAGTATAAACTGAAAGCGGTGGCAAAGAGAAGAAAACAGAGCAAGCAAACTATAACTTAAGATGGATAAAGGATAAGCGTAAGGAGCATAATTTTGCCGACAAGTGTAGCACCTCAGGACCCCTCCTGGCAGCATCTATTTACAGTGAACAGAAGAAACTGAGCTAGGTAGAACCGATGGACTCAGCAGCTGGGGAGAAATCGTTCCAAGAGAGAGAGATGCTAACCCTGTCAGGTGGAGAAGCTCTAATGTACAGTGCAAAGTTGTTCCAGCTGACAGAACTTAGAAACCCAAGGGTGGGGGGATGTATCATTGTGCTCAGTGCAGTTATTGGTAGCTGATCACAGACAAATCCATCCACTGGGGGGAAGATAGGGGTATTTTTTAACCCAGGGTGGGAATTAAGTCTTAACCACAACGCATAACCCAGTTATTTGAACATAGTCCACGGTAGCTTGGTCCTGCATTTTAGAAACTTGGAAAACAATTCCCTACTCATTTAGTAGATTTCCTGAGTACCATGAAGGCTCTGCTTTGAGAATTAGATACCTGAAGGGACTGAATCAGGTAAGCCATATTGATTGGTTTGGGAAAGAAGTCTAAAGTAAGAGTTCAAATACTCAAGAAAATAGGTTTTTGAGACAACTCTATATAGAGAGGATAAACTTCCTCCCAAATTGATCTGTATCACTGGAGACTTTGCCAGGATACTTATTTTCCCACTGTGTCTGATATAAGCACCAAGACTCATGTGTGAGATGATTTCTATGTAGAGAATATTTCCTAAGACTTTACATCTTCAGAAATCTTGTCGGTGTATGCACATTACGGGTCGAATATTTTTAGGGTGACTCTCCCATGATGTTTGGGCATTTTTACTCTAAAGAAGTCTGACCGTATTATATTGTATATACATTGTAATGCACTCAAAGCCTAATGTTATGTCGATTTGGGTGAAGTCTAAGGTTGCATAAGAAAGCTCTTTTTAAAATTAGTTGTAAATATTTTGATGTAACCTAAAATGAGGTCAAAGAAATCCTCACTGGAGATATGACACCCAAGATCCTGTAACTACATGGCTGTGCTTCACTGTGTTTCAAGTTCCATTTTATATGTATATGTATATGTATGTATATGTGTATGTATATGTGTGTGTATGTGTGTATGTATGTGTGTATGTGTGTATGTATGTGTGTATGTGTGTATATGTGTGTGTATGTGTATATGTGTGTATATGTGTGTATGTGTGTATATTTGTGTATATATATGTATGTATACACACATATTTTATATATATATATATATATATATATATATATATATATATATCATAAAAGGATTCCTTTAAACCTTAGGACACAATTTCTCAAGTAACATTTTAGAGCAATTGAATTTTGATACCTTGCATCCAGTAGAGGGCTATTAACCTCCACTAATTTCTAAGAACTCAATGATAAGCTATAGAGTATATTTCCCAATTTTCAGATTTGTTTTCATCCAAGGCTCTCTATGAAGTTGGACAATCTGTAACTAAGACCCAGTACCTTTAAGTGGGAAGGAGTCACAAATCCAGCTTTCCAGAAAGTTTCACAAGGTATGGAGGGTAACAGGAACTCTCTGCTCTGATTTATCTAAAAACACCTTATCAGATTTCATGTGAGCTCCTCTGGGAATATGCAGTGAACATTTTTTCCTCCAGTCAAAGTCCTAAACGCTGACCGTGTAGACAGGTACATAAATACATCAGTTTCTTGGGCCACATTTTGTTTTCCGTTATATTTGTGGTTCAAAACACTTTGTGCTTATGTTGTGATTTGGAGAAGGGTGTCACTTTATTTCTAGTGTTATGAGGGGAAAAACGTTTGAACTAATGTTCTTCACACTATTTCATAGGTGTGCACAGGAAGCCCATGTGAAGGGGCCAGCTTCCGGTCTTTACTAAAACTAGAGTTTTTAGGGACCAACCATAGGAACGAAAAGGGATTGTAGCTGCCTGAGTCTTTGTCACTGTTTATAAAAGACCTTGTTCCAGAACCTTCCACTTGGAATTGTGCCTACTTAGTTATCAAATGGCAATTGTTCTTTGCTTTGTTTTGCACTCCAAACAAAGCTCTGTGATGTGACCCTGTATTGTGATTGAGGCTGGTTCTGGAGCCCCTGTTGTCCTGTGTATCTTAGGAGCCCTGCTTTGTCAGGGCTGGTTAGCTTGCGTTCTCATTTATGTTCCCCCAGCTGTAAGACTCCTTCCACCATACTCTGAGGACAAGGTCATGTTGGGTTTGCTCATTACCCGATAGTTTAAAGCAGCAACTAATGGAATAATTATGGCCAGTGATCAGCAGTTTCTATACAAACTATTTGGGCCATGATTCTATCGCGTTCCTGGTCCATTCATGGTGGGCTTTTCCCCCTTTTATGTCTCTATAGTCTCTCTTTCTTGATATGTATATATATATGAATATATATATATTCATACATATATGCATGTATATTTTCCCTCAAACAATAATTGTTGTAGTTTCTACTTGCTGAGTGCTTATCACATATACAAAGCATGTCACTTCTGTTAGTAGACATTATCACCATTAATGGTAAGAGAAATTGAAGCTCACACGGGATAGGAAATATACCCAACATAGGGCTCAAGTTGAAATGCAAACCTCAAAGTTACGACATCTCATTGTATGAAGAAGTTCTTAATTTTATAGTGAAATCAAAACTGCTATGATCAATTAATAAAAAGGATGATGAAAAGGGAAAATTAAAAAAATAAAAAATTTAAAAAAAGATAACATATACATATGTTATTTTAGGCCTAAGGATGTAGTTTAGTTGGTAGAGGGCTTATCTAGCATACAGGAAGTCCCAGGTTCGATCCCCAGCAATGTAAAATTAGACATGGCTGTGCACCCTTATAGTGTCAGCACTCAGGGGTTACAGACAGGAGGAATAAAAGTTCAAGATCATCCTAGGCTACATTGTGAGTTCCAGACCAGCCTGAGATACAAAACAAATTACAACATTTTGGTTCATGTAATCCACATCCCGAGATCTTCTTGCAGTGAGGATTGAGATCAAGATCCTGGTAGAAACACCTGATGTTTGAAGAGTCTTCTACTGTTTAGGGGTGTAACATTGTCTTCTTTTTAGACACACAATGACATATGTGTCTTACCTTGTCCCCTTTCTGGTTCATTATTAAATTATCTATTAAATTCAGCAAAAGTATTAAGATATTTGGAAAATAATCTTACTGTAGAATTTCTAGATGTTTCTAATGGTTCTGCCTCAGTATTTTACAGTTCTATATATACCTAGATCTCAACAGCATTGTTAGGGAACTATACTTAGTAAGTCCTTTGTATTCATTTTTTCATTTGTACATTGATATTATTTTTCATAAAAACTTTAAAAACATTTTATTTATCTATATATTTACGCATGCGCAGGGATACACGTATCCCATTTCATCTGTATGTAGGTCAGGGAACGACCTGAACAATTTGGTTCTCTCCTTCTACAGTCTGGGTCCCAGGGGTCGAACTGAGGTCAACAGGTTTGACAGCAAGCACCTTTACCTGCTGAGCCGTCTTGAAAGCCCTTGAAAAAAGAACATTTTTACAGTTCACATTTCATTAGATGATAGAAAATATAGTTAACTTGTGTAATTGAAATAAAAACGCAATGGAGATAAAAAGATTTTAGCTTATTCCTCTTATTCCTCCTGTCCTTGCTCTCTTGCTCCTCAGCCTCTCTTGGGTTCTCCTCCCCTCCCCCTCTCTCCACGTGGTCATGGCAGCCTCTACTTCTCTCCCTCTCTACTCTCTCTGCCTTTCTCTGCCTCCGATACCCCATTAACTCCCATCCTCTGCCCTGAATAAACTCTACTCTATACCAAAAACAAACAAAAAAAAGATTTTAGATAAATACGCCAAACTCATAGTAAACTATGAATTACTAGTGGGAGAAAAACATGCACATATAATATAAAGTAGTTACTGAGCTTTAAGCTTTTACTGTGTAGACATTAGAGGAAATGGGGACATGTTAGTTTGTTGACAAAGCCTTTGTTCCATTTTCCTGTAAACCTTAGGGGAAAGAGCCAAGTCATTTTCTGTGAAGACAGAATTGAAAGCTATCTTTATCAAAGTAGCTGAAACACAGAAAAGGACGCTACTATTTTTTTCTGTTTGTTTGGTTTTGGTTAGTAGGCTAGTTGGGTTAAACATTGATTAGAGTTTCTACTTAGTCAATTAAGTTCATTTTTTCATATAAAATTTATAATTTTTGAAAAAATTGTATTTTATTTCCTATGTTTATCTACTAGATCTCAGTAGATTCTGAAAGGGTTAATGCTTCACTTTTCTGTGAAAATTTATTATATTATGTATATATTTTATACCATAACCTTTAAAGGTGTATAGTATATATATGTTAATTAAATAACAAAAATAAATGAAAGGTATCTCTTTACATTGCAAATTTCTTTCCCCCATTGGTTTCATATTTACCTTTGGATGAGCTTGAACTCATTACAGGGCTGGGAACCTATCATAATTTACTTTATTATGCTTTGTTTTTGCTTTTGCTTTTTGTTTTTTAAGACAGGGTTTCTCTGTGTCCTGGCTGTCCTGGAACTCACGCTATAGACCAGGCTGGCCTCGAACTCAGAAATCCACCTGCCTCTGCCTCCCAAGTGCTGGAATTAAAGGTGTGTACTACCATTGCCCAGCCCAGCCATAATTTACTTTAAAATATATGAGACAGCAAGATGCTGGCTGGCTGGATAAGCAGGTTGGCACATAGTTTGGAAGCAAGGCACAGCAAGCTTCCAGTCAAGGGTTGACCTTGGTCCTATTCAACTGTCTACCTTCTTGACTTTATTGTCCCTGGGAGAGAGATAAGCTTCCTAGTGGAGGCGGGCCAATGTCCTGCCTTTGTTGCCTTTCTTCTTTAATCTGCTGCTAGTTGACAGCAAATGATGGCAAATCCATAGTAGGCATCTGAACCTCCATGAAGGAGAGCTGCCACTGACCTGGAAGTGCGCAACGGACCACCACAGTGTAATGCCAAAAGCTAAGGCTCTTTCTTATGTGCTGGTTTGGAATCTGGTGAACTGAGAGACCTCAGTGAACCCGGTGTCCTATTTAAGTGCCTTTCATATCTGAGCCACCAGACCCAGTTCCTGTTCATCCCCATGTAGTGGGGTCCAGCACCCTGCCCACCCACAGCATCTTGGAGAGCCCTCCTGCCCTGCTCTGCAAACTCTTACTCCCATAGCTGTTATTCTCTTACTCCCATAGCTGTTATTCTCTAGATGAACCTGAGTGGCTTTTCCCAGAGCAGTGAGCCTGTGACTGCTGAGCAGCTGTCGGTAGAAAAGATTCAACTGTATCCTTAGTAAAGCTTTTACTAAGAGAAACGCCTTCTGCAGCAATCCGTATTGCTTCCACCATTCGTCCTCTTACTACTCTGTTGCTTATTCTTTAATGCTGTCATTCTCTGTTCGTACAGAAAGTACGGTGGCTTATGAGAAACAGTGAAGGGAAAGGCACACAAAATCAGTCTTCACTCCAAGAGCTGAGATGGCTTAACATCCTCGGTGATGGACATTACCCTGGGAGTCAGAACTTTGCTCCCGGTGTGATGCTGTCTTGTCCATATTCCAAAACTGGAAGTCTCTGCAGACCTGCCCTGCTCTGTGGCTTCAAATGTACACCCAGTAGTTTTGCATACTGATCACCGTACTCGAGATGTCATTTGAGCTGATGGTTTCAGGGAATGGATGATAATAACGCCTTCAGAGCTGATGTGCAGTGGCTCGGGTTGGCTTCGTGATGGTCGATCTGCTGGAAGGATGGCCGTCTTTTAATTCTGCCCTTGGCTTGAATATCTCCCTTCATAGTCTCAGATGATTATAGATGGAACTTGTCACTTAATTCTGTACTTTACGTTGGCATTGGCTATCGGCTTCTACCCTTTTGGCCAGAGAGTATAGATTTGCTAGAAAAACGCGCTCAGGAGACACAGTGCTTGCTCCTCTCTTAGTGGCTTCATTTCCTTTCAGTCTTGCTTAGAAATCCTTCATCTTCATGTTAGCTATGTATTGCTCTTAAGAAGTCGTTTATATTTTAAGGGGCTGGAGAGAAGACTCAGAGGTTAAGAGACAACTTGTTGCTCTTCCAGAGGACCCAAGTTCAAATCCCAGCACCCACATCAGGTCATTAACCAGCACCTGCAATTTCTGCTCAAGAGGAATCTTACGCCCTCTTTTGGCCTCTGCAGGCGTACATGTGTGGTATACACATAAAGTAGAAATATATTAAAGACGTTGTATTTTGTCTGTATTTGTAGCTCATTTAAGTAATAGTAATAGCTTGTCTCTGAGTAGCTGGGCACACATGTGCATGTTAGTGCTTGCTTTTTGATTATTGATCAGAAAGACTCAAAGATGCCTTTCTCATAAAACGTGATTTTCAAAACAGGCGTGAATTTTGGTTTTCATATCCATTGGATATGAGTTCACATAAAATAAATAAAATAAAACTGCTTGTCATATTTAAAAATAGAAATAATAAATGTATTTATTTCTAGCAGTGTATTTTATCTATAAGTTAGTTAAAAATGGTTGCAAGAAAAAGAATATCTCCTATCTGGATGAAGAAATGAAAATGGATTTAGAAGCACTTTCTGGTAGGGGGAAAGGCTGTGAAGAATGCAGAAGCAGTTATCATTGAGATGTTCATATATCTCATTACTAAAGTCTTATGGATATGTCAGTCATTTACACCAGACAAAAGTGACCGCGTGATTGCGTGCCAGCTTTCTCTTACCAACAGCAGAGCAGTCCCCCATCATGATTGCTTAGGAGCACCGTGTAATTAAAACATGTTTTATAAATCCTTTACATTTATTGATGTTTCCGATATACAGAGACTCTACTAGGCACACCATTGTTTTCCTAGAATTGCTGAAAATATTTACGTCCATATTTTAATTATTTGAGGTTTGGATTAAAACAGCAGAGACTGAAGACATTCAGCACTCAGTTGGTGTTAACCTCAGGAGATTTGGACATACTCTAAAATTACAATATTTTTTGTATTCTTATTGTTAATTTGAAAAAGACAGGAATGTTTCTAGTAGTTGTTTATTGACAGAATTTTGTGTTAGAGGTTATAATTTATGCTCTGTAAAACAGCACATAACTCAGTTATTCTCATCTATACTTAGTGGGTTTTAAATATTACTATTTTACATCTCATGAAAATATAAGACATACATGACTTAAATTTAACATCACATTAATACTAATAATTTAAAATAGATTTGTCCTATGTAATCTTTTTGAGTTTTCTAGCAAGCCATTTATCCAAATAATACTTCAGATTGGCTTATAGATGTGAAACTCAACAAGTATCAATCACATTTTCTTTCCTTTACCAATAGCTTCCCTTGAGATGCTGAAGTTATTAACATTTCTTTTCTTTTCTCTGACATGTGTATATCGGGGTGAGCACATATATGTGAGCCAGAGATCTACTTACAGTGTCATTCCTCAAAGACTTGTGTTTTGAGACAGAGGCTCTCATTGGCCTCAGGCTGGCCCAGTCAGCTAGTAAGCCCCAGATTCACCTGTCTTCCCCTCCAGTACTGGGACCACAGGCATGTGCCTGGCTTTTTCCATGGGATCAGGGGATGTGGAGGTCAGAAGGTGACTCTCAGGAGTCAGTTCTCCCTCCACTTTGGATCTCTGGGATTGAACTCAGGTCACCAGGCTTTTGTATCAAGAGCTTTTACCCTCTGAGCCATCTTGTCCGCCCTGGTGTATTTTTATTTGGTCAAACAAGAGGATTACGATATAAACCCAAGAGAGCTTTTAGAAAAATCTCTTACAAACCAAAAGCAGGTGTACAGTGAATCCCCAACAGGAGTTAAAGTCCATGTCAAAGATTCTAGCCTTTAATAACTCCAGTCACATGCTTAATCAAAATCAACATAGCTTTTTATATTTACATATGGATATTTATTTGTCTGTGAGTCATAGAATAAGATGTCAGTATTCAGAAGAGAGAAGTCCTGAGAACATTTGAAGATATTTATAAGTAATTTGAAACTTGAGTCCAGATTCTTAAAAACTCTGAAGCAGCATTCTGCCCAAGATCTGCACATTTGCTTTGCTCGCCGTAGATGGCAAGGCAAGGTGCTCATCTTGAGACGGAGGAGGATGCCTCCTTGTGGACCTCCTGGAATGGTGTCTGATTAAAGACAGCGCCGCAGTCAGAAATTGTACAGCAATGAGATGGGGACAGTGTGAAAGGTTTGACTTTGAACAAAGGATATCCCTGTAAAAGAAATTATAAGATTTTTATAATTATAAAATTTTAAAAAAGATTATAATTATGAAATTATAAGATTACTCATAAGTTTCAGTGTAAGCTGATTTTCCTGTTAAATAGCATGCTTTCTCCCTCCCTCCCTCCCTCTCTCTCTCTCTAAATAAGGAAGATATGGTGAAGAGATGTTTTGTCAGAAGTTGTTCACAATGTGCAGACCCAGTCCATTTCCATAGCCAGGTTGGAGATTACACATCTGAACTGCAGCACACTCCTTGTCCATGGCGGCTCACACTTTGTAGCACACGGGCTTGGGAACATGCAGGAAGGGATGCTGGGCTTAGCAATCTTCTTTTCTTCGGAGCAGTGGTTCTTTGGCTGCTACGGACCGAGACCATCGTCAGGGTCTGAGCAGGGAGAGGGTAACTTTTCTGTGGTAATGGAAGAGTAACTATTTATGACTCATATCTGTGGCTTATGTCACTTGCTAGAAATTTTCTGTTTAACTTGGAAGCTTTTGGGGCAGGTTTCTGAGGCAGGATGGTGAAGAGCCTGAATCAGCTACTTCTCCATCCTAGACTCAGACTGGAGTCCTTGCTTCCTTCCTAGGGTAGACATAGAAGAAAGTAGTACCCTCTGAGCATGGTGATCTTAAAGAGATCACCTTCTTAGAGGAACATAGTTATCCAAAGTCGGATCTATTATATTACTCGCAAACAGGGCCTTAGCAATTTTACAGTATCAAAATAGCTTTTGATTTTGGCTTCAGGGGAAACAAGTTGAAGGTGATAGAATGCTGCAGTGACTGATTCAGTTGGCTTTCTCTTACTGTAACCATCATCACCTTCAATTTCAAATATGGACTAACACCATGAATTTGCTAAGAATCAGCTTTTGTATCACAGTCTAAGTAGGCACATCATCATCATCATCATCATCATCTGATTAGTTGATTAGTTTTCACCCTGCCCTTGTCCCTCCCACCGTCCACACTTGAACTGTATAGAATGATTATGCTGTTCAGTTGCATGGTTGCTTCTCCTGGGTGGAGCTATGGAGGGAGGAGGGACATGAGGGATTAAGTTGCATATGGCCAGCTCAGTTGATATTGAACGCTGCCCTTACTGATTGCCTGATGTCGCAGAAGATTTTCTTTGGATTCTGATCAATGGATTGCTGCACAGTGAGGACAGCAAATGGCTGGTTTTCTCCTGTCTTTAAAATGAAGCACGCCCTCCCTGAAGGGCAATCTCTCAATTCTGCTTCTCTAATGTAAACGGCAGGGTGACTGTGTGTTCCTCACCTTTGAAGACAGGACACTATTTTTTCTTATTATCGGTCAAGATGCTTTGTGGAAGGAGTCGGCTTTTGGTACACATTCTAAAAGCAGTTGGTGCTATGTCTCTGTCGGAGGCTTGAGGGGAAGATCCTATTTAATGTGGTATGTGCATCATTTAAATGGCTGTGAACTCCTGGGACTGGAACCTGGTGCCCTGTCTGTGCAGAGGTCAGCTGGTGAGTGTGCAGTACGCCCTACCCTAGGAGAGTTGATGTATTTCCCCCCCACCCAAATATAACCATAGACAAGGTTGAATTATATCAAGTCAACAAGAAAGAATGTCTTTAAGAAGTTACTTCTTCAACAGCTCACTGCTGAGTAAGTCAGCTGTAGGTAGTTTGGACTGTAGAGGAACACCTAATCTGTGTACCTTTCTTTAAAGGACTGCCTTCCTGTATTCATTTCATAGAGGAGCAATGAATTTCTTAATTGGGAAGAATGAAGGTAGCACACATTAAAAGGACTTGCGATCAATCTTATTTTAAAATGTGTTTGCCAGTTGTCTGAGATTTCTGGTTTTGTTATTGGAATGTGCTGGATGCCACAGGGGTGACTCCTTTTGTGCTTCCTTTCCATGAGGTCAACTGGCTGTCAAGAGCCCTGCACCTAAGCTTTTCTGCTGTTATTACATGATGTCTTAGGGAAAGCTGTCTCCAATATGTTACTTGTCTTTCAGTCTCATCTGCACAGTTCCTTTGCTTCTTTGTGTCACATGCAAAGATACCATGAAAAAATATTAACAGAGTCATGTCACTAGTGGTTCTAAAGACGTGGCCAATACAGTTTGGTTTTTTTTTTTTATCTGTAATGTCTCTGTCAGTCAAACTAATGTCTGATGGGTATCTGGTTAGGCTCTTTCATGATGAGACAAAGCACAAAAGCTGAAAGAGTCCTGGAAAATAAACTGTTAAGTATATCTTAGATTTGTTTTCAGTTACCAAATTGAAGGTTAAAGATGTGAACATTGTCTGGTGTAAGAGAACAGCATAGTGAAGATGGCTAATTTTCCAAGAGGGTCTGTAGTGAGCTTGTGAAGAAGTAATGAGAGAAGCAAATGTTTCTGACACCAGGCGCTGTTCACCTTCTGCTGTAGCATGTGAGCTTTACTTTCCTACTGAGAAGTCTGAAAACGGAGAGGGTATTATGGGATGACAGAAGCACATCCTACTGAGGCAGTGGGAAAGGTCTCTCCTAGAAGAATCCTCAGTCACCCTCACTTACAGAAAGAACACGGCCACATTCTATTAGGACTCAGATTACTAAGCTATAAGAATATACACAAATCAGGTGTGGCTTGCTTGCTCTACTTCCCCCCCCCCCTTTTTTTTTAAAATGAGGATTTAGAAGACAAGGGAATGCCACATGGCACCAGGAGTGGGCACTGCTGGGCATTTCATTTCCCAGAAGCACCCTTGAGTAATGATGGCATTGATTTCAGGACCGAGTAGAGGACACGCGTGGAGTGGGATATAACTAGGAGACAACTGTGGCTACTCTTGCCAGGGAGATAGACGAATTGCCCCCAAATCCGTGCTAACTTCCCAAGAAGCCTGGACGGACACGTGTGTTTCTACACACATCTGTAAAAGACTTCTCAGGGAGGAGTCAGGAGGGCTGAAGGCAAGCTGAAGTGGACAAGGTTTTCTGTGGTTTGTGGATCTGATTCTCAGCTGTGTGTGCAAAAGGATGATAGCCCTTCTTACATAAGAGACATAATCTGTTCTAAGCTGGCTGACCCTGGGACTACCACATCACTAATAACATGTGGCCTCATGCCAGGATAATTATTCTCTGTTCTGAACCAACATTTGAATCAGAGGGAGAACTAATGTGTCTGCACTACTACAAAATGTATTCATCAACTGCTGCCTTCAACTCAGTTTAAATGGAAAACAAAAATTGTAAATTATATAAGCCAAAACATGTAAGACCAAAGTGCAAAACCTACAATTTTCTCATAAAACCAAACCAAACTAAACCAAACCAAACCAAACCCTTAAGAGTGTACTCTCTTCATACATTAGGGAAAATGAGGCTTTGCATTCTTCATTTATAAACACAGAGTTTGTTATTAAAATGTTACATTAGCTTAGCGATGAGTTTCATTATAAACATTTTCTAAGATTACATTCAACATTTTTCTCTACTTATAGGATTTATGTAGAGTCAGATTATACGGTTTTACTCTCACTTGCTACAGTGGTCATAATTGTTCCTCTAAAATATGAAGGTTGAAGAGGAAGGGCCTCTCGATATAAACATTGTTGAGACTCTGTCCAGCTAGAAAACGACACACCGAGAGTATGCAGTCAGCCCTTGCTAAAATTTTAGCAAACTTCTGAAAATTGGATAGTATCTGTGATTGGAGAATTCCATCTTGAGCTTACAGGTGATTTTCTCCCTACTGGGTAAAACAGGAGCACCTGCATTTTAGACACGATGTTCTGCCACTGTATTTCCCTACTGAGTACATAAGAGAACATCCAGAAATTCTAATTTTACTTGATAACGTGTAGGTTAAAACAGCTTTGCGGAATTTCAAAGACGCCTAACTGGGCACCTGCGTGCCCCTCTTAGAGTGATGGAGGATGGTTTTCGGGGTGCCTGCTTTTCCTCTTTGCGGTCATCTACTCCTGCTTCCTCAGGATAACCTCGCCAAAGCCGGCTTATACAGTGCTCACTGACATACAGCCGGGTTTGATTCCTTGCCAAAGCAAGCTGCTAAGGCGGCCTCACGTGGGTCTGCAAAACCGCACCAGGGAGCCCGGGCAACTCCCAGTCCTTTCCAGACCCGCTCTCCCTTCTCTGCCTTGCAAGAGACAAGTCACTCCAGCTCTGTCCCCCCCACCCCCACCCCCCCGTAGATTCTTTTCTCGAAATGTACCTTGGAGAAGGGAAGGGCTGAGGGATTTAAGACGCGGGGATCTATGTCACGTGCTGCCCGTAGCAACCGCGGCGGCGGCGGCGCCGGGTCCTTAGCGAGACTGCACCATTTTCTCTCGCCCTGCATAGAGGTGTGGTTGCAAGCGGCAGAGAACTCCCCACCCCCTAGGACTTTCACCGAGGTGGCCTCTTCCTGGCTCCGGTCTGAAGACAGACTGTCTGGAGGAGTCCCCCAAGACCGTTCCAACTGCTGATGAGCGCCTAAGGAAGGCTTCTGCAACTATTAGGATGCTTGTCTGCACTCGGGGCCACCCAACTGCTGAGGAGCTCCGGGTCCTGAGCTCCGCCCTCGCCCGGGACCATTGCTGAGCGTGGGCGCTCACCTGTGCATGCCTATGTGCAGGCGTAGGCTGCTGAGGGGCTCGGCTCGCAACCTGGGGGACACTCGAGTCAACTATGGGTGCTGCAGAGGCTGGAGCAAGATTATGACCTAGCTCGGGGGCGGAGTGGATTATTTTGTGAGTGTTCTGGCTGCCAGCCATTGCTCTGCTGGGGGAAAAAGAAAAAAATCACATCGCCACATAGCAGTAAAATCACCTGTATTGCTGGCGAGTGGAAAGTTATCCTCTGCCGATTTCGTCTCCAAAAATGGCTCACGCTGCTGCTTCTATCAAAAAAGTTAGAGAGGCTGAATTGGATGAAAAGGAAAAAAATCTGGACAGAGAGAGAAAAAAACAACGGAAAATCCCCAGGGATCGAATGGAACGGAAAAGAAAGGTATGGAGAACCTCGTGTGCTTCTCCCCCCCACCCCCACCCCACCCCGCGCCCCTCTATAGCGCCGTGCAGAATCTTCAGTCTTTAGAACTGGCAACTTCATCCTCCTTTTTCCATCACTCCCCTGCACCATTTCCAAGCACACTTTGCAGCTCTGAGGAGCTCTCGCCTGAATTTGCTGCATTGGGAGGAGATGCCTGAGAAGGATGGAATTCCTTTGCTTTGATCAAGCAAAGCAAAATCCATCATTTCTTTTTCTCTTTTCTAGCCTCCCGTTAGATTATTCCGTCTTAAAGCCGGGTTCTTTAGTCTTCCAGATTACTCTCACAGAAGAAGGAAGGGTTGCCATATGGCCAGAGGGTTGTCCTTTTCCCATTGCCTGTGTCTACTACTGGACCGCTGACACTTCTACACTGATGGTATTTTCAGTAAAGATCTCTGGGAATAAGGCACAGGCTGTGCATACCTCCTTGCCTTCCTGAGAGTTGACATTATTCTACACTAGAATAGACTAAAATTATTGATGCAGTGATCTGTGCTTCTGCATTTTTAGAATTCTTATTTTCTATTATTAATTCTGTAATTTACTTTTCTAATGTGTCAATTAAGTGGAAATAGCTAGCTCACCAAGGCAGTGAATCATCGAATCTCCTAACAGTAAACCAACCACAGATTGGCTGACTTTCTCTGAAACATGTTTTTTTTTTAATATTAAATTTCCCTAAAAATATAAATCTAACAAGCTGACAGTAATGAGATACTCATCCAGCCAGCGCTCTGAAACTGTAAAGAAGTTGTTGTATCTAAACACTTTAATTAACAAAGTAGGTCACTGAATAATTTCAGATGACAAATGGTATATTACATTAGCAGAATGTAAAAATAGTGCTTTGTACACAAACTCTTTTAAAACAGATCTGGGATTAAGAGATGCAATGGGACTCTCATACGTTTACTAGTGCATGTGCTCCTGTTCTCCTGTTTCCTCCACAATAGCCATATTCACCTTTGCATTTGAGAAACATTGTCTTTGCTCTTTTTTTTTTTTAATGTGAGAGACCCATAAGGAGCCACAGTGAGTTGAGATCTTCCATCATCCTGATTCTATTCTACTTCTCCAATAGTTAGATCGAATGATTAGGTTTCTCTTCTGGAGAAAATTTAATCCTGTTTGTTTGACCTTTAAAACGCCTTGTTTCACGAGTGCTTTGAATCTCTTACAGTATCCAAGTCTTACTGGCCATCTTTGTTGGGATTGACTTCCTCCTTGATAGCTCCTGTAGTTTTGTTTTTAATCCTCTAAAGAGAACATTACTACCTAAGGCATTTTCATGTATTTATATCCCTTTAAATCTTTGTTCCCTCAACTATAGTGCATTATTTCTTGGCCAGGAAGACTTGAACCACATCCAGTTGAGACCCAACAGCATTGCTTAGCCCAAGTGCCGTGCATCCATTCTCTGGGAACCTTTGGACGTTGCTTTGCTTGGTTTCCATATGGAGTCCACTGCTATCCTTTCCCTAAACCTCATTACTCCTGAAAAAGTTGCAGTGTTAAAATTGCAAGTGTCAGTACTTGCTGGGAATCTCGGTCGCTTAGATGCTGTCTTGCTTTAGCTTGAATCTGGCACTGTCAACAGATCGTTGGTTACTGGTATAATAGGATAAGATCATCTGGGCACATTTGGATAGCATTGCCCTGGAACCAGAGTAATTAACAATATTTATCTCCGTTCTTCTGTTTTCATATAAACTTCTTCTATGGCAGATGCAGGCAGGATTACACAGCACAATAAAGGTTTACCAAAATGATGGGGTGTACTTCCGAGCTATAGCAAGTTTCTTCCCTAGATAGAAAACTTCCCCTACCCCAACTTCCAACCCAACCCAGTTTTCAAATGTGATTTAAAGGAAAAAAAAAAAGCCCCAGTTCGGTATTATTTCTTAGGGTAAAGAAAATGGCAGTTCCTGGAGGAACGGAAATGCCTATTACTGGACTCTAGAACATCATCTTCAGAAAATCATTTTAAAATGATCATGGTTTCTGCTGATGTCATGTCATAATTGTACAGGAGTACATCTGTTATAGGACCAATATAGTATATGGAGTATCATTTTCCTATCTATGGAAGGCTTCTTACCTATAAATCTCTTTATGCAAAGGATTCAGAGAACACCCATTCCCAGTGCAGATAAAACTACAAAGCTTCAGAAAAATATATTGATTTTAAAAGGAAACTTTGCCATGATATAACTATTGATTTTTAAAATAATTCAATTTGGGTAGCCTTATACTTGGGCTTTATTTTAATATGCCCTTATAAACTTTATAAACTTAATTAAAAGAATACTTATTTTTCTTTGTATTATATAAAATGTTTAAAATAAATTTTAGCTCTTTGTAAACTTTAGTCCTACCCTGACAATAACCCATAATACTAACTTATCATTAGTGTGTTTTTAAAAAGACAATGATTTGCATATTAAGGAATTTCACTTTAACCTCATTGTTAGCAAAATGTTAAGGCTTCCTTGACTGAATAACTAATATTCAAACGGAGTTTATGGCATGTCCATTATGTTTGTGAAATACAAGGTATAATGAATGAATTTAAGCTTTAAGCAAATGAATGAGTTCAAGAGTAGTTGAAACAAACTAGTTTGTTTTCTCAAAGAGAGTATAGTGATCTCTATCACTTATGGTGTAAGAGGCTATTCTTGTCTAATTAGCACCTTAGTATTAACTGAATAATCTTCATATGTATAAAGTCTGGTTCCTATACTAGAAGTCTAGTATCTGAGATCCGAGATTCCAGTTGGGATAGCCAAGTATCAGAATTCTTATGCTGGCAAGATAACCCTAGCCCTAAAAAGTAATTCCAAGTGTGTGTGTGTGTGTGTGTGTGTGTGTGTGTGGTGTGTATGAATATATATAAGTATATATATATATATGAACTGCCTATTTCCCATCTATACTTTTTAAAACTTGAAAATCATGTATAAGGAACGCGTAAGAGCAACGACACCATTGCATTTCTAAAAGCAAAGTATATATACTTAAATGACCTTTCCCCCTTAACCTTAAGTTCACCATGAATTGTCAAAGAAGCTTTTGCAGCTCTCATTTCTCAGAATGGACTAATCATCCTTGGGTCCAGCATGGCGTTTTCATACATGTTCAGCATTAACTTTGGTCATATTTACTTTCTCCCCTTTTCTCTCTCTTGTTCCAACTGGTCCCTTCCTCGGGCCTCATAGTCCCCCATCTACTGCCTTTTTCTTTTAAGCTTTCACATAAAAATTATTTGCCTTATCTAATCTAGTTTATTTTGATTAAGTGATCTCTCTATCCATTTTCTTAGCACAACTTGTTCTTTATGGTTGAATAAAATTCCATTGTAGGGGCTGGAGAGATGGCTTAGAGGATAGGAGTCTCTTGCTGTCTAGGCATGAGGACGCGGGCTCTGATTTTGTTATCCATGTAAAAGACCAGGCTTGGCCATGTGTGCACCTATAAACCAGTACTGTTGGGGGCAGGGACATGAGGATCCCTGAGGGTTGCTGAACAGCCTGCCTCTAGGTTTAGTGAGAGACTCTGTCTCAAGGAAATATTGTAGGAAGTGAGAGCAGAGGATACTCATTGTGCTCCTTTGGCCTCTGCATGCATAATGGGCACCTTCCCCGACACAAACATATGCCAACACACACACACACACACACACACACACACACAAGCACACACACACACACACACACACACACACAAGCACAACTAAAAGCTCAATTCTGTGTATGTGTGTATATATCTATATCTATATATCTCTCTATATATCATTTTCTTTATCAATTTCTCTCTCTTTTTCTTTCTTCTTTTTTGATAAGGTCTTACCATGTAGCTATACCTAGCTTGGAATATACTATAGAGAAAAGGCTAGCCTTGAACTTATAAAAGTCTACCTGCCTTTGTCTCCTGAGTGCTAGTATTAAAAGCATACATTACCATATCCAGATATCTATTTATTTTTAATGAATAGCTTATTGATTCATATTGTTAAAACTGCTAGGCCTTTTAGAACCTTTAAAACATAATTTGTTAAGTACTGATGGACCTTATATTGGATAAATGCATATTGGTCCATTTAACTGCAGTAATAACAACTGTATACATTAGACATCTTGATTTCACAGATAAGGAAACCGAGACTCAGAAGTGGAACTTCCTTATTCATTGATAGCTATTAGGTGGCAGACTTGGGATCTGAACTTAGATCTGCCTGGGTCCAAATTTCACTAGGGAAAGAAGATAGCATGATTGTAACAACAATGAACATTTTAAGTAAACCATTTAAGCTACTAATGTTGCAACTTTTTCACCTCCATAATGACATTCTACAAGGGAAAGAAATTTAAGCAATGTATTAATACAATGTATTAATTAATTTAAGAAATGTATTGATTAAAGAATACGTTTGAGGAAAACTAGATAAATTTAAGGTTATGATTTTACTATAATTACCTCCAAACATTTCATAAGTTTCTTGGGTAATGAACTTTTTGAAGTCAAGATTTGCACCTTAAATCTGACCAGTTGCTGCCCATGATAGACTATTGAAATCACTTTTGTTATTTTTTCTTTTTGGTCAGGATTTCTAAAATGCACATAAATATTTATATTTATTAAACTTCAAGGTGATGGTGTGTGGGGCACAATAGAAAATAAAATCAGTTTTTTCTAAGTCCTTTTCAAATAATTCTGCAGAAAAGGAGTGTTTCTAGTCATTCCTTCACTTTATTTTACTATGCATACTGTCTTGGAGGAATAAGACCTGCTGTTTACAGCACAGTGAGATAGCCTAGTCAATGCCTTTATTCTCTATATTTTGTGTTCGGATATATACTTGACAACAATGAGAATACTTAATGGGTGTATGCAATGGGCCAGGAAGACTTCTGACAGAAGTATTGGGATGTTTTTAAATAGAAGTCTGTTTTATTTATTTATACGATGAGGGGACTTTTTCTAGAACTTTTGAGTTGTTTTGTATGAATATGTTATAACTCATCAGTCCCTTAGTTATCCAGTTTGGTTTACCATGATCTCAGTGACCAGGGGTCAAATGAGATTTGAAAACATCCCAGAAGCAGATAACTCATAAGTTGTCAGTTGTGAGCTATTCTGATTAATGTGGTGAAATATTCCAGACTCCTGCCCTGCCCTGACTGGGCTGAGAATGCTGTTGTCTGCCATGCGCACCCCCCTGCAATCTACCTCTTGGTAGTCCTCTTGGCTATCAGATGACTGTATCATACATCTCTGTTATAGATTCTTACTTAATAATGACCCCAAAGGGTAACAATAGTGATACTGACAGTTCAGGTATGCTGTCCCTCCTTTAAGAAAATAGTGAAGGTACTTCATATATCTTCATTGAAATATATTGTTGCAACTTTTCTTTTGTTATTAGTCTCCTACTGGATGTGCTTTATAAGTCAACCTTTGCTCTAGATCTGCATATATAGGAAATAGTCAGTGTGCATAGTGTTTAGTGCTATCTCTAGCGTCCACTGGCGTCTTGGAATGTATCGCCCATGGATAATGGGAGACTACAAACATATAATCTATAGTGACATGCAGTGCTGGCTTTTCCTGTGGTCCGTGGGTGAGAGCGGCTGCGTGGGAACAGAGTGGGGAAGCTCGTCATCATTCCTGTCCTTGGGCCTTCTGCTCATGCAGTTGGCAGCCAGATTCCAAAGGCTAGCTGCATTCTGGAAACGGTGACACTTACTTAATTTAGAACTGTAAATGTACAGAGATTTCTGGACACCAAACTTAAATATAAGTTTAAAGGTTCAAACTGCAACAGAATAACATGGCCCTGTGTGATGCATTATATTCTAGAACTCTCCACATATGGAAAATTTCAACCAGCTTCCTCCTACCCCCAAGATAGGGTTTTTCTGTGTAGCTCTGGCTTTCTCAAAACTGGCTTTGTGGACCAGGCTGGCCTTGAACTCTGCCTTGAGATCTGCCTGCCTATGTCCCCGAGTGTTGGGATTAAAGGTGTGCACCACCATTCCCAACTTCAATAATCATTTTCAAAGAGCTACATTTAGTCGTCTTTCTGTAAATTTTTACAACTTCTTCAGCATGTGTGTATTTCTACTAACTATACTAATGCAACTATACTACTATACTATATTATACTATACTATACTATACTGTACTATACTATATGCAACTATACTAGTGATCGTGATTGGAGATGCCATTCTCAAGATTAGGGTTCACTCATAGATAAATATTGAAAAGTTTTGGTACAGTTACTTTCCATTTCCTATACAACTAAAATTGTTTTAGGATAGCTATTTAAATGTGAAAACTTCCATGCATCCATGCTTTTTAAAATATATATTCTCTGACATTCATCCTATGTCTTTCTCTTTGCTTAATTTGCAAGTTCCTGGTTGGCTTTACATAGGAGTGGTGCCCTTCATGGACACTGTGAATCCTGAGATTTTATTAGTTTTATTTATGAAGGCCCTTCTTCAGTCACTGAGTGGATGAACGGTTTAGGATTATGGCTATCAAATTCATGCGATTGCAAATAGTCTAAATTTTATGTATGGCTTGAGATAAAATTACAAGACATGAAGAAAAGTAAAATCTTAATTTAGAAAACTATTTTGTCATCAAACAGGATATTGAACATATTCTATACAGGTGTTGAGTTAGTGGAAATACCTGGAAGTTAAGACTTCTATTCATATCATCTTGGATAACCTTTTTGTGATAGTTTTTTTTTAAGTCATTCTTTTTTATTTGGTTTTCTCAAAATTAATTCTTTGCAAAAACCACTTAGCTTTATTCTCAGCGAGAGACAGTATGTAATAAAATAAATAATAGCTTGGAAGACTTTCCCACAGATTCTAGAAACTTGTGTATGTTGTTAGTGGAATCATCTTCTTGCATGTGACATTTTTTGTTTCAGAGACAAATATGATTTTAACTGTTTATTGTGAGTATTTACTCTTACTTCTTTGGTTTGATCTCCTAATAACTCAGAATTCTGAGGGGGACTGTGAGGGGAGACAGAACATAACCTACAGTAAAAAAATATTTATTTTATGTGTATAAGTATTTTGTTCAAGTGTAATTTTGTGTGCCCTGTGTGTTTGGTACTTGAGGAGACTAGAAGAGGGCATCAGATCCCCTGGAACTGAAGTTTTACATGGTTGTGAGTCACTATGTGGGTGCTGAGAAGCAAACCTGGGTTTCTAAAGAGCAGCACATATTCTTAATGTTGAGCCATCATTTCAGCCCTACAATCTACATGTTTTATGAAGTTCCTCAGTGGTAGCAAACTGAAGCTAAAACAACTAGAGTCAACATTTCCACTTCTCCGCCAGTCTATGTTCTTCTTCGTCTTGAAATCTAGATCAACAACCATTTACTTCTAATAATTATATGTGTGAGTCTAAATTGCCATTGAGAAAAATTTTCCATGTGTGATAGGAAACCTTCTGAAAGCTTAATAAGGCTAATTGGTGTATGTAGCAGCCAATTAATTCTGAGCACAGAGAGGAGGAAAAAAGTGTTTAAAAGAGTTAAGTCCAAAGTCCTCATGACCCACAGTATACCTGTCTTTGCAACAATGGAATGGTCTTTAGGACCAGAATGTGTGTGTGTGTGTGTGTGTGTGTGTGTGTGTGTGTGTGTGTGTGTGGTGTGTGTGTGTGTGTGTGTGTGTGTGTGTGTGTGTGTGGTGTGTGTGTGTGTGTGTGTGTGTATGTGTGTGTGTGTGAGAGAGAGAGAGAGAGAGAGAGAGTGTGTGTGTGTTACTTATATAACTCAATAGAAAAATGGAAGCAATGCTCTGCATTGTGATTTAAATGTTCCATGTTTAACAGTTGGCGTTGCTGTTTTGAAGGAACTCAGCCCAATGTCCTAGGGATTTAATCATTAACTTAGCAGCCAGGGAGACCTCAAATATTCAGAGGAGCTGATGCTCCTCCAGCTCCTAACACTAGAACACTAGTCAGAAGCTGCCTTTTGTTTCATATGGTTGGCTTGGACTGCTCCTTAGGGAATCCCAGGAAGTGGCTTGAAAGGAGCTGGGGAGAGATGGGGCATCTCCAAGGAAGGCTCTCCTTAGCTCGAGCCCCACTGCTGCTCTGCTTCTTACAGTGCCGGGGGCTCTGTTTTGTTGTAGGTTTAGTGTTTTCCATGAACGTTTTCCCCAACTGCTCTCTCATTCTCGTACGGGCTACAGTAGCTTCCAGGGCAGCCGGAAAGGGACTTAACAGTTGTACAGGCTTCTTGAATGCTCCCTCGGAACATTAGCATTTCTGCCAGAGGAAAGCAGACTTCTATCTTATCCACTGAGGCCTTTTCAGACATAGGTCCTTCATTGTTTGCCATTGATGTGCTGTTCTGTCATGGGGAACACTTCAGCAGAAGTGGTAGTAAGGAAGAGAATCATCAGGGAACAACAATCACCATCAAGCCACAAATCTAATTAAATTATTTGTTTATGGATAGAGTGTTCTTTCACATTTTTATATATTTCTTGGCTATACGTATGTGTATTTGCAAAACAGACTTGTTAATTGCTAATTTAACTCATTTATTACTCATATCTGTTAGAAAGTTGAAATTAAAAATAACATGTTTTTGTGTGTATATAATCATTCATCTTTCTTCCCCATATTGGTAATTGTATCCAAGGTCTCATGTTTGCTAAACAAGGACTTCTATCAGTGAGCTATCTCTAGTCTTCTTTATAATTTTTATTTTGAGAAAGGATCTTACCAAATTTTCCCGGGCTGACTTTAAAGTCCTTCTATAGGTGAGAATGGCCTTGAATTTACAGTATTCCTTCCCTAGTCTCCCAAGCAGGTGGGCTTGCAGGACAGTGTCTTAGGACTGACTTTTTTCTAAAGTTCCATTGATCAAGGAGGTTGTTTTCCAAAATTCCTGTTTTTCATGGGCAATAGTAATTTGTATCAATATCTCAAAAATGGTGACTGAGAATCTGCTTTGATTATTAATGTAAAGCTCAAATATATTAAGTTCTGCTACCCCTTCTGAAACACTGCTCACAGTAAGAGATGGAAGTGGGACTTAAAATGATAAAAGACAGGCAAAAGGGGCTCGATTATAAAATACTTGTGCAAGCATGAAGAACTGAATTTCAGTTTCCAAGAGCCTTGCCAAAAGCCGGGCACAGCAGTCATGGCTGTAATTCCAGCACGTGGAAGACAGAGACAAGTGTATCCCAGGAGCACACTGTCCAGCTGGTGTAGCAGAACTTGTGAACTCCAGGTTCAGTGAGTGACCCTGTCTCAAAAAATAAGGTGGCGAGCCACTAAAGAAGACACGTGCAATCAACATTTGGCTCTCATACTCACATGCATACATGTGCACACCTACCGGAACATATACCATTAATGAACAGAAAGACAACATACCAAATTGTTTACTAATTTTATAACTGACCTTCACACAAAGTGTCTAAAAGGCTCCAGAGAAGCAAACTTGGGAAGCCTGCACTCAATTCTATTTACCAGTGGCGACCTTTGGTTCATCCTTGATGACCTTGATTCAAAGTGACTTGATCTCAGTTTAAATAGTTCTACAATGGGGACCTGAGAACTGTTAGTATTACTGATGATTCCCAGTGGCTCTGGGCTATATTTGATGATGTCTTTATCGCCTCATTATTATAAGTGAGATAGTTTGTTGGTATTTCAAAACTTTTCTTCATTTAATATGCCTTTTTAGTTTTTTAAAAACCAACTCTCTGCCCCAGACACAGTACTGTCCTTGGGAGGATCCCACAGACTACCTGTGGTGATGGGACCTTCCACAAATACAGGAAGAGCGCATCATCTGCCCCATTAAGCTGCGTTTGTGATGCTCTATTTTTGTGTGTATGATGCAGTTTTTTTTTTTAAAGGTCTTACCTGGCAGTTGAAGTGGTGGTAAGAAATGGCTCCTGCCGTGGTGTTTGACGATCTCTGAAAAGTTATTTAGGCCTCATTTAGAAAATGAGGTCACCTGTGAAGTGTGTGGTTGTTGTTTTGTGCCTCCTGTGTTGCTTCGAGTCATTTAAAGGAAGTCTATTGTGGTTCTTTTATTTTCTATTAGGAGTTCTGTGAGCTGACAATGTCAGGTTAAAAAACCCACAGAAAAACATTACTGTGGTGGGGTTAATCATTTCACAATGATGTCCATCAGGAATGATGGCTGCCTTTGAACTTGTAGGACGCCAAACTCACAAGCACCTAAAGTAAACTCTTGAAGAGAAATTCAGGCATGCACGAACCATTCAGCTATATACTGGGTGAGAATAACAACCCTCCACTTCTTCTAGGGTGGTGACATCAACTCCCTCCTTCCTTATGGCCCCTGAATCAAAGGGGGCAGGCATCAAAGCCTGGATGTGGGTGGGAGAGGAAAAGGTACACATTACTGTGAGCAGGAATAAAGGCAGGTGACTAAGGATCAGGGAGAAAACAGCCAACCTGCTTTGTACAGGACATAGAACATGCGCATGCCGTCATTCCCCACCAGAGGCCCTAGTCCATAACTGTGAGCTCTTATACCAAGAAGCAGCTTTGAAAGGTAGGAGAATCTGTTGTAAGTTAAGAGCTGTTTTTCCAGTGAAAGAAAAAAATTGCTAAGTATGCCTAATTTTCAAAATCCTGTTGTGTGCTTCATAATTAATTGTGGAATAGACTATGGTAAGGATTGACCACTAGAGTTCTTCAGTATTCAATAAAGTTAGGTTTTTAAATTTTAATCATGTTTCATGTCAAGACAACCACAAAATTCTTTTTTAACTAATCTATCTATCTATCTATCTATCTATCTATCTATCTATCTATCTATCTATCTATCTATCTATCTTTTGGTTTTCAAGACAGCGTTTCTTGCTGTAACACAGTCCTGGCTGTCCTGGACTTGTTTTGTAGACCAGGCTGGCCTCAAACTCATAGAGATCCACCTGCCTCTGCCTCCCAAGTGCTGGGACTAAAGACGTGCAACACCATGCCTGGCCAGAAATTCTTTTAGGTTGTATTTGTTTTATTTCTCTTCACTCTTATCTTAGATAAAAATGTCCCATGCATCCTTGTCCAAATCTCCTTTCTCTTTCCAAGGTGGGCTCAGATGTACATAATTCAAATAACTCAGGATTTAGTCATCCTTTGGATCAGAAAAATATTAATGAGTAACCTCTGTATACCAGATATTATACTGAAGATGACAAAGGCTGTTGCCTGAGAGAGAAAATGTTCTCTCTCGGGTAATTTTGCTTTTTAGGAAATAATTTAGGGTTAATATTAGTGGAAAAAGAAAAGAAAGTGCTAGGTTAGGTCTAATAATCTGTTACTCTTATTGTCGTCCTAAGGGCTGTACTTTGCACATGCTGGGCAAACACTCCACCACTAGGCTACATCCACAATGAATAGCTAGTTACCTTTTGCAAAGAAGAAGGACTTGAAGGATGGCTTGGGTTTGTTAAGGTGAAGGGTTTCTTCTCGCAGAGTCTTAAAGGCAGTAAACACATTGGGTTAAAAAGAAGACACAACTACAGGACACAGTTACTGAAGAAAATAAAACTGGAAAAGCAGTAGGAAAGTCCTAGACTAATCCAAGTGGTGGGGAGAGCTCGGCTTTAATGGCTACACAGAAGATCTGCAAGGAGGGAAGCAAGATGGCCGCAGACACACCCTGGAAGGAGAGAAAATAAGCGGACAGATAAAAATGGTTGTGAGACAACTGGACAATGTGCAGAGAGTAGGAGAGCACTCAGTCCTACCTCAGATGTCTTTGTCACACCCGTCCCCTCAAGGCTCAGGGATCTATGCAGAAGAGGGGGCAGGAAGGTGGGAGCCAGAGCTGATGGGTGAATCCAAAGAAACAGTGTTCTCCAGACACAATGGAACTCGTGCTATGTGAACTCCCAGAGACGGTGGCAACACATGCAAGACTGCACAAGTTGAAGCTAGACAGAATGCCAGCACTGAGAAGAGGAGATAGGCACCAAGCCTCAGCTCTAACCAATAAGATATTTGAGGCTGACGCTGCTAGGATAGGGAAAATCAGTTTTCTCCAATGTATATATCAACCAAACTCCAGGGCAGACTCATGTGCAGGAATAATTGACCAACATAAAACAGACTCCGTGTTTTTGTCTTTGTTCTTATCTGTTTTTATTTTGGTGTGAACGCTTTGTGTGTGTGTGTGTGTGTGTGTGTGTATGTGTGTGTGTGTGTGTTTTGATTTTGGGTTTTTTTTGTTTTGTTTTATTGTTTTTTTTTTGTTTTGTTTTGATTTTAGGTTCTGTGTTTGTGTTTGTTTTGAGAGAGAGAAAGAGAGAACCTGAAAGTTGGGTGGGTAGGGAGACAGAAAGGATCTGAGGGGAAGGATATAATCAAAATATATTGTGTGAAAAAAAGTAAATAAAAATATGGTCTGGAGGCACTGCATTTCAGTGATATTAGAAGTGGTAATCATGTACCCAAACAAATCTCAAAAAGATGCCAAGGGAAAAATAAAAAGTATATTGCTTTATAGAGAGAGTGAGCTAAAAAGTACATTACTTTATTTAGAGAGAGTGTGAGCGGGTGGCAGGTGGCAAGGCTTACATGGCAGGGGCTTTGCATATAAATGACTAACATAAAAATGTTTTATCTTTTCTGCTTGGCAGAGTAGAAATAGTATAGAGCTGGAAGTCTTTACATTCTGGATGTGTGATTGTTGGCCACAATTTTGTTGTGATTATATAATATATATATATGACATATACATATATATGTCTTAGTTATAGTTTTATTGCTGTGAAGAGACACCATGACCAAGGGAACTCTTATAAAGAAAAAAATTTAATCAGGGCTGGCTTACAGTTTCAGGGTGGGAAGCATGGTATCATCCAGTCAGACTTAGTGCTGGAGAAAGGGCAGAGGTGTTCTATATCTTGATTTGAAGGCAGCCAAAAGGAGACTCTATTTGTTTTACACTGGGCACAACTTGAGCATTTAAGACCTCAAAGCTCCATCTCCATAATGACAAGCTTCCTCTAACATGGCCACACTTCCTTCAATAAGGTGACACCTCCTAATAGTGCCATGTCTTACGGGCCAAGCATTCAAATGCATGAGTTAGGAGGCCAAATCAATTCAAACCACCACTATATATATATATATATATATATATATATATATATATATATATATCTCATTGTATATTATATACACACATATATGAAATATATATGAAAAAGTCAGTTGTAGCGATTAAAATGAAATAGTGTTGCTGAGAGCACTGTTTGGAACATATATATATTATATATTATAATTATTGCATATTATTTATTATATCAACATTCTTTTCCCACTTTGCATGTGAGAAAAGGAAATGTCATTCAAAAGATTAAAAATGTCTACAGAGGAATCAATATGAGCTTATTGTTTTAAAACTCTGCCCAGACAAGTATAAAGGAAACATGTAGGTGTGTGTGTGTGTGTGTGTATTTCCCCTAGCTGTGTGCACTCAGAGATCCAGATGTATTGACAAGACAGCAGTAGTGAGCACACCTAGCCCCAGCCTTGGTTCTCAATGCCATTTCCAGCAGAAGGAGCCAGAACTGAACATGCCTGATTCAAGTCAGAATGTTCAGGGAAAATGATGGGACGCATCAACCTGAGAGTCTCTCGGGGATGCTGTATAAATCTGAGCAAATACACAAAAAGAAAATTATGAGTCATACTTTTAAAAAGAATCTTTCCTAACGTAAGTAAATGAACAAATGAAAAAAAAAATAACTCGGTGAGAAGGAAAATAAAGTCTCAATGAACACATCTTGAAAAAATACAAATTATAACTATAAAAGATTATTAAGTACTAAAGTATAAGCTAATATTTCACTCATCCATCTCCATATTTTCTTGGTATAATATTTAGATATACTGTTTTCATTCACTCTGAGTTGTAACTAAACATACAGTGATATTAGAACCTGGGCATATGCTGTCAGGCAGTTTGTACCACACCAACATTCATTAAACAACAGGTCAGTATCTATATTAAGAGTCCATCTGTCTTCCTTACATAAATGACTGATGGTGTTGTGACAGCTAATGTGTCTACTGTAGAGTCTGGAGGTATTCCCTCTAAGCCTATAAACTCTGAAGGTTCAGTGCACCAGAGAAAAGTGTCTCACCAGTATCAGCGTGTGCTGTGCTGAGATCTGATCATGCAACGACCACTGATATCCCCCCATATCATGTCAATGTTGCCTAATAGGTGACAGATGCCCTGCTGACTCTGAACACCCACTTTCCCTCTTGTAAATGCCAGCTTGTCGTGGGCTAATCTTTGGAATCAAACCTAAAAGGAAAGCTTCCCTCGCCAACCTATAGATTGTAATACGCATAAACAATTGGTTCATGAGCAAGCCAGATCAGGATTGTTAAGTCGTTTATATAAAGCTGTTCTCAATATTATAAATTAGCAAAGAGATTAAAGATGTTTTGAAGGCAGGAATAAAACTTTTCTAGAGATATATTTTTGTCTCTTTTTTTTGGTAACACCTTAAATGTAATGTGTCCTGTTTGTATTTAGTTACACTGATGTGTAAAACAAACCAATGTTTTATTCATTTTATAAATTTTCTCTATTTTTAAATAAGAATTCCCATTCTGTAGTTCTCGCTTCTCATCTGGGATGCATGAACTCTACCGCCATGGGCTGGCGGTCCTTTCTCGTCACTCACACTTACCTCACTCTCCTGTCTCATTAACCTTGATTATTTGCCATACTGCCTAGTCATGTTAAACTCTTCTAAAGCTTGCTTTAGCTTTGTAATTTTTCTCTTGACTCTAACTTGACAAATGTCACTTTTCTCTCATGAAATAGCTGCATATACTTGACCCAGGCATGCAGATTATCTGAGCGTAGGCTGTGATTCTGAGATTTAAACTTCTTTCCTTGAGGTGGAACAGATCAGTGCTCCAGATTCCAAAACTTTCAAGTCCCTGACAGTGTCTGCAAGTGTCTCTCATTTGAACACTGCTAAAGAGCATGCGAACCATTGGAAAGCACTAGTAGATTAAGGAGCAGAAATACCGAGCTCACCAAGGCTTTAGGCTCTGGCAAGTCTGTGTTTTAATAGACTCTTAAGTAAAGACAGACCTGTTAATCAGAGCACCCAAGGAACACTTGTGTTGCAACAAACCGTGTATTGTGACTGAATTTTCAACGCCCTGGCATTTCTGCACACAAGAGCACAGTGGCTTTCAATGGGATCTTTGTGATTCCACGCATCCTAAAGGAGCAGTTTCTCTCTGTGTGAAACTACATGCATTTTCATAGACGATGGAGAGATAAAGACACATCTGGCAAGATATTAAAGTGATATATATAGACAAAAGGCTTAAGGGTTCAAAGGCTTTTTTCTTTTCTTTTTCCTCCCCCCTTTCTCTTTGAGCTCAATTACCATTTTATGCCTTGGGTCCTAGAGGCCAAGAATTTGACCAAGCAGAGTAATAAAGTTGACTCAGGAAAAAAAAAATCTTCAACGCGTCAAAGAGAAAGCAGACAACTGTTCCTAGTTGTCCAAACTATCCCCTGTTAGTGCTTGGTATAACTTCATTGCATGTTTTCTTGCTTTTTTAGGAATTAGTTCTCATCAGAGCAAGCAGATTCTTGAAAAAAACAAAACAAAACAAACAAACAAATCAAAAACCTTTGTGATTCTGTTTCCATGGTATGATACAAATATATGTAGCTATACTTATATAGACATATACATTTGTACTCTATAGTTTTCAAATGTATTTTAAGTTTTATTTATTTATAGTTTACATATATGAGGGTTTTGCTTGTATTTAATATGTGCACCACAAGTGTGTGGTACCCTAGGAGACCAGATGGTGTCAGAATCCCCCGGGATTACAGATGATTGTGTGCTGCCTTGTGGGTGCTGAGAACTGGGTCCTCTGTAGGAGCGGCCATTGCTTTTTACTGCTAAGTTGTCTCTCCAGTCCTATATTTATTTTTTAATATATGTTTAAACTCAGTTTCTCCTTTCAGTTCTTTCCTTAAGTTTTCAACATATTCATGTTGAATACTGCATTTTTACTACAGTATCTACTTCAAATGCACAAGTCAGCATGATCATTTTGATAAAACTTTTTTTTTTCATTGAGAATGATTCTTTTAAGGACTGAAGGAACTGAAGGGGTTTGAAACCCATAGGAAGAACAACAATATCAACCAACCAGAACCCCCAGAGCTCCCAGGGACTAAACCACCAACCAAAGAGTACATATAGAGCAAGCCATGACTCCAGCTGCATATGTAGCAGAGGATGGCCTTGTCAGACATCAGTGGGAGGAGAGGCTCCTAGTCCTGTGAAGGCTTGATATCCCAGTTTAGGGGAATGCCTGGCAGGGAGGCAGGAGTGGGTGGGTGGGTGAGCACCCTCATAGAAGTAGGGGGAAGGAGGATGGTATAGGGGGTTTCCAGAGAGGAAACTGGGAAAGAAGATAACATTTGAAATGTAAATAAACTATCCAATAAAAAGGAAGAAAAAAGAAAAAAAAAGAATGATTCTTTCGATAAATATGTGTAATCGAAGGAAAATTTTTTTTTCAGTTAAAAAGTATTGCAGTTTAAAGTATGGAAGCAGGACTACTTCCTGTGTTGTGGACAGGGACATCTGGGACCTGGCATTCGATCTGTGGACAGGGTGAAGAAACCAACTTAGAGGAGATAGTTGTCCTGGCGGCTCATTCATCATAGTGTCACATATATGCCTTGTCCTTGTTGGAAATCATCAACACTGGTGTTTCCTACAGCTGGGGGGGCGGGGGCGACCCTGGACGGAGGGACAGGGCGCAGATGTTGCTGTTATGCACTGTAGTGCATCACGAAGTTCTCACATGAGCCAGGGGTGTTCCAGCAACATTTGGAGATCACCAAGAAGGGACTTAATACTTGTGCTTGGCCAGTCACTCCTAGCTCCTATTTATTATAAGACAAGGCCCAGTACTGGGAAAGAAAACATCCTGCTGAATTATGCTGAGGGTCCTACTCCCCAGAGCCCCCATGATAGCAGCCCTCCAGCAGGATACAGATGAATTTAGAAACAAGTTAATCCTCCTTAGCACCCTCAGAAAAAAGAAACAGCAACTTAATTACTGGTTGTCCCTAGATATGGGGAAGAACAATGGCTTGCTTCTTAGTGGACTAGAGAAGCAGGGGGGCTGATTCCTGAGAGGAGTCCCGCTGTGAGTCACCACCAGCAGGAAGCCTGAAGAGGTCTGACCCATTTATTCTGAAATCAGGGTGAGTGGTGTGTGGGTGGGGATGCGACAGGAGACCCGGGACGAGGGACAGGGCGCAGATGTTACTGCTGTGCACTGTAGTGTATCACGAAGTTCTCACATGAGGCAGATATTTTTAACTTCTCTCTTCTTTGGGGGACAGGGGGAAGGAAAATGGGTCTGGAAATGATTCTATTCCCCCCAAATCTCAAATAAATGTTTTAAAGGTCAGATCACAGGTGTTGGATTCAAAGTCTATGCCTGCTCTCCAGACTGTGCCAGTACATGAAGACAGGACTTAGGATGTTTTATATTTTAAAATTATTACTTGTAGAGAAAAAAAAATACAGTCACCTGATTCAAAAAGAGAAGGAAGAATAAAGTGGAGGGGTAATGATATGGGCAGTGCTATGGACCAGGCACTGTTCCAGGAAGGTCTAACAGGATTTTTTTTTTATTCTCCTTAGTGACATCAATGTAGCAAGATTTCCATCAGAGGCAGAAAGTGAAATTTAATAAAGAAGAAAGTAATAAGACTCAGGACAACTTGACTCTCTGAATTTCCAGTTGACTTTATAATGTTTGAGGAAAGATGATTAAACAGAGAAGGTGTTATCAGTAAACACAAAGGTATTGTCACCGTTTCAAGGGGCAGAGTAGGCAGAATATCAGACTTGTCTCAGATTTTTGTGCTAATCAAGGTCTCCAATAATAAGGTCATAAGGAGAAGTATAGAATGCTCTGAATTATCAACTCTGGAGCCAACCACATTACCCACAACCCCGGTGACCCAAACAGCTTCCATATAAGCCTTAGAAGTCTTCAACAGGAATCTTAGAAGGACTGGAGAGAAGTGAAGAGGTCCTCGAGCTACAAAGGAGAAAGTTCAGAGACACTTCATCAAACGGCAGATAGACACAGCTCTAAACTTTCTTGTGAGTTGTTCTTCCATTAGTGTTATTTGTTGCCTAAAACAAAGAGGACCAAGTGACAAGGGAATAGAAGAGGGAAGGCTACATATACATATAAAATGTTGGGCTATGGATCTAAACGGCTCTGCTCTGTTCAGCAGGGAGATCAGGGATCTCTCTGCTTCTTGCCACCACAGAAAGATCAATCTTCCTGCATAAGTGAGATAATAGACTAAGCCCTATCAGGTTCCAGTAGAAGGAGAAGGAAACATCTTATCAGAAATGGATTTCAGTGTTCAATGCCTATTGGCTACAACTCAATGTTATTAAAAATAGAATGTTTCAGCAAAATTGGCATTTTAAAACGGCAGTGGTTAATGGAATCTACATTCACTCTTATAGATGATTCTTTGTAGAGAAGAATTTGACATAAAACTAAGTGGTCATGACATTCTTGGTCAACTAGATAAAGTATACATCGTGTTTTTACTCAAACTGGACAAAATCTGATTACAGGAACTGAATTATCAAATATGAATTCAGAGAGCCAGTAATGGTGGCACATGCCTGTAATCCCAGCTACTCTGAGAGGTAGATGAGGTGGGTTTGAACCCATGATCAGCCTGGGCTGCATAATGAGACTCTGTCCACCCCTCAGAAAAAAACATATATATTAAAAAGGTAAATTTTATAAACATACGGATTTCAAAATTGAAAACTATAATTTCAAACTATATATCATCATAGAAAGGAAGCAAGACTGAATTTTTCTGGTGTTCATTGTTTCAGAGGGACAGTTACTGCAGGTACTGGAGGTACCTGCATCCAGTAATCAGATGAAGAGGAGTAATTGGTAATTGTTCATGAGAAAAGGAAGAAGATATACTTATTTTCTATAGGCACTTGCAGCAATTACATGGCCATGATGTATTTTGCATTTATGCATCTCCAAAATTATTGATTGTGCCTGTGTGTAAACCACTAAAATTTGCATGGAAGGTCAAACACATTAGAAATAAAGAAATATATGAGACAAATAAGGAATAGTACTGGAAAGAAGATAGGGGTCAGAAATTGGAGGCTGTTTCAGAGAAGTGGTGACCATACAGAGAACATGGCCATGATGAGGGCTGGGATGACAGAGGTGGTGGCCATGATGAGGGCTGGGTGATTGTAAGAAAGGACCTGTCAATCTAATGGGTGGGGGTGGGGATGGGGGTGGAACCAGCCGTGAAAGAACGCAGAACAGCTCTGCAAAGTAGGAAAGGATGGAGTGAAAAGAAGTTTTTAATGTACATAATGTCTTTATAGATTCATGATGGCCAATCCTCAGGCGTGTGTGTGTGTGTGTGTGTGTGTGTGTGTGTGTGTGTGTGTATGCCCTTATTGTAGGAGTAATCCATAAACTTTTACAGAGCAAACCCTGCATTTCCAGGGTCAGGGACAGTGATTATACTCTCCTCCTGTTCATACCTGAGGCTATCCTACTAGCCCCTGTGTGCTCTGCAACCCCATCCTTATCCATCCTTATCTAGTGAACCACCTTCACAGTGGCTACTATTGCTCATATGGTCATTTGCATGTAGGATCTTTTCATTATTCCTCATATTCAGATGATGACTAATAGATTCAGTGCCTGGACTATTTCATAGCAAAATCAAGCATCTGAAAAAATAACCATATCAAGAACTGGCAGGATGGGAATGAGAACAAAACAAAGGGACATTTAATGGTAATTGGATAAATTGCTGCAGATTGCTATTCCGAGAGATTCCATTGAAGCGTTTCTGTGTGCACATCATTAATATCATGTTTGCATCTTCTTATTTAGATGATGGGTTTGGGCCTAGCATGTGGTGCTGAATAAATATTTATGGGATGAATGAAGTAGATGTTTGTAGAAATCAATCATTTTAAACACGCTAAGGAAAATTTTTGTTGTTCAATTTTTTTTCCCTCAGTAATTGTCTGTGCATGCCTGCTATGTAGAGACATTGTCACAAGTACTAGGGAACAACAGACCTGATAAAATATGATGTCTGCACGACACAAGTCCATATGGGTTAACAGTCACTATGATGTCCCTATGCCAACTGCTGACCCCTAACCTTGGCTAGACAGGACTTCAAAGAGAAGTCTTATGACTACTGACAGAGAAAGGGAGGGGAGCAGATGGAGGACTGACTTAATAAACATCCAATAAGTAATTGCCCAGAAAAAAAAGACAGAGGTTATGAAAACCAACATGTTTATTGGGAATCAGATCTGTACTACATTAGTTTTTTGTCATAAGGGTTTAGAGGTATACAATATACTGCTGAGACTTAGATTGGTCTCTGTGGATACTGTGTAGGGGAATGGATTGAAATACAGCAAGGCTACAGTAGGGAACGGTCTAGTTGGTGGCCTAGGCAATTCTGTAAGGAGGTTTACTGACCTAAAATAGTAACAGAAGGATAAGAGTAAGAAAACTCTGCAGGAATATATATGGAAAAGGGAACAGCCAAACATCCAGGTACCCAGTTCAGATTGCAAGATGGATGCTGTGCTACCTTCCCAGCTGGAGAAGGCTGTGTCAGGAGCTGGTGTATGCAGGACACTGGCGTAGGGGAGAGGCTCTCTACTAACCTACCAAAGTACAGAGTATGTTTACTCCTCTAAAAACTCAGTATGGAAAAATCATTAAAAATATTCTTTAATGCTCTTAAATGACAAACACCCAAATTTTCCAGACTAACTCTTCATTTTCTTATATCATCCTTATTCCCTCTTTCCTGCCCTTCCCCTTTCTCCTTCCTTCCTCTTCCTGTACAGAAGATATTCTATAAGCTGACCTAATAGCATGATTTATAAATATCTGACTCTAAAGATTAAACACTTACAAACATTAGCATGAGTCTTTTCATTACAGCTCATTATTATACAGATGGGAACACTAAAGTTCAAAATAGATCCCCTTACAACATATACCTAGCAACATCTTAGCTCAGAGGCCAGAAAGACCTCACTGACAATAATTTTAGAAGAATAAATTGATGGTATTGATTTTATAATATTTTATGTCTCATATTCCCAGAGTTTCTGATTGCCTGTAAAATGATTCCATCTCAAAAGTAATTGAAAACTTAAAATAATTCTGGCCCTCTCCAGGGAGAGCAAACAATATGTAATCAGGATATTTATATTGCAATGAATAATACATAAGGACTAGAAATACTTCTTTATACCTTAAGAGTCACAAATGCATTTGTTTTAAGGAGAAGTTGAAACACATTGGCTAAATGAATTATTGGTTGGACTATGAAGTTTAGTTTCTTTTTGGTACTCTATGTTTGAAATAAATTGAATTTAGTCTATCTGTCTGTTTTTTGTTGTCTTAATGCCGCTGCTTCTTATTAAGCTAAATGCATACTCAACACATAATTTAAAATAGAAGATGCCACATTTACAAACTTTCACTGAAATAGGTGAGCATTGCAGGGGACATTCGCTTGACTCAGTGTACTACACAGAACAACGGAAACTGGGACCATCATCACAGTAATCCAGAGAATGCCCTTTAGATATCTCAATAATATCCAGTGTGCACAAGATTGGACGTTTATCTTGAATTTTTCTTGATTGTCTAATGCCTGGCAACTGTATGTATTATACTATTCTTTATTTTTTGATTGCTTGCTTCCTTTATTGTACTAGGGTTTGAGCCCAGGATCTTGTACACGGAAGAGAATCACTTGTATATCCCTAGTCTGGCATGCTGTATATTTCAAATGTTTTTATCATCTGTTTGATTTCAAATGTCTGTTTGTGTGGATTTTGTTGGGAAATTGTTATCTTAACATATGTAGAAACCAAGGCTGAGGTGACGATTTCAGTTGGTAAAAAGCCTGCTGTGTAAGCATGAAGACCCAAGTTTGGACTCCCAATTCTCACGTAAAGAGTTGGGAAAGCTGAGGAGACTGGTGGACTTATGAGAATTGGCTGGCCAGCCAATGTAGTTAACCAGTGAGGGCTAGGTTCAGTGAGAAACACTGTTTAAACAAACAAAAACAAAACCCCAACTAATGAACTTTATCAAGCTAGTTGATTTTCTAGGTTTGACTCTATCATGGATTCGTTTTTGTTTGCTTGTTTGTTTGTTTCAGTGGTGGATAGATACACCAAAATATATTTGACAGTGACTGTGTAAAGTCTATTGTGAAGCTTCACAGTTCGCAATTGCTAGTCAAATTATAGAAGTTCATTGAGGTGTACAGACATAAGTTCTGATTAATTTCAGTGTGTGAAGTTTATTTGAAATGTTTTAATTGTATTTTTATCATATAAAACCAGTTTTCGATTTAAATATATTTTGATCATATTCTTCCCCTTCCCCAATTCCTTCCCGATCTTTCCCACTCCATATCCACCCAAGCTTAGGTTCTTTCTGAACATATTAAAAACCCAAATACAACAAGAAAATCCCCCAAACCAATAAGGTAATGCCCAAACAGAAAAACAAAACAAAACAAACAAACAACCCCCACCAAACTATAACCAAATAAAAACACTCTTTCTCTCTCCCTCTCTCCCTCTCTCCCTCTCTCTCTCTCTCTCTCTCTCTCTCTCTCTCTCCCTCTCTCCCTCTCTCTCTCTCTCTCTCTCCCTCTCTCCCTCTCTCTCTCTCTCTCTCACACACACACGCACACACACACACACGCACACACGCACACACACATACACATACACACAATTATACACACACACAAACACAAACACACAATTATATATACACACACACACAAACAAACACAAACACACACAAATACACATACACAGCATGTGGAGTCCATTAGATGTTGGTCAACTATTCCTGAACATGAGGCCTGCACTGTTGCAATTTTTTAATAATAAAGTTTAATATTCAAAGGTGGAGAAAAATTGAGGAAGACACATGATACTGACCTCTGATTTCCACATGCATATGTGCAAGTACATACACACACCCACACACAAAATTGCAAACATACTTTGAGATCATTAGATGAAATTACTGGCATGTATAATTACATGGTATTTATAGTTAAAACAACATTTTGATAATGCCAAATGTATCGAAATAATTTAAAAAAAAACAAAACAAAACCCTTTTTGTGACATAGGTCAAAATATGTGCCAGAAAAGATCTCTCTCGACTATCTGGATACCTGTACAAACAGCATGTAAATGTGTACGGCTCAATGCCTAGGAACTTTTGAAGGAAAGCAAATCCTAAGCAATTTGAGAATGGATAGTATGGAAGGAAAGCAAGTTTTCATTTGTTGGTCTCAGTGATGGGTCATTCAGTTGAGCTTAGAGCAAGAGAGGCTTGGCTGACTATATAACAGTAATATATTGATGAGCTACATTTCAGAGATTACATACAAATCTTCACAATACAGAATTGTTACCTATCCTGTCTAGATGTTCAAATGCTGTGTTTAACTGCTTGGCATGTTTTTGTTTTTGTTTTTGTTTTTGTTTTATTTATTTTTATTTTTTTTAAGTTTGATGGAAAAGACTAGGCAGCTGTGGCATGTAACATACAGAGCTCATCCGGGCAGCTTTGTCCCAGACTCTCACTAACCTTCTCCTTGTTAAGAATGTCAATTGATATGTGAATTGTGTCTAGGGTATTCCGAGATTCTGGATTAATATCCACTTATCAGTGACTGCATACCATGTGTGTTCTTTTATGATTGGGTTACCTCACTAAGGATGATATTTTCCAATTCTGACCATTTGCCTAAGAATTTCATGAATTCATTGTTTTTAATTGCAGAGTAGTATTCCATTGTGTAAATATACCACATCTTCTGTAAGAAGAAGGAAGGAGAGACCCCTGGTCCTGGAAAGACTGGATGTAGCAGTGTAGGGGAATACCAGGACAGAGAAGTGGGAGGGGGTTAACTGGGGAACAGGAGGAGGGAAGAGGGCTTATGGGACTTTCGGGGAGGGAGGAACCGGGAAAGGGGAAATCATTGGGAATGTAAATAAAAAATATAGGAAAAAAAAAGAATGTCGGTCCTCAGGGCATTGGGCATTAAGCATTAACCAAGAACAATGCCACCTACTATTCCTTTTAAATTCACCTTAATTGAATAGAGTTCTGGCCATTCCTTTCAGCTGTTTTACTTAGTTCAGAAGGGTTAATAAAGTGAAAAAAAAAAACCTGGATTGGGTTTTAAAAATAACTTGAAACTCTACTGGGACCCAGCCCTGATTTTGAATTTTAGTTTTAATCACTTGCCTGGCTCTTCCCAGGACATTCCTATATCAGACTAGTTTGTAAGTGTTGCATGTACATATCTTTTCTTCACATCAAGTAGGAGTGCACAATGGTTGTCCTGCATTTTAAACTTCCCTTCACAGAACTTAGAATTATCCAAATGGTCTACCTTTCTTGCTTCACAGGCTCCTTAATGTCAGCAAGTGACATTTGCTGAGTGGCCATTTTGTACTGGGCATAGAGTGCTGCGGCCTTTGGGAAACCTCATAAGTTGTTAGGCTCTCTGTTAAGGAATGCTGTCCTTGGTATGCCACTCATCAATGAGGCAACAGTCTGGAATGAAATGATAGCTGGAAGCGTTGTAAAAGTAAATTGGCTAATTGATGTTGTGGGCCCATGAATAGCTTGGTGTTATTCATTTTGGTGAATGTGTGTAAAGCACAAACAGTCCAATTCATTTGCACAGAACTCAATTAGAGAATCCAAGCTGCCCACTGATACAGGGACTCTAGTGGAAATCCATACATTATGCGCTTTTCCTTATTGATCAATTACATAACAGATTCAGCTGACAAAAATAATCATTAAGAGTTTCATTTTTAGCCAAATAAATTATATCGAACGGGCTGAAACACGGGAGAAAATAGCCTGTCAACTGGGCACCTGCACGGAATGTACTGGTTTTATTTCCATAGTTCAGTGATTCAGAAAGTTGGATTAACTTCTTGGTTTCACGTGATGGTGTTTGGGAGAATTTGCATGCAATGGAATAACAGAGTATTAGTTTAGCCAGATGGGTACATTTGAGTAAACCATCAGCTTCCCATTATTCTGAAAAAAAGAAATGTTAAGACAATCATAATCCAAGCAAATTTCTAAAAGATTTATATTTTTAAAAAGATTTATGTACTTTATGTGAGTGAGTGTTTTGCCTGCCTGCATGTATGTGTTGTGTACTGTGTGCATGTCTGGTGCGTGAGGAAGCTGTGAGAGAGTATTAAACCTTCTGGAGCTAGAGGTTTACAGCAGAGGGTTGTAAGCCATCTTGGGGGAACAAGGAATACAACACAGATCAAAGAGCAAATGCCAGATCTGAGCTGCTGAGTCATCTCTGCAGCCCCTACAGTTAATTATTGAGTATGTATTCATTCATGAGTATGAGAGGGTGCACGTGTGTGTGTGTGTGTGTGTGTGTGTGTGTGTGTGTGTGTGGGAGTCTGTGATCCAGAGGTCGACTTCAAGTGTCACACCTCAGGAGTCCTTCTTTGGTTTTTTGTTTATTTGTTTATTTTGAGATAGGATCTCTCCCTGGCCTGGAAGACACAGGAACCACTTGTCTTTGGCCTTTACAGTACTGGGATTGCAAATGTGTACACTTGACATTTTATATAGTTTTAAAATGTTTATTTATGTATTTATTAATTTTTGTGGGCTGTGTGTGGGAGACGGATGGATCAAACTTAGAAACCCATGCTTGCAAGTCAAGAACTTTACTGACTGATTAATACCTCCATAGCTCTACTAAAGAATTTTATGTTCAGCAAAAGTAACATAAAATTTATATATGAACAGTGAGCTGTAAAACATAGAATGTTAAATAACTTAGTAGGATAGTTGTTTTGTAAACGAGAGTTTAAATGGAGAAACTCTATATTGCCTTTTTCATTTTGTGATAACCCTTACAACTTGGAGGTAAAAGAAAAAATTACTTTTTTAAAACCAATTGTTTTTCTTTATGTGTATGTCTTGTGGGGATGTGGTAGGGGGTGGGATTGTGCAATTGGGTGTAGTACTCAAAGAGGAGGGAACTGATCTCCCGGTTGGAGTTATGGTTGTGAGCTGCCCAGTGTGGAAACCAAACTGAGGTCCTCTGAAAGAGCAGAAGCTGACTTTAACTGCTGAGCCATCTCTCCAGGACCAAGGAAGAAAAATTAACTTCCATAATTCTGAGTGAAATTTTCTTTCTCCATTGCTCCTTAACAGACTTGTGGTAATTAAAAAAAAATAATGTGATAGTACTCACACTTTATGAACGAGTTAATCAAAATATGTGGGGAACACTATGGCCTCTCTTAGCCTAGTAGGTTTTGTAGGGGTGTCTTACTGGGTCCTGAAGCATCTTGCCCTTGTTGCCATTATTTTACAGTGGTGGACTCTGAGAGCTGGGGCAAAATTGTCAGTCCAGTTAATATTCAAGGAAGGCAGGGCAAGAGGGCGCACTCTTGAGAGGAGTCTCCTGGGTACCCAGAAAACATCCATCAGATTCCACCATGGTCCTTTGATAATATTCAGGAGTCCTCCAGGGAAAACATAGTGAACAAGACAACAAGCAAGAAATGCTCATCCTCCCCACCAGTAAGATGGTCTGGATAGACAGACAGACAGTCAGTCAGCTTCAACTACCACTGAGTTAACATTAAATAGTGCTTCAGTTATTAACAGATTTTTGTGTCCTAGAAGACAAAAACCTTAGAGGGAGCTGGAGATCAAGTCGAAGAACTTTCCAAAGCAGAAAATCGAAGCACAGACTTGATAATGTTTTATTTACCTACGTGGGTCAGATAGTGGTCACACCAGGACTTCAACAAAACTCCACTGCAGAAGGCTTTCGGTCAAATGACATAAGCGAGATGGGGATTTCTTCTCCAATCCTGATCAATCCTGATCAATCACCAAATCCTGATGATTTTGTAGACACTTAAAAGGTGAAATTGAAAACAGCAATAGCCATTCCCTGCCCCCCCAGATTTGCTGTTTTAAGAACTTGAGCAAAGACTTTCACGGCAAAGAAGCCAGCCTTTGCTCTTAGTTCATAATTGTTTTCTCTCTTGTAATGGACCAAGAGACCAATACAGATGAAATAATAACAGTGAAGTGTCTTGGAACTTAAGAAGATACTGCAAATGTCACATCATGAGGGCTTTTAATTTCACCTTTGAAATTGTGTATCAAGTTCATGTATCCTGCTCCAAGCATGGTCAAACATGCAAATATTTGCTTTCTGAGTAATTTGCCCTAATGACTTTGAAGCATTTTTAAGGAACAGTAGTGACATTGTTCTTCCCCGACAGCAAACACATCCTTTGTCAGATGTCCTGAGAGATCGAGTCAACCAGAATATTTTTAAGACATGGTGCTGCGTTTGTTAATCTCATCTTCAAGGAGACAAAAATGTTGGGTGTGTAGATTATCACATCCCCAGCCCTATGGAGTCACGCCCACCTGTCTTTTAACAATTTTAACTCTTCTGCAGACCCTTCACATGTTTGTTGTTATTTAGAAAGTACTGGATTATTATTATTATTATTATTATTATTATTATTATTATTATTATTTTGGAAAAGTTTTAAGTGATTGTAAATAGGAAGTTGCTTGTTAACAGTTTCATTTTCACAGATACTGAGAACTTCTGGGTTGACGATCTTTTAAACCTGACCAGTAGAAACTGGGAAATTCCAGCCATCACAGGTTCAGAAGGGTTTCTATTTACCTCCCCTGTACCTGTTCTTAATCAGCAGTGGGATTTGAACACTAGCACATGCTGTCTTCTGGGCAGCCCTAGTGATGGGAATATCACTAGGAACAGGAAGTCTGAATGAAGATATTTCCACGGGAAGTGACCAACATGTTACCTTAGAGTTTGTACTTTAATATCCCTCTGTCCTGTTTTTACTCAACAACACACTACCATTTCCTTTCTAGTAAAATTCACCTCCACACAGTGTTAATAGTTTTTTAGATACTAAAAGGGGTGTTTATTGTTAAGTCAGAGAATGAACTGAAAATTGTGTCACGGTGAAAATTATTCAAACTGTTACTGTTCTAAAGTATAACAGGCAGTCTGTTCTAATATACAGAAAAGAGAAGGTCAGGTCAGTATACCTTGCTTAGTTAAAGAGAGAAAAGATGACTGTGTTTCGTTTGTTCACTTCACGTTTAGTGTTAATGCATTCTGTTAGGTTGAAAAAAGTATTTTTAAAGGAAAGTTCTGTAAATTTCTCTATCGTCTCTGTTTACATTTTGTATGTTTGTATTTAAATGAAAGTCAGACTTTGAGGGTGTATATTTTCTGTGCAGCCACTGTTAAGCCATGTGTTTTAAGACATTTTAGATGGGGGTGTGTGTGTTGGTTTACAGAGCCTCAAAAGAGAAAATGTTTTTATTAAATATAGAAAATATTTCATCTTAAAATAAAAAGAAAAAAGTACACGTGAGAGAGAGAGCAGGCCCATATGAGAAAAGAGTAAAAGCTGATAATGGTTCCAACCATATTCAAGAAGATATTAGAGTAAATTGGTAGGCAATCAGGTGCAAAGGACTTAGGTGTAACATGGAACTTCTGGTGAATGTGAATTGAAACATGAGAAAGACGAAAGACTGAGTAATGAGTGTGGATTGGGGTGTGGGGATGGGGAGAGGACACTGCTGTTGAATAAGCAAAAGCCAAGGCACCAGGTAGATTGGGCTACAATCTGATGAGTTGCTAGGGAGCAGACTCATGCTGGCGAAGCACAGCGGGAGTATCTAAATGTCCCATTTATTTGTATATAGAAGTACACTTCCAGATCTCAGCTCCAGAATGAAACAGGGAACCTAGAGATGGTTTGTAGAATTTCCTTCCAGCCCTGAAAGTTGCATAATTCTATATTAAACATTAGGTCAAATGTTGAATTTTTATTATTTCAAAAATGTTAACTGAATTATAATGTGTGGGGGAGTACATCTCTTTCAGCAGCCAGAAATCCTGGCTTATATTCTGAATATCTCATGTATATTTAAGAAATAATCCTTACAAGTCTTTGTGGACTGTAGATCTTCCCCAGGCTCTGAGAATTCAAAAGAAAAAAAAAAAGACAGAAAAGCTAAAACTGTAGCTTTTGGAGAGAGGAATTCTTAAACCCATAATTAAACAGCCCGATTCCTGTAGTCCATGCCTCAAGTGTGTGGAACATTTGAGGGAGAAATGGTGTTGTGACGAGGAGTTGGCTGTTTCCACTGTATAAAATGATCCAGCCAAACTGATAGCCTTTGCCCCTGACACCTCATGCTCCGTCTAACCTTGTTACCCCAAAACCAAGGTACTGTCTTCAGGTATACGTTCTCATAACACTTTAGCATTAGAAGTGTTTAAGAGTACGCTCCTCTTTAATGGACTGGAGAATGTGTCCACGTATTTTTGTAGTATTTTTGCATCAGTCAATAGTTTTAAAAAAATCTGGTTTTAAAAATTACCTTCTTCTATAGCTGGAAAGTAATTTCACTGAATAGTGATGCCCTCAAGTAACTGGAGTGTAGGGATAAGATCTTTATAAACTGTAATGTAATTTAGCACCAGTCTCTGGAATGAGCTGACTTGAGGTCCTATGCCAAGCAGTAACTCCCAGTTGCCATAGTTTGAAAGTATTTGAAGAAGATGACTTTTGAACACACATATGCACAGGCACCTAGAAGGTTCCTCTTAATGGAGGCAGTGGTATTAAACCCATAGTAATGTATAGCACATCCTTGTATTCTATCACAGCTGCCTTCTAAATCCTCCGTGTATAGAATTTATCTTAGTGAGAAACAAAATAAATATTTCAAAAACCTATAATGTGATCTCAAAGATTGTGCTGTGTTGAAAGCCAGGTTGAACTTTTTCTCATGCAATATGTGAAGATATTTTCAAATATTAAAAATTAATGAGAATTACAAAATAATCAGTGTTTGCACTTATGGAGACACTAACCGGGTATGATGTGCTGCACATAAATTAGAACATCCACACAGGGTTCAAGTGAACCATTGTGACTGATATGTTTTCAGTGAATATTGTAAAGGGAATATTGTAATTCATTTCTGATTGGCAATGAAAGGTAGGGGTTATCAACCACATTGGATCCCTCTTGATTTAAGCAATTACAAAATGACAGTTGCGTGTTATGTCAGTGAGCAGAGTTATTAAGAGAGTTTGTATTTTTGTGTGAGGACAAGAACGGAGAGGAGGGGGAAAAAAATCAAAGGATTACCAGGAATTTATTGAGGAATGCAAAACTTCTCTTATGGAGGGACGTTTTACGCAGCAGGAACTTCAGTCCATGCATGAGGCAGGCTGCTTGCATGGAGAAAAACAAAACAATACCACCCCCTCCCCTACTCCCCGTCTGCCTCTCCCCCCTCACTCTATTGACATGCATAGCTGGCCTGGTAGGTGTAAAAATAGACTGGCAGTCCCTGAACTGGAAATGGTCACTGAATGCAGGCTACAGTTGCTGGGGTTTTGAGTTCTCTCTGACACCAGCAAGCCAGGCAGCAGATGGGGAAAACTGCTGAGGGACATGTCGGAGCACTGAGGACAGGAGCCAAGGATCATGGATCGTCTCTGCTAGTGGATCTCTGGGAGCCCAGGCCAGGACAAGGGCAGGCCCTTTGACAGCAGGGACTGTAGAGCCGAGATGGGGAACGCTGCTCTCTGCTCCTCTTGCCATGCGAACAAGAGCGTCAGAGCACAGGGCAACATGCTGGAACTGGATACAGCCCCAGACTACTATGGCTGTAACAGTGATGATGTCAAAGAACCTGACCTACCGGTAAGTGTTAGGCCACAAATGGGAGGACATTGGTCTAAGCATCCACAGTTGACGCTCATTGGTCAATCTCTCAACTTCCTGGAAGGAAGCTGACGTAAAATCAATGGGATTTCACCACCTGACTGTCTGGGATTCAGTGGCGTGCTGCTCTTTGGTCTTAAAGCTGTAGTTATGAGTGTGTTGGTTTCTCTTTCTTCTCTGTACTTAGGAGTTGACATGCGAAGAGAAATGTTGCACTGCCTCGTTAGTTTGGACTTTTGGCAAGGCTGAATATGCATGTATGTGTGTGTCAGTGTGTGTGTGCACACTCACACACACCCCCACACACCATTATAGAGTGATTTTGAGTAGTATTATGGAGACTCAGGCTCAGGCTGCCAAATTCTTTTCCTTATTTATATATTCTTATATAGTTCATTCTTTCATTAGGCCAGAGGATATCATTTTGTATGCATGTGCTAACTTAGAATCCCAGTTCTAGCTATAAAGACATTATTCATGTCGTTTGTGAATAACTTCAGTGAGGCCTTTAGACATAGGTCTAGTGATAATCATGCTAGCCGGTGAAAGGCTTAAATGTGGAGAACTCAGATATTTAAGTTGGCCTCAGGAATTCAATCATCCCTTGGCATGGTGAGTAAAGAGTCACCGTGACTTAAAAGGAAGTGTTGTTGACCCAGGTTAATAGGTGCTGGGAGAATCAGAAGTTGACCAGAGTTTCATACTGAAGGCTTATGAGTGAGGGCCATCAAGGACTTTGCTTTTCTGTGCTCTCCGCTGTCCCCAGGACTGATCACCGATTATGAGGCATGTCCTCTTTGCCTTTTACCCTGACCCGGATCTTTAGACTTGTTAGATCATAGTGAAACTGAAACCTGGACTTAGAGCCTGTCAATAAATAAATTAAAAAAAAAAACAAAACCCGATTTGCAGAGCAGTGCTGTAGCTGACAGAGGAAAGCAGAAAGCAATAGAGGAGCAAGTGCTTCCCAGCTGGGAGTGAAAGGTTTAGGACGCAAATCCCTCCTCCAGGGAAAATAATGGCCTGAGGTCACCCAGGCAGGGGGAGCTAGGAGCAGGCAGTTTCTCTTCTGGGTCAGAGTTTAAATTAGCCGCATCCACGGATTTTACAGTGAGCTCTTCTAATGCTATGGAGCTGAGCTGAGGGCAAAAAATAAGATGGGCAAGAAGGAACCTTGTGCTTGGCAGTTGGAGGTTAAAAATACATCCTGTAATAATATACCTTGTTTAAAAACTCCATGTTCCTGAGCTTTTAAAAATACTTAGGGCATTCAAAAATATTAGCTAATAATGACCCTGATGTCTTTTAGTTGTACATGTGTTTCCCATTTATTTATCGTTTAAGGATCAACAGGGCTGGAGACGTAACTTGGTGGTAGGGCCCTTCCCAGCAAAGGTTAGACTCTAGGTTCCACAACTCAGCACCGGAAAAAAATTATTCAGGTCAAATAATGCATGGAAGGAAATGAGAAGCACCTTAAGAATTAAATGCAAGAGCAAACAAAGATAAGCTTTTTTTTTTTTTGTAAACTCATGACAGGGTTTTTCTGTATAGCTCTGGCTGTCCTGGAACTCACTCTATAGATAAGGCTGACCTTGAACTCACAGAGGTCTGCCTGCTTCTGTCTTGCCCAAGGGTAAGCTTTTAAATGTAGAGGACAAAAAAGGGCAGCTTCTTGAGTTTCTGTGAAGTTGATATGGTCTTTGAGGTAAAGGAGAAGTGACAAGGTGATCTTGAAACCCCAGGGCTAGAATGAGAAACTCATTCAGAAGTTCAGAATTCAAAAAGTCGCAGCCAGTATCAGTATCCACTGATTGGCTGGTGCCTGAGTGTCATTACCTCTCAATATTCAGAATGTCACTCCTGCTAATGGAGAAGGTGGAGGCTGAAGTAGATGTTGGAAGCTGTTTAAAACTAGAGTTTGGATTGCTGTGTGGAAAAAAGTATATTTGTCCTTTCAGTAAGCATGAATGAGCCAGGCCCTGATGTGAGGGTATGTCCAATGATTGACCAAGTAGAAGTTACGTTGTGGATCTTGAGGTGTTGTAGATTATGCAAAGCTGTCAATTCAGTTTTCATAAGGTCTGTAAAAACATCAAGCTTATTTAAGGCATGTGAAGAGCACCCAGTTAATCTTGAAGCCAGTGGTGTGACACTAGAGAAAGCTAGAAATGCCATGAACCCCCTTCCCAGTATAACAGTTGTTGGTCACAGAAACAATGATATTTGGCCAAAAAGTATTGGATTATTAAGAGCTACATAAACCAAGACAGACTGTGTCCTAGAGGGAGACCATGGACCAAAGGCCTTTTTGGATAATTGGCTTAGGTTGTGTTCATATGGCACAAGCTACCTTGTCCTTGACATGACCAACAAAGTGCCCACCACCTACCTGATAGGGGCTTAGAGAATGTTTGTGGAAAAGATGAGTGAATTAATTTGGAAGTCACCCAAGGAAGCAGACCTTACAGTGGACATTTTCTAGATACAGGTAGTGTGCCCTCAGATCTGGCAGAGGTGGTAAAATGGTGGACTTACAAGGTATATATTTAAAGGAAGAATTTAAGAAATTCTATCAACTTGTATTCAAGAAGTGAATGAACTTTACTTTACATATTATTTTGCAAAATAATAGACCTTTCCATAAGTAGTGATTCTCTCATGTAGCAAACTGTACACAAAGAATAATAGTTGCATTTTCAAGACATGTGGGAAGAGATCGTATTATTATAAGAGGAATAATTTAATGTAAACAGTAATATCTAACTCAGCATCTGGAACATTCCTCTACATCAGTCTTATGATGAGTACATACAAACCAAACATTTGTCTTTATTTGAACTACATGTTGATTTTAAAGCACCATTTCTTCTTCTTCCATATTTCATAAGATTAGTTCCACTGTACACACAGTGTCTTTTCAAGGTCACAGGTCTGGGATGGAGCTGAGAATTCATGGGAGAGAAAGCTCTTTTATTTTTTGACCGTATTTTGCTTCCTTCCCAAGCCGACATCTGTTGTAACTCTTACTTGTTTCCAGATCCGGATTTCATTCCTCAGTTAAATTTATTATGCCACAGGAAACAGCCACTTGCTTTGTGATTCCTTTATTTTCACTTGAGTCTCTTTGAAATTTATGCTATTTTATATCACAGTTGATGATAAAAATCTTAGAGGTTTGGCTTTCCAATACTTCAGTCATATTTGTGTGGGCTTCTATAAGTGCAGGGAAGCTTCCCTGTTTTTGTACCTTTCTGAAATATTTTCCCATAGGAGCTCAACCATCACAATCCCTACCTGACAGGTAACCATTGCAGGGCTGTCCTCAGGCAAGTCAATTGTATATGGAAGCCCCGTGAAAGCCGAGGGTTTAGTAATAGACATTGTTTGTTGAAACTGGTTTTTGAGGAATTATGAATGTTGGTGGCATAGAGTTTATTTAAAATCTTAATTTTCTCTTTCTCCTTCTCTGCCTACTGACATCAATAAGTTACCAAGGGAGGCACTGAAATAATCTTAGATTTTGTTTTGCCTGATATTGTAGCATTCTCCACATTTTCCAAATGACTACATTTATTAAGTAATTACACAGTGCACTAAGCTTAAATGTTGAGGTTGGTCAATTATCTACTGAAGAATTCTCACTTTATCATGGAAAAAATACAAGAAATTAGAATTCGCCCATGATAGAAGTGATCTGGTTCTATTTCTTTCATTTTGCTTTTTTTAGGATCTTACTTTTCTAGATTGTTGACCTCCTAAGGAAAGGAGGAAGAACCCACGGAGCCACCCAGAAAGGCAATGATGTACAGGAGACTCTGTAAGACATTTTTGAAAACTCCTGGTTGTTAAATACAGCCCTGAGCTGTAAAGGAAGAGGCATGTGTATTCACTACATTTTTATTGTTGTGACTAAATACCATGACCAAGGCAACTTATAGGAGAAAGGATTTACTTGGCCTTACAGTTCGAGAGGATAAGCGCCCATCATAGCTGCACGTGGCTGGCACTAAATGTACAGACCTTGAACTTGAACTTGTACAGATCTTGAACTGCATGAAGGAGAAACAAGCAAAGGAGAAGTATCTCAAGTCGCCAGACTCTCAAAGCCCATAGAAGAATGCTTGCTCTAGCAAGGCCACACCCCTAAGCCTTCCAAGGCCCCACCAACTGGGGACCAAGTGTTCAAATATGTGAGCCTACTGGGCTCTCATTGAACCCACCATAGCTTGTTAAGGGATAAAATCTGATCAATTATTTTCTATTAATGTGGTGGAATTTTGCAAATTTGTCCATTCAACTATGATTTTTTTTTCTTTTCAAAAATGGCATATGGGTGCTAAGTGTGGTGGTGCATGCTTTTAATCCCAGCACTTAAGAGACAGAGGCACGTGGATTTTGGTGAGATTGAGGCCAACATGGTTCACAGAGTGAGATCCAGGATAGCCAGGGTTTAAATAGTGAGACCCTGTTTCAAGCAAAGAAAACAAAATAGTACACTGGCGTATGGTATTCAACCTCCTATGCTTCGTCACACGGTAACTTTTGATGGTTGACGATGGCTTAGTTGAAAAAGCATATTTGACATTGTGTAAAGCATGGCGTGAAAGGTCTAGTTAGTCTTTTAAAGGTAGCACTTCTCAAAGTGTAGTCTGTGAACAACTTATCTGAAAGATCACCTGTGATGTTGTAGAACTGCAGGAACTCTTGGGACCTCCGGAACCTGACTCTCAGTTGGTAGCCAGGAGTATGTGTTTAGCAAGATTAAGCAGGATCTCTAAGTAGCTCGTAAGTGAATTTGGGTAGGATAACTACTACTTTGCGTTGAAAGTGGTGGGCTGACTTTTCCTGAAGAGACAGGGCTGGGTGTGTACTGTCAGCACACAAGGACACAAGAATGTTAACAAGCCTTTCCTGTCCAACGTGTTGGCAACACTCTATAGGTAATTAGAGAACCAACACCACATGGGGCATGTGGGAACAGAGGATGCTCTGCCAGCAAACTCGACCCTTGCAGGTTTGTGCATCCCCTTGAAAGTCAGAAAGGCTCTCTTCTATGTTGCAGTTAAGTTTTAAACCACAGTGCTTAGAACACCCTTAAATCCCACTCTCAAAAGCAAGTAATTTCTGTGCACTTACAGAGAGTACTTTTATTTATTGTCTGACCTTGTTAGCTCTCATCAGAAGTCCCGGCACAGCGGCACTAAAGAGGTTATGAATACGTGTTTCCAAAACTTTAAAAATTTGAATTTTACTTCACTGTTGAGCCCTTTGAATAACAATGGTGTTCAGAATGACTTGTTACTCCCTTGGAATTGAAGTCGATTCTTTAATTCAAAGCATTCCACACACAGAGAGAGAACATGAGGATTAACAGATATCTCTGGCCTCAATTAAAAGTTCTTAGCACATCAACTGTTAAAAGCAAAAGCAGGGGCATATTAGAGTTAGTTTGTTTCTGCAAAGGGCACCTGATGAACCAACCCAGAGCCAGGGCTAGGCTCAGGAGCAGGCAGGTAGGAAGTATGGATAGAAAAAAGAAGTCCTGCTGGAGAGATGGCTCAGTGGTTAAGAGCACTGACTGCTCTTCCAGAGGTCCTGAGTTCAATTCCCAGCAACCACATGGTGGCTCACAACCATCTGTAATGGGATCTGATGCTCTCTTCTGGTGTGTCGGAAGACAGCAACAGTGTACTCATTAAAGTAAGTAAGTAAATCTTTTTTAAAAAAAAAAAAAGAAAAGAAAAGAAAAAAAGAAGTCCTGTTTGGAATTGACTACATCTCTGTACTAGCCTTATTAGAGCCTGGCGTGAGAAGTCATTGCTTCCTTTGGCCATCGTCTGATCAGCTAGTAGCCTGAGACTGTGTCAAGCTCAGCTGCTATTTGGCCTGGACTCAGCAACTTATTGTAAGAGAGTACTGTTTGCAGCATTAGGCCATCGTTTGCTACAGAGGGACTCATGGTACAGAGTACTCAGACAGCTTCTGGGCAAATTGTACTTGATTTAACAGAAATATATGCAATAGAAAACCTATATGTATATATATGGTTTGTTTTTGTGCAATAAAGTGTGAATAGGGTTTCTCCTCTCCCTACTCCTCCTAGATCCTCCCATCTCCCCACCTACCTAACTCTACACTCTTCCTTCCTCTTTCTCCGAAAATAAGTGGACATCTAAAAAACAATAAAAATAAAATAAAAACACTAACAAACCTGTATAAAACCAACCAAACAAAAACCAGAAAGAAAATCAAAGAAAAAAAAGGCACAGGAAACACATACAGAGACAGAGAAACACACACATTTGTACACACAGACATCGCATAAAAAGACAATCAGAAACCATAACAAACCACAACCAGAAACATAACAAAAGACATATAAGGGAAAAAAATAAGACCTGAGTAAAGCATTATGAGACAAAAAATCCTCCACAACTACTATTTAGTTTGTTTTGAGTTGGTTACTGGACAAGGGGACCGGCCTTAAGAGTGCTTTGTATACCCAGTGAGATTCCATTGGAAAAAAACTAACTTTTCCTTTGGGGACTCTTTTCCACTGGAGACAATTCTGGGTTAGGTATTAGGGCATGCGTCCTTTTCTCCTCTCAGTGCTGGGATCCCATCTGGCTTAGCCATGTGTAAGATCTGTGTGCGCTGCTACAGTCTCTATGAGTTCATATGTGCATCAATCCTGTTATTTCTAGAGGGGCTTTGTTTCCTTGGCGTCTTCTACCCCTATAATTTTCTGTCTCCTGCAGAGTTCCCTGAGCCCCAAGGAGAAGGATTTATTTGATGGTGACATCCTATTTAGGACTGAGCTTTCAAAGACCTCTCACTCTCTGTGCGTTGTCCAGTTGCAGGTCTCTGTATTTATTCCCATCTACTGTAGGAGGAATTGTTTCTGATGATGGCTGAGGAAGACACCAATCCATGAGTAAAGCAGAACGCCATTTGCAGTCATTTATTGCTATTTTCCTATTAGCAGAGCAGTAGTACTTGGTTTTCCCCTGGGTCCATGACCTATCCTCTCTCAGGTTCTTGGCCGCCCTAGCAGGGTTGGCTATGGGTGCCAATTCATCAGATAGTGGTTGGGTTCTCCACAACTTTTGTGCCACTATTACAATAGCGCATCTCGTAGTCAGGCAACCATTGTAGTTAAGAGGGCTGCTATGCTGGCCCTCTAAAAAAAGAGTTTGTGTTTATCTTTCTCCTCTGGTAGTGTACAGAATACCTTACAGTAATATGAACACTAGTCCATAAGGGTGAGGTTTCTATGTAGGTGTCAGCCCTACTTTTCTGTGTTCAGTGGGTCATACAGGTATTATCTTGAGCAATAGGGTCATACTCTATTGCTGTTTGTGGAGAACAACCTATAGCTTTGTAAATAGCCTAGGTTGAGGGTTTTCAGGGTGTTTTTGACCAACAGCATTATTAGATGTAACCCATTATTGGCACTGGAGGTTTCATTTGGTGGCAAGAGATATTCAGTTGGGGTACCAATTATATTTAAATCACTTTCATATATGTATACATTTTAAGAAGCTTCTGGTTTCCAAATGAGTGCCTCCATTGGCCCTTAGTTTTATCTGTCTCTCCCAAATTTCCTTTCTTACCCCCTTCTCATCCCTCTCCATTTTATCTTCCATTTCATATATTTTTAATTGGCTACTGTAAAATTAGATATGGAATCAATGCATTACAAGATAGTAAATACTAAATTTTGTTAAGTCTCCTCCCCTCTTCTCTTTTCTTCCTTCCCCCCCCTTTTTTGAACATTTTATTATAGTTTGTTTTAAATGGAGGTCAGTGAGGATTGCCACTTCTATCGCTCATGATAGATTTCACTAACATTAGCTTCCATAGACTATTAATAACCACAAATGTAATTGATTCCTAAAACAAGTTAACAAAAAATTGACCATTTTTTCAAATTTCACATATAGAATTTTTGCTCATTTGTTTGAGATTGTGTCACATCCTGTCTTTATAATAGAGGAAGGCAAGCCTTAAACTTATCGAGATCCACTTTATTTCTATGTTCTTTCATTCATTTTTTTTGCTTTTAATAATCTCCCATATCTCAAAAAGGATGGAAAATTATAAACACATATAGACACATATAAATAGGCTCATAGTAGAACATTTGAAAACTGAATTTAAAAAAATTGTTGAAGTCATAATAGTTCATTAATTTAACAATTTATATTTTCATGTCTCACACATATTCATTTACAATATATCTTCATATATTTCCTCATGTTCGTGTCAAGTCATTTCATTTAATGTTACATTTATTTAGACTACACTTGATCTGAGCCAAAAGGTTGAGAAGTGATTTATTTAGACTTAAGATCAGTTTGGAGGAGAGACTTATTATAGATACATTTTCACCATTTACTTTTTAGCAAGAAAGGGAAATTTACTACTGTCATTTCTTGAAAGTGTGATCAACCTTTAAGCAGCAGGTGGAGTTAATTAAGAACGGCTGTGAGAGTTTCTGGAAGCTTCTGGAAGCAGTCCCTCTCAGGGAAGTACTCATGTGTGCACACCGGAAATTTTCATGCTGCCTAAGAAACAGAGGACTTAATGGCTGTCTTTGAAGCCACCAGTGCGAGGTGGCTTGGAAGGCCTTTTCCTTTCACTCTAATAGTGACTGTTGTGATGGCAACATTACTTTAGTTTTATGTGTGGACTGTAACATGCAGTAGCATTTTGAAGTAATGCAATTGGGTCCTTAGGACTTACAACTATCCTGTTAGCTCCATCACAAAAACAAAATCATCCTTTTCATTTTGGATACAGTCCAAACTGCTGGCTCTGCCCCAAGACAAGAAAGGGAATCGGGCATGAGAGGATCGGAATGAACACTGACCCAGGAATGTGGTAGTAGTATCCACCTGTTCCCCAGTCAACAGAGGACTAATACTCAGTACTAATGACAGCATCTGTCGAGGTGTAGTGAATGGGGGGGGGAGAGTGTCTCTATCAAGACAGGGCTCACTCACAGTTCTACCATGTTTTACCCCCAAATCCACAGGCAAGTGGCACAGGCCCAGTGATCCCAGGCTTCCTCATTTGATAAGATTATGAAGATTAAGTAAGATTATGAATGTATCTGACATGCACTGAGGCTACTGTTTATATTGTAGTACAACATACAGGAAAGAAATAACCTAAGTGCATATTGCTTATTCCCTCAAGGTGCTCAGGATCTAGTGGGACAGCCAAAGCATGCACACAAAACCAGGTTTCTTAGTCTTATAAGTGAATAGAGGAGCAGAGGGAAGATAGAGTCCTATCAGGATGCTGTGTTTGCCAAGATTACACACACACACACACACACACACACACACACACACACACACACACACAGAAAATTATTAAACATGTTTGGCAAGTGCTACCTTAAAACAAATGTAGTCCATAAAACACATTGTAATTAATTCTCTTGCTTAAATTTGCAACCACAGAAAGAAGGCCTGGGTCAGAGTAAATCTTACTGATGATAGTGTCTACTGGACACAGTGAGTGTTAACTTAAAAGCTGTATTGGTGAGGAATCTCAGTTATATAAACATTGCGTACCGTCGATGAGGAAACTTAGAAAACAAAAATGGTTCATGCCTAGGGGCACAGGGCTGAGTGTGGCCCTGTGTACTCACTCACCAGGTTGTGCTTCTCATGGTGGTTTCCTGTTTTACACAAGGCCAGCCAGAAATGACAGGATTGAAACTTTCTCTCTACGCACATCTCAGTATCTCTTATTTTTACAAATGTAGTGACCAGGACAAAGGGTCCTGGTCACTACTTTGTTGGCTGTTCTTTATCAACAATCGATAATGAAAATGGGGTATCCTAACCAATTTCTTTGCAGTGCAATAATAACTCTAGGGAGTTTTATTGAGCTCCAAAAGAACTAACTGCAACAGGTTATGACTACAACAGTATATAAGCTATACTGTTAAAAGAAACAGCTGAACGCTTTGTGAATTTAGGATACTTGATTCTCTAAGGCTTTCCCAGCTGCTGCATCACATATTGTCTTTTACCATACACATTCATCTCTAAGCCAATTCCCCATCTTATCTCTGATTGTAAGATTACATACCCCCCCCACACACTCCCAGAGAACTGCATTGAGTTAAAATTAAATTGTGCAAGCCATTCCTGATGATTGAAATTTATGGCACAAGGGTTACGTTTGGAAAGGCAGCAGGTTCTACCCTGGGAGGAGGAAGTGGTTTCTCAGTTGTATCTTGGCTTCATGGGGGGAAATGACAGCTGTGGAACCTATCAGTGTGCTCAACATGGGGCAAATATGCCGTACAGAAGCCGTTTTCAGTTTCACCGCTACACATGCACACAGACACGCAGAGAATTTCTGTTCTGTCAATCAGTACTTTCTGCATAGCCTCTAGGTATGGGCATGCTCATCTGTAGTCCCTTCTAAAGGCAGAGCAGTCCTTCCTTATTCATCTGATGATCCACTGGCTGGCTTTGTGCTAGCCATGACTTCACCCACCATCTTCAGAACCCTGAAGCAAGCATGCTGCTGTTGCCCCTATTTTCATGTATGTGAAAGTAAGGATGAGTACAGGGATGTGTCATCTTAGTTCTTCATTTACCCTTTAACACATAACCACGTGGCACAGAGTAGGCACTACAAAATAGCCAGCTATCCACAAAATAACTTGTTACTGACGAGTTATTTTTAACCATTTTTTCCCTCAAAATGCTTACTTTACTGGCTTAAGTCCAGTATTTTTAAATGGAAAACTATTGTTTTCCAACATGCGTACATTTAGGTTGGTATAGCAGTGTATCCCATCAGGAATTTTAAACACATTAATGTAGTGAGTCATACTGGGGAATAATTTCCTTTTCCGGTGGTACACATAATACAGGTGTCTTTCTTCCTTTGTTGTTGTAAATTTAGCATTAGGTTTCTTGATACTGGACTGACATGGTTAAGGAAAAAAATAGATGTAAAAGAATTTTATGTACTTAATCTAACATAATCCTGGTATACTAGAATTCTGCTTTTCCCTTCTAGAGTTGATTGTTTATATTCTGCATTCATGTGGATTATAACAAGTTTGCAAAGGCATTGGAGAACTGTTCTTTCCCTGGTAAAACCCACATACTTCAGAAAATGGGATAAATGAATATGTTTTCAACAATTAAATGGGCATTAGAAAGATGGGCTCTTGACATCCTGTAGAAGTAATGAGCTTAATAACAGATCCACCAATGGGATTAGAGACAAACAAATGAGTTCTAATAAAAAGCATAATTATCATACTGAAATTTCAGACACCTAATAATTAGAAAGATGTAAAAAAAAAAAAGCCAGGAACTCCAAGGATTGCATAAACAATTTGTGGGCTCATTATTCACAGAAAATTAAAACATTGCAATGGGACAAGAAATGATACTATACAAATAATGAATTCGAGTTTTTATGCTATTCCAGTGTAGATGTTAATATTGTCAAAAATTAGAATTTGAGTTCAGAATTTTTTTGAGTCCTGATATTGTGAGGTGCAGTTGTTGACTCGTGCTTATGTGATACCTTTTAGAAAAGTCAATCTCACTGGTAATTAGAGGCAGATTCCTCAGTATTGTGAACAAAAGACCTTACACTTTGAATATTTCCATACCCATCTCGGTGGGGTTACAAAATCACCAGCATAAGGAAGCATATCACAACGAAAAAAATCTATGCAGGTTCTTTTAAAATAGTGGTTATAATGTCAGGGAAGTCATGGGGGCGTGGTATGCTTCAAGACTTGATACTTGGTTCAACCTTGAAAAATTCAATGTGAAAAAAGCAATCTAGGTTAGACTGTGCTGTCTGTGGGGCCGTCTGTGCTGTACCACGGAGCCGCTTCTGACTGATGGATGTCTGCTTTCAAGCAGATGGTCTCTGAAGCCAGAGAGTAATCAGATCTATGGGGATAAAAATCGCATTGCCTATCTCAGGGGACAGTAGTAAATTAGCACTGCAGGACATCTAGCATGATAAAACATCGATGAAGGACATTTTCACTTGATTGGGTCTGTATGTATTTATTTTTATTTTTTCATATCACGAGAGTTGTAAGATGTAAAGGGAGATAAGCTTAATTTAAGTCCATTTATCCTCATCCCAGTATTTCATTGGGGAACACTTTAATGTCCTTCCTGGAAAATATGCTGTAATATCTTAACACCAAAGTACCCACATTTTGGTCTTCCTTCTTAAGCTTCATGTGACCTGTGAATTATATCTTGGGTATTCTATAAGCTTCTGGGCTAATATCCATTTATCAGGGAGTACATACCATGTGTGTTCTTTTGTGATTGGGTTACCTCACTAAGGATGATATTTTCTAGTTCCATCCATTTGCCAAAGAATTTCATGAATTCATTGTTTTTAATAGCTGAGTAGTATTCCATTGTGTAAATATACCACATTTTCTGTATCCATTCCTCTGTTGAGGGACATCTGGATTCTTTCCAGCTTCTGGCTGTTATAAATAAGGCTGCTATGAACATAGTGGAGCATGTGTCCTTATTACATGTTGAAGCGTCTTCTGGGTATATGCCCAGGAGTAGTGTAGCTGGGTCCTCCGGTAATATTATGTCCAATTTTCTGAGGAACCGCCAAACTGATTTCCAGAGTGGTTTTACCAGCTTCCAATCTCACCAGCAGTGGAGGAGTGTTCCTCTTTCTCCACATCCTCTCCACCATCTGCTGTCACCTGAGTTTTTGATCTTAGCCATTCTGATTGGTGTGAGGTAGAATCTAAAGGAGTTAGACTCCAGAGAACCAAATAACACTATTAAAAATGGGGTAGAGAGCTAAACAAAGAATTCTCAACCGAGGAATACCAAATGGCTGAGAAACACCTAAAGAAATGTTCAGCATCTTTAATCATAAGGGAAATGCAAATCAAAACAACCTTGACAATCTTTTCAAACTCTCCTTATTGGCTTGAAATGAAATGAGTGTTTGATGGAGATGAATAATCAATCCAAGTAAAGCTAGAGTTGAATCCAATTAAAAGCTAAAACCGAGAACTGTTTCTCAGTGTGTTTCTTCTACACTTGCAGCTAATGATATATGTAAGTTGACCACACAAAGATGATGTTGGCATTGTGTGTCTGTGCACACTTATTGTTGTCCTTCAGGCTTTGTGAGTTTGTCAGGTTCATAACTATCCTGCCATGTTTCATGACCAGATGGTGAGAGCATTCTTTTCTTTTGGTGCTACAGCAAATCTTATCACATAGAATACACACACACACACACACACACACACACACACACACACACTCACACACACGCACACACAAAGACACACACACACACAGAAGCACACAAAATACACTCAGAAAGAGAGAGAGAGAGAGAGACAGACAGACAGACATTCATGCACATACACACAGAGAAGCACACAGAAGCACACACACACAGACATACACAGAAGCAGACATACATATACACACAGAGACAGACAGACACACACGCACACACATGCACAGACACGCATGCACAGAGAAGCACACACACATATACGCTCACACAGTGAGAGAGACAGACAGACACATTTATGCACACACACAGAGACACGCACACACACACAGACACACAGAAGCACACATACACACACAGAGACAGACAGACACATGCAACATGTACACAGAAGCATACGCACATACATACACATGCACACACAAGCACATGAGTGTGCACATACACATGTATGCACACACATCCTCTGGACTTCACTTGTTAGACATTATTTAAAAGCACAGAGGGATACATCAAAATAATCCATTGTGCTCTATCTAGGCTAGCTGTGTACATGACCTGAAATATTCATTATTCTTCTCATTAGAACAGTATTGAAATAACTTAATAATAAGTGTAATTACTTTTAAATATGAGTAGAATCATGGGCTCTGAGACATTGGTGAAGCATTCCTTTAGTATATAACAGGACTTGGAAACACACATTCCTCCTCATGTTCATGCTGGCTGCAAGGAAAGTCCAATTTTGCTGTTGCTCAGATACAGAAATGGAACTGTGTCAAAACAAATTGAAGAGGAAGCTTTCGGTTTTTGGCTGGAGATGTCACATGAAGGTTATAAAGCGGCCACACTTAATGATAACCATATGTGGTATATTAAAATAGGCGGGAATTGAACATTTAAATTCCTTCCAGAGAATGAAGCTTTCTAGAAGGAAGTACAGTTATTTGGTTATAGGGTTTGAGGGTCCTAGGGACAGATACAAATTAGCAAAACAGAGAGCAGGGATAGTCTCTGGTTTGTCTAGACCTTCTCCTGGAGGAATTACTGTTGCTTCTTTTTGCTTTATTGAGCTTTGATGTGAGAACTTTCCTGTGTGAAAAAAGAAAACTGCTTTGAAAGTTTGTTTTCCTCCTGCTACTCCTTGGAGGGGAAGGGCAGGCAGATCAGCAAAAATGTCTCTCCTCCCCTCGCCTCCTCCCCATCTGCTGTCTCCTCTTCTTCTCTCCCTCCTCTCCTTCTCTTCCCTCCTGTTTCCTCCCCTCCCCCTCCGTGTGTTTGTGTGTGTGTGTGTGTGTGTTTGAATCCTCTTTTAGCTCCTTATTGATTAAAAGTAACTAGGCTCCTGTTATCTAAATCTCTTTTGCCAAGAGCTGTAATCACAGATTGACCCCATTGTAGAACACAGTGTTTTGGCATGTGCATTTGTCAATGTGTATATGCAAGAAAGAGAAGAGAATATTCATTTGAACCTCAGTATAGTTCATTTTTTTCTAAATGCAAATCTTGAAAGTTCATTTTAATTCTGTCCTCAGAATTCATGTTTTGAACCACATGATAGTGTCAGTTTTATTTACTTCATTTCCTCACTCTGGGAAAACTGAGTCCTTTCACTGGGTTGAAGAAAAATTTCACATGTATTAAACTGCTTAAGAGGTTCCTGGCAGGGTGGTGGTGGCGCACGCCTTTAATCCCAGCACTTGGGAGGCAGAGGCAGGAGGATTTCTGAGTTCGAGGCCAGCCTGGTCTACAGAGTGAGTTCCAGGATAGCCAGGGCTACACAGAGAAGCCCTGTCTCAAAAAACCAAAAAAAAAAAAAAAAAAAAAAAAAAAAATGAGGTTCCTGGCAGCAGCTGGCAAAATGATACATTTACTATAACACTAGGAATTTCATTTGCTTAATTCCAGGGGTTTGCTCTAAGTCTTAAACTTGTATCCATTTATTTACTTTTTTTAAAAAAATAACTCAGAAAGGAGACAACCAGTTATGAAAATACTCTGTAACAGCCAAAGTACCTGCCACCTGCCCATTCTTCAGAGAAGTTTGGCTGATGTCCTTGTGGACTTCCTGGTGCTTCTGTAGATTGTCTCCTAAAAAATAAAAGATTAATTTGTATTTACATATATGTGTGTGTTTATGCAAGTGTATGGTACATGTATGTGGGTGCATACAAAGACCAGAATAGAGTATGGAGTGCCCTGGTTCTATGCTGATCCATGTGGATGCTGGGAGCTAGTGATGGGTCTTCTGGAATAGCAGCAAGTGTCTGTTAACCAGAGAGTCACCTCTCCAGCCTTCCTGAATAGCTTTTTAATGATGGATATAAGATGCCAATTTTCTCCTCCTTCCCAAGTGAACAAGCTTCTGGGTTTTTCTCACTCAGATCTTGAGTTTTCACTAGTTGCAAAAATCAAGTGGTAGAAGCAGAGATGGCAGGTCAGGATTCCCTGTGCAGTACTAATATCATAAATGCTGTGACTTACAGAGAACATGTAGACGAAAGAGTAAGTGTGGTCATGCCAGAGGAGATGAACCCAGTTTATCAGTGAGGAATCTGCAGTTTCCTGATAGTTTGACAGCTGAGGAACAGAAAATAGCAGAGGTTTCTGACTCTGAGTCTGATAAATGTGAAATTAGTCTTGAATCTCTCCCGTCCCCGAGTAATCATATGACCTAAGAAACTTCTAGGCATCTTTTCTCATAATGACATCTCATTTTTTTTTTATAGTTTTACTATGGATATTGATTATCTGATGCAAAATGGCTCCTTTAGCTCTTTTCTTGGTGCACAATAAACAATAAATATTACCTACAATTATTTTCTTCATGCACAAATTGCAAGTATTTCATTGACTCAGTTTTTAATGAGGTTTATTTTGGAAAAAAAAACCTGTGTTTATATAACATTTTTATATTTTATATGTGGGAGGTCATATTTTATTTTCATTGATTTATAGTAAAAAAATTAAGAATTTTTTTTATGAGCTCTTCATAGTGCCTTGTGGAACACTGAGCTATACTTATGTGATGTAGCCAGAAACCTGGAAGGGAAAATCCCGCTGGAGTTTAGCATCAGCTGAAAACAGCAAAATAATTTCACAGAGGGAGCACTTTAAAGTGAGTCACAATCTCAGTCCCCGCCTTGCAGATGGACTCAGGGCACCCTGCCACAGGCACGGCTTTCAGGAAGGATGCATTATGAGGCATCCTGGGAAGGAGAACGTTTCCACACTAGTCATACATTGAGGCATTTCCAAAGAAGCAGAGCGTGGATTTGGGATGTCGAGATTTCAGCCATGCCTTTCTTTCTTTTCCTTTTTTTTTCTTCTATATTTTTTATTTACATTCCCAATGATTTCCCCTTTCCCGGTTCCCCCTCCCCGAAAGTCCCATAAGCCCTCTTCCCTCCCCATTCGCCATTCAATCCCCTCCCGCTTCCCTGTCCTGGCGTTCCCCTACATCCAGTCTTTCCAGGACCAGGGATCTCTCCTTCCTTCTTCTTAGAAATCAATTGATATGTGAATTGTGTCTTGGGTATTCCAAGCTTTTGGGTTAATATCCCCTTATCAGTGACTGCATACCATGTGTGTTCTTTTGTGATTGGGTTACCTCACTAAGGATGATATTTTCCAGTTCTGACCATTTGCCTAGGAATTTCGTGAATTCATTGTTTTTAATTGCAGAGTAGTATTCCATTGTGTAAATATACCACATCTTCTGTATCCATTCCTCCGTTGAGGGACATCTGGGTTCTTTCCAGCTTCTGGCTATTATAAATAAGGCTGCTATGAACATAGTGGAGCATGTGTCCTTATTGCATGCAGGTAAAGCCTCTGGGTATATGCCCAGGAGTGGTATAGCTGGATCCTCCGGGAGTGTCATGCCCAGTTTTCTGAGGAACTGCCAGACTGCTTTCCAGAGTGGTTGTACCAGTTTGCAATCCCACCAGCAGTGGAAGAGTGTTCCTCTTTCTCCACATCTTCGCCAACACCTGTTATCTCCTGTGTTTTTGATCTTAACCATTCTAACTGGTGTGAGGTGGAATCTCAGGGTTGTTTTGATTTGCATTTCCCTAATGACTAAGGATGTTGAACATTTCTTTAGGTGCTTCTCAGCCATTCGATATTCTTCAGGTGAGAACACTTTGTTTAGCTCTGTACCCCATTTTTTAATAGGGTTATTTCAGCCACGCCTTTTAACTCTTAAGTATCTATGTGACTTGGAAACCGGTAAACCATGTGGTACTCGGACTGATGTGAGATAATTCATTTCTTGGCTTTTCAGGGTTCCTGAACGATGTGCAAGCACTCATGTATTTGAAACTCCCTGAGAAAATATTCCCAATTCTATTACCTGCCCATCATCCTAACTCTTAAAAACAGCTTTGACAGAATGTGCCAAGAACCCTTGCCAAGTGTAGTTTTCTTCGAGGGAAGGGGGCTTTGCAGTCTACTGAGGAAGAGTGTCTGTCGTCAAACCTGAGAGAAAATGGAAGTCATCAAACTCAGCTCTCATGTCCAAATATGAGAATTACATCCTTCTACAGACCCCTTTTCTCTTTGGCCAGATATACTACAAGAAAATTTACAATAGTTATGTAAGAGCCTTGAACCTTAACAAAAGGTTATTGTCATTATTATGTTAAGTCTTAAAAGTCAGAATATTTATCCAAGCCTGGGGTGATGGTGTAACTCTGCCTTTGGAACAGTCTTTTACTTAGTCACTTTACTGCACACCTCCTGGTCACCCCCTCCCACAATCCTTCTCACATCCCACCTCCCCTTTTCCTTTGAGCAGGTGGGGGCTCCCCTGGGTATCCCCCATCCTGACACTTTCATGAGGCAAATGAGATGATTTTCCCAGGATCAGACTTGTGGAGACTGTGCTAAGATGAAAAACTTAAAACAAAGTCTCTGTCCAGAGAGCTATCATCTTTACCAAGATATTTCAGTCTGGTATTATGTCAGCTGGTTCACATTTAACAATGTTTTCCCCAAACCACTAGGAGTACAAAATTTGCATTAGCCTAGTGCACACCTGCCAGCGAATGCTTTCCCCGCTCTTCAAAGCATCTTATTCTCTCAACATGAGGCTGGACAACTGTAGTGACCCCAGCTCAGCGTTCTTCCGCTGAGTCGTCTGAAAACTAACAGGAAAGGAGGAGAGAGAGGAACCCAAGCAGCTGTAGTTTCATCTAGTTTTAAAATTCTTTTTTTTTTTTGACTTGCCATTTGGTTCAGTGTCAGTTCACTAAAGGCCCAATGTGAAAGCAAATGGACAAGGGCTGTGCAGAGGGCCCACTATGTGACACACTTGTACAAGTTGAGGATCTGTACGTGATCCAGAACCAGGATCCCCAGAACCCACATAACAATCTTAGAAGGCTTCCTCATGTGTTGAAGATGCTTTCGTTTTTCCATTGTATGGTTTTGGCTTCTCTATCGAAAATCAAGTGTCTGTAGGTGTGTCAGTTTATTTCTGGGTCTTTGATTTGATTTGATTGATCAGTTTGTCTGTTTCTGTACCAATATCACACAGTTTTTTTTATCACTATTGCTTAGTCGTTCAGCTCAGGGTCAAGGATGGTGATACCTCTTGAAGTTCTCTCCTTCAGTGGGAGAGGAAGAGCCTAGCCTCGAAGAGACTTGAAGTGCCAGGGTGGGGGGATACCCAGGGGAGCCCCGACCTGCTCAGAGGAGAAGGGGAGGAGAGATGGGGGAAGGATTGTGGGAGGTGGGCAGTGAGCAGAAGGTAAAGTGGATAAGTAAAAGTAAATAAAAAAAAATCTTAGCAAGCATAATGGTCCCTAAAATCCCAGTCCTGGGGAGACAGAGGCAGAGGAGCCCAAGGGCAGGCAGATTCAGTAGATTAACCCTCTGGAAAGCTTTCAGTTCTCCAAGAGACAGACCCCACCACCATAAGTAAAAGTAGAAAGTAAAGTGGCCATGGGGCAAGACACCTTACATCAACCCCAGGGCTTCGCGATCACATGTTCATGCACGCCTCTCACATGCCCATTCCCACACATGTGAACACCCTTTCACACAACACTCAAGCATGGAAAAAGGTCTAAAATGGATGACAGTTGAATTTTGCATAGTGCAAATTCATCATTGGATTGGCTGAAGATTAGGAATAAAGCAGTAATGGTCGTTTTTATTTTAATGGTTCCTTTGTAGTTTTATATGGACAGAGTGTGTTTCTCATGAATGCCAGCATCCTTAAACTGCTATGCAGTTGCCGCCTTGTGCGATGAGTGACAGATACCGCAGTGTTTTAAAGCCAGCACTGAAACATTTCTCAGACGAAGCTTGTCTAGTGTGCAGGGCTAACACTCCTGTCTTCTTGTTTTTGGTGTATTTGATGCTCTGCGCGATTCACCAAAGGCCTTCTCTTTCTCTTGCAGTCTGACAGCAATGCCAGCTTCCTCCGCGCTGCCAGAGCAGGCAACCTGGACAAAGTTGTGGAGTATCTGAAAGGGGGCATTGACATCAACACCTGCAATCAGGTAATTTGGGCCATACACTGAGAAGCACCCAATAGCCAGAGTCTCAGATATCAACGCTATTTTCTATTTATATTGATTTACCGATATATCAGAAAGTTGATCTTAGGCAACCTAATTTTTACCACCTTAACAACTTTTGAGGTGTAGATGTTTGGTTTTAGAAGTACTATTGCTAGTGAAGTATAGAAAAAAATTTCCTGTGAAATGATATGAATTACTTGGTCTGGTATATTGATTGATCTGGTATATTGATTGGTTAAGAATAATATATTACTTAGTTCAAGACCATTGTCAGCTACATAGTGAGGTCAAGGCCAGCCTGGGTTATAAAATAAAATAGTGCCTCTAAACAAACAAACAAACAAAAGCAAAAGCCAGAAACCCACATTTCTTTCTTCCAACTGGTTTAAAGAAATAGGGTTAATTTTGAAACCATGTAAAAATACTATACTAGTTTAAATGAAGTATTTGCATTGTTCATTAGAGAAAATTGTTAATTTTTTATATTATTTGTCCTCAAGAGTATTAATATACTTTTGCTATTTTGACAAAGATTTTTGTACCGTAAGTTAAAGTATCTAGAAACCCCAGAAACCACTAAAGCTTGTAAATGTAGTCAGTTTTGGTTTTGTGGTGTGTGTGTGTGTGTGTGTGTGTGTGTGTGTGTGTGTGTGTGTGTGTATATGCATGCACACATGTATGCATGAGAAATAGATAGTATAATGCAAAGCAAATGATTATGGTAATGTCATGTTCCATTATTTCATTATTTGATTTCAAATTATCCAGGAATGCATGGAAGCTCTTCTGCATCCACCTGTGTATTCAGCCTAGTTTTATTAACTCTCTAGCACTTCTTAAGCTGTGGCTTGTGACCCATTAGCGGTTATAGAATGGAACATGGCTGTCACAAAAAATTGGTGACAGGAAAAACTTTCAGAATGTGCAGTAACCAAAATTGATTTGAAATCAAACTGTAATGAATCCAAGGTGTTTCTCTCAGTGCATGCCCTGTCACATAGTAGGACTTCATTTCAGTCTCGATACACAATATGAGCTCTTGGTTTATGAAACTGTCCCAGCATTCAGCATCATTGAACATGTAAGCAAAGTTTTTTTTAAATATTTTATAAAGAAATATGATAATTTAATTATAAAAAACAAAAACTTTAAACTGGCCATCATCTCTCAACATGCAAGTACCAAATTAGTATATCTTTGGATTATATTGCATTAGAATTTTAAAAATGACTATGAATTCCTGACCTAAGTTTCATTTAAAAAAAAAAAACCAACACAGCGTTAAATGAATTTTGGCTTGGAATGTGGAACAGAATTTCCAATGATTTCAGAAATGATACTAAACATATTTCTGTTATTTTCTAATCTTTACTCATATGAAATTATGTCATTAGAATAGGAGAATCTATAGAAAAACACGTTAAAATTGACTATTTCATGGAAAATTATGCAGATAAATTGGTAGGTATAAAAATATTCCTAAGTTGATTGAAAGTAGAATAATAATCAAGTCTGAAGTCTGAGAACAGTCATATGGAGGTGTCTATCATTGAGAAGTTAGGTGTTTCACTTAGAAAACTGTTGATGACCCATACATACCTTGATCTGGATGGGGTTACCTAGATGAATCCGCACATAAAAGTCATAAAGATGTTCACTTAAGATTTATGTACTTTAAGCTGAGCATTGTGACACAAGCTTGGCATCCCAGCTGCTTGGGAGGCTGAGGCAGGAGGATCTCTCGAATCCAGGAATTGGAGGCTAGTCTGAGTATTACAGTGAGACCCTTTCTCAAAAAAAAATGGCGAAAAGTGATTCTTGTTGTTCTTTTGGTTTACTTTACCTCTGTAAATTATACTTTAAAAAATTGAGGTTATGTTCAGGAAATTCTCCCCTGTGCCCATATGTTCAAGGTTCTTCCCTAGTTTCCCTTCTATTAGTTTCAGTGTGTCTGGTTTTATGTGGAGGTCCTTGATCCACTTGGAATTGAGCTTGGTGCAAGGAGATAAGAATGGGTCAATTTGCATTCTTCTGCATGTTGACCTCCAATTGAACCAACACCATTTTTGAAAAGGCTATCTTTTTTCCACTGGATGGTTTTAGCTCCTTTGTCAAAGACCAAGTGACCATAGGAGTGTGGATTCATTTCTGGGTCTTCAGTTCTGTTCCATTGATCTACATGCCTGTCACTGTACCAGATATCCCTCAACGGAGGAATGGATTCAGAAGATGTGGTATATCTACACAATAGAATACTACTCTGCAATTAAAAACACTGAACTCACGAAATTCCTAGGTAAATGGTCAGAACTTGAAAATATCATCCTTAGTGAGGTAACCCAATCACAAAAGAACACACATGGTATGCAGTCACTGATAAGGGGATATTAACCCAGAATCTCGGAATACCCTAGACACAATTCGCATATCAATAGATTTCTAAGAAGATGGGAGGAGAGACCCCTGGTCCTGGAAAGACTGGATGTAGGGGAATACCAGGACAGAGAAACGAGAGGGGGTTGAATGGAGAAAAGAGGGAGGGAAGGGGGCTTATGGGACTTTCAGGGAGGGAGGAAACGGGAAAGGGGAAATGATTTGGAATGTAAATAAAAAAACTTAGAAAATAAAAAAAAAATTATTCTCCCTTCCTCAGCTAATGCTTAGCTCATTTGGTTGCCAGAGCCGTTGCTGGCCTCTTCACTTCCCTGACCAGAGGGGCGGCGGCTGCATTCCTTAGCATGTCCAGGGGTGGTTTCAGGTTGATACTGTTTTTCACTTTCTGCTACACCACTACTGAAACCATGCAGCTTGAGGCTGGTGGGTTCTGAAAGCACTTGTTGCAGTCCTTATTTTCCAAAGAACCAGAGAATGCATTCTGCAGTTGACTCACCCAAAAACATGCAGCCACTGTAACCCACACAATGCAAATAAGGTTAATATTGTTGTTTCTTTGAACTTGCTTTTCTGTTTTCCACAAATTTCACATGTATTCTTTTGCTTAACATCTGTCCAAATTCTTAAAACCTATAATAAAATCTTGGGAACAGGATAAATAAAAGTAATTTTTACTTGATGTTACCTTTTGTTTACCTTTATCACCAATAAAAATTTGCTTTTCTCTTTCTGATGAAAAAAAAAAAAAGAATCGGAGAGTATAAAATCAAAGTACCAGCCAGGTGACAGTGGCGGCTCGTCCCAGCTCTCTGGAGGCAGAGACAGGTGAATCTCTTGAGTTTGAGGCCACCCTGGTCTACAAAGTGAGGACCAGGACATTTATGTCCAAACAGAGAAACCCTGTCTCAAACAAACAAACAAACGATCAATGAGAATACTATCAGCTCTACAGATCTCTGTCATCACTGTCATCAAATATTTGATAAGTTTCTTGTAAAAATAAACAAGCATACTCGTTTCAGTAGTACACAAATTTACTTTCACCTTTAGTAAGTATAAAATACAAAACTGCTTTAAAATAAACTTCCAAACTTCCTTAAGTTGTAAGGAAATTATACATATATATGTGTGTGTGTGTGTGTGTGTGTGTGTGTGTGTGTGTGTGTGTGTGTTTTCCATTAAAATTACTTGAATGGAAAGGGTTCGTTCATTAGTGAAAAGGTTTAAAAAACCTTGCTCTAGGCCACTGAAATTGGTTACTCTCTCAAACACTTTTCAAAAACGCAGTTGGGTTATTTATTACCCCCAAATTATTATCTTCCTAGATTCCTATTTATTCATTTCTTCCCAGTTTTGTTACTAAACATTTGGAAAGTCACCACAGATTACCAGGGAATCTAGGTTTCCTCTAGTGGGCCTTCATCGTGTTAATAAAATAACTTAAGAACAAACTCAAACAGCAGCTCCAGGACAAATTTATTCCAGTTTAAAAGCAAACCTCAGGGAGGCAAGCTGCCAGGGAGAAGCTGTTCAGGGAGAGAGAAAAGGCAATGCCTGCTGAGTTAAGCTCATATGGAGGTCAGCCCATGGCAAGAGGGGAAATTTGGACAAAAAGAGAAACCCAAAACATCCTTAGGAAAAAGCGAAACGGTGGTGGGAGGAAGTTATACTCTTCTGAGTAACTCAGAAAAATGGGCAGACTTCCAAGTTTGGGTGAGAATTTGGGGAAGGAATAGCACGGTATTTTGTTAAAAAGATCATTATTCCTCCTGTCTATATAGCCTGGCTCAAGATGGTTCTGCCCTCCCGAGGGATGGTCCCTTGGCTAGGAGAGCGACCTGCCCAATTTGATTAATACTTAAGGAACAAGTCAATTCCCTATCCCCACACAGAGGTAGAATCCATTCTGAACGATAGCACTGTGTCAGTCACAAGTCAGCTGTTCACATCAGTAAGCGCTGGCCAATATCTAGCATGCACTTTCAGAGTGGACCACTGTGGACCTTCCACATCCAGGCTCACATCCGCTCCTGTGTCTTCATGGTCACTTAGCAGAGTGATCAGAAAGCCCTCGTGCACTTTCTATCCCGCACTTTATGTTATTTGATGTTGCCATTCTAAAATAAAAACATATCCTAAAATTCATAATTTCCCTGTGGTTAAGAATACCCCATAAGAGTAGGGCCATTGTGTTACAGTCACCGGGAGACAACTTCTCTATTTTCTTTTGAGAATCATGGGAGGGAGAAATGTCATTGATGACAGGATTGCTCATCTTTTAGGGGAGTACGTCTCTCATCACACAGAAATACAGAGACTCATTTGCTTTTGCAGATAATGTGAGGGATAATAGGAATAGAAAGCCTTTGGATTGCATGATCCTGGGCCATCTGCCAGGGTAGTGTTTGCAGCGAGTAGTCCTGTAGGACTAGGTCTAGGCAACACTAACCCTGAGGCCAAAAGAAGGCTAATGTGAACTCCTAAAGGTCTGCATGGTTGAACCTGGCCTATACAAACAGGCTTCCACCATTGCCCTTCGGTTCCACTGTGATGAATTTGATGAGAGGATCTAGCACCACTGGCAAATGACCCTCAGCTGCTGATTTTGCTGTGGATTACACAGGCCTTGCTCAAATCCAGGAGACTTTGCTCCTCTGCTAACATCATGATGTAACTACAGAGTATCTCTATGGCTTGAAGGTGAGAAATGTTGATACTGAACCATACAATGAGACCAAATAACTTCCTCTCCATGGACAGATAGAATAAGACCATTTCAGATGTATATCCCCTTTTTATCTTATTTTCCATCAGGAATCATTTTATATGATATGCTTCTATTACTTTTTGAACAAGTAATTTGAACTTAAAGTATATTAATTATATTAAGAAAGAAAATCCAAACTCCTCCATGTATAAATATATATTCATATAATATTTACTCAATAAACTGCCTTAGAGTTTAGATTTGAAATGTTTTATATTTTTGACATGATACCTTAGGTTCATTAAGTAAATTAAATATACTCCCCAATTTTAATATAAACTAATTCCATTTCTAAGTGGGCAGTATATTAATAAACAGGGAATGTGATTGTTACTTCATTTACATAAATATCAAATTTTTCATAATTAATGCTAAAAATAACATTACGTAAAATGAAACTAACCTATTTCTGACTGAGTTCAGGTCATCTTAAAGTAGTTTATGTCAGGTCAAAGGTTATTAATTTTATTTTTTCCGATGCCATTTTAGGAGAGTTCTCTCAATTGTAAATACTCTCTTCATGAGTGATGGATACTAAGCCCACCTTCTTGAGATGGTTTGAAAAGTTTTCATCTGCCTTGTACATTTCTTCTAGTAGCCTTCTATTCCCTAATGTCTCACCTAAACATAAGAATATTGATTTCTCTGAGACATGGTATAATAAGTCATAGACTCAAAGTCAAATTCAATTTAAAAACTGCATGGTATTGGTACAGTGACAGGCATGTAGATCAATGGAACAGAATTGAAGACCCAGAAATGAATCCACACTCCTATGGTCACTTGATCTTTGACAAAGGAGCTAAAACCATCCAGTGGAAAAAAGATAGCCTTTTCAAAAATGGTGTTGGTTCAACTGGAGGTCAACATGCAGAAGAATGCAAATTGACCCATTCTTATCTCCTTGCACTAAACTCAATTCCAAGTGGATCAAGGACCTCCACATAAAACCAGACACACTGAAACTAATAGAAAGGAAACTAGGGAAGAACCTTGAACATATGGGCACAGGGGAGAATTTCCTGAATAGAACTCCAATAGCTTATGCTCTAAGATCAAGAATTGACAAATGGGACCTCATTAAATTACAAAGTTTTTGCAAGGCAAAAGACACTGTCAAAAAGACAAAGCGGCAACCAACTAACTGGGAAATGATCTTTACCAACCTTACATCCGACAGAGGGCTAATATCCAATATATACAAAGAACTCAAGAAGTTAAATTCCAGAGAAGCAAGTAACCCTATTAAAAAATGGGGTACAGAGCTAAACAAAGAGTTCTCACCTGAAGAATATCTAATGGCTGAGAAGTACCTAAAGAGATGTTCATCATCCTTAGTCATTAGGGAAATGCAAATCACTTTTGGGACTTTATTTCAGTTCAGAAATTAGCAGTTCTGTAATCTCTAAACAGGGTAAGAGCATGCTCAATGCTTCTTTCCCAGGATGCAATGACATTGGAACTGTGAAATAAGAAACTTAAAACATGATTTTCTACAGTTCCTACTGTCTAATTACAACTACTGTATATATTCAGTGAAGAATAAAAAATTATAATTGACTTCCACAAAACTATGAGATTGATTGTCTCAAATCGCTCAGATTTAACTAGCTGTAAAGAAGATGTTGTTGCCTTATTATTGTTATTATTCAAAATGTGCATTAATTAGAAGTTGTATAATTAAAGTGAGTTATATCAATTTAGGAGTTATGTATCAAGTTTTGTGTCATGAGTTTTACACATGATCTTTATCTGAGACAAAATCCTGTGAGATGTAGGGTGAGCCTCAGTTTATTGATACAGAAATTGAGTCCACGTCTATGTATCATGTCCAAATTTTATCTGCCACAGGACATCCTGAGTATATATCTGAGCTTCCTTTAATAATACCTACAGTATTGTGTCCTTCATCCTGAAGTTTGGACCATATTAATAACTTATCTTTATTGATAGAAAAGTGTATTTATTCATCCTCAGATTAACGTAATAAAGAAATTCTTAAATTAAAGAAACCATCACCAGAAATTCTACTGTTTTTACCAAGAATTCTACTGAAATTAAAATAAAATATAAAACTGAAAGTAATTTCCAGACACATATGGTAATCTAGACGGCAACCATTGAAGCCAAACTTTCCCTATTTCTAATTATGTGATATTCAAATACTATGGTCTAGGGACAAAGAGAAGAAAGAATATCGTCTGTTTTTCTTCTAAGCTGGGATTTCCAGGGAACATTATGACATGCAATATAAAAACCAGGACTCTCTGTACCCTGCTGTGTTTTTCAATGAAAGACAATTTGGGCTGTATCAGCTTTCCAAAAATATCATGTGTTGGGGTGCTAAAAGATTCCTAAACCTCAAATTAGGATTGGATATTTTTTTCAAAAAGTAAAATGCATTTTATATATTATCATGTGAACTTTGAAATTTAATCAATAAATACACCTTAGTTTGTAATAATTTAAAGGAAATATGGGCCTGAGAGGCGGAGCTTTGTGGTGGAGAATGTCCTTAAAAGGAATGGGGAGAATTAGTAAATGTGGCACAAGAAAATACCATAAAAACTTCAAGTTTTCATGTTTCTTTTCCCAATGATTGTAATTATGACCATTAGCTTGCTTTCTTTAAAAGATTAGACTAGAGTTTATTAGTCTTATTAGTTTATCTCAGTTAAAAAGACAATGAACCTTAACATTCATTCTATTATTGAAATTCATAAATACATTTCCTATAAAATATTTTTTAGTGATTATGTCAGAATTGATATTATAGTGTTATAAACAAGGCTGATATCTAGGTAGTAAAAATAAACTCAATAACATTTCCAAAAACATTTATAGGCAGTTTAAATATTAATAAAAGCCCAGGAAGGTTGAGATACCTTTTTACCATGTATCAAATTTATTGGTTTTACTGCAGTGACTTCAAAATAAAGGGCTATTGCTTAGCACCTCTTACGTATCACACCAAGGATCAACAGTTTTTAAAATGTCCTCATTTGGAGTTTTGAATCATGGCCACCACATTGTAGCAATAAAGATGCAAACTTATCAGTTTAAACCCATGTTTTCTTTCCCCCAAAGCAGACAATCTTTTTGTTTTTTTTTTTCTTTTCAATATATAAGTCCTTTATTGTCCTCAAAGAGCCCAAATTATACTTGTGATCAGGATCTTGTTTCTGGAGCTAGAACACTGAGGCCTCACTCGTCAGCCTGCTGCACGGTTCCTTTCTCAGACACAATGCCATCCAAAACCTTCCTGACATCCTCATTTTTAACTGTTGTAGCTTACTGAATAAGAGCCGCTGAATTTGAAACAAGTTCAATATCATTTCCTTCAAGGATTAATTCATCCTTCTGGGCTTGAGAGACAGAAAAAGCAACACCTGTCCTCATCATCAACAACCCTGCGAATGTATTTCTCACCCAAGAAATTTCGTATTTCAACCAAAGACCCATTCTCCTGAATAACGACTTTGATGGGAAAGTGAGCGTACACAGACCTCATCTGGTAAAGGAAGCCCAGTGTAACTCCCTTGATCACGGTCTGAATGTGAATGCAGATGGTTCTGACAGTGACCAGTTCCTTTCTGTTACCCCATCATTTGTCAACCCGGAGCCTTTTCTTCTTATTTCCAAGAATTCTCAGCATTACATTGATGTGATTAAAGTCCCTCTGCAGATTTCCCCTGGGCCCTTCACAATGACTTTGCGTCCTTCAGAGTGACATCGACATTTTTCTGACAGTCTGACTGCTGAGAATGGTCTTCATTCTTGCAGTAGATGGGGCAAAGAGGAGTCTTTTTGTTTTGTTTTGTTTGTTTTCAAGACAGGGCTTCTCTGTGTAAACAGAGCCCTGGGTATCCTAGACTCATTTTGTATACTAGGCTGGCCTCAAACTCACAGAGATCCTCCTGCCTCTGCATCCGGAGTGCTGGGATCAAAGGTACACATCACCCACCCAGCACAGTGGCCAATCTTAAGACATCATTTTAAGGCAATATTAATGTTTCTAGAACAGCAAGCCTTCTGTAACAAGACGATACATTCAATAGTCACTTTAGAAGATGTCCTCTTAGTGTGACTCAGACAATTTTTGGAAGTTATGTTAAAAATGTGGATGCCAGAATCCATTTTTTTTCCCAGTTTAGGGACCCTGGGCAATCTACCTCCTCGTGTCTGAATTTATTCAACCTCAGTGATCATAACAACCTGAAGTTGGAATAGTAGGCAACTCAAAGGAATGTTTGAGAAATTCCTAGTAGAACAAGCACTCCATGAATATTACTGCATATGACAATCTACATTAGAATAATGCAGTTATCTCGTATTGACTCTTAACCTATCTGTTGGCAGAAGCAGTAGTATTTTCATAAGCAGGGCAGAATCGTAAATGGCACGCCTGTAGCCATCAGAGAGGAAAGATCATACTTAATTGTAATTTGGGAATACTTGCTATTTATCTGGGTTATGTTAATCTAAAATGTTTTTCTGCAACTAAAATCTTTCTCACAAATGTCATTTGGATCCATCTGGTTTGGACAGGCCTTTAAAAATGCCAAACAGTACTACTAATCTGGAACTTCAATAAGGGCAATAAAAATGAAATAAAAATAATTGAATTCATGGAATTATTGAACCATGGAATAAACTACAGTTCTATAACTAGTAAAATTAGACACAAATATATTTGTACAGTACAGCTAAATTTCACCATGATTGTCGTAGTTTGCTTTCTATTGCTGTGATAATACACCATGACTAAAAGTGACTTGGTGAGGAAAGGATTTATTTGGCTTATATATCTGGATTGTAACACATTATGAAGGGAAGACAGGGCAAGGACTCAAGGCAAGAATGACTTGGAGGTAGGAAGTGAAGCAGAGGACATGGAAGAAGCCTGTTCATTGGCTTGCTCCACGTGACTCACTCAACTTGACTTCTCATGTAATCAAAGCCCACCTGCTCAGAGATGGCACTGCCCACTAAGGGCTGGGCCCTCACTCATCCATCATTAATCAGGGTAACGCCCTATAGACTTGCCAACAAATCAATATCAAGGGGCATTTTCTCAGTTGAAATTCCTTCTTCCTAGCTGGCCCTAGCTTGTGTCAAGTTAAACAAAAACTAACTGGGCACTGTTTTTTGCTGATGCCTCATTTAATAAAGCAAAGGCTTCTAGCCTTATATTTGATAATGCTAATTCAACTTTGAAATAAATATGGCCTGCCTAATCTTTTTAATTTCATCATTGATATTTACTCAGTAGTAAGCAATTCTAGCAGACATCCATTAAGTACTCATTCAAAGCACTAAAAAGTTTTGACTGTATTTGCACCTACTGGAACTGAGAAAAAGAAGTTTGAAATGTAATGACATCTCCGTTTTGGAAATGAGGGGTGATCTTATTCAAATTATTTCTGTGGCTGTGCTCTTAAGTACTGTCTGCATGGTTTAGATTGGAACAGGACACTTTATATTCTGGGAATTCTCTTGAGTCCTCTCTCCCTGTGACCAAGGACACAGATTGTATTGCTTGATTTCCCAGCAGCTTTCCATCTTCCAACCTTGCTTCAGCTATCATAACCACAGCACTCCTTTCTTCCAATCTGATGTCAAGGCACAGCACTTGTTCATCTGTTCATTCAAACCAAGTTTTGATACTGAGGATTCAGTAGATCAGAAAGAAGCAAGACCTCCGCTCAAAATGAGAATGGCTTCCATAGACTCAAATATTTGACTATGTGTTCCCCAGTAGGTAAAGTGTTTGGGAAAGATTAGGAGGTTTGACCCTATTGGAGGAGGTATGCCATTAGGGATAGGATATCAAAAGAGTTCCACCATTCCCAGTGTGCCCTCTCTCCACTTCCTCTTTATGGGTGATGAAATGAGGTCCTAGCTCTTCCTGGCAACATGACTTCACTTTACCATCGTGACTTTAACCCTCTGAAACTATAAGCCTAATTAAATGCTTTCCTTTCGAAGTTGTCTTGGTTTTGGTGGTTTTTTTCACAGCAATAGAAGAGTAACTAATCCATATCGACCTAGGAAAAGCAGTAAATCAGTTGGACGTGGTAGTGTACGCCTTTAATCTCAGCATTTGGGAGACCAAGGCAAGTGGATATCTGTGAGTACGGAGCCAACTAGAAATCCCAGTAAGACCTCTGTCAGAAAAGGGAAATAAATAAAAGGAAAAACAAAAGTAGTAAAAGGCATGGAAAAGAAACATACAGCAAGAGAGGAGAGAACGGACCCAGAGCAGTGTGTCATGGCTGACGAGATGTTCAGTGACTACTCAGCAGAGCTGAGCATGAAGCCATGCACTATTTTCAAAAAGTACATTTTACAAGTCTTGATGAGAGAACACCACAGAACATGGTAATGCATCCAAGGACCACCAGGGCGGCCAGCCTGCCTGAAATAAAATGAGGGAGAAGAGCAAGGGGAGGCTAGGGGAGAAGAGGCAATGTTAGAGTTTGTGCGTTATCTTAAGAAATAAACCTTTGGCTTTGAGTCTAAATAAAAAGAAAGGTGATTAGAGAATTTTAAAGAAAGAAATGATAGAAACTGGCTTGACTAAGGCTTAGTAGTAGCACCCGGACAGAAGGGCAGAAGGGAGTGAGGACAGCCTAGGGAAAGATCTTTAATTATTTTAGGTGAAAAATGAGGTGTTTTATCAAAACTAGGGCAATAGGCAGAAGCGATGAGCCTTGTTTGGCTTCCAGGTAGAATTTAAAGATAGTGCTGTTGGCTGGTGGTTGTGGGGGATTCTGCAAACACCAGAGCATGCAGACTGTGGCTGTATGAGGCAAGGTTAAAGTTGTTCAATACTATTCTGTACCTGATGTTGCTTCAAATTTTGGGCGTCTGACACAGGAAGTTTATTTTAGGCACATTTAAGGACAGCATGATTTTGGAAAAATGTTTCCTGGTGATAGTTAATTCAATCTTATGTTTACAGTGAAACTTAAAACATGATTACATTGAATGTCTTTTCAAAGTACATGTGCCCTTTTCCATAAAGATAGGTTTTTTTTCTTCATTATTCTTTTTATTTTATTTTATTTTATTTTTTTAATTTACATTCCAAATCATTTCCCCTTTCCCATTTCTTCCCTCCCCAAAAGTCCCATAAGCCCCCTTCCCTCCCTCTTTTCTCCATTCAACCCCCTCTCGTTACTTTGTCCTGGTGTTCCCCTACATCCAGTCTTTCCAGGACCAGGGGTCTATCCTTCCATCTTCTTAGAAATCTATTGATATGCGGATTGTGTCTAGGGTATTCTGAGATTCTGGGTCAATATCCCCTTATCAGTGACTGCATACCATGTGTGTTCTTTTGTGATTGGGTTACCTCACTAAGGATGATATTTTCAAGATCTGACCATTTGCCTAGGAATTTCGTGAATTCATTGTTTTTAATTGCAGAGTAGTATTCCATTGTGTAGATATACCACATCTTCTGAATCCATTCCTCCATTGAGGGACATCTGGGTTCTTTCCAGCTTCTGGCTATTATAAATAAGGCTGCTATGAACATAGTGGAGCATGTGTCCTTATTGCATGCAGGTAAAGCCTCTGGGTATATGCCCAGGAGTGGTATAGCCGGATCCTCCGGGAGTGTCATGCCCAGTTTTCTGAGGAACCGCCAGACTGCTTTCCAGAGTGGTTGTACCAGCCTGCAATTCCACCAGCAGTGGAGGAGTGTTCCTCTTTCTCCACATCCTCGCCAACAACTGCTGTCTCCTGTGTTTTTGATCTTAGCCATCCTGACTGGTGTGAGATGGAATCTCAGGGTTGTTTTGATTTGCATTTCCCTAAAGATAGGTTCTTTTAACTAAGAAACAGTGCTCAAGGTATTGAGAGATTGACTGAAATAAATATATCAGTCTGAGGGAGCCAGGTATGGCCTGACTTTACAGATAGCTCACAGGTCACCAGGCTACTAACCACATCCATTGTCAGCCTTCTGGGCAGAAAACAGATTCTACATCAATTCCTAGTTTCCCTAATTCTTATCTGTGAGCACAAGAACCTTGCGCCCTCTACAGATGGATTCGGTGTAGGATGATGGCAGGGATGAAGGGAGAGTGAAGAATGAAATTTGGGGATTGCCACAGAAGTGGCTGTTGTTTTTTCATAAACTGTGGTGGAGAGGTCTGTGTGATGAGCAGGCCTGAAGGAATAATCTGGCCAGTTTTGAAAATTTTAAGTTTGCTATGTGCTATCCATCAAAGATTAGGGAGTTCGACACATGAGTCTGAAGTTCAGAAAAGAAGTTTGACCAGAGATAGAAACTTCAGTTCAGTCAATTCTTAATCCACAGAACTGGATGAGATTATCAAAGTATTTGTGAGTATCTATGAATAATAGATGTTTGATAGCTGAACCTTAGGGCACTCAGGGACATGAGAATGGGCAAGAGTGTGCAAAGATGTAGGAGGGAAACCTGGAGAGATTTGTGCCATGGAAGCCAAATTAGAAAAGTTATTTTTGGATCTATGAAATGGTCAACTTAGTGAAATACTGTTGGCCAAATAATCTGAAGAACTGAATAATATCTGGAGCATGTGGTAATAAGACATGATTTCACTAGAATAATTTCAGTGGAGGGTGGAGTGGAGTCAGATGGAGTTCATTCACTGGACAATGGACAGACAAAATATTCCTTCAAGGACCCATTTTAGAAAGCACAGAGGAGACAAGAGAGCATCTGAAAGAGAAAAACGGGATCAAGAAAGGCATTTCTGTTTAAGTAAAAGGAACAGTAGCATTTCTGTTTCATAATTTGAAAATATCAGCAGGGAAAGAAGAGTAATCCATGTTTTAAGGAAGAGACAGGTAGAAACTAAAGAGACCGGAGAATGACCAAGGGCTCCTTGATTAGCTGGTAAAGTGATCAGGCCTGGTACACAGTGGAAAGTTGTCCTTTCCTAACGGTGTAGATAGTTAAAGAGAGAAAGGGCATATGAGTAAAGTATCAATCAGGAAGAAGAATGGGTATGATGCTGGAAGCTGGGTGTGAGGTGAGAGCTTTTAACTGCCTTCTTTTTGTTCAGTGGAATGAGCTAAAGTTACTAGCTAAGTTATAGGACAGAGGTGATAGAGGTTGTGGAGAGAGAATGTATGAAATGATCGATTCAGCAGATAGGAGAGAATGCATAAGATTAAATATTGTTTAATCTTATGGCCAGCCTTGTTAAGCCCAGCAATGTTAAGAACCTGCTTGAGGTCATGAGCATAGATTTGTAGTGAATCTAGGTAGTGTGTGTGTGTGTGTGTGTGTGTGTGTGTGTGTGTGTATGTGTGTGTTCTTCTGATGTCTGGTTTGGGCAGAAGATGGCATTGCTTGTGACTAGGAATGAGTTTAAGCAAGCATGTATAGCTAAGCTAGAGAAATGCAAGCAAACTTAGGATACACAGAAGGAAACATGCATATCATTCCAAAGAACATGTACAGAATGTGTGCCAAATAGACAGAGGATGCTGGGGTAAATGAATGGATTCGAGATATCATCAGTGGAAGGATTGCTGGCATCGGATGAGTGGTGGTCAAGGAATTGAATGGCAAAACAGGTCTTGGAAGAAAGTTCTCTTTTGAAATGGCAAGGGCTAGGGTGTGATCTTGGAGTGAGTATACGAGGTAAAGGAAAAGATGTGTCATTGGCAGAGAATTCTGGAACCTTAAATTATTTTGGTAAGTCCATGAGTGTGTGAGTGGGAGAGTGTGGAAGTGAAGTTACAGTCTTCAGAGGATGAAGAATGAGAGCCAGGGAACACAGGCAGAACACACAGGAGGCTTAGGAAGGAGAGGAAGAGTTTGGAAGATGGGACAGAGTGACAAGCAAGCACAGTGGGTAGGATGGGGGCATGGACACATTCATAGCTTTAGCAGCATCTAGGAAGCTGTATTGTCAGGATTCTGCTAGAATGAGGCTTAGAGGAATATTCTGGGAAGACTTTTAGCACAGAGAGATACTACTGGTCAGGCCAGTCATGATTAAAAGGTTTGGTGTGAAATTTCAGGAGTGGGAAATGTTAAGAGAAAAAGATTACCCAGAGGCACTCTGGAGTTAAGTTTGGATACAAGAAGGCTGGCCTAATGATTGGCTTCAGTGAAGGCAAATGCCATGGCAAATTCACCTCAGGCAGGTTCCGAGGAAGCAGCAGTTGAGAGCTTAAAGAAGAGCAGAGGAAGCTAAGCAGGGTTTGCTTGTTGATCTCCATAGAGTTCCACCTTGACCTCTGCTCTTGGAAGCCTTGATCAAACATGTTCTCAGCATGATTCTTGTGGGAACTACAACCAGATGCTGCTGGGGTTTGAGGAGGTGTCTATATGAGGGGGTAAAGCTGTCACCCCTGTTTGTCACCCTCTCTCCTTGGTTATTTTCTTTGTGTCTTCGGAAGCCACCTGGCCTCTTAGCAGTAGCTGAGATTTTGCCCACTCAGATTCTATGTTCTTTTTTCTTCTTTTGACAACTTTAAGGAATCTTTTCTCCCTTCTGGAGAAATTTTCTCTCTCTCCCCATCTCTCTACTTCTCCAATGGCGAAATGGAGTACCTTAATTCTGGCCTTTTTGTCTCCTAAAATAAGAAACAGAACAGAAAGAAAGATAATCTTGCTTTTAATGTTAACTACTTCAAATTGTGGGGAGCCAGACCCTAGAGATTAAGGAAATGCATATATTAAAGATAACTTGGCAGTTCCATATCAAGAAACAGCCATCACGCTGATAATGAGCATGATCCAGAGCTAAATCTCTCTCTCTCTCTCTCTCTCTCTCTCTCTCTCTCTGTGTATGTGTGTGTGTGTGTGTGTGTGTGTGTGTGTGTGTGTGTGTGTTGCGGGGTAGAGAGAGAGAGAGAGGGAGAGAGGGAGGGAGGGAGGGAGGGAGAGAGAGAGAGAGAGAGAGAGAGAGAGAGAGAGAGAGAGAGAGAGAGAGAGAGAGAGAGAGAGAGATTCTATTGAATCGCAACAGTCCAGGTTATAATCTAGTTTCCTAGATGAGAAAATCCATGGCATGATGGTTAAGTATTGTGTGTATGATATTATGATAAGCATGACATAGACAATTGTCGTTTGTCCCATACTCTGTTCCTTCTCAGCCTTCTCCACCAGAAATGAAAGGTCTTTAAGGACAGGGTGAGATTCCAAAATGTAGAGAAGCAGGTCAAAGGGTATGCACGTGCCTGTGTATATGAGCACACACCCTAAGGAAGTTTTTTGTTCAGGGTGCTACATGGTGGTTGGTCTAAATGGGTCCTTGAACCTTGGTGGATGTACAGAACCATTGGGGGGTTGAGTGAAGGGTGCCTCTGTCCCTGGGGAAAAGACTTGTTGGAGAATTTATGGAATGATATTGTATTTGAGAAATAAGGGAAAGTATGTAACTTGGCCCATGGAGGCTGAGAAGGAAAGTAGAGAGCAGAAGAACCATGTTGTCAGGGAATTGAGAATGAAATTCCTCATCCAAGACAGCAAGGAGTTTGTCAAAAGATGTTATACAAGTCCCTTAGAGTTAGCCATTTGGATTCTAAACACACATTTGTTTTCTCTTTCAAACAGTTGTATTTCAGTGAGATTTCCATTTCTATAAAAAAGCACTAGAGTCTTATTAACAAATTTCATTCACTGCTAAAATCTTGCATTTTGCTATTATTGTTATTTTTTTATCTTATGTGTATATATGTTTGTCGGTTTATATGTCTATGTATCATGTATATGCCTTGTGTTCATGAAGTCCAGAAGATAGTATTGGGTTCCCCAAAACTGGGGCTTCAAAAGCTATGAGCCACCATGTGGGTGCTGGGAATTGAACCGGGCTCCTCTGGAAGAGCAGTCAGTGTTCCTAACCACTGAGCAATCTCTTCAGGGCCCACTTCTAAAAGTTTATCAATATGCAGGAAAGCAAGCAAGCACCTCATGTTGGGAGCAGGAAGCATTAGCAACATAGGGAGATTAAAGGATTGATGAGGAGAAGTTCTGGAATATACCAATATAAATATGGGTGGAGTTAAACTTGGGGTGAAAGGTTAACACTGACTTACCTGAATCAACTCACAATGGCTTATAAACTAAAACATATACACTAGAAGTTGCTGTTGGTAAAAAGAGTCTACTGCTAGCTGACCTAGACTTGATGCATAATGTGCATCCAATTAACATTCAGTAAATACACGATTGAACACTGGATATTGGACCAATTGCTTAAGTCATTCTGAATAGTAAATTAGATATCAATGGAGTAGCAATCAATAATACCTATAGTATCAAAAGCTATTGACCTTTACTGCATGCCTGCTACATGTTCATTATGGTTCTGTATGCATCAGATGTTGTATACAACATACTGTTCTACTTTAAAGGGAGGGTGTCAGGCCTCCAATGAATCACACAGCAACCCATCACATCGTAGTTACTTTCACTTGGGACTTTCTAATGGTTGAAACCATTAGACAGCATTTTATTAACAGAGAGGCGCTAGCTGCCAACAATGGCTGCACTGAGTTTAGAGTTACTGATGTATAGAGTCAGACGAATGCTAATATGTTTACCTCAGAATTTTGCTAGAAATATTTTTAATACATACACCAATTTCCAGACATCTTATTGTTCTGCTGAGCATGGTAAAATTTTTCATCCATAGGAAGGATCTGGGTTGATACGTGCACTGTCCTTTATTGTCAGTCTTGAAAAAAATCCTATTAAAGGGAGCTAATCCAGGCTTTCAACTCCCTTTTTAAAGACACTTTGCGGGGTTGGAGAGATGGCTCAGAGGTTAAGAGCACTGACTACTCTTCTAGAGGTCCTGAGTTCAATTCCCAGCAACCACATGGTGGCTCACAACCATCTGTAATGGGATCGGATGCCCTCTTCTGGTGTGTCTGAGGACAGTGACAGTGTACTCATTTAAGTAAAATAAATAAATATTAAAAAACACTTTGCTTGATATTTTAAAACAGTTAGTGACACATATCTAAGACCTTGTATGTAGATTATGTCTATAAAGAGGTACAGTGTAACATGTAGAAAAGAAGAACAAGAGAGGCTGAATGTTAGGGTATGAGGAAGGACCAATTGCAGGTAATGTGCATGAGTTATGAAGAATTACGAAGAGCTAATTGTATCAATTCTGTCACTGATTCTTCATTTTTGGTGGAGAACAAGTGGATAAAATATATTCAAGAGTGAAAACATGAAATCGAAGTGAAGCTCCCCAGCTTCGGTTCTGAAGGCTTATTCTAATTGTGTAGAAATGTATTGAGTTGTATTGACTGATTCCCATTAGATTTGATATGTGATCTTTTTACTTATTTGCATGTTTTTAAAATAATGGTGTTTATAAAATAAAAAAAAAGTAGGGAAGCATTGTGTCATTAATTAGCATCTGACCTTTGAACCATAATACTTTCTTACTGTAAGAAACCAAGAGATCAGCCACAACACCTCCATTCTTCAATTTTATGTTCAAATGAAAACTAGCTAAGTTCAGTATTCATTTAATACTGCAGAATTCTCTAATATTCACTTTAATATTCTTTTTATCACGTTGGCTCATTTGAGCCTTGTAATTCTAAAAAGCTGAAGAAATAATTTTCAGAGTCTGAGCTATTTCTCACTAATTAGAATTGCAAATAGGGGACATAAGAAGCTGAGCTCCAAAGAGTGAAACAGGATTATAGTGGAGAATGGCAGTCTGAGCTTGGTTTCTCACCCCAAGTCACTGGTTAGTTCATCTTTTATACGTTTAATTTCAAGATTAGGGAAATTAATACAATTGTGTGCTTAACATAGGGCTTAAATAATAAGAAAAATCTGTAGTAAGTTTTAGCTATTATTTAAGTAGCATGTTCCCTTTAAGTTGAACATTTACATTTCAGTAAAACATGGCAATTATATGTAGATAAAATAGTTTTTATATTTGAGATTTAGGTGAATATTTTACTTTAATGAATATTAAGTTAGTCATTAAAGAATCTGTCTATAAAAATAAGTTAGCCACAGGTGTAAGGCTGTGTGGAAATAACACAGAAATGAAGAGAGATCGGATTTTTCATGTCAAATATCAGGCCTCTGAATTGTTGAGTAGGTGACTACTCAAGGAACCAGGGTTTTCTCATACATTTCTCCCACAGTTCTACTGGAATTCAAAACACTTAAAAAATTACTGTGTACAAACCAATATTTTTGTTAGTAAACATATTCTTGAATAAAATATGCCCAGCTCGACTTGTCATTATGGAAACTAGCACTGTAGTTCTGAGATTGCTCAGTCAGCATGGACAAGGCACTTTTCCAGTAGCTGGAGGGATGAAAGCCAAGTTACCATCCTTTAAAGTGATCATTTCCTCTGAATTTTCCCTTGAACTCATATATTTTACCTGCTTCCCTTTAAACATTTACATTTTACTATGGTTAAAGAAATAACATATGTTAGCTAGGTATTTTCTGATGTGTAAAAGTCAGAGTAGAAGGCCTGTAGGATTTACAAAGCAGAGTATCCAGACATATGAACTTGAAATTATTGACATTATGTAGTTGCTAATTGATTTTTATTTTTATTACTTACACAACACCATTTATAGGCTACCCAGGGATAGAAGCCATGCTGTATTGCCTTCTTGCTTAGAACTCCCATCAAACAACTATTAACCAGTAGGTAGCAGTTTGCTTGCCTTGTGCAATATACATATACATATACGTATATATGTATATATGTATTGTGCACAATAGCATTGTACCCCATTCACTATTTCTCTTCCTAACTTCATGACCTATTTGCCCATTGCCCTCTTTTCTATGCTCTTATGAAACTTCAAGAAGAATAGGTAGTAATAAAATATTTTACAGAGCCATTGAGCGTTAGTTACATTCTGACATACACACAAAAGCAACAGACTAGTACATTTTGAAATGATGGATCCATAAAGATAGAATATAGATATAATTTATATTGTTATGTATTGCTTGTTAGAGAAATAGAGGCACATGGCTTCTTCATAGAAGCAGAATGTTCTTATTGTTTAACTACTTGTTATATGTAGGCATCTAAATGGCATATAGAAATAACATTATTCTAAAACTGTAGTACGAACAGTGACGGCTCTTTTGGTGATCAAAGGGCCACAGAGCCTGATGACTTAATACAAGAACCTCAGTCAATATTTGTTGACTGTTTAAAAATCTTCATCTGTTTTATTGTATCAACATTGACATACATGAAACCGTTGTCAAAGATTTATGCTCAGAACACTCCTTAGTTGTGTCTGTTCAAAATCATTGGCAGATGCTCAAACTACTGCTAGAAACAAATCTGTATTTGATGCAGTAAAACTTACAGATAAATATGTAACTGCTGAATCTACACCTCAAGGTGTTTTGTTCAAGTTATGTTACACATCTCCCCTTATAAGTATAAATTCAATAGGAATCTCATCTATATCAATATTGCCACTGAATCTACACATTTAATCAGACTACAGAGCAATCTGTCTCTCTGTCTGTCTGTGTCTGTTTGCCTCTCTCTCTCTCTTTCTCTCTCTCTCTCTCTCTCTCTCTCTCTCTCTCTCTCTCTCTCTCTCTCTCTCTCTCTCTCTCTCTCTCTTACATCCAAACTTGGAGTTCTTCTCACTAATATTAAGATTATTATGTTCTGTCTTGGGCATCATAAGACTTAGACTCTTGTCTGGTGGACCAGGCCATCTGGAATTAAGGATAGTCTATTATTGCCCTTCTTGGAGTTTTTAATGCTACAGTATGAAGAGAACAATCTCTTAACATCTTTATGTTTAGAACCATTTTTTTGTACATTCAGAATACTGCTCAACTGTGTTTAGATAAGCATTCTGTATAATAAAGTATGTAGCAGCTGAAGAAATGGCCCAGTGGTTAAGAACACTGGTTGTTCTTATGGAAGACAAGTGTTCAGTTGTCAGTATCCATGTCAGGCAGCTCACAACTGCCTGTAACCCTAGTTCCAGAGAATCTGAACCCTGATCTCTGTCCTCTTCTGGTCTCTGGGACTGCACATGGTGCACACACATATTCAAACATACAAACATACACATAAAATTAAAAAAAATGAAATAAAACATATAAAACAAGGACTTCTTGGAAGACCAAAGTGTGGAAACTCCTCAGAAGATGGAAAAATCTGCCATGCTCATGGATTGGCAGGATTAATATAGTAAAAATGAGCATCTTACCAAAAGTAATACACAGATTCAATGCAATCCCCATCAAAATCCCAACTCAATTCTTCATAGAGTTAGAAAGAGCAATTCAAAAATTCATCTGGAATAACAGAAAACCCAGAATAGCTAAAACTATTCTCAAGAGTAAAAGAACCTCTGGGGGAATCAGTATCCCGGACCTCAAGCTGTACTACAGAGCAATAGTGTTAAAAACTGCATGGTATTGGTACAGTAACAGACATGTAGATCAATGGAACAGAATTGAAGACCCAGAAATGAATCCACACTCCTATGGTCACTTGATCTTTGACAAAGGAGCTAAAACCATCCAGTGGAAAAAAGATAGCCTTTTCAACAAATGGTGCTGGCTCAGCTGGAGGTCAACATGCAGAAGAATGCAAATTGACCCATCCTTATCTCCTTGCACTAAGCTCAATTCTAAGTGGATCAAAGATCTCCACATAAAACCAGACACACTGAAACTAATAGAAGGGAAACTAGGGAAGAACCTTGAACATATGGGCACAGGGGAGAATTTCCTGAACAGAACTCCAATAGCTTATACTCTAAGATCAAGAATAGACAAATGGGACCTCATTAAATTACAAAGTTTTTGCAAGGCAAAAGACACTGTCAAAAAGACAAAGCGGCAACCAACTAACTGGGAAATGATCTTTACCAACCTTACATCCGACAGAGGGCTAATATCCAAGATATACAAAGAACTCAAGAAGTTAAACTCCAGAGAGGCAAGTAACCCTATTAAAAAATGGGGTACAGAGCTACACAAAGAGTTCTCACCTGAAGAATATCTAATGGCTGAGAAGCACCTAAAGAGATGTTCATCATCCTTAGTCATTAGGGAAATGCAAATCAAAACAACCCTGAGATTCCATCTCACACCAGTCAGGATGGCTAAGATCAAAAACACAGGAGACAGCAGTTGTTGGCGAGGATGTGGAGAAAGAGGAACACTCCTCCACTGCTGGTGGAATTGCAGGCTGGTACAACCACTCTGGAAAGCAGTCTGGCGGCTCCTCAGAAAACTGGGCATGACACTTCCGGAGGATCCTGCTATACCACTCCTGGGCATATACCCAGAGGCTTTACCTGCATGCAATAAGGACACATGCTCCACTATATTCATAGCAGCCTTATTTATAATAGCCAGAAGCTGGAAAGAACCCAGATGTCCCTCAACGGAGGAATGGATTCAGAAGATGTGGTATATTTACACAATGGAATACTACTCTGCAATTAAAAACAATGAATTCACGAAATTCCTAGGCAAATGGTCAGAACTTGAAAATATCATCCTTAGTGAGGTAACCCAATCACAAAAGATCACACATGGTATGCAGTCACTGATAAGGGGATATTGACCCAGAATCTCAGAATACCCTAGACACAATCAGCATATCAATAGATTTCTAAAAAGATGGAAGGAGAGACCCCTGGTCCTGGAAAGACTGGATGTAGGGGAACGCCAGGACAGAGTAATGAGAGGGGGTTGAACGGAGAAAAGAGGGAGGGAAGGGGGCTTATGGGACTTTCGGGGAGGGAGGAAACGGGAAAGGGGAAGTGATTTGGAATGTAAATTAAAAAAATAAAATAAAATAAAAAAAAATTACAGGGTAAAACAAAAAAAAAAAAAAAAGAAAACCACAGGGGAATGGTTTAAATGAGATCATTCAAGAAAGATTAACAGCAATTTGGCCAAGGTGGAAGGTAAGGTGCTCATTTCTGTGGAATGAAACAACTGTGTTTAGAATGATTAATAAAATATATGTGAAAAAATTAAAAAAAAACCCTATAAAAATAGTAGTTATTATCCATATTATGTAGATGAGAAGAGAGAGCTTGGTTAAGAATATACATTTTTTTCTAAGTTACTTAAGCTAGTCAGTGACAAATATGGGATTTAGACACAGATAAGCAAGCTCCAAATTCTATAATATTTTGTCTATACTACATCATACTTGAAGTCTTCTAATAAGAAATGAAAATGAGCTAATGAGTGAAGATACTGTTAAATACTGGACATTTATATACCTTTTAGTTCCATTTGTTTTGTGGCAGATAGCATCATACCCTGAGGACATGTAATATTTTCTTTCATTTTTTCCTCTTCAATATTATTCATATTATTGTTATTATTTATATTTTACCAGGCACTCGTGGCCACATCGTAAAACAAATAATGGATGAATAAAAAAGAAGTCTTTGGTCAAAAAAAAAAAAGAAGGGGGATCAAAATACCCATGGCTCACAGCCAACCAATGGACTGAGCATAGGGTCCCCAATGGAAGAGCTAGAGAAAGAGGACCCAAGGAGCTGAAGAGTTTTGCAGCCCCATAGGAGGAACAATAATATGTACCAAAAAGTACCCCCAGATCTCCCAGGGACTAAACCACCAACCAAAGAGTACACACGGAGGGACCCATGGCTCCAGTTACATATGTAGTAGAGGACGGCCTTTTCATACATCAATGAGAGGACAGGCCATTAGTCCTGTGAAGGTTCGATGCCCCAGTGTAGGGGAATGCCAGGTCAAGAAAGTGGTGGTCGGGCGGTTGGTGAGCAGGGGAGGGGGGATGGGATAGGGGGTTTTCAGAGGGGAAACGAGGAAAGGGGATAGCATCTGAAATCTAAATAAAGCAAATGTCTAATAAAAAAAAAGAAGAAAAACCAAGGACTTCTTGAACATAAGTGTTTATAATATAAGTCATTTTTGTATCCCATTACTAAAACTAATTATTTCAGGCTTCAGATTATTGTGAAATAATATCAGAGGGCACCGAAACTTGTATACAACACATTAAGGAATGAAAATAAAGCAACTTCCTCTCAGAATTAGTTTAAATAAGAGAAAGCCCACATTAATTCTCCGCTCTCTCCCCTTGTCTTCTATCTCTCTGGCATTTCTGTTGTGTTTCTCTGATCAGTCTGTCTCAGTTCCCTGATTTATGTCTGAAATCTGCCATGCCTATCCCCAATAAAAGGCTTTGTTCTGTATTTATTGAACAGTACAGAAAATGTGTTGTAAGAAAGGGAGGTGGGGCTCTTTACAGAAGTCTTTAACAGGGATTTATAAGGGAAGCAGTGATTTTGCTGACCTCAGCTGACCCTGAATGGCAGTCATCACTGAGAACAGAAGTTCCTAAGCAAGATCCACATGTCTTGCGCAAAACTTCGGGTAGATATTTGTTTTGAAGTTGCTTTCATCATGCTGGCTATTTTCAGCAAGTGATTACTGCCCCCCCATATACACTTATACATACATACACAAACATATATATTACACTGGGTTTGAGGAATGGAAGTGTACATAATCTAAAATTAAGCCTATGCTGGGGTTGTAAAACCTTATTGCATGGGAACTTCAAGGCATAGTAATGTTAGTTATATTATTCCCTTAAAAGGTAGTTAAATGTAAACAGGCTGACTATAGCAGGCTAACTATATAGTCTTAATCAATCTCAAAACATGTTATTAACTTGGCTGCGAAGTCCAGCAAACATTCAGTCTTTTGGAGATCAAGAGATATTTTAATAAAAATATATCACTGCAATAAATATTTCAATATTATTCTCATAAGGCAAATGGGATATGGACACTCATATTTGACCTCACTGCCATCTGCCCTGCTGTTACTTTCCTTTAGATTTGTCTGGCTAAGCTGTACTACAGTACCCATGAAGGCTATGATGAAGCTTTGAGGATGAAGGAACTGATGTTTATCCATCAGGGTGTAGATCAACCCGCAGCTCCAGGGACCCTAATCTCTGCATCCTTTCCTTACCAAAACAGTGAATGTGAAGCATTTAATTGGTGGTCTTACATTTTTCTGTTTGTCATCCTGTTGTTTAAAAGGACATCTCTTATGTTTCCATTGTCATTGTTTATACATGTTACATCAGACATTATAGTCAGAGGGTTGAGAGGGTCAGTGAATGGTCCTAAGTCACAATGCTGGTATTTAGAATCACAGGGACAGTCTTTCCTTTAACCTCAGCAATATCTTACTACTTCTGAAATTAACCATAACCTATAAAAAGGAAATAAATATAAGGAAAAATGAAAAAAGAAAAAAAAAGCTTAATAATTACATTTAAATAAAAAACACCATCCTTCTTAACATAGAGACAGAAAGACTTCTAGCAACTTTTTATGAACTCAGTAACAGCTGGAACTGTCAATCACCATTTGGGAATTCTTTTTACTGGATATTCATCTATTTTCTTTCAGATTTGCTGCATTTTATTATATGGTTTCACTTCACCCTGCACACTCTGGTGTACAAAGCATATCAGCTCACTGTTTAGCCCACTATTTCCAAGTTTAAATAGTTCTTAGACTTTGTTTTTAATTCTTGATATTAAAATTAAATTTTTTTAAAAAAACATTTGTTTGTTAGCATCTTGCGGCATTAGTATCTGGTGAGAAGGAACTGTTGTACCAGTAAAGTATAATTACCATCTATTAATCAACTCTAGGAAGCAAGGCCAATAACAAAACTGTTGGGAGCGCACTTAGCATCGTGCTGTGCTGAGATGAAAAAGGATGAAATGTCCTCAGTGAATCATTGGCGTGTTTACAGCATGCATATACACATGTTCACAGGTATTGTGATTATGCTGTCGTTAAAAATGAAACTTCACGAAACAAAGTAAGTAGCAAGAGCTAGACAATGGAGTTCCTTAATTCAGATAGATGTTGAATCTATTCGATGTTTCCTGGTAACTAGCAAAAAAAGACAAATGTTCATTTGAAATGTAAATAAAGAATATATCTAAGAATCAATAAAAAAAGATAAACGTTGAACTATGCTTCATTTTCAAAATGAAAGGACAATAAAAGGATGTAGCCGGCCTTCATGTGTTCTCATTTTCTAACACGGCAATAGATAACAGAGAGAATAGACTCAAAGCCATGAATGCTGCTTGGATGGTCATCCTATATCCACCTTATGCAAAAACCAAATGTATAGTGAGCGATACTCCATAACGCAATGAAGTCTGTTCTGCAGGGAATAGTGATAACATGTTCCAGACGCGAAGCTTTCTAATGACCTCACCACGTGTCTATCCTGATACCTGAGGAATGAATGTTTAATGTCTCAGATAAATAAATTGTTCCAGAAAGTTCTTTGTTTCAGCCAAACTCAATAAGCTTGTGTTGAATGTTCTAATGAATGCAGAAACTAAAGTGTTATGTTTTGATATGGGAAGAACAATTAGTCCTCAAACACATGAGCAAGAATCCCTGTTGAGAAAATTCTAGAACCTGCCTTGTGTTTCCACCCAAACATGATGGCTGCCTGTTCTCCATACTTGTCTCCATCCTGGTCCCTGAGCAGTATGAAACATATTTATCAAAGATGAAATGTCCTGTGAAATGTGGCCTCTGTTGCCAAGTGCCAGTGTCACTAAGGCTCCTATGGGAAGTTTCTTCTGTAGGAAAAGCCCCTGCAGGGGTCTTCAAAAGAAGTACCCATAGGACTTAGCCGAATAGTTAACAGCAGTGAATGTAGTCTCAGGAAGTGAACTGAGCTGTACAGTAACATGGAATTGTTTGTCACTGTGCATTCTCATAATAACTGCAATGATCTTCATGTTTATAAGGTAAAATAGCTTGAAGTCAATTAATGATAAGCTGCCATTTATTGTGTCTATTAATTAGTTCATTAATTGTGTGTGTGTGTGTGTGTGTGTGTGTGTGTGTGTGTGTGTGTGTGTATACAAGCATAAGCATGCCACAGCAGACTTGAGGAGGTCAGAGCAATTTTCAGGAGTCTCTTCTTCTACCATGTGGAATCTAGTGATTAAACTCAGGTGTCAGGCTGGTGGCAGTCACCTTAACTCCCCAAGCCATGTCCACATGCTGTGTTCCTATTTCTGACAATATGTATCAAACAAATTCTGTTTCTGACTAATTCTCTTTTTAGATAAAAGTTCCAAAGCCAAGACATTAGTGTAAGGGCTTCTTAGCATCTACTTGCTATGGCTAAAATATTTAAGAACTTGCGGTTGGAAATCCTCCTCCCTCTTATCTCTAGCTAGCAGTACCATTTTAAAAAGTTTAAATTTGTTTTAACATGTAATAAAGACAGGCATCAGTTTTTTTTTAAGAAAGCATTTAAAAGTTAAAGTATTTAAATAGAAAATTCTAGTGATGTAAAAGTGATTACCAAAAAAAATCTTGTGTGTGTGTGTGTATGTGTGTGTGTATGTGTGTACGTGTGTGTGTGTATGTGTGTGTGTGTGTGTGTGTGTGTGTGTATGTGTGAACATGTGTGTGTAGGTCACAGTTCTATATCAGGAGTCTTACTTAATTGATGGCCGGCTTACTTTTTGAGATGGGTTCTGTCACTGAACTCCATTGATTTCACTTCGCTAACTGGCCTATTATCTCCAGAGAGCCTGCTGTGTATCTTCCCCTAGCAGTGGGGTTACAGGTACACTCAGCTTCTTACACGGATGCTAAGGATATGAATGCAAGCTTTCATACATACACGGCCATCTCTCCAGCCTGAATATCCTGTTTTTAAATCGAAAGAGATAGACTTTCAGGAGAGCAAACAGTGAAGTGATGCCTCATGCCTCTGATCTTGGAAGGAAGTTCGCAGAGTAGGTCATCACAGAAAGTCACACATAGTTGTTAGTCATAACCAATCATCGGCCTCAGCTTTCTGATTACATGACCTCACGTTTTAGAGAGGAGATGACTTTGGCAGAGCAAGTCTTTGTTTCATTGGTAGATCTAAAACATCTGGAAAAAATATCTTCAAACCCATTCTCCAATCTCATTAAGATGAAATCCTGATGTGAAAAAAAAATCTTATCATTATTACGACTGTTAACCTTTTATTTCAAAGTAATTAAGTAAGTTGTTATGAATCATTAGTCATGGTAAAAGTCTTTACATGTTTTCTTCTTTTTAGGTAATTTATTTTATCTTTAATTGGCACATTATAATTTCACAGATTTATGGGATGCAGGGTGAAGTTTCAACATGTGTTTAGTTGTGTGAATGATTGATGAAGCTAATTACCTTATCTATCACCTCAATAATGATTATTTATTCTGTTGAGAATGTTTATTCTGTCAAGAAGAATCATTTCTCCTGTCAATTTAAAAAACTATTTCTTTTCTCTCTAATTGCTACAATGCACCCATTGGCCAGTGTCTTCCCATCTGACCCTCTTCTCTACCTTCCCCAAGCTCTGGGAAACAGGATTCTCCTCACAGTTTGTGTGAAGTCAGCCTTCAGATTGCACACGAGAGGGACATGTACATCTAGCTTGATTCAGTTAATAGAATTCTCTGTAGCTTTGCTCACGTCACAAATTCAAATTACACTTGTATGAGTGAACAATAGTTTTACTGTGTATCTTTTCAAATCCATTCTTCCACTATGACCACCTGAGAGTTTTACCACTTAGCTACTATGAGTGATGTTGTTCTGAACATAGGGGTGCAGAGATCTTTCTATCATACTGATTACATTTTCTTTGGCACCCCCAGTAGTGAGACAATCGGGTTATATAATAGTTCTGTTCTTAAGCTTTTTGAAGTCCTTGTGCACTTCGAGATAACCTCTGACAATGTGGCTTGCAAACATTTCCTCTCATTATCTAGGCTGTTTTCCCTTTGTTGGTTGTTTCCCTTGCTGCTTGGAAGTTTCTCTGTGTGACCTGATGCCATTCTTCTACTTTTTATTTTATTGCTTATGTTCTTGAGATTAATCTTAAAAATCTCTGTACAGTCCAATGTCATGAGACATTTCCCCACACTTTGCCTAATAGGCTTATAGTTTCAGGTCTTATATTTAAGTCTTCAATGCATTTTTGTGTTGTGTTTTTGTAACTGGTGAGGTACTGAAACTTACTTCACTCCTTTGTAGATTACTGAAACAAAGGGATCATTGTTTCATTTCTTGAAAAGGTTATCTTTTCCCAAATGGGTGTTCTGGATATACTTGTCAAAAACCAATGGACTGTAGTACATTTATTCATTCCTGGGCTCTCTGTTCAGTCCTGTAAGGCCATGTGTCTTTCCATGTCCATTCTACACTGCTTGGGTTGCTCCATCTTTGTTATATACTTTAAGATCAGTTTTGGGTATTTGGGGTCTTTTTTTGATTTCTTGAATTTTAGGAGAGGATTTGTAAAAGTGTGTATTTCTGTGAAGAATGTCATTGGTACTTTAACAAATATCACATTGAATTTATAAGTCACATTTAGATAGAGATAACATTTTTTTTCAGTGTTGTACGTAGATTTTAGGGATTTGGGTAGGTAGAAACTGGATTTGACAGTATTATTAGAGTCTAAGATTTTTTTTTTAAAGAAAAGGCTCTTGGGATCTAAATTCATCTGAAGTATAATACTATCGTTGCAGAGTTGTGTAACCTTAAACATGGTCTTTTGGCTTTTAGTCACTTTGTAAAAGAGTTTTTCTATCATTTATTTAAAAATGAGATTTATTGAAAAACTGTATATTTGATATTAGAGTTTTGACTTTAGCCATCACAGTAAATCATTTAGAATTACTGTTTTTATTTTCTCATTAGAAAACACTTATATGCTTTGTGTATATGTATGTGTGTGCGTGCTTTGTGTATGTGTGCATATGTATGTATGTGTGTGAATGTGTCCTGGGCATGCCTGTGCATATGCAGAAGCCAAAGAAGCACACCCAGTGTTTTTCTGCACTGTTCTCTGCCTTATTCCTGTGAGGCAGTCTATCATTTGGAGCTAGGTTACTTACCAGCTAACCCAGGCTCTGTTCTGTCCCCTGTGAGCGCCAAGTTCCAGACGGTGTGTAGCAATGCCTAGCTACTTAAATACAATGTTTAAATTATTATTTTAATACTTTAGGCATGTAGGTACTTTGCCTGTATCTATATCTGTGCACTACATGTGTGACAGGTACCCATGGAGGCCAGAAAAGGACATGGGCAATCCTGGAACTGCAGTTACTGATAGTAGTGAGCTGCCTTGTGTATGCTGGGAATTGAACCTAGACCCCTGAAAGAGCAGCTAGTATTCTTAGCCACTGAACTGTATCTCCACTTCTGACACCCAGCTTTTTATGTGGGCGCTGGAAGTGCCAGGGTCTAAACTTAGAGCCTTAGATCTAAACATGGAGGCTCTTTCCATTCCCATGTTTCTATACTTCTTAATTAAAGAGGTTCAAGGTTGATAAAATGAAGTTCTCTAAACCTGTTTCTAGTGTGCAATTACCATTGTGCCTCTCTCTCTCTCTCTGGAGAGTCACCTTTCTGAACCAAAGTAGCGTCCCGTGAACCCCAAAAAAGTAAATAAAATTAAAAAAGAAAGAAAACAAGAGACAAGACATGAGTGTGTCTGCTGCGGGTTGGGTTTGAATATGCTTAGCACACTGCCTTCTTATAATTTCTCTGCTTCTAAGCCTGACTTCTTCTTCTCTCAGAATGGACTCAATGCTCTCCATCTGGCAGCCAAGGAAGGCCACGTGGGCCTCGTGCAGGAGCTGCTGGGAAGAGGGTCCTCCGTGGATTCTGCCACCAAGGTACTGTTCGTGTTTCACAATGAGGAAGAGAGGGGTTTTTGTTTGTTTGTTTTGTTCCTTTTTTTAATTTATATATTTTGTTTGTTTGTTTTTGTTTTTGAAGAGGTTTAGAGCTTTTTTCAGTTATTCAGAAGTCTGCTAAAAATCATGGACTACTCAGGAATAAAGCTGAAACCTTTTTCACTACTCTGCAGCATTGAGATCATTTTATTTCAGGACTTAGAAGTGAGACTCGAGAAGTCTGGAAGCCCAGATCTCATTCCTCAACTACTATCATTCACCAAAAAAAAAAAAAGCCTAGATCCCTAAGATCCTCTGGAAACACTTGCACCCGTTTGCTTCCGGAGGATCCGGCTATACCACTCCTGGGCATATACCCAGAGACTTTACCTGCATGCAATAAGGACACATGCTCCACTATATTCATAGCAGCCTTATTTATAATAGCCAGAAGCTGGAAAGAACCCAGATGTCCCTCAACGGAGGAATGGATTCAGAAGATGTGGTATATTTACACAATGGAATACTACTCTGCAATTAAAAACAATGAATTCACGAAATTCCTAGGCAAATGGTCAGAACTTGAAAATATCATCCTTAGTGAGGTAACCCAATCACAAAAGATCACACATGGTATGAAGTCACTGATAAGGGGATATTGACCCAGAATCTCAGAATACCCTAGACACAATCAGCATATCAATAGATTTCTAAAAAGATGGAAGGAGAGACTCCTGGTCCTGGAAAGACTGGATGTAGGGGAACGCCAGGACAGAGTAATGAGAGGGGGTTGAACAGAGAAAAGAGGGAGGGAAGGGGGCTTATGGGACTTTCGGGGAGGGAGGAAACGGGAAAGGGGAAGTGATTTGGAATGTAAATTAAAAAAATAAAATAAAATTAAATTAAAAAAAAAAAACAAAAAAAAACATTTTTTTATTATTTGCTTTCGTTTATGTAGGTCTTTTTTAGCACCTAAATATTTTAAATGATATTAATAAAATCATTAGTTTGCTCAAAAAAAAAAAAAAAAGAACAAACGACCAAACATACAAACAGCGACGTTAAACCAACTCAGCTGAAATAGTGTTGCTCCCCACCCCCCCCCAAGTGGAAACAAGCAGTCTTCTTTATGCTTTGGTTAAGTTGATGTGTCTTTCTTTGGATTCGTCCTGTTAGATATGAGTATACCAGACACTTTGTCCTGTACTGAGAGAGAACTTTTGGGTCATGGATTCAATTACCAGAATTATAAAACTATTTAATGTAGTTCACAGTATTTCCCTCCCTTGAATTGTACATGCTAGCATAAATATTCATTAAGCCCACTACGTTTTGGTTGCTTAAATGACATTTATTTCTTTTATTTTCCTCCTAATTTCTACTGATGTTTCCCTCTTTTCAACTACCCTCCACTACCTTTTCTTTCCCTGTCCAACCCCTGCCCTCCCTCTTAACTGGGAACAAAGTGCTTGGGGTCAAACCCAGGGCCTTGCACATGCCAGAAAGATGTGCTATAACCATTCTGCAATTCTTGTCTTCCTGAAATAAGGATCTCAACTGTGGATCCCAGGTGGTCTGGGACCCCAAGGATCCCTTACTACAGGGATTTCAGATGCACTCTACCATGCTCAGGTTTGATTAACTTTTAATCCTAGATTGGAGTTGTAGAATTTTCAAGAGAAAAAAAAATCTTTGAAAAGAAGAAGAAGGAAGAACCCATAAATGCTGAGTGGATTGTGGGTCTACAGTGAGCTTCTAGCAAAAAGACAGAATAAACTTTATGGTTTGAAATCTATGCTTTTGTTTGTTTCAATTTTTTTTGTTTTTATGATTTCTCTTAATCACATTTTCATTTTCTTGATCAGTGTTCACTTGTATCATAAATTCTGATGTAGCATGTGATAGAAATTGTAAGTAATTTCATGGTTGGTCCAGAACTTACTTTTTAATTTCTAAAATATTCTGAGCAAAACCACATGTCTTTGTAGGTAGAAACATAACTGTAGATAAAGTTTTTCCATCTTGAGAGTCTCCAGGTGCTCTTTTGAAAGATTTATTTTATAAATTGTGTGTGTGTGTATGTGCGTGTGCATACATACATATATGTGCAGGTGCCCAAGGAAACCAGAACAGGACATCCAGTGTCCTGTAATGGGTGTGGTTGTAAGCCACCTACTGTAGGTGATGGGGTCTGTGTGCTCTTAACTACTGAGCCGAGTCACCAGTCTCTCTATTTATGTTTGCACAGCTAATGAACAATGTCTCAATGAACAGTTTTAAAGTGGTTTTATTTTGCAATCAGGTTGTTTGTTTTGTTTTGTTTTGTAAAATCCCTTCAACTCTATAGGACATTGTCATATGCACACATATCCACAAACTGTGGCTTTGTTAAAACCCAGTCCTCCTATTGTCACAACAGAGCACTAATATTACAAAAGAAAGTAAAGTGAGATGCTAGAAGATATTTCCAACTAATTATTTAAAAAAAAAGTCCTTTGCAAGGTGGGCTTGGGGAAAAATGAATGGCTTACCATGACAAAGTGCAGATTTTAATAATTTGAAATATGAATAAACTTGAAAATGCTTGTATATTTTGATTTCTATGCAGTTTGGAAACCTGTAACATTTTCTACTCTGTTTTAACAGAAGGGAAATACTGCTCTTCACATTGCATCACTGGCCGGGCAAGCGGAAGTTGTCAAAGTTCTAGTTAAGGAAGGAGCCAATATCAATGCCCAGTCGCAGGTATTAATTACATTCACATTTTCTCTGCTGCGAATATATAATATGGCTTTTTGGTATTGTATTTAATGTTTTTTGTTTTTTTGTTTTTTTTTGGTTTTGGGTTTTTTGTTTTGTTTTACAAATTATACTTTTACTTATTTTAGACAACATATTCTATAACATTATAGAGTTAAGCTTCTAATTTCTAAACACTTGGCTAAAGCTAGTCCATCATTGTCTTTATGTACTTCACAAACAAAAGGCTCTGATGACAGAGACCTCTGTGAAGTGTAGTTCGTGAAAGTTCTGTGCCGCCTCATGCTGTTTGCTCCTGTAATCTAAAACATTATCCAAAATCCAGCATCCCACCGGGAAAGCCTGCTGTGATGCAGGACTTCCATACATTGTTATCTCATAAACAACTTCACTAAAATACTGAGGAAAAACAGGCAGATTGCAACCCTACAGCTTTATGATATACATAACCATAAAAGCAAATTCATAATCCTATTGAAATTAAGAAAAAGAAATAATAATTAAGATAAATCACATGGTAAACCTGACTCCTTTTTTTGGGGGGGTGGGGTAGAAACTATGTGTGCATGATACTTTCCCTCCCCCTCATTTTACTCTTGGTATCTATGATGCCTATGGGTAGGAATTGAATTATGTATCTTTTTAATAAAAGTCCACTCCTTTCAAATGTGGGAAGCCCTGTGATTGATACCATATTAAAAAACAAAGGAAAACAAACAATCCAAAAACAGGTATCTTTCTATTTGGTCTATTTGGTTCTGTTTCTTTTTTTATAGTGTTAATCACACATTATTGCTTCATGAGATATTGGCAGCTCATTTTTTATTGGTTCTCTGAAACATCCCCTAGTTCGTCTTTGTGTAGCAGTATCTATTCCCTGTCCTGTCCATTCCTCATTCTGTCTACAGCGATATAATTGCATGGATGACACACATTCCAGACCAGGAAATGCTAAAGATAAGTGCTGTAATCAGCTTAGTTTTTTTTTTCATTTTGATTACCGGGATTAATAAATCCATGACTTATACGTCATCCATTTTTGTCTGTGTACTGTTATGATGTTTCGATTAATCACTTTTATTTTTGTTTGCAACTCAGACTTTCAGCTAAATTTGCATCAGTGGATTACTAGGAATTGAAAACGTACTTTAGTGTAAACCTTTAATAAAACTATTTGATGATTGGTACCATTTTAAAAACAATGTTGTGTTCTATTAGGTACTGCAGCACCTTAGGTCTGAAGACACAGGATGTCACAAAACTGCCCTGCTCTGATAACTGCCCGGTGGGTGTGAGCCAGAAGTGTCAGTTTAGTGGTAGAACAGTTGTCCAGCAGGCAGGCAGCTCTGGGCTCCTTCCCAAGCCCTGCAACACAGACATTTCTGTATATAGCAAAATAGCATTCTTTTACTCTATGGCAGGAGTTCTCAAACATTCTCCTGCAGGGTAATCACCTGCAGAGCTTGCTAAAACAGGTTTCTGGGTCTCACTTCAGTTTCTGGATGCTCTGGAGTGGTTAGCTCTCAGATACGGGTGCTCTCAGTCAGGGAGCCATGCTTGCTTCAGAGGACACGAGAGATGCCTGGCAAGTCGCATACCACAGGACATGTCTCAGTGAGCTGTGAACTTACAAAGCAGGGAGCTGAAAGCAAATAATGTTCAACTGGGCAACAGGGTTTTCCTTAGGATGACAGGACACTAACCTGCCAGGTTGAGGTTTCTGTCTATAAAAAGAACAGGGCTGTGTTCCTCCAAATGACTCATTGAGCCCAGTGATGTGACAGAAGGTGAAAATTGGCAAATGTTGCCAAGTAAACGCCTGTTAGAAGCTATGATGTTAGTTATTGCGAGGTGGTTTGTAGGCTTTGGGGACAACACGAAGATAATTAGCCAAAGTTATCTGAACATTCCTGTGTTTCCGCACTCACTGAAGCCTTTTCTTCTTGTGGTCCTAATCGTGTCAGCTTTCAACAGATCTTGAAAGAAGGCTGATGTCATCACTATGAGATAAAAATTATCCGTATTCGTGTAGCACACTGTTAGCTCGATGATTCAAATGGCAGGGAATCCCTACAGAAAGCTTCAAATGGGAGGTTTTTTTTTGTTATATTGTGAGAGAATTTATAAGTGAGAAAAATTAATCAGATTTTAAGATTTTTTTTTCTAAATGCCTAGCTCATTTGGTGAGGCTGATGGCATTTTTGAACTTAGATACCCACCATTATTATGACTCATATTTTATGACTGATTTTAAAAGAGATGTTTATACAGGCAAGTTTACTGTCTTGCTGATGGGTCTTAGCAAGTTTGAAAAGGCACGGATTTAAGGCCATGGATGCTGGCATGAATCTTCCCTCATTTTTATATCCTTCATTCTTATCTAACTGAGGGCATATATGCATCCACCCTTTGGTGTTAGATGAATGGGTGGGGATAGACTCAGGGAAATAGAACAACCATTCCCTTTTAACAACCATTAAATGGATGCCGGATTCCCAGATTCACAGCATAAATACTCAATTATATATGCAAATGTATGTATGTATCCATCCATATCTATCTATCTATCTATCTATCTATCTATCTATCTATCTATCTATCTATCTATCTATCTATAAGCTGAAAGACAATAGAAGGTTAACAGGAACCATTGTGTGGCATTGCCCATCTACTTTGCATTGAGCTCTGTTCAGTATTTTTGTAACCGTAGCTAACAGTGGCATAATCCCTTGATAACTCTTTTAACCAGGAGAAAGGGCTCTTAGGTTACAAGTTCTCTCTGTTCTGAAGTAGCGTTTGTTTCCTTATGTTCTTTTTTTTTTAAAGTAAGGTATGTCTTCATGGCTTCCAGCAAACTCAGCTGAATCTGAACTTTCCACTTACCCTTCACCAGTGGGGTGTCTTCTCTAGCACCAGACTGTTAGGCATACCGTGACTCTTCTCCCTGAAGACTAATTGTTTTATGTATGATTTGGACAAAAAGAATGAACTTGAAACTTATTAGTCTCAATAGCATGAGACAGTGGAGCCAAGTTCACTGGGTGATAGACAGGAGCCACAATGTTCCCAGAGCCTTTAATTTCTTGTATCAACAGAATAATCTAACTGGTTGGACCCAAGCAGAGTTCCTTTCTCTTTCATAGCAGGAAGAAGTTTTATTGTCTTGGGCAGCAGGAATTTAGATTTTAAACAGAGGTACACCCAAGGAAAGCTCTCTCTCTGTCTCTGTCTCTCTCTCTGTCTCTCTGTCTCTGTCTCTGTCTGTCTCTGTCTCTGTCTCTCTCTTTCTCTCTCTCTCTCTCTCTGTCTCTCTCTCTCTCTCTCTCTTTCTTTCTCTCTGAAGATTTAAAGTAGGCTCCTGTCCATTTAAAACTCTGGATTATTTCTTTTTCCAGATAATATGGAATGATGAGAAAACACTTTTATGAAAATAATGAAAAATTGAAATCTTTTAAAGCTTAAAGCCATGATTAAAGTAGGATGCCTGGGTAAGCAATCACCTGTATTGTGTTGCTCAGTGGGAGGACACTAGGCTAGCAGGCATGAGCCATTATGGTTCTATCTCCAGCATAGGCAAAAGGGGAAAGAAATGTGCACCACCCTCACAATAACAACATCAAGGCGGGGCTTCTTTTCAGAGAACAAATAACAGCATCACTGAGGGAGAAAGGAGCACAGGGCAAAGTAAGTTTCATAACCAGGAGTGCCACACTAGAAACGGAGACTGTGTGTGCCTGGGGTCCAGCATCTGGGAACCGCTGCTTCCCTCTGTGTTTGCTGAGGCTGAGCCAGTTACTTAAGCTCTCAGTGGCCCCGTGTCTCAGTGTCTCACCTCTAATCTAGCAGTAGTAGCACTTGTTTTGTAGAGTTGCTACAAATGTGAGATAGATGCGAAGTCCTGGCCGGCACTGAATACAAAATGAATGTCATCTGTGGTTCTAATGATTAGGCATATTGTGTTATCTACCTCCATTAGTGTAAAGTGAGAGACAGGGGGTTGAGGCTGCAGACAATGCCATCCATAATTTTTATTTTATTTTATTTTATTTTATTTTATTTTATTTTATTTACTGATTGTCCCTTGGATTTGAAAAACTGTTTTTCTCTGGGTTAGGGTAGAGAGAAATATATAGTTTACCTTTAGTAATTAGGAGTGTGGAATTTTCCTTGCCATAACAGCTTTGAAACATGGGGCATTAAGCTGACTGTTCAGAAAAAGCACTTGATATAAACAGGCAGAGAAAAATTTGAATACGGTCAGTGCGTGCACCAAGTGCCCAATACCATTACACAATGGAAGCATAGTGCCCGGTCTCTGTTTTATTAACTTTTGTCCTTTAGTTTAGCTCTGATGTCTGTCTGTCTGCCTGCCTGCCTGCCTGGTTCAGTTTTGTGTGTGTGTGTGTGTATTTGTGCGCATATGTGTGTATCTATCTGTGTCTTTCTGTCTGGTTGTACGTGTGTATATGTGTGTGTGTCTGTGTCTCAGTATGTCTGTGTCTCTCTGCGTATATGTGTGTTCGTGTGTGTCCTTGTATGTGTATATGTGTCTGTCTGGTTAAGTTGTCTATGTGTGTGTGTCCTTGTGTGTTTGTCTGCCTGTGTCCATGTGTGCCGTGCATGGAGTGTGTTTAGAGGAGAGAACAGAGGGTCCTTCTGTATCATTCTCACCACATTTTCTTGAGAGAGGGTCTCTTACTGAACCTTGCTGGCAGTGAGCAAGTCTTAATGATCCTTTGTCCCCAATCCCTACAGTACTGGGGTCATAGGCACAGCAATAGCCATCTTTTTTATGTGGTTACTGGAAGTTTGAATCCAATTCCTCGTTTTCTTGCATAGCAAATTCTTTTCCCACCAGACCATCTCTTCAGTCTCTTCATTAACTCTTGGCAATTAAACCAACAGATCCAAAAAGTGTTTACGTTTTATTTCGTTATCTCTAATAACTGGTTGTAAAATTCTCTATTGCCTTATTAATACCTATATTTTTGTTTGTTAAATATTAACATGATCTCAAAGATTGTCATACAGAATAATGGGATTCACTATGGCACCCCGACACACACCTCAGACTTTGCTCATAGTCACCCCATTGTCCTCTTGTGCGCTCCTTGTTACCCTCCCTTGTGTCTTTCCTCTTCTTCTGTTCCCTTCTCCCCTCTATGTACACCTCCTATTTTCATGTCATATGTATTTGCTCTATGATCTGATCACATGGAGTTTTTAAACCTTGTATATATGGAGCCAATCTGCTTATGTCCAGCAATGGGAGTCAAGACGCTCCTCGTCTCTTCTGCATGAGTGCATGTTTTAAATGTAAATCAAGGTCCCTTATGGAGGCAAGTCCCTGTTGTTTTACTTTCTCTCTTTCAATTATTAGCCCAGATTACTCTCCTGAGAGGATTCTAGTTTTTTTCCTAGATGTATTTCAATTCTTAACCCCCATTACCATCCCTCATGTGACAAGGAAACAATTTCTGATAAAACTGTTTGTTTACTGATATTCATAACCTTCAGTTGATTGAGAAAATGACTCAAATGGTGTACATCACTGAAAAATCAGTCATTTGTTCTCTGCCCCCTGGTTCTGTAGTAGACTCTGTTTGTGGCCCTGCTGCAGGATTCTGTCACAGTCTCAGACAATGGATACGTTTTCCAAGAGTATACATACACACTTTACGCCATTGGGACAGGGAAGCACCATTTGTTGACAGATCAAATTCCAGTTCTAGACATTGTAAAAGTACTTATATCAAAACAGATTCATCCCTTAGGAGAAACAATGTTTATGGTGTTCACATAGCCCATGATAAAAATCCATCTGAATGTCAATGGAAATCCCTTATGATCCACTGGTCTTGTGTAGGCATCATTATTTGAAAGCATAATAATAATTATCATCTCATTAGCTTTGACAACTATTGTTTTACACAGTCACATTCCAGAAATATACCTAAATAGATTTACTCTGTGTGTGTGTGTGTGTGTGTGTGTGTGTGTGTGTGTGTGTGTGTTGGGAGCAGGTATATTTTGCAATTAATGCCTCCAGTCAGTGTTATGGATAGTCACTAGTTTTTTCTGGTTTTTGCCTCAAGAGCATTCTTTTTTTTCTGCTCCTCAAAAGAAGAATTCAAGAACACTCTTCACAAAAGGAGTGGGCCGAGCCAAGCAGCAGCAGCTGGATTCCACCCGGCAGGGGGCCAACTCTTCTCCCCACATTATCCTGTTATCCCTTCCATTCTGTCTCTCTCAGGAGTAAGACATGCTTTTCTTGGAAGCCCATTATACCTTGAATACAGTCTGTTATAATTAGATGTATAGGAGTTGAAGGACCTCGTTCTCTAGCACAAAGAGAAACAACACTCTGTTCTCCTGGCAGGAGGTCCAGAAGTTTGTTTGACAAGGCTGGAGTTGACCAATGATTTTGGGATCGTGATCTGGTCCTTCAGGACTGCTGTGGTCTGAATTTACCACTATCAGTTCTGTTCCTTGTGTCCTGTTTTGAGTGTCTGTTGGGAGTCCTTCCTGAACCTATTTGGCTTGAAGCAGGGCAAAGAAAATAGATTTCTGTTAGACTTAAAAAATCTGACTTTGAATGAAAGGGTAGGAAGTGAGTTAGGGATAAGTATGTCCGGTCATGGGTGAACTTTAGAGGTGAACACAACTTCTTAGACTTTGGGGCCCAAGCTGTAACTTTTATACTGGGATCAAGTATTTTATACAGCCAGATTTATTTTTTAAGTAAATAAAGCACTTTCTAAAGGAACAGGTTGGTTTTTTCTTTCATTTTTTAAATTAGATATTTTCTTTATTTACATTTCAAATATTATCCCCTGTCCTGGTTTCCGCTCTGAGAACCCTCTATCCCACCCCCCCTCCCCCTTTCTCACCAACCCACCCACTTCCCTGCTCTGGCATTCCCCTACACTGGGGCATCAAGCCTTCATAGGATCAAGGGACTCTCTTTCCATTAATGTCCAACAAGGCCATCCTCTGCTACATATGCAGCTGGAGCCATGGGTCCCTCCATGTGTACTCTTTGGTTGGTGGTTTAGTCCCTGGGAGCTCTGGGGGTACTGGTTGGTTCATATTGTTGTTCCTCCTATGGGGCTGCAAGCTCCTTCAGCTCATTGGGTCCTTTCTCTAGCTCTGCCATTGGGGACCCTGTGCTCAGTCCAATGGTTGGCTGACAGCATCCACCTCTGTATGTGTCAGGCATTGGCAGAGCCTCTCAGGAGACAACTATATCAGGCTTCTGTCAGCAAGCACTTGTTGGCATCCACAATAGTGTCTGGGTTTGGTAACTAAATATGGAATGGATGCCTAGGTGGAGAAGTCTCTGGATGGCCTTCCCTTCAGTCTCTGCTCTACATTTTGTCTCTTTATCTCCTCCCATGGGTATTTTGTTCCCCCTTCTAAGAATGTCCAAAGTATCCACACTTTGGTCTTCCTTCTTCTTGAGCCTCATGTCATCCATGAGTTGTCTTTTGGGTATTCTGAGCTTCTGGGCTAATATCCATTTATCAGTAAGTGCATACCATGTGTGTTCTTTTGTGATTGGGTTACCTCACTCAGGATGTTATTTTCTAGTTCCATCCATTTGTCTAAGAATTTCATGAAATCATTGTTTTTAATAGCTGAGTAGTACTCCATTGTGTAAATGTATTGTATTTTCTGTATCCATTCCTCTGTTGAGGAACATCTGGGTTCTTTCCAACTTCTGGCTATTATAAGTAAGGCGTCTATGAACATAGTAGAACATGTGTCCTTATTACATGTTGGAGCATCTTCTGGGTATATGTCCAGGAGTGGTATAGCTGGGTCCTCAGGTAGTACTATGTCCAATTTTCTGTTCCTCTTTCTCCACATCCTTGCCAGTATCTGCTGTCACCTGAGTTTCTGATCTTAGTCATTCTGACTGGTGTGAGGTGGAATCTCAGGGTTGTTTTGATTTGCATTTCCCTGATGACTAAGAATGTTGAACTTTTCTTTAGGTGCTTCTCAGCTATTCCACATTCCTTGGTTTAGAATTCTTTGTTTAGCTCTGTATCCCATTTTTAAATAGATTTATTTGCTTCTCTGGAGTCTAACTTCTTGAGTTCTTTGTATATATTGGATATTAGCCCTCTATTGGATTTAGGGTTGGTAAAGATTGTTTCCCAATCTGTTGGTTGCTGTTTCGTCCTATTGACAGTGTCCTTTGCCTTACAGAAGCTTTTCAATTTTATGAGGTCCCATTTGTCAATTCTTGATCATAGAGCATAAACTATTGGTGGAACAGGTTGTTTTAAGTACCTTCTTCTTGGAATGAGATGGCTTTCCTCAGGAAGCCTTGAGCACATTCTACAGTTATCATAAGTGCTGTGGATCAACCATGTTATTTCACATATCAATCTGAGCTCAGTCATCTTGAAAGGGAGCTCACCTTCACTGTCAGCTAGGATTCTTCTCCTCTTGTGCATACTTTAGGGTATTCTTCTAGGAAGTAGCATTGGGTATTTAAGACATCTGTGTCTGTCTATTCTGTCCTTTGAGTCAGCATTCTAGAGAGAAAACAAACTCAGTTCTTTTTTTTTTTTTTCCAGAAGTAGGTCAACTTACTCATCAATCAAAATTCTTATCTTTTTGTGATTAACCAGTTCTGGTTGGTTATTGTATTTATATCATACTGGCTTGATTTATCAATTTAACAAATTTAAAACTAAATTTAAATTTGAAACTGTCATGGCCATATATTAAGTGTGTGTGTGTGTTCATGTGCATATACTATGGTATTTATAAAATAATTTAAGGAGCCTTAACTCATTTGTAAATATATTTCAAGTTGTAAATTATAAATAAATAACCCAAAGGATATGAAGTATGTTTACATGACTGGATAGTTATGTTCTCTCTTTGAGATTTTGGACTTTTAAAAATTAATTTTAGGTATTATTTTATGCTACTGGGTGTTTTGTCTGCATGTATGCGATGTGTCATATGAGTACTGGGTCCATGGAGGCCAAAAGAGGGCGTCAGATCCCCTGGAACTATTGCAGATGGCTGTGGGGCTCTCGTGTGGGTGCTGGGAATCGAAGGTAGATCTTATGGAGAGCATCCAGTGCTCTTAACCACTGAGTCAACTCTCCAGCCCCAGGTATTATTATTACTTTTGTTATTATTGAAAATATCCATCATATGAATCATCTGTCTGTGGCAAGTAGTAAACTATAATAGGTTAAATAGCTGTTAAACATTGTACCCACGGGAATTTATGCCCCTCCTTGATCTTAGAGCTTCTGAGTGCCACCTACGCTAGTTGGTAAGTCAGCACCATCCCAATACTTAAGAAGAATTTTATACTAAGGCTCTTGTTGCCTTAAACTATGGTGTTTCTCAAACATCACTGAATCTTTTTATATTATTCATATATGCAGATATTGTAACAAATGAAAAATGACTTAAAATGGGACCTTAGTAATATTCAATACCAGTATTCTGTTTGCTTGTCTCTTTTGCTCAGTATAGAGATGAACCTAGGGCCTCACACATATTAGGCAAGTCCTTTTACCTGTGTACCACAATCCTTGCCTCCAAGCTGTTCAATATTAGATGTAGGATAAGAATAGCTCTAGAGTACTGCCAGCTTTTATGTGACTCGCAGAAAATAAATGTACCACAAATATCACACAAATAAAATGAAAATTTTATTTTGGAAAATTCAAAGAGATTTTTGAATCCCCGTTGAAATCTGTCAGTATATTTGTGTCTCTGCCTGAGTTAGACCACATATTGTGATTTTTGATTTGCAGGTACTCTCTCAAGTTGATTAGTAATCATTAGGTGACAACCTGATTGACAGCACTGAAGGAAGCAGTAATTTTATTTGATTAAATATTCAGACTTTCTGGATATGTCTGGGGGTGGAGCTACACTGTTATCCTCTATATTTGCTAGGAAAGCCAAGGCTACTGTCTGCACTTGATAACATGACAAGATGAGGCTTCCTGTGAGTTGTTCTCATGGATCCTGCAGTCATTTTATACTGTGCTTGCCTTTAGAGACTTGGACCAGTACTTTATTTTCTTAAAGGCAGCTGAAACAGGAAACATATTTAGTAACTACTCATTAAAAACAATTGTGTGTGTGTGTGTGTGTATGTGTGTGTGTGTGTTGTATGAGAGAAGCAAAGGAGCCCTTAGCTTCTGACTATTTTAATCTTTGAAGTTAAAATTTTGATGCCCATTTAGTCAACTTCAAAATAATACAGTGATAACTGATTAAATGCATACACACAGTGGCTTAATTCAAGGTAAGGACTTCAGGCCTATGGGCTTTTGCTCTGATTGGGGAAATGAGAGAACCCCACAGTGGTTGTTGTTGACTTAAATTTCTCATTGCTCACGTAACATATTTTCTTGTGTAAGTTACTGGATCACTTACAATGTTGTTCAAAAACAGATATTTTAAAGCTCTTGCTGCAATATAGAGCTGAACACACTGCATACCAAACAAACAAACAATAAAGAAAACAACCTCCCCCTCAACCTGGCTCTTAAGATCTATTCTGTTTGTAAAGAAATACAGAAAATGTGCCAGGGAGTAAATGACCACTCAGGTTCAATATTCAAATATTTAATGACTTCATTTTTTTGTTTCTCATGTTCAAACATTTTCATTACTCATGTAATAATTTCTCAGGTTTCAACATCTGTAAGATATGATTTTAGTTTATATCTTTGTAGCTATTTATTCTATACACATTGTAAAGGAATTTTTACATGTGATTATAAAGATAAATGTGATATCATGAGAAGGATTTACTTCAAGATAAACATGACATTTCTTTAAAGAAACTTTCTCAGTGTGTATGTCTGTGTATGGGGAGGGAATCTGTGAGACCGGGGCATGTGCTCACAGGAGGACATAGAAGGACTTAATATGCAGGAGTTGGTCCTCTCCTGATAGTGTGTGTGGGTTCCAAGGATAGACCTCAGGTACTCAGGCTTGGCAGCCTCCACCTTTCTCCACTCTAGATATCTAGAGATATCTGCCCAAGCTCAACATATAATTTGCAACTTAAATAAAAATTAGCATTGACAAAAATTTGTTTTAAAGTGTCAAGTTCTGTGTACAATTGAGGTCTTGCGAGCTCTCTCCCTTCCACATTAGCATGTCCGTTGGTTTATCCTTGTTTATCTCATGTCTGGGTAGCAGCCATGTTGGTGAGCTTTTATGAGTGTGGCTTCTGACATTTCTTGGAGACACAATCTCACAGCCAACTGCCTGATCTTCTGGCTCTTATCATCTTTCCATCTCTTCTTCTGCAATGATTCCTGAGCCTTAGGTGGAGGAACTGCTGCTTGTGTATCCTTTGGGATTGGTCTCTAGAACTCTACATTTTGATTGGTTGTGGTTTTCTCTAATGGTCTCCCAACTGTTGCAAAGAGACTTTTATTTGATGAGGCATAAGGACTATACTTATCCATGGGTATGAGGACAGATATTTAGGATGTAGTTAGGGATTAGGCTGGTTTAGTAAAGTGGTAGTTTCTTCTCCAAGATTTAAGGCTTTGCTAACTCTGGGTAGCTGGCTAGAATTCAAGTACGAGGCATGATTTCCATCTTGTTTAGTGGGTCTTGAGGCTGTTTAGAAAGCTATTGGATTTTATGAATGCCATGCTGCTTGCTGTTCTGTTTCATGGGCATCGTATTGCTGATCATTGCTTCTCTCCTTTGGAAGCTTGCATGGCACCTTCTGGTACCATGAAAGTTATTCCCCAGGGAGGAGGCTTCAAGATCAGTTCAAGCCCAGGGATCTAGGGCCCTGTGTTTGACATGCATGATGTCTTCCGCAATAGGGAGGAGAAACATCTGTGTGAACACCAAGGGCAATAGCAATAGCCTGTAATGTTTTGGGAGTCTCTTAGACCACTCTGACCAACACGAAAGAGGGCTTCTCATGTCTGCCTCTGTGCTTTTGTTACATGGTCTTTCTTGGTTCTTGGAGGGAGCATTGTTAGGCAAGGTGAGAACATTACCTTTAGACCATTTATGTATATTTATAGATGAATGTATGTGTATTATAGGTATTGTAAGTGGATAATTAATAATATGAATCCTTATGAGACTTTAAGGTCTCCTTGTTATTGTTTTATTCTTCTCCCTTTATTTTGTTTGTATTTATTTCCCTCCTCTCCCTAATTAGATCTCCCGTTTTGCCCATTTCCTCAATCCAATCACTTGCGCCCTGCTATTGATCTCCCTGTTGCTCCCTACTCCTTCAATGGCCCCTTGGTACATTCCTGGCTTCTTAAGTTACTCAGGTTATTTACAGGCAACTAAGGGGAGAATAGTCTTCTCTGGGAAACAGCATGCCAATTGGTCATCTATTACCTATTCATCACTCCTGAAAACATGAATGAAAGTGACATTATACATTATCTCAAACAGGTTGTCACTATGTATTCCAGAAATATATATGGGCATATACACAGTCATATGCATATTTATACATTTACACACATATATCTATAAAACGATTAATGAAAAGGACTATGAATTTGAAAGAGAATAAGGAGGAGTATGTGGGATTGTTTAAAGGGTGGAAAAGAAAGGGAGAAATCTCAAAAAGTAAAAGAAATGATAATGCAATGTCATTGCTTGCACTAGTTGATTTATTGCATTTTATGTATTCTTCATTTTATTTCTTAAAAGATGTAGAATAATTTATTTTCATTTTGTGTGTATAAGTTTTTTGCCTATATGTATGTATGTCTGTGTACCCTATGTATTTCTGGTGGCCTCAGAGTCCAGAAAAGGTTATTGGGTGCCCTGGAACTAGAGGTTCCAGATGACTGGGTGCTATTATGTAGGTACTAGGAATGGAACTTGGATCCTCTTGAATAAGTGCTCCTAACTTCTAAGCCAAGTATTCAGCCCAGAGTGCTTTATTTTAAACTAATGGCAATATTGAAAACTGCATTTTGTTTAGATGACATATGAATTATGATGTCTCTAACTTTAAATAGGAGATGACTTGTTTTGTACTTGAATTTAAAAAAAATACTTTCTCTACTCTATGATATAAGATTCAGACAAATCAGTGAGCTCCAGGATCCCTCCATCTCTGAATGCTTCCTCCATAACCAAGGCTCAGAGTCGTTCTCTGTCACTCCTGAGATTCCTGTAACATCTGATTTATTCTAGACTGTACCATTGTAGACCTACAGTGGCAGCCATATTCTGTTGTATGTAGTTATAGGAAGAAATCATGTCTGTTCCTCTGTCCTCATTTTCTTTAAAAAACAAAACAAAACAAAAAAACCCCTAAATTCTGAATTTGGTGGAAGGGATCAGCTCAAGTGTCATGTAAATGTGAAGCCACTATATGCTAGAGAGTATCCTGTGTTAATGGCTTCCGTTATCTGAAGTTCTTTTGAATCTAGAAGATGAGGAGAGCAGTTGAGCTTTACTATCACATAGTGTACAATCCTGTTTCCTTCTTGTTCCCTAAACACACCCCCAGAGTACCCAAAGCTGCTTTATTTTCACGACTACAATTAGTCCAGACGGGCTTCCTGCATCCTTCACAGCTGGGCGTTCATGGTGTATTTAGGGACATGATTTGAATCATCCTGACCTTCAAGCTTGCTGATAATTTTAGGATTCCTCCCGACCTCATTTCTCGTAATCTGCTTCCATAGGAGAGGAGTCTGAAAGGTACAGTGAATGAGGAGCACAGTAGTATCCACCAACCAGTCTTAATGCTAATGTGTGTTAGACTGCTAAAGAGTTCTGCTCTGTGCAAAAATTAAAACCAAACCCTCAGTCTTGATGTCCGCTGCTAACAAAAGACAGAGGCCTATTTGACTTTTATTAACCCCAGACTATCTGTAACCATTCCCAACCATTCTTACCTTTTATACTACAAATAGATATGAGATTTGTTCTTCCCATAAGAACAGAGAGTAAACCCAAAGAACACATTGGAAATTAGGCCACTATGGATATTGAAAACTGTAGGGTTTTTTCCTTCTAGTACTGCCTCAGACTGTGTGTAGTTTGACCAAGACAGTTAGGTCCTAGCTATCTGTTTCATCTACTCATTCTTCTCAGTGCAGAGGTTTAATCTTTTCTGGTTTCAAAGCACTCTATTGATGGTAACAGGATGCAGTGGTTGCTGGGTCATAGTGCTTCTACTTAGAGCTAAATCAAATCCCAGGATTCTGTAGAAAGTATCCCTCATATGCCATTTTGGAACTCAGCACAGTTAAATATTGTTATCTTGATAGCTTAGGGGTTGGGAGACATTGAAGGTCACTTATACCCTCCTTAACCTCAAGAAGAATGGTGTGTTTAGATTTTTATTTTAAGCATTTTAGGAGCTATATGTCTAAACTATTTGAAGGTAGCTTTTTAAGATAATTTCCTTCTTCAAGAGAATTGAAGGGATATGAAGTAAAAATAGCAAGATGTGTGATTGGCAAGGGAGACACAGGCTTGTTGGACATCTCTCACTGGGCATTGTGCTTGTGCTTATTAACTATTGCCACTCAACAAGTCTCTGACCCACTTAGCAACTTCAAACACCATACATGTATTATCATAGTTTCTGAGCAGGGGCTTAGCTTGTATAATTGTGGTTCAGAGCCCCTTGTTAGGTCATGGTGAGGACACCCAGAGCTACAGTCACTGAAGCCATTTCTGGACTGAAGCACTCAGTCCCCGGGTATTTTTCAAGCAGTTAGCAAGATAGCCCTAATGGGAAATCTCAATTCCTTCTCCTGTGGGTCTTTCCTTGGCTCCTTGGATGCCATCATGATTCCAGACATTCCACCTGAAGAAGTTGACCTAAAAGAGGATACAAGACTGAAAAGCAATGACTCTAAGTTTGGACCTTGAAGCCATTTGCTATCAACCCCTACATAATCGAGGCCTTAAAAGCAAACTATTAAGATATTCGTCATTTAAACAGAAGGGACGTACATGTTTGAGAATAATTCAGACATGAGTTAAAAACATCACAGATGTAAGAAGAAATTTAGATTCTGTTTATTTTATCTGTTTATCTTCTAAGAAATATTGATTGAGCACCTGCTGTGGGCTAAGCATTGTGTGTGGAAATATGTGCATATGGAGGCCAGAAGTGGACACTGGTGTGGGAAAAAAAGAAAAGGGCGTCCCACACACTGGGTGTTCAACTTTTCTTCCTTCCTTCCTTTCTTTTTTTCTCTCTTTCTTTCTTTCTTTCTTTCTTTCTTTCTTTCTTTCTTTCTTTCTTTCTTTCTTTCTTTCTTTCTTCTCCTCCTCCTCCTCCTCCTCCTTCTCCTTCATCATCATCAATCTCTGAGTCTCTTACTGGATCCAGAGCTCACCAATTAATTGTCTAGACTAACAGGTTAGTGGGCTCCAGGGTCCTGTCTGTTTCTGCCCACTCCTAGGGATGGGGTTACAGAGGCATACAGGTGAACCCCACTTTTATACCACCACTGGGGATCTGAACTCGAGTTCTTGTGCTTATGCAGGAATCATTTTACCCATCAAGCCATCTCCCAGCTCTGTGAAAGATATTTTATAAGCACAAAATAAAGATTCTTTTTTTTTTTTTGGTTTTTCGAGACAGGGTTTCTCTGTGTAGCCTTGGCTGTCCTGGAACTCACTTTGTAGACCAGGCTGGCCTCGAACTCAGAAATCCTCCTGCCTCTGCCTCCCAAGTGCTGGGATTAAAGGCGTGCGCCACCACCGCCCGGCACCAAAATAAAGATTCTTGATGTGGGTTCTACTTGATGTTTGGATTCTCCAAGCTCAGCCTGATTTCTAAATCTGATAAAGAAACTGATTAATAACTAATTGAAACCACTTGTGCTCTTCTAATCATGGTGTGTAGTATAGATATCTGAATACTAGCTTGCCTTGGAATGAACCAAAATTATCTCAATTTCCCTTCTGCACACTCTTACAAAAACCTTCCTTTCCTTTCCAGTAACTATAGTCAGAGCATTTTCTATTTTGTCCTCTATTCTTAGCATCATAATCTCCTAAAATGCAGATATGTTCATGTCAAATTCTTGTTTAAAAAAATCCAAGTGACTCTCATGTCATTTAAAACAAAGTGCTGAGCCCTTAGTGATATAGGTAGGGCCAAGTCCTGCCAAGCCTAGTCTCCTCGACATCTGGCACTGAGTCACGTGTAAGACTCCTTTCTTTTTTTTTCTCCATCTCAAAAGCTGTTTCTGTTTCTGTACTTCCCTGGTTCTCCTACCCTTTACACTGAGTCACTTCGGTGACATCTTGATGATAGAATTTCCTCACGCAGTTGAGTGCTATGTCCTTCATCTGTGCTCTCCTTATGGAATATGCAATTAAAAAAAAAGTAGAGTAGTTAGATGTGTCCCTCAATCTATGTATAGTAATTTAAGCATAGCTATTTCAGCTTCGGACTGGGGTTCTCATGGGAAGAGGTGTGGACGACAGAGGAAGCCTTGAGTGAAGGTGTGGATGGAGGCTTCAGTGAATGTGTGCTATTATCAAGGACTAGTACAGTGACTCAGACCCATGGGTGTTGGCAGAACCTTCCTTGGGCAAGACTGAGGGAGGAGGCACAGCCTTCCTCTGGACTGTGTCTGGCTGTTGACTGTACATCATAAACCCACGGTGGTTCTGGATTGCTTGTATAGTGGTGATGCTCCATCGCAGCAAGCACGACTCACCCGATTGCAGCTGTTGTGTAAATACGTCTATGTGTCTATCTTATCTTCAGTCTCTCACTGCCCAAGTCTGTTTTCCAGGACCATCCTGTCTGTGCAGGATGTAGCAAAGAGGTTTTGTGTTTATTTCTGAGTCACTGTCTGAGTATAATGCTGAGCAGTAAATAGCTGCCAAACTTTTTTTCTTGGAATAAATATAAATGAGCGACAAATATTTGATATTTTCTTCTGGGCAGAGGTACTGTTTGTAGTATTTAGGAAGCAGAGGCACACAGGTGGTTTCTACATTTTTGTCACTGCTGGGGATCTGAACTCATGTCCTCATGCTCACACAGTGTGAACTTTACCCTCGGAGCCATCCACCCAACCCAAAATAAATCTTCTTGAGGAGAGTCCTACTTGGTGTTTGATTTTTCCAAAATTCAGCATGATTTCTGGATCTGAAGAGTTTTAAATTATAACTATCTGAGGACCATTAACAATGATTAATAAATAATATAGATTGAAATCTAGGAGTATGAATCCTTGGTTCTAGAATCCATTGACTCTCCTTGCTTGCACCTGGAATAAACCAAAGATATGGGTATCTGACTTTTTATATCAGCAATGAGAAATTAAATATGCTTTCATACCTATTTCCACTTAAACCCCTTCAGAAAACCAAACAGGCATGACACATTGAACAGCACCTTCATATATGTACAAGGAGACCAGGAATGCTGTGTTAAGCAGTGTCTGAGTGAAGATGAAGAGTCTCCTATACAGTTTATGATGGTGGCAGTATACTGCCTTGCTCTGGCCTAATTGCTCAAAGGAGTAGTCTTTATTGCCAAGTGAGCTGTTTCTTGCTAAACATTGTAAGGGAAAAAAAAGATGCTTTCCATATTTTGGATCTGTAGGAAATCCATATTTCCTATTCATCATGGTGTATAACAAGAAGCACCCCTCTCTTAACCATGGTGGCATCATGGCTCCAATTCTCCATCTCTTAACCATGGCAGTACCATGGCTCCATCAGCATCTCATAACTGCAGTGACATCATGGCCCCAGTTCTCCATCTTTAATGTACACTAGTACAGATGCTGTAAAAGTTGACTAAAGGCCAGCATCTGTTCTGGTCTCCTATAACCCCCAAGCCAACACATTTGATTCTTGTTGCAAAACACTCAACAGACACAATCAACAAAACTGTTGGCTTATGACTACACAAAATTATTCTCCACAACTTTTTAAAAATTAACAACCCAGGGCTAAAATCATGGTGTTGACAAGGCTGTTTTCTTCTGAGGGCTTTAGCTGATAATCCATTTCTTGGCTGGTTCCATCTTCTAAAGGTATATTCCTTGGATCATTGCCATTCCTCCATCTTTATAGCTAGGAGATAAAGTTGACTCTTCCTTCTCTTGTTTCTCTCTTATAAGTCTTATAAAGACCTTCATTGTTATATGGAGCCCACTGGATCACCATTTCTGCAGTTTAAGATCTTTCATTTAATCACATCTACAAAGCTCTTTTTGCCATATAAGGGAGATTCTAATGATTAGGATAATGTCATCATTTCAACATGCAGGTGGTTGGTATAAAGCTATTATGTAGAATCTTTAGGAAGTGTCATCTGTGTGAAAGAAGTAGGTTTCTAGTGGCAGGTCTTTGAAGCTGTCTCTGTCTCTAGTTCTGAATCAGCTTTCTCTCTCTTTCCTGGTCCCCATCCATGTCAATGCCCAGTGTTCCATGCTCCCACTGCCTTGGCCATGACTGCTTCTGATTCCATGTCTTTTCTATTATGGTGGGCTGAAGTTCCCTAGAAATCCTGAACCAAAGCAAACTCTTTTCCTATTACATTATTCTGTCATATATTTGGTCAGCAAAAAATAAATAATACAGATGGATACATATAAAGCTATCACTCAGATGGCCAAAGGATGTCTGAGAGGATGACAGAAAAGTCTGAACAAGGACTGGGACCGTACTTGGGAACACTAGGTAGAGAGAGTCTGGTAGTCAGGGAGTCTGCACTACAGTCTGGACACCAAGGAGACATGGGACTCCTGGTTCTTCTGAACCTTTTTATTTTCAGATATGTGCAGAATGCCCCCAAGCCTATTCTGTAATGCATAATAATCTGAAACACTAAGAGTGCTATGTCTGAGAGGATGACAGAAAAGTCTGAACAAGGACTGGGACCGTACTTGGGAAAACTAGGTAGAGAGAGTCTGGTAGTCAGGGAGTCTGCACTACCATCTGGACACCAAGGAGACATGGGACTCCTGGTTCTTCTGAACCTTTTTATTTTCAGATATGTGCAGAATGCCCCCAAGCCTATTCTGTAATGCATAATAATCTGAAACACTAAGAGTGCTATGTAAGTTATGTACATTCAAGATAATGAAATGATCTGTGAACAGATGAATACAGAAGATATACAGATACTGTCTTATGCAGGTTCTATATACAATGAGAATATATATAATCGATAGAGTTAATTTTTGTCTATCTTAAATAGTTTCAACAGTTCAAATGGTTCAGCATGGATCATATTCTCCTGAGAAACTCAAGACCTCTTCCTCTTTCCTTTTCTCTTGATCTACCTAGGAGATTCTATCAAAGAACTGTTAGCAATGGCTGTGTTCTGTTAAGGCTCCTGTGCTCTCACTGCTTCCCTGTCTCTTGTTGTGAAAGATCTTCATTCCACACCTACTCGTTGTTTTGAACAGTCTTTCTTGGCTTTCCCTTCTTTAGAATCTCTAATTCCATCCTTCCGCCACCTCTTCAGTGTTCTTAAAATATACCAGATTTCACCTGCTTGATATGCCTTGGAAAATATACTCTCTAGCTAGTAGAAGTTATTCACAAATTATAACACTATTGTTTGTTCACTCTTCTTAAATTATCTCTGTTTTAGATTAAAAATTACTTTCACCATTTGTACCCTGGATATATTCTTTTATAAACAGAAGTGAAATTTCTTTACTTATTATACTTGTAGAATTTATATTTATATTTTGCCGGTTATTGACCACTTTGAATACTGTTTCCACTTCTAAAAGGCATGCAAAAGAATTTTGTTTTGACAAAGTAGTTTAAAACCTATTTTTGCTACTTTATGTGTGTAGTTAATAATCCCAAGAGCTCATTTCACTTTTACTCATTCTTGTTAATACAGGTGATTTATAAACATCTATGCTTAATAGTATGACATGAGAATTGCCCAATTGTTTTGAAAAAGATATTAGATGGAGCTTTAGAAGTCTTGTGGAAGAGTTGAGGGAAGGATTGAGAAACCCAGAGGGAATAGGGGCTCTGTAAGAAGACCAACAGAATCAACTAACCTGAACACTTGGGGGTTCCCAAAGACTAAACCACAAACCAAAGAGCATACATGGGGTGGATATAGGGCCTCCCTGCACATATGTAGAAGATGTGCAACTTGGTCTTCATGTGGGTCCCTCCAACAACTGAAGTGAAGGTTATCCCTTAAGCTGAACCCCATTCCACTAACTGGGCTGCATTGTCTGGCCTCAGTGGGAGAGGATGTGCCTAGTCCTTCAATGACTTGAGGTGCCAGCTGGGATGATATACAGAGGGACCCTCTCCCTTCCCAGAGGAGAAGGGGAGGGAGTTGGGGAAGGGGCTATGTAAGGGTGGAACTGGGAGGAGGGATGCTATGATCAGGATGTAAAATGAATAAGTAAATAAATGGAAAAAATAGAACTGCATTAAAAATGTGTTTCCTCTCCTCAACAAAGTTAGTATATTTTTAATCATAAAGAAATTAAACGAAAATGTGACAGTTAAACTTAATTTTAAACTCACGATATAACATTTCTCTGGATTTTTTCTATAAATACATAATAATGAATATCATTATGATATGTACTTTATGAGGGTATACATATTTGTCCTCTTTGTCACTGTATACTAGGGGTGGCTTAGCTGCTGGTGGATGTACTTCAACAGACAATTGAGCAAATGAATGCGAAAATTAATGCTAAATTTTCAGAGTGGCTTTAAAAATAATGTATAAGTATTCAGTATACAATACTATTGTGATCATAAGTACAAAATTTCTCATTGTCAGTCAAGGTCATGATCTCTTCTAGAATGGTCTGTTATGAATAACTACTGGTAGCACTAAGAATGCTGTCAGTACTTACATATGTATGTATATATGCATATATGTATATATGTGATACTACATAGATACTATTATATTCAAGACAATGGTAGTGTTCTTCAAATTCAGTAGAACTCTACTTCCTAATGCTGCAACCCTTTAATATAGTTCTAAATGTTGTGGTGACCTTTAACCATAAAATTATTTTGTTGCTACTCCATAATTGCAAGTTTGCTATTGCTGCAAATCATAACATAAATATTGGCTAGTCGGAATATCTGATATATAACTCCCAAAGGAGTCACAACACACAGTTTTGAGAACTGCTGGGTTAAATGGTTTGTGGATTGATAAATATAGATGATATTACATAGATAATATTACATAGATACTATTACATATATGTATAATGATAATTTGCTACAGAAGTGTATTCTAGGGAGTTCATGTTTTAAATACTTTATGCAGTTTGAATAGTTTATGTTGTTTACTTCATTTAAAAATTGATATAAATACAGAAGGTATTACATAGACATTATTTCGTGTAGTATGAATATTTTCCTTGTGATGTAACTTTGGTTGTGTGGAAACTTTCCGAATGATTGAGATGTCTGTTTTTGCTGTCTGTCCTCAGAATGGCTTCACTCCTTTGTACATGGCTGCCCAGGAGAATCACATTGATGTTGTAAAATATTTGCTAGAAAATGGAGCTAACCAGAGTACTGCTACAGAGGTAGGTCTGCTATTGGATTCTTTAAGGTCTACATTCTTTATGTCAGGTGCAAAGGGTCTCCACTATTCTGTCCATTACTATTGTAATCCACAATAATGGCCACTGAGTGAATCGGGCTTGTGCACATCAGCATGAGTTCATACCTTCATACTAGATTCACGATCATGCGTTATTATTTCTGTCACCATTAAGCTTGGAGTTGTGGGTGCAACATGGTTCTCGCTTTGTAGCACAAGTCAGCCTTGAATTGTGGTTCTCGTGGGATTGTAGGAGCGTTTGTGACCTGTCCTGCTTTTGGGATCTTTATAACATTCTAAATTTAGGTTCCAATAAATGATCTCCATTCCTTTCTGTCAATATTTTATCTTAAGATACAATGCAATTCCTTCAAGGAATAACTTTTAACCATTAAAAATAATCTATAGCTATTTGTGTTAGTGTAATTTTCTAAGGACTATATCACAACAATGTTGTTCATGACAAAATACAAATCATGACATAAGTATGTGACCATGGTTAAGTCAATCCCTGAATAGAATCTTTGACAGTAGTTCAGTTTCTGAAGTTCAGCACGTCTGGACATACGTAGGAGTTAGAGGTAAAGGGACCCAGAGCATCTCTCTTCTTTCCACTGCACATCTCTTTCAGAAGCAGAAACGCCTTTTTGTTTCCCATCTCTTGGCCCACAGCCAAACGTGACTGGTATACAGAAGCCATCTTGGTATTTCCTAATGTCTAACATATCTTCCTTTCAGACAATTAAATCTTTAGGCAAAGTAAACACAAACTCCATTCCATACTGTGCTGGAGAGAAAAGTCAGTGAAATGTATTAAATTGGCTTCTAATTCTTTGTTCAGGGGATAACTTTTAGAGACTTATTCACTATCACGTTCGGACAGTTACTCTCATCATAGAGGAAGTCACTATCAATGCTAGCTAAGTTATGTGTTAAGTTACATCCTATATGCCTTGATTATAGCTAGAAAACACAACTGCCCATTATGATGTGCTTCTATGTTCTATATTCAGTAACACAGACACAGATTATGCACCTGCAATATAATTATATGTTTTTTTTCTTTTTTATAACCTGGAGCCTTTTTCTCCCTTGAGATACTAATTTTGTCTGTGAAAATCTTAAAGTAATGCTCAGAAAACAAATGACTGTGTCTCAAAGATTTGTCCCAGCATAAGGGAATCCATCTGTTTTCTTTTTCCTTGAAGGCTGAATCGTTAATCAGATGAAACCTTTGTGTCAGAATCCTCCCACCCACCCTGGAGACTTAGAGTGGTTAGTGGGTTTTTGGTGAACTCAGGTTATGATGCTCTCAGCAGATGGGCAACTTTTTTGGTCTAGTTGATCATAGCAGCATTGCAGTGTGACTGCAGAAATAGCCCTTAGTGATCCCTGCCCTAGCAGAGGTCATGGTATACAGTGGGCTGCAGAAGCTTCATGTCTCTGGTTGTTTAACCTAATATGACACTTGCAAAGGAATTGAAAGGGAGTGGGTTAGTCTAGCCATCACAAGTATGTCTTATGTCCCATTTTTAAAAATGTCATTGAATAACTAAAGTCATCTTCTTACAATGATTAGGAACTTATATATTTATAAATTAATAATTTACAATTTTATAAATTTAATATACTGAGCCCCACCACCTACCCTTATGGTTTCTGAGAGTCACATGGACAAATGTATACACTCTTCCTTTCAACAATGCCATTCTGTAACAAATAATACTACTGCAGGGATGAACAGTCAATGCTCTAATGCTCTGTCATGAAATATCTTCTTTGGTTTCATTGAAGTTTGATGTGTTAATGAGTAGCAATGATGTGCAAAAGTAGATTACCAAACAGACACTATACCTTCTTTTAAAAATAAAAACAGATAATTATGCAATCCTTCCACATGACATTGAAATACACACACATGAAGAAACACTTCATTTTAACATTTCTTATAAATTGGATTAGTAAATAAAAGATGCAATGAAAGCTGCCTAACTTAGCTGGGTTTCTTTTCCCAGAGTTCATTGAGGTATCATTACACATAGTTAGCTTTCTTCCCTGAAATACAGATCAGAATGAATTCTACATAGTCGGAATCCAGCTTTTAGTCCTCCAAAGGGAGTTCCCTCTCCAGCCAGCACCATTTTTATAGGTCTCTTTTCCCTTCCTTCCTCTGAGTTCTGCCATAATTTAAGGCTACAAACTTTTTACTCGAGTTCCACTCTGAGGGCTGTTGTTTCTAGGGAAACGCAAAACAGAACAAAAATAAAGTCCACATGGCATGAATACAGACTGCTCTAGAGTGCTAGAGAAAATAAATCCAAATATGTAAATGACAATGGGTGTGTCTTTCATTCACACAGTACCCAGTTCATGACAGACCTGTTCGCTGCAAATGCTTACTGTTCTTTACCTTAAGACACTACACTCTACCCCTCCACTCTTTGAGGTAGTGTGCTGTATTTACAATTCAAACATACTCAAATGAATTACCGACACATTCATGCTGCATACATATATGTGCATGCTACCTACATATTACTCTAATTCATGCTGCATATATGTTCATGCTGCATAGGATACCCTTAAAAATTATTTTCCCTCAAAATCGCTCAGTTATCTCTTAAATGATTCATACTGAAAACAGATTGCGGAGTCAGATTTGAGTTAATTATTCCTAACCCCAACCCTGGAATGACATCTTCAAGTATACAACCTCCTTTCCTCACTCCTGCTGTATGGATGGAACCTCGAGCATTTGCTTGTGAACTTCAGAGAATTTGAGGAGGGAAATACTTGCCGTCCTTTCCAGGAGCCAAACACTTGCTTCTGAAGACACAAAAAAAAATGACTTTCCAAATTTCGTAGCATGGTTTTCTATCTCATCCTGGAGACCGTTCTAATTTTGTATTGTTTGTGCCATCATGCGTTGAGATCCTTTTTTAAACTGACAATTGAGAAGTTGGATTTTAAATGCTAACATAGGCAAATTTATACTGAAATCATGTAATCAATCTAAAATGTAAGTGGTTGCAAAATTAATGTCTAGTCTAATTTACCAAACAACTTTAGGTCACATTAAATCTCCGACATCCCAACATAAATTTATTATAATTACTCCCTCCACAGCAGTTATCCCCTTCCCTGAGACAATGCAGAAACATTGTTCGCTGCACACACATCTTTCCATGTAGATCATCATTTCCAATCCCGGTTGGCTTTCTTTTCCATTCTTTCTCATTGCATAAGTAGACATAGCTAAGTCTTTGTTCTAATTTTTATTTTCCTCTTACAAACACACCTTTGATCCACTCCTTCTGTAATATGACCACATCCCATAATCAGCAGATGGAAGGGGACTATCTGATTTATTAAGATGCAGATGGTGTTGTGTAAAAAATGAAAATCAGGAACACGATCTGAGGAAGCTTCCGGCGAATGGCCATTCGCTCTGCTTCTGCTCTTCACAGCGACACTGTCCTGCTGGTCAGTCTCACTCATTCACATACGTTATATTCCAGGATGGCTTTACTCCTCTGGCTGTGGCACTCCAGCAAGGACACAACCAGGCAGTGGCCATCCTCTTAGAGAATGACACCAAAGGAAAGGTGAGGTTACCAGCTCTGCACATTGCAGCTCGGAAAGATGACACCAAATCCGCTGCCCTCCTGCTTCAGAATGATCACAACGCTGATGTACAATCCAAGGTAAGAGCTGTAGCATCTATGGAGAGGTCCGCTCTGACTGCCAGCATCTCCTGGGCGATACCCAAAGAACGGTCACTGATGATAATGCAGCACTCTGGTCAGGAAAACACAGAAGTCATTTCCATGTGTACTTAGATGGAAGGGGACTATCTGTTAGGAGACAATAACAAAAAAATTAAGGCTAGATGGTTTTCTTTAGAAGAGCAGATTCCATCTTTGAGATATTTGGCTCAGCATCCTGTCTACACCATTAATTGTAGAGAGAGCCAAAAAGAATGACTATCGTGTAATGGAGTTGCTGTTTCTCACTCTCTCTTGTTGGAATACAGTACTTAGTTGCAGTGAGCAGATCTACTGTTCCGTTAATTCTGCATTGTGTAACATCTTCCCTCTTTTCCCCACAAAACAATGCTTCAGATGATGGTGAACAGGACAACAGAGGTACAGTATTGTCATTATACCAACATTTCCCTTGTTTTTATTTATTGTTAGTTTTTGCCCAGTTAGAATAAAGCTCACTAATTCATACTAATGATTAAAGTTCTACCAATGGGTAACTGTTTAGGGAAAAATCCTATAATTAAGAAAGAATGATAATTTAAATGTATTTGATACAACATATATTTGAAACATATTAAACCAACTATTTACATAGTTTCTGAGTTCAGCTACCATTGTATACGGTTTAGTGTGTGAGCCTTATTCTGAAAATTTTGCGAAGAGATTATTTTTTTCTTTTAATGAAAATGTACAGTTTAGACCTTAGGGAAGTAAAAAATAAGGAGGCTTGTTTTCTGTTTTTTAGTTGCAGATGTCCTTTTTTTTCCTGCGTTTTTTTTTTCTTTACCACATTGTTAATAATCAATAATGGCTCTGCGCATCATGAGCAAAGCAATTGCTTTTTCCCTTGTAAACCTTAAAATGCATGCCGTTAAATCATTTCTCTCACATAAATTAGGTCACTAGAAACAAGAACATTAAGGGTATAAGTTCTAGTGTGTGTTTTCTCCCTTTTGTCAAAACATAAACATTATTCAGTGTATGTTATAAAAATTAATCTACACTCAAAGGTAAAGTTATGAAGGGTAACTTTTGTTTTGGTGGTGGGGAAGTTGTAGAGATTTGGGCATGCCTTTAGCATTCACAGAAAGCGACTTATTTCTCAAATCTTCTTATTAACACATTCATCTACTGAGAGGCAATTTACTTGAATTACTTGCATTGCTTCTTTTCTTTGTTCTTTTGGGTGCATGACATTGACATTGGGGGTGGAAGAATTTTAACTCAGCTGCTTGGTAAAACTGCTCAGGACTGGAGTCACACAAATTGATCTCAATTACTGATTTTAGTTAACTTTAATTTCTCAGGTATTCCTTGGGGATTATTTTTATACATTGTAGAAGGTGCAAACCAACATAGAGTTGAACAATAATTATCAGCCTAGGGCATTATTATCTTTAAGGCCATTGAGAAAACTTCAATTAACTAATTAATTATAAATGCTAAAAAATATAATTGTACTTGAATAATTGGGAAATCATTTTCCATCAACCAATATAATGCTTTGAAATTAAACTGTAACTTTAATAATTATTATGTGACAAAACTCTTCCAGGGGGAGAAGACATAGCACACATATTTACTCACTCCAAACAGGAAGCCCACCACAAAGTAAAGTCCACATACCACCAAATTCTAACTTGGTGAACCACTGAGTTTTATTGGGGGCTACTTATAATAATATAGGTGAGGGGTTGTTTACAGGAGCAGAAATTAGTCAAAAACAGCTGCATCACCAAAGCCCACTCCAGCATGGGTTAAAACTCACAAAACCTGGAGCTCACTACATAGCCTGAAGGCAGTCCAATAGGTTGGAGAATGTCCTTCCCAAGTGATTCTGGTCCATACCTCTTTCAGTCATCAGTTGGCTTTGGCTTCTTCCAGGCGGGTTGGCTCTTCTTCTTTTCCTTCTACTACTACTTCTTCTTCTTCTTCTTCTTCTTCTTCTTCTTCTTCTTCTTCTTCTTCTTCTTCTTCTTCTTCTTCTTCTTCTTCTTCTTCTTCTTCTTCTTGTTCTTCTTCTTCTTCTTCTTCTTCTTCTTCTTCTTCTTCTTCTTCTTCTTCTTCTTCTTCTTCTCCTCCTCCTCCTCCTCTTCCTCCTCCTCCTCCTTCTCTTCCTTCTCCTTCTCTTCCTTCTCTGTCTTTTCCTTCTCCTTCTCCTCCTCCTCCTCTTCTTCTTATTTAATTATTAATTTTAATTAATTATTTTATTTATTTATATCCAAAATGTTGCCCCTCTATTGGGTTGCCTTGTCCAGCCTTGGTATGAAGGCTTTTGAATCTTGTTTTATGACGTTTATTTGTTGTCTCTTGGAGGCCTGATCTTTTCTGTAGAGGGAGACTCCATCTGGGATTCCAAGTCTTCCTCCAAGAGTTCTTCAGGTTCCCCTCCCTTTGCCTTTGAGAAGGTGTTCCTCCATCCCCCTTCCCTGGAGCATTAAGACTCTACAGGATTAGGTGCATCCTCTCCCACTGAGAGGGACTCATCTTTTATTGCTTACTCTGACAGGGAGGGATCAAGTAGCTCTAGTTAGTTTAAGAGACTTCCTGAAATTATTTTGTGTTGCTTATCTTCCTACTCTTAAGGAGCTCCCCAGCAGGTTGAAATGCTTCAATCTCTGAGGAAACTGTTACAACAATAATAGACACATATTCAGAATATGTCTGGATGACAGGAAATTCCACGATAAAAATAGAAAAAGAAAGATTTGACATTTTATAAAATAATTATGGGTTGTATCATGATTTTCCCACTAGTTTTGGCATGAATACATCACCTACATGCCGAGAAAATTAATCTGGATAGTGTTTGTGGGGACTGAATTCACAGTTACTATTCTTATTTCTATATCTTGCTTCTGCACAGTTAAAACTTACTTTCAACTGTTATTGAATGCATAGGCAGTGTTCTGTTCTGTAAGCTATCTAAATGTTTAGCTTAACATTTAAAAACAGTATCACCAAATTCTGTACACTGTCGATAAAAGCTGGTGTGGCTTGTAGAATATTCTTAGAAACAATAAAGTGTATATTAAAATCCATTTCACAGTAAAAAAGAATAGGAAATTACCTGCAGACTGTGGGATTTTAGTCAGTGAATGTTGTTTGTTTCTTCATTTTTTAAATTAAATAGTGAAAAGTGTAGGGTAAGGAAAATTATCAGCTCTTTGAGCATTTCAATAAGAAAAGAACTGATATATATCTATCATGAAGAACAGCCACAATTATCTAACTACATCTTCATCAAAAAAAAAAAAAAAGAAGTGATTTCTTCATTTAATTTTCAGAACTTGTTTTTGAAGCATTTGAGAAATAAAATATATCTCTACTCATATCATTGCTTCAATGTGATTATTTTAATTATATTTTAGTGAAAATTATATTTAATTTATATCCAAAATTGTATTGAACTGAACCATTTTCTTTATTTCATTTTCATATTGATTGCAAGCATTTTTTAAAAAATTGAAAGTAGACTCTTCTCTCATATAATATGTCCCAATCACAGATTCCCCTTTCTCTACTCTTCCCAGCTCCATCACTCCCAGCTCGAGTTCCCCTCTATTTCTCTACAGAAAAGATCAGACCTCTAGGAGATAACAAATAAACGTGATGAAACCAGATTCAAAAGCCTTCATACCAAGGCTGGACAAGGCGACCCAATAGGAGGAAAAGTTATTTAATATGGGTTTTTTAATTCACTATAAATCACAATCTGCCTAAGCAGTAGTGAAACGAATAGAAAATCAGTGTGGATGCCATAGAATGAACTGGACATTTTTTTTCCTGAGAAATGTTCAGACTCCTGAAAGGAAAACGCCACTCAATCCTTTAAAAAAAATGATCAGCGGGTTTGGAAGATGCCTTAGTGGGTAAAAGCATTCGCCACACAAAAAAATGAGGACTCCCAGTTCCAGTTTCATGAACCCATGTAAAAAACAGGATGTGTCCATATGCAATTGTGTAACCCAGTGCTAAGAGGGTAGAAATGGAGGACTGCTCATGCTTACCGGCTGCCAGCTAACTCCAGGTTTGGTGGAAGACAGTGTCTCAAGAGAAAAAGGTGGAACAGCTTAGAACGGAAGACCTGGCTCACCTCCTCACAAACACACAAGTGCATAACCCTCATCCCACCCACCCCACACGTGAAAATATAAAATAAAATCACAACAAAAACCGCTGTCTTTTATCTTTGATTAAAACTTTTATTAATAACGGTTAATCCTGTGTTTGAAAGTTTATTTGACTTCATCATAGTCTGTTTTTTCTCTAATCATCTAAACAAACTCAGGGAACACAGTTTTGTATAGACAACTAGCCTCATAAATTAAAATTTAATTTTCTGGTAAGTATAGAGTATTTCTTTCTTATAACACTAAACTGTAGAGCTGCATTAGAATGTTTATTACATGGATTTTATTGCTCCTGAGCTTGGCAGGCAGTTACCTTGTGAGTTTTCTGGATAATCAGTGATTGCTTTCTGCAATGTGAAAAATACCCCTACCCACCCTTTTTCTTTTTCCCTAGAGTGGCTTCACCCCTTTGCACATAGCTGCTCACTATGGGAATGTAAATGTGGCGACTCTTCTTCTAAACCGGGGAGCTGCTGTGGACTTCACCGCTAGGGTACGTGGTATCAGTACACGTGTATTTTAGGAAAGTAAATAAAATGACCTCTACTAAGGCTTTATATTTAACCCCCTTCTTCCATTCTAAAGATTCTAGAGTTTTCACTGTGTTAATTATGGAATGATATCATAACCCCATAAATTAGACATAAGAATCTGGGAGATGTAGAGATGGTTGAGGCATGCACTTATTGCTTCTCCAGAGGCCAAGAGTTCGATTCCCATCCATGTTAAACTGCTCACACCTTCAATTCCAGCTCCATGGAACCCAAAGCCCACTTTGTGTCTCTGAGGGCAGAACACTCAAACACATAGAAAATGAAAATAAAATACAAATGTGTCAGTAGTCACGGAGGCTAATTTTGACATGACTCTAGACTGTTATTAAACAAGGCAAACAAAACAAAACCTTGAGTTATCAGCTTCCGGTCAATGGATGACACTGTTAGAATATTAAGCACAAAGTATACAGGTGCAAGTGGATACACAATTGGATGAGACTTTTTTCTCTCTTGGTTTATGCAATGAAATTTTACTCTTGGGGTGTCTTCCTAAAATACACAGGAAGATAGCACATGGAATTGGGCATTTAACGGTCTACTTCTGTTAGAAAATTCATTAACATGACAGTATAAAATTCATATATTGGATGGTATTTATTTTGATTCTGTTGATGAAGTATTTAAATGATGACATCTGATATCTCATAAGACAAATACAAGTTTTGTATATCCTATTGTAGTCCTTGGAAGTCTTCTGCACAAGCCATGAGTGATGGCATATATCTGTAATATGTATGGAGTATGTAGGGCCAGGCCGGAAAATTTATAGCCTAAGGCCAGCCCAGGTTATACAGTGAGTTTTAGGTTAGCTTAAGCTACATAGTGAAATCCTGTTTGGAAAAAAATTCTTTTGTTCTGAATCTATGTTGTGCTATATTTCAGTTGTTTCTCTCTATGATTTTTTCTGAAAAGGTTTTTTAAAGAATAATTGCCAGCGAATATTAACATATTTTATTCTATTTTTAAGTGTATAAAACTTCGAGATTTCAATCTCTACAGTGTATGAGAGACATTTTCCTGGGCTCTGCTTCTACTACACAGATGTTCTCCTTCTGTGTCTTAACTGTAGCTCTATAGTCAATGTGTGTATTGTAGTTCTTGACTAACAGATGTTTTTATTCAAATATTTGTTTTCTAACACTTAGCTTTCATGGTTTATCGAGTTATTTGTTCCTTATGATCAAGCCTATTGAACCACAGATATTTTAGGACAAATTACCACACAGGTCACAACCCCTTATACTCTTTGCTAGAAAACCCTGCCCTGCCCTGCCATGTTCAACTGCTCTGTTTGGTCTTTCCATGGAATAGAATGGAATCACTCCCCTGCACGTGGCTTCCAAACGGGGAAATACCAACATGGTGAAGCTCCTACTGGATCGAGGTGGTCAGATTGATGCCAAAACTAGGGTGAGTGTCTCTGCGCCTTGACTTTCCCGCCATTCTTAAGCCCTGCAGCCTCTCATGGCCCACTTGGAATACTTCTCAGCAAACACAAGCAGTGTGTTTTCAAGGGAATTGGTCTTGGGTTTGATTTCAATCTCATAAAACATTTAAAGATTCCAATTAGTAAGATGAAATTAATGTTTGCTCATCAATACCTAGAGGATCTGACCACTAGCCCCTTAGTGGGATAGTTTTTCTTGCTCAGTTTCTCGGAACAAAGATCAACGACAGCACTTACTGGGCTCTCCTTTGGGTAGTCATCAAGAAGGCAAATCGGCTGGTGAATTCAAGCTGGAAGATCGTGGCTTTTGCATAAAGTGCTTTCTTGCCTATTGGCAACTTTTGTGTATCTAAGTGTTGAACCCATTTGTCATTTTCTTCAGTAGTTGTGCTTCAGTCATTGGAGCAAGAGATTTGCTGTCCTGCTGACGGAAGGACAACAGACAATCGACAAGGTGTACCTTAGTGTCAGTAGAAGTGGAGTCCTTCATTCATTTCTGACCTCTGAAGTAAAATGACATCCTAACACCTTAAACAGACACATAGCGAATACACTAATAGATTAAAAAAAGACTTTGAAATCTAAAAACATGGTCACCTAAACAAGACCTTCATAACAACAATATCAGTTGACATGCCAGTTCAGATGGGGGAAGTTTTAAAGAATCTTTTGTCGAGATGACACCCACAGACAAATGACAGCTGCCAAAAGAGGGACAATCCATCACCCCCAGACACAAGCCTCTGATGCATTATCCAATCCCAAGACGTTAGCCCTCAAGGCATGTGCATGTGAACTACTCTACAGAGATTCGGCCATGATTCAGTTGTGTGTGTGTGTGTGTGTGTGTGTGTGTGTGTGTGTGTGTGTGTGAGAGAGAGAGAGAGAGAGAGAGAGAGAGAGAGAGAGAGAATAATTAGGAAATTCTCAAAAAAGTTTTAAGTTAAAAGGTGTTTAAAAATCTCTTTAAAAAGAAAGAAACCACTCAACCAAAATAAGCAAGTCAAAGAGAAAAGAAAAAATACTCCCAAATCAAAACAAACAAAACCATAAACCCTCCTAAATATGTGATGAGCAAAGTATTGAAGACCACTGTAACTGGAACATGTATTTTTCTCTAGACATTTTTGCATTCTGGAACTTCGTATTCTCACAGCCCCAACAACAGGGGTCAAAGCCAACTCATTCATTGATCTTGAAGCTGGCGATCGTTCAGCTTCTACAAACTATACCTAGACAACAAATTCTGTTTTTGTATTACTTCACAAAAGGTCCCTGGGCGGGGGGGTGTGGGTGGTGGGGGGAGCTCAGAAAAGAAAAGAAAAATCAATCAATCAAACAAACAATCCTTCATTTCTCTTAAGATCTTTTGTTCCAGGGTAGCAGTGTCATGCTCTATGGGTGTTTGGGAGTTGTTTGTTTTCTCTGTCCAGAGTGGAGTTCCCTGTCTTTGCTTGGGAGTTTTGCCTGGTTCCAACCTTTGGCTTGTCACCATGGCCCTTCTGTTGATGTGTGGTGGACGGCAATGTTGGTGCAGTCTGTGAGGCACTCAGGTTTTGTCTGCTTCCTACTTCAGGCATTGCAGCTCTTGTTCTTAGCTTAGGGAACCCCTCAGTTTTAGACCTTAGTATATATGTATATTTTTAAATCTTGCCTGGTGTCTTACAGAGATTCACTGTTTTTGCTAATGCTATTCTGCAGCGGGTACTCACCAGGGAACAGTCGACTTTGCTTTCTGTGTGCCAGCATTGTACTTCTTTAGTTCTTCAGAGATGTTCTTGTTTTCATGCTTCACACACACACTGGCTAGACAGTTAGTTATAAAGTCTAACACCAATAGCAGGGTATTTCCAAAAATCAAAGCTTACTCAGAAATAAAGAGACACAGACTATTAGACTTGTCTTACCTATAACTGGCTGTTCTTAGGAAAGTTATCAAGTGGAATCATGGGGAAGGTAGTTTGGAACCCCATTTTATACTCTGTAGCCTTTGAATCGAGCAAATACATTGAATTTAGAATTTAGTCAAGGATGAAGAAGAATTAAGTTCTGCTTTTGAGTGTGGACCAACTTCTCTGTTAGCAGTTTTTAAGTTCCTACTTGTGTCATGAGTTCAGGAGACCCAACACTGAACAAGCCAGATTAGGTCTCTATATTCCCAGAGCAAGTCATGGGCTGGTGGCATTGTTCAATAAGAGAGTTCTTGCCTTGCCTAATATATGTGAGGCCACACTTGGTGCCCAGTACTATGGAAGGGGGAGAGGAAAGAGCAGGCGTGGGAAATAGAGATAGAAAGACAGGTGCATACACACACACACACACACACACACACACACACAGAGAGAGAGAGAGAGAGAGAGAGACAGAGAGAGAGAGAGAGAGCGAGAGAGAGACAGAGACAGAGACAGAGAGACAGAGAGAGAGACAGAGAGACAGAGAGACAGACAGAGAGAGAGACAGAGAGAGAGAGAGAGACAGAGAGACAGAGAGACAGAGACAGAGACAGAGATAGGGGCTGACCACTGGTCTCAAGGGATTCTGTATACTGGTGAATATTTAATAATAGATTCTCAAAACAAACAAACAAAGACCAAAGTAAAATGAAAAAGCTTGTTTTGTAGGCTTTTCCCTTACTGACTTCTATGGAATAAATAGTCTGTCTATTATTCACGGAGAGCTACTAACATGGTGTCCCCATAAGCAGAATTAGCATGGGATATAAAAGTGATATTTTTGTACTTTCTGTGAGTTAAGCTAGGTTCATTCAGCACACATGGGGTGGTATACAATGTTGAATGCTAGTAAGCTTTCAGCCTATGAACTAAACATTCCTCATGTGTAAGTAACAGTGGTTTATAGCATTGTTAGAGTGTTATACCATGGTCACAGCTAAAAGGGTCATCCCCCCTCTTTCTAAATCTGAAGTGAAGCCTGAACACAAGATTGGTGACCTGGGATTGAGAGGCTGGTTCTGGAACTACAATACCTGATTACTAAGATTAATGGAAGATAATGGAATTGGGTTTTCTTTCTGGTCTCTTAAAGGATATTTGAAATAGAAAATGCTCAACTTTTTGACTCTCATTATTAAAGGGTTTCTATACACATAATTTAAAAATCTTAATGATCATAATTTTGAGTTACTTCTAGCAATCACATTATCCACAAATAATCAGAATATAGTGTATTCTATCTAGAATTCTCTCTCATATTCTCATTCTATTTCACATGCTTGGGTTTTCCATCGTGGAGATAAAAGCAAAATTTAAAGTGGTTTTCTTTGAATAAGAAATAAACGATCCCCCCCTGGTCCCCCTGATACCCCCCACTGTCCCCCCACTGTCACTACTGTTTTGAGCCATTGAGGCACTTGGCATCTTGGAAGACTCATTATTCTTTGGTGTGAGATTCTGAGACGTTTAAACCAGAGTCCACTGTTAATGTCTAAAACTCCATACTTTAGTATTAAACTATAAATTTTATAGCTAGTTAAAATGAGACTATTAATTTGGGTTTTATTAAGGTCGTTATTCTTTTCTGTTTTGAAACTGATTCATTATTTAAATATACAGCTACCCCATAGGAGGATTCTATTTAAAATATATCTCAATGCCAACAATAAAATTACACAAATACACTAAAGGATATTGAACAAAACGCGTCAGAAAACTGGGACCTCTCTGTTTTTTAGAGGGGAGGTACTATTTACCAGTTGTCCTGTGTGTATGATGCTAAATGTACTTTCCTAAATATATTAAAACTATCATCTTACCAGCAACTTACAAAACATATATCATTTTCTTGAGAAATATGAAGGCCGAAATTTGAGAAATGAGATTGCTAAAAGAATGAAATAGACTTTGGCACAATTATGTAACATGAGCTGGGACACACAGCGTTTTTATAACAATGATCTGATTTCAGCATCCATTACTGGAAAAATAGCACAGTCAGAGGGTGAGGACAGGAGAAGATAAGGAAAGAAAGGATGATACAAAGCAACTCTGAACTCCCAGCTAGATCATTGATTCTCCTCTAGTGTTAACTGAGCTGCCTTTGCCAAACCACTCCCAGCAGAGAGGCCAGTGTGTGTGTCTCTGTGTCTGTTTTTACTGAGGAAGAAAGTATGCACGATGAAGGCACCTTGTAGGGGACACTCAAATTTAATAAGGCACTTAGAATCCAGTTATGGAGACTGGTTAAAGTGCTCCTTCAGTAAAGCACTTGCTACAACACCCAAAGACCTGAGTTTGATTGCCAGAACCCATGACAGAGTGAGGTATGGTGGTAGAAAATTATAATCCCAGTTCTGGGGAGGTATGGACAAGTTGAGTCCCTGGGGACTCCAGCCAGCAGGCTAGCTTAGTTCATGAGCTTTGGGTCACACAAAAGACCTAGTCTCAAAACCAAGCTGGGTGGTTCCTGACAAAGGACACTTGAGACTCATCTTCAGTTTTCATACAGACATGTACGCATGGCCGCGCGCACACAAACACACATGTATGCTCACACACAGAACCGAAAAGAGGTTTATGGTATTGTGGGCAGCCAATTAGGCCAGCTCATTGACCAGGGCAGTGATCTGGGGACCAAGAACATTGCAGTTGGAACCCTAACAGGTGAGAGTAGAAGAATATTCTACAACTTTAATAAATATTATCTAGAGATGGCATTTGCAGGGATGCTCAGCCAAAGCCCTCAGTCAGGACTGGAAGATTCTTTAGCTTCCCTCCATGTCCTCTTGCCTATCCCCTGGGTCAAACCCAACCAGGAGCCAGAAGGTATGGTAGGTCCTGTAGAGAGGTAACCTGGGGCAATGGGTCTGGAGATCAAACTGAAAAGGTCTAGCATTAGAATGCAGAATGTGGTCACCCCTGGGGAAATGTTGTTCTTATAAGGAAGATAGAGCTTGGCAAGATGACTTTGGAAATATGACAGGAAAGACTGACCAGCATTCTGGACCAATCAAAGCTGAAAGCTTCTCAACTATTCTCTTTTTCAATGTACCTGTTTGGTATCCTTGTATGTTTCTGTCCTTGGACAATCTTGATAGCTCTCCTGAAGTGTCACATCCGCAGGCCGATTTATTCATGCTGGGTTCCTTTCTCTTTCACTGTTTCCCAGTAGTTTCTAAAGTGATTTTGCCTGATAGTTTTCATTTTCCACCCACTCTTCCTTCTGCCCCTGCTACCCTGGATTCCTCCAGTTACCATAAGAAATGCAGAGATCATCCAGGTTATCAAGAGCCAGAAGTTACCCCTGAAAGTATCTAGCTAAGAAGGTATATAAACAGCACACAGTCAAGTTCATGATATATTAGTTAACATCATTTTAATTCCATTTGTTAATAATAGATTTCATCTTTGAAAGAGTTATATAACTCCTTTTTGTTCAAAGTTGTAAATCTCAAAAGATTTTGAAAAAAAAATATCAGGGCACCATAAAATACTTTTGGAAAATTTAGCAAAGTAGTTACAGTTTAAAGTTTGATGGACAAATTAGAGCAAAACACACAGAAAACCAAAATCCAATGGTTTAATAGCGTAATCTCCAGTTAGTCCGTGTGAGTGGGACACTAGAGTCCCATAAATGCTGCACTCTGCCTTTCATCGCCCAGGGTTTGCAAACCCTTGACAGGAAGTCAGATGGTTCCAATGCAGCACACCTGTACTGGAACATAGTGGAAGGGGCACTTTGTTTTTACTTAGTAATTCTGTATGTCATGATCTTTTACTGTCTTTTCTTTTACTTCTCTGTCTGTCTGTCTGTCTGTCTGTCTGTCCGTCCATCTGTAGCCTCTCTCCTGTCAGTTGTAATAGATGCAATCTTGCTTCTTGTTCGTTTGTTTTTAAAGAAGTGTGAACTCAGGCTTACTTTGTGAACTCTCTTGTCAGGACGGACTGACGCCCCTTCACTGTGCTGCACGAAGTGGGCATGACCAAGTGGTGTGGCTGCTACTGGAGCGGAGCGCTCCCTTGCTGGCGAGGACCAAGGTGAGTCATTGTAAGGTGGCATCCGAGGACACTGTGAGGGCTTTGGTAGTCTCTCCTTAAGACTAAAGCACCAGTCTTTCTTATTTATTTTATTTATTTATTTATTTATTTATTTATATTTATTCAATGTAGTAGGAATAAGAAATACATACCAAACTTGCAAATTATTAAAATGAGCAAATACACGCGGCAAGAGGTGTCACATGCAGATCGCTTGATTCCTCCTGTTTTTTTAATCTATTGTTACTGCAGATGAAATTTGACAAGCCATACACATAAAATAAGAATATTACATAAAATAATGTATATGAGACTCTTACATTGCATGAGCTAAGATTTTTTTATGATGTTCTAAGAAAACTATAGAATACGTACGGAATTATCTGTCAAGGTAATACCATTAATGTCAGAAATTAAGGCTTTGAACTTCTTTAATCGTTTCCTTTTGGGTAATACTAATTAGAAAAATGCTTAATAATAGAGTTAGTTGGCTACATTAGGGATTAATAACTATAATAAGAAGAGCCTACCTTTAGATTAGCTACCTATAAAGAACCATAAAGCAAATATTCTGTTCTTTATAACATAACACAGTAAGCATTTTTTTTTGCTTCATTTCATGAATGTGCTCAATAAAAAAAATCCATTTTTAAGTGAATAAAAGTCACACAGTAAACAATTTGTTTGGAAGTTTTAATATCAGTATTTGTAAATTACATTTTATTGTTGCATGTTTTCTCCAATACCTATCAGAAAATACCGTGAAGCATAAATTGACACTAACCACCCAGAATAATTTGATGGGACATGAAATAACTTGTAGTTTAATTATAATAAAAAAGCTTAACAATGTAGACCTTTTAGATTTTCTCCTGGTTCCTCTCTTTCCTGTCCCCTTAATTTTGTTAGCTACTGATGCTAGCAATAAGGCAAGGTGGAGAAAGCAAGACAGTGATCACACATAAATCATCTCCACTACACACACACACACACACACACACACACACACACACACACACACACACGTGCGATATATGTATGCAACATTCACAGTATTTCAATGATAATGGAAATAATGCAGATAACCAATGTAGTCAACTAACTCTACTATTAAGTAATTATTCTAATTAGTATTATCCCAAAGAAAAAGATTAAACAAGTGCAAAGCTTTATCTTCTAGTATTAATGATATTACCTTGACAGATAATTCCATACATGTATATAATATATGTGTTTATTACATATTATATATATTATTTTATGTACAAATATTAGATAGATAAATAGACAGACAGACAGACAGACAGACAGACATTAGTTTTTTGAGACAGGGTTTCTGTGTGTGGTCTTGGAACTCATTCTGTAGACCAGGCTGGCCTCCAACTCAGCTTGCCTCCCAAGTGCTAGAATTAAAGGCATATGTCACCACACACAGCCAATTTATATGTTAAGTAACAACTTCATTGCTATTATTTGAAGCAAGCCAGGGCGTACACTTAGCATATAGAGAGAATGCGGTAATTCTCTAGAAGATGGGCTGTACCAGACATTTAAACAAACAAACAACAACAAAACTGGCTGCATACAACAATACATAAAGTAAAATAAGTTATCTGCATCTTTTATTATCATTCAATAATGTGAATGTTACAAAATATATTTTAAAATATGCAACATTTTAGACTAGTTTATGCAGAGAAAATTGTCAAAAGTTTGTTGAGGAAATAAACTGCTATTTAAATCAAAACAAAATCTCAGTCCAGTCACATTACACCCAAACTTAAAATACATGTAAAACAGAGCCACGCATGATTTTCCAAGGAATTTCCAAATAACCCTGTTTACAGTTTACCTGTCATTGACACATAATCAGCAGCAGTATGGATTACCTTAGTGTGATTTTTAAAATGACTTTCCTGTCTAATCAGGAGTCATTCAAATCTAAGGGTCCAGTATAGAGTATTGTTGACCCCATGGCTATACACCTTCATCTAGCCATCAGGCATGGAGACTCTCCACTCCCACATCCATCTATCATGGATGGAGAAGATACAATGTGCTAGGCACTGTTCTGGCTACCAAGGAACTGGCAAGATGAGTGCTCATCAAAAGGTATCTTTAAGATGCTTAGAATCTTGAGAGCAGGAGAGACAGGAGGAGATCAGGAAGAAGCAGAGTTCTGTGAGGTTCAAAGGGCTCGGGGCAGATAAATGGATTAGACTGGAGTAGGACTGTGCTGCTAGCGTGTGTGTGTGTGTGTGTGTGTGTGTGTGTGTGTGTGTGTGTGTGTGTCTGTCTGTCTCTGTGTGTATCTCTGTGTGTATATGTGTGTGTATCTCTCTGTGTGTATGTGTGTGTGTCTGTGTGTGTGATCTGTGTGTGTATTTCTCTCTGTGTGTGTGTCTGTGTGTGTATCTCTGTGTGTGTATCTGTGTGTATCTGTGTATATGTATGTGTGTCTGCGTGTGTGTCTCTGTGTGTGTGTGTGTGTGTGTGTGTGTGTATGTGTATAACAGTGTCCTCCCTCTCTCTATTGAGTCTCAGTTTTGAGTCACCCTGTCTCCCTCTTTGAAGCAACTTCCGCTCATTCTTTGAAAGTTTCGACTCTCAGCAAACTGAGTCTTCTCCCTTATCCACAAGGAATTCTCCATGCGCTGACTAATGCTTCTGCAATCCCTATGCCTAACCTCATATTCTCCAACCCCACCTTTTTATGACTCAGCGCCCTCTCTCTAAATCCCCAATCCCAGTCAGATTCAGTCTCCATTCACACCCTGGGCCCTTACTTCTGCACAGCCCAAGTTCTCTTTCTGCTACTCCTCTGAACATCCGTACTCACTCCCTGTGGCATCTGCTGGCTAAGTCCATGTCATGTTCCTGCATCCAAGTGTGGCAGCTGTGATGGGGTTGCCTTCAGACTCATGATCACTCAACTTAACCTAATGCATTGCCTGACAAATCACACTGCAATTCTGTACTGTTTCATCTTGCTCTCTGCTACCTAAGCCACTTTTTCTTTAAATCGCTTAGACGACATCTTTTTTTCCCTTCATACAACACTGAGAAAAACTGAAGCAAGCAGGAGGCGATCCACAAGCTCCCACTTACATGGCTATCTGGTTCCAGGAATCACAGAAGCCCATGGAGACCGTGTTCTATCTATTTCCACATCACCTGGCACAGCTTCCCACACCTCCCTCTCCTAAACTCTTCCCTTATTCATCTTCTAGGACCTGATACTTCTTTGGATTCCTTCTGCATATTAGCATCTGATTCCTTGTCTCTGTGACAATTTCCTCTTTATCTCACAGTTCTCTGTCTGTTAGCAGTTCTGGAGGCCACTCTGTCTTTGCTCAGTCTCTCTCCACTCACTTGCTCTGACGTTTCCTGCGGTTCATCTTTAAGCTGCGTCTATGTGCCGGGGCACACACGCACACGTATTCCTAGAATTCTGTCTTCATGGCAGTTCTCTGTGACTGCTTAGATATTTACTGGGGCAGCTTCAATGAAGTGAGAAAGCAAGCTCATATTTTTCCCACTCCTAAACATAACCTCTTTGAATCTTGTATCTTCATTCATGGGTATCTCATGAGGGTTCTTTTTTCTCTCACCCTGCATTCCGTCACCTCTTATTTCCACATGCATCTTTAAACCCAAAGCCTCACAGACAGCACACATTCCCCTTGAATCACTGCTGGAGACTCCCTATTGCCTTCTTCTGTTTCTTCTGCAACCCAGCTGTTCTGAACACATCACACACACCCAACACAATCCTGTTACCCCAGCCCTTCTAACAATCCCTGATCCCTCTCATGAAGTCTCTTATTCTTCTGAGCACCTTTCCTTATTCACCCTCCTAATTCACTACCTTAAAAACATCTCCTTTCTGTCTGTTGAGTTTTTTCATGTGTGGCTGCATGCATAGTACTTTGGGGTGGTATTTGGTGTCTGTTAAGAGATAGTATAACTAACTTCCATGCCATTCTGGCTTGCATGGTCTCCATTGAGAAGTTAGGTATTATTCTAATGAGTCTGCCTCTATGTGACTTGGCCTTTTTCTCACAAAGCTTTTAATATCCTTTTTGTGTGTGTGTGTGTTCTGAACATTGGTACCTTGGTTATTATATATCATGGGAAGCTTCTTTTCTTGTCCTGTCTGTTTGGTGGTCTATATACTTCTTGTATCTTGGTAGGCATATCTTTCCTTATACTGGAGAAAACTTTTCTATGGTCTTATTAAAAATATTTTCTGTGCCTTTGACCTGGGTCTCTTCTTATTCTTCTATGCCTATTATTTATAGGTTTGGTCTTTTCATAGTGTCCCAGATTTCCTGGATGTCTTTTAGATTTAGCATCTTCTTGGACTGAGCTATTCATTTCTTCTTCCTTATCTTCAAGATCTGAAATTCTCTCTCTCATGTCTTATAACCCCTGGTGGGGCTGACCTCTGAGGGTTTTTGTATGATATTCTAAGTTTCTTTATTTTCAGTTTTATTCCAATTTGGGTTTTCTTTAGTGATTATATTTCTACTTTTATGCCTTGAAATGTTTTCGGTATTTCATTTAAATGCTTGTAATTTCATGGTCTTCATTAAGTCATTCATATTCTGAGATCTCTGAGTATATTCATAATTGCTATTTTGAAGTCCTTGTCTTGTGTTTCACCTAAATTAAATTTCTTGGGGGCTATTGCTCTATAGGGTTTCTGGCTTCTGGAGGAAGTATATTGTCTTGGCTGTACATGTTTGGTTTTGCATTGGGACCTAGGCATCTGGTGTAATGATGTTTGAAGGATTTCACTGTGTAGAGATATGGTCTTGTGTTTGTTGGCCAGATGTTCTGTTCAGTGGTTTCTGTTGCAAGCTCTGGATCCTCGGCAAATGTGGTGGCTGTGGGGTCCCTGGTAAAGACTGTTTGTGTGGCTCTGTCAGTGACACGAATGAGTGGAGGTGGATAGAAGCAAAGACTGAGAGAGGCAGCAGGAAAATGTTAGGCGATGTGGGTCTGCTGCACCAAGAAACAGTGTCTCCGGGGGTTATAGGGAGGGTGGGAGGAGGGTCTTCTGCAGGCAGACTGCTGCAGCACTTAGACTAATGCTGAAGAAACCAGAGATGGAGGACAGGAAGAGGATAGAGGATGTGGTGATCAGTTTGTCACTTAACCTTCAAGTGGATTAAACACCATCAGCAAAATGATGGGACTTTCCGATGAGCACTCTACATATTGTTCAAACCTTGCCACTTGCCACATTTGTTTTATCTGAACTTCAACATTATCTTCTCCTTCAACATGAACTACCTGCTCCCCTTTTCAGATTCTGTTTAATGGATTTCTAAGTATCAGAGTAATGACTGCTAATGCAATTCATTTCAGAAACAAATACTATTTTTAATTTCCTTGAAATCATCAACCCACAGACAACCACAATTAAGATTTTCATACATTGGTTGTGGCTCTTTCTCACTCTTGAAGTCACCTTTCTTGTTGACAATATTGGCCTGTTGGTTTTTTTCTGTCATTTTACATATACATGGTTCCCACTTCTTTGTGCTGATATAGTGGTTACCAAAATAGATATTTGGATGTTATATTTGATGGTACCTGTTTGGTTATTAAGCATAAACAATAGTATAGCCTCTTGAATGAACAACATCCTTCTAACTTTTCCTAATTATGTAATGTTTCCTTGATGTTTATTTACCTAGCTTTTTAGAATAAGGGGGGCAAATGGATCAGCAGGGTAAAAGTACCCCCAGAACCCATGTAAAGGTGAAAGGGAAGAACAAGCTCCACAAAATAAGGAGTTGTTTTTACTTAGACTGATTAGGAAGAATGACTTACCCTGGTCTCTTAAAGTTTTACTATTGACTGCCTTTATATCCAAGGCCAAAGCTGTTTGAGGCTGTATTAATAATCACAAATCTAGACTCTTCTCAGATTTGAGAGCCACGAGGCCTTTGACATAAGGTTTACCTTGGCTTCATGCCTGTCTAACATGTACCTGTCTTTTCCTTCCTGCTTTAAAGTAAGTCTTGGACTATTATTGGATCTCAGAATTTCCCTGAAGCCTAAACCTAAGATATGGTAAAAATTTTCCTGCCGCTTTGACACATGCACACACATTTTTCTCCTCTACCGAACTTCTCCTCTGTTTATATGTAAAGAAATGCAGGCAGAATGACAATTGAATGTATGCTGCTATATATAGTATTAGATATAAATATCCATGCTTGAACAGTCACTCTATATATCTAATACTGTTCTTATAATTTGTAAAACCAAGCTGAATATTATGAAAAACATGTCATATTTTTTATTAAAGATTATTATGATCATAAAATTAAACACAGGCTTTCCTTCCCCCTTTATCTAAGATAATCAGTTCTACATTCAAATATTCAGAGAGAATTATTTCTCTCACCTCCAGCTGTGTTGCAGATCAAGATTGACTTCGTTAGATCTCCAAACATGAGAGTCAAAAAAACAGAATGCGAACTTGGTTATTCTTTGTTTCAATGTGCAGAATGGGCTGTCTCCGCTTCACATGGCTGCACAGGGGGACCATGTGGAATGTGTGAAGCACCTGCTACAGCACAAGGCGCCTGTTGATGATGTCACCCTGGATTACCTGACGGCTCTTCATGTTGCTGCACACTGTGGGCACTACCGTGTAACCAAACTCCTGCTGGACAAGAGAGCCAACCCGAATGCAAGAGCCCTGGTAAACCTGGCCCAATCCACATTCACCAAATAGAACAAAACTGCATTGCTTGGCCAATGGCACCTACACCCATGCAAGAGTATAGATTCACAGTTGGTAACTGCCAAGCTTTCGCCTACTTTAAACCACTAGCCTACTTTATGCCTCATAGTTTCCTAAGTGGTCATGAGCATGGGCAGATTTAGGAGAACACCAGATTATTATTTCTCAAACCAGTGAGTTGATAACAGTAGGAAACTCTGGGATCATGAGTGTTTTAAAGAAGTTGGATGATAAAAACATAAGAAGCAGCTGGGTATGTTGGCACATGCCTTCAATCCAGTACTCAGGAGGCAGAGGCAGGTGGATCTCTGAGTTCAAGGCTAACCTGGTCTACAGAGTAAATGCAAGGATAGTCAACAGTAGACAGAATAAAAAAAGAAACCTGTCATGAGGAAACAAACAAACAAACAAATAACCCAAAACAACAAAGTTAGTTCTAGGTACCTCTGAATGTTAGGTAGAATTAGGTTACAGGTATGAAAAAAATTGATCTTTATTAATCTTTTAAGGGAAAAAAAGATTGTAAAATGGTGAATGTATTTGACTCTGTGAGAAAGCCCATGATATAAGTTGATAGAGAGTTCACTTGGACATTTTCTGTATGAACTGACTACCCAGCCAGGTTCTGGGTGGTGTGTGGTGTATTACTGCTTTACAACGCATTTCAAAGCATTCCAGGACCTCCTCAAAAGAAACAGTAGGAGGCCATCCCCAGAGCAGCTTTATGTCTCCCACAGTCTAATATGGAATAAATCTTTCTTGCTTCACTTACAGCTTAACTAATTATTATATTAGGCAGGTACTAATTTATGCCAGTTATTTTCTAATCTCACTCTAAGAGCACATTGTGTGGTCTTCCTGTATGTTTACATGGTTTATGTCAATTAAAATTCCCCTCAAACAGATTTGAGAGTCTCTTGTTAAAATGATTAAATATTTGGCTAGGGTAGTAGGTGAATATGGAGAACATTTGCCTAGCAAGTACAAAACCCTAGGTTTGATCCCAAGCACCACATAAACCATGACACAAGTCTATAGTCTCACCATTCAGGAAGTAGAAGTACGAGATCAGAACTTCAAAATCATTCTTGGCTACATAGCACATTTGAGGCCAGGCTGGGATAAATCAAATCACCCAGACTCAAAAGTCGGTCAACCTTTTGATCTATAAGTAAAGTAATAAATCAATTAAATTATCAATTGAACATAATGATTTATTTGAAAATTTTCAGTGAAATCCACTTATTACTAATTACTTAGAAAGTGATTGTACCTCCAGGGTCATGTTCAATTATATGAAGACTTGATTTTCTCATAAGTTGAAAATACTTTTTATGTGATGAATACTTTTTATTATGTGATTAATACTTTTTGAGTGACTAATAAGCTTATAGATTATCACAGGTGATTACTTGTACATATTTTAATACCACATGTACATGTTGCTACTTATCTCTGGCTTATGACATAGTTTATAAACAGGAAATATGACTCAATAAATTATGTTGACTGCTCCACTGTAAAGAATACAAAGTCACCAGCTTGAGTGAGACCATATGTTTTCCTGAAAACTGCTAACATATAAAAATATCAAATGATACTCCATCCCCACTGGGACATTTAAAACTGTTAATTGGCAAGATAGGTATCATTCTGTAAAAGATCGTTGTCCAAATAAAAAGACCACAGATATAATACATAACAGCTTAGCATGGGACTAGGAAAATTTTTAAGTGATTTCTACAGTTCCTGAATAATAACCTAGTTTACAAAACCACAAGTGCCTTTCAGAAACCTGACTTAACTTTAGCTCTCAGAGGTGTCATCTGGTAGCCATCCCAGAAATTCACCATCTCTTTCTTGAGATTATTCAGGCATGTAATCACTTCCCCCTTAAAATCAAATATATCTGGGAACTTAATAGTTTCTTAATAAAATCAAAGGTGTCTGATTGGTATACATGTTATAATATAAATTTTAACTTCTCATATAAACATTGTCAGCTTAATGATGTCTGCTAATTTGAAACTCTCCCTGAGAATAATAGCAAAGCTGAAACACTTTTTATGAAGCCGCCATATTGCTTAGATGAACCATTCTTATGCTCTTGAGAAACTGGCCCTTCATCATCAAAATTACTTCTACTCAGTCCAATCTTTTTCTCCATCACCTGACCAGTCAAGGCAGCCTATAACACCTTAGGCCATCTAAAACATAATTACTCTCTGTTTTTTCTTTCTCTGAAAAGTAGACTCACACACTTTTCTCAGAATGACAGAAACAAATTTCAACACTCATACAAACACACCGCCCCCTCTCTTCCCAAATCCCACCACCTGTATAGGGTTTGAAGAGACGGTGACATTACGTACGTAACATTATCGCCTGCGACATGCCAGCATGGAGTTGCGTGAGAATTGTTTCTGCATGTTTTCAACTAACTCGATTGTCTTTTGCACAGAATGGTTTTACTCCACTGCACATTGCCTGCAAGAAAAACCGCATCAAAGTCATGGAACTGCTGGTGAAATATGGGGCTTCAATTCAAGCTATAACAGAGGTAGAAAAGTGTTTCAGCTTCTCACCAAACATTCCCTCTCTTATGCCTTCCTCTTCCTCTCACCCATCTTCTGTCCTCTTCACTCGTTTTATTTATCTAAAGAAGCCCCAAAGCCCACGGTGCAGAGGAGTAAAGCTACTGTTGCTTTGTTTCGCAGTCTGGCCTCACACCAATACATGTGGCTGCCTTCATGGGCCACTTGAACATTGTCCTCCTTCTGCTGCAGAACGGAGCCTCTCCAGATGTCACTAACATTGTGAGTATGGCTTGGGTCAGAATAATCACAGGGAGAGAGCGTGAGAGGATTGGTGTGTGTGTGTGTGTGTGTGTGTGTGTGTGTGTGTGTGTGTGTGTGCACCTGTGCGCGCCCGCGGGCTTGTGTGTGTCATCAGAGCTCAGACACAGCCTCTGAGACATTTTGTACAATAACATTTGGAGCTTTACTGAATGCAGAGGCCACATGTCGGGAAACAACATGGAAGCTGGGAGATGGCAGAACTTCGGCTCCCTGGTGCGGATGGATTAAATATTCCTCTAATGGATTTAGTAAAACAAAATATGGTTTCTAAAGCTCCTCTAAGGCTGAGTGTGGCCATAAACATCTGCAGTCCTGAGCTGCTTTGAAGCTGAGGCAGGTGATTTGTGAGTCTGAGCCAGTCTTGACAGCATTCCTCAAACACACACACACACACACACACACACACACACACACACACACACACACACACACCTTTGAATGTGAATGAATGATGGGTTGCAAAACAGTCATTAAAGCTCACCCTAGTTTGCTTGAATGCATTGCATTCCAGGTAACTTTATTTAATTAAAGTTCCATACCCAACCTTAGCAAAGACTAGCCAGATAGAGGCCAGTGATAAAGGCTATCAAAGCATCTCCTATTCTACTTGGCATTTGCTGTCTCCTACTGGGTTTTAACTTTGTCCCCATTCCTATGCGCAGTGGAGATTTCTCACCCCTGAAATAGTTAAAATCAGCAATATTCTAATATGAATGCTGCTCTCAGCATGCTTCTTTCTGTCAATAAGTACTGGATGTTCCAGAATTCTCTCTGGTCTAATTTAGGAACCCCCCTTTAAAATCTCTCTGCTCATCGTCTTATGGCAAATCATCTGGAGCAGATTTTCCCCAGGGAAGAAGAGAACCCACTGTACGCACTCATTCAGATAATAGACAATCCCAGGACCACAGAGGGTTAAAATTTAAAAGCATATACAACAGAATTAATTCTCCCTACATGACTGTCAGCGGTCGTTATTAAAGTGCTTGTACTTGTAGCTGTTGCCTGCAGCATGTGCTAACTTGGGGTAGCTTTCCCCTCTTAAGTTATGACACAGAATACCCAGGTTCTCTTTTACCTGCACTTTCTCCCAAGTTCCCAATTCTCTGTATTTTATATAGTTTTTGAAGACTCTGGTGTTCAGACAGAGTCCATTGGAGAACCCAGTTTATTTCATATAGCCTTTGTATTACTCAAAAGTGAGCGCATAAAACTATTAAGAATTTCAGTTTTGTGTTTATGTTTCCTCAGCATATTGGCCCCAATGAAATGTCATGTGGCAATTCTTAAATCACCAAATACAGGAGTGATTTCCTAATGTGCCAACTTAAATTGAACCCTTTTTGTTTTTTGAATGCTTAAAGAACTCACAGGGCTGGAGATGTGGCTCAGTCATTAACGTGCTCACCTTGTAAGTTTGAAGACCAGAATTCCATCCCTGTCACTTAATATTAAAAGTTCTGTGTGTCTCTGCAATCCCAGTGCTGGCCCTGGAGACCGATAAGAGGACCTCCCACCCCACGGCTCATGACCAGCTAGTCGAGCCAAACAGGAGAGCTCCAGGTTCAGTGAAAGACCCCGCCTCAAACCAGTAAAGTGGAGAGCAATTGAGGAAGTCGTTGGAATTCCTGGCTTACACACACACACACACACACACACACACACACACACACACACACACACGAAAGAGGGAGACTCATCTTTTCTGCTTTTTTATTATTTTACTCAATATCAAATTCTCCCCTTTTAAATACTACAATATTAAATATTGTCATTTCCTACAATTTTTAATTTTTTATTTCATTTTTCAGAAATTGAACCTGTCTTGCACACAGACCAATAACTTTCAGGAAAAGCATTACTCATCTACTTTTGCCATTTTGTTTTTATTCTTTTTATTCCTATGTTTTCCCATGTTTCTTAGTTGCATTCTAACATCTACAGAGTCATAGAAGCAATGGTGATGTTATGTTAAAATATTTCATCATATTACCACAATAACATCTGTAATGGAATTAAATAGGGATCTTGGATAAAATTTCTTTCTTTCTTTTTTGCTTTTTTGAGACAGGGTCTTTCTATGTAGTCCTGGCTGTCCTGGAACTCATTGTAGCTCAGACTGGCCTTGAACTCAGAGATCCTTGTGTCTTCTGAGTGCTGGGATTACAGGCATGCTCCATCACACTGGGTGAAATTTCTTTTAGAAGAGATTTTTGAAAATTAATTTTTTTTTAAAAAAATCCACAAACAGCTATTTAAGTGAGCAATCCAAATAGTTTCTTTATTACTTAACTGTTGTATCATCTCCTTGGGGCATGGAGAGAATTGGACTGCACACACATTTCTAATATTCCCATTCTTTTGGGCTTTGAAAGAATCTTAGATTTGGCAACAGCTTGTTAACTTCTAGTTCTTAGATGACAGTCACCCCCCCAAATTTCTTCATTGGTTTGGTCTGTTTATCCATACATTGCTTATCTTCCACTCCCTCCAAGCAAATGCCTGGGAAACACCTGTTGACCCTTTCAACAGGATCCCTGTTTGAGTTTTGTGTGTTCATTTTATTTTTTTAAAAAATTATCCTTCAGATAGGAGATAGAGTAAAGCTACTGGTTAAGATATAAGACTCCCTATTCCATTTCAATTCCAGATAACACTGAATTCCTTCAAGTGTAAGTAGATGCCATGCAGTTGTTGAAACATGATAAAATAATTACTTGATTTTTCTGAAATTAAAATTAAAATGGACACTCGACCTTTTCATGTGCCACATCTGGCAACCCTACATCTAGAGGACCATACCTTTCTCTAGCAGTGTGGTGCCTGTGAACTTGTGTGTTCTCAAGATATTGGGACATGGCTACTGGATCCAGAACTGCGAATTGGTGACAAAGAAAGCTGTGTGGACACAGACTGCCTGCTTGCTGTGACAATGTCAGCCATGTCCTGACCCCAGTGCACCCACCCTTGGCACCTCTGTGTGTGGCTGACGTCGTGTTGCATTCTGGATGCAGTCTTGTCTCTTGTGCTTTGATGCTTCTCAATTAGATGCAGCCAAAGTGGGAGTCGATGTGGCTGTCTGCTGAGCCAGTTTCAAAGCTGTGAGAGTGGGGCATGACTCTTGGTTTTCGCTTTGGACATGAACATACGCATTCTCCTGCCAGTTTTGTTTTGTCTGAAAAGTCACACCAAGTGGAAGATGCACCGCGAACTCAGGCATTTGCAGATACATTTTTTTTTACTGACAACTTCCATTCCCAGAAAACTGATATGTAAACCTTAACTGGCGACTTGTATTATGTAATGCACCCTAAAGTATTCATTGGCAAGTGCAAGAGTAGAACAGCAAGCCCTCAAGAGCTCTTGACAGTGCGATGCAGGGCATTAAGAATTTCTATCTTCCTGTAACCAAGTAGCGGATTTATGGTTAAGTTCCCACTTTATATTATATTTAAAACATTTTTTAACCAATCTTTAAAGTTAAGCAGTTTAAAATGAGGAGATCAGGCTCTGCCTAACAGCCAGGAAGTGGAAGATTCCGAGTAAGGCCATATTTGCTGACTTTCTTTCCTTCTACTTCTCCATAAACAAGGTGAAATATAAATAGTAGGAGGTAAGCACAGTTAACAGTAAATGCCCCTTAGCCCCAAAGCAGTAAATAAGGCTTAAACCGGACAATCCTTATAAAGTAGGGTGACCAGGTGTGCTCTTGGAATATGAAGGTCAGCATTTTATATGAAGCATGTATATATATCATCACCTCCAAATGTGCAAAAGTCGGAAGATAACCTTTTAAAGTAGGTATAAAATAAAGGTTTTTTTTAAAAATGTTTAAATACTAGCATTTGAAATATTTTTATATTTTGAAAACTTATTAATAAAATGTGGTTTAAACATAGACATGTAAATTCAACATTACACAGACATTCCTTGGGGGGGCATTTTTGACTTAATTTCTGGAAAGAATTATTCTTGACTTTATTTCTACAAAAATTAGTGAAATAGCTAACCTTATGAGACCTAGAAACGTAACAGAGTTTTTCTCTTTCCGTAATGATAAGACACCAGTCTCATTTACTTAGATACATGTGAATAACAACAGGGATAAAAGGATAAAATCGTGCCCAGAGAGGAAATCTCTCACCATGCATCCAGAGAGTACAGACAAGCTTGACTCACACGATTTTATAAAACATCACATTTCATATACATTTGGTTTACAAAGTCAAAATTTGCCATGAGAAAATAAGGCCAGTAGATGACACGTGAGCTATTAGCCTAGAAGACATCATTCACATCAATATCTAGGTTAATGCTTTCTAATCATAGCCCTTGACACACATTCCTCGTAAGTGCAAAAGCGATGATGTCATCATGGTGAGAAAAGCGAGCCATGAGCCACTCGTTTCAGTAAAACCTAAAGTTTTTTAGATTTCAGAGTATTTCATGCGAAGAATCAAGGCATTGTTCTTACTCACGGGAGTTTTTCAGAAGTGTGCCATCCCAATGTAGGCAACTCTAAAGTCATTCTAGCTCACGTGAGATGCCTTCCTCTGCTTCTTTTTTTTGTCAGCTTACCTTCTAGCAGAGCTGTGCTGAGGCAGCTTGTTTCACTCTAATATTCTGCTCTAACTATGAGATTATTTGAATGACCGAATCCTTGCCCCCTTCAGTGAGAACAGGTTTCCCTCTAAGAATAATCTCTTATCTCTAACTCCTTCTTTACCATCTCCTCAGGAGTATGTTAGACCTGGGTATTGCATAGACACCTGAGGACTGATGTGAGGCCCACGCAGCCAGTGAAAATGTAAACAGTGACATCACTCACCTCTCAGTAGCCTTCCACGTTACCATCTGGAATCAAATACCATCATTAAAATAAGCAGGGGAAATTTTCTTCCCGGAAAAATTAGATTTCTCATATTAGTATTCACAGTTTAATTTCACAACAAACCAGACAAAAGATTGTGTTCAGCAGTATGGTTTGAAATTTGAAAAGAAATTATTTATGCCTGGTATAATGTAAGTGATATGATAATGTTTTTGCAATGTGTTGATCTTTGACATCTGGAGCCTCTCACTGAATGGAATGGATGACAGATTTTAAGTTTATAGGATGAGAGATCACATCTTCACCCAAACCCATGTAAGTTACACAGGACTGATTGTGAAGCTAAACCAAAGGGTATCCTGGATGTTTGGGTAAGTTCCCTAGTTTGTCATTGATGGAAAACATTTCCAAATGTTTGTCCTTCTAAAGATAATGATGCAAAACTATGTTTTTCTAAACTGAACACTTATGCCTTTCTATAGATCACTTATACACTTGGATAGCTCGCTGAGTTTCACCAAGGGGACATCTTTATTCTTCGCTGTCCAGAGCAGTGGGTTATTTACAATTGTGCAATCTTTGTTTTCTGGCAGCGTGGTGAGACAGCACTTCACATGGCGGCCCGGGCTGGGCAGGTGGAAGTGGTCCGATGTCTCCTGAGGAATGGTGCTCTTGTGGATGCCAGAGCCAGGGTAGGTGCTGCTCGCCCAATGGTCTCCTGCAGTACATGGCCCCCCTCTTTAAGTTTGGGTGTCTTCTGTAGTTCTTGGTTTTTAAAATTCCACGATGCACATTCCAGTCATCTTTTCATGACTGCAATAAATATCTGAGAAAAATAACTTGGAGGAAAGAATAATCTGGGCTCTCTGGTCCACGAGTTTCAGATTATGGTTGGATGGCTCTATATTTCTAGGTGTGGTATGAGTTCCAAATAGCATAAGAGTGCAAAGCTACAAACATCACGGAAGCTAGGAAGCAAAGAGAGTGCAAGCCTTTGTTCATGTACTTCCTCCAGGGACCTGAGTCTCTTGTATGGTGATGCTCACAATTAGGGAAGCTGTGCTTCCCGCCCCTCAGTCATCTCAGGGAATGCTCTCACAAACATACGCAGAAGTGTGCTCTTCCAATCTCCTAGGTGTTTCTCAATCTATCAAGGAGAACATCCAATTAGTAACACATTGTAATAAAGGAAGACTATGTAAGAGTGTGCAATGAAAACACACCAAGCTACAGGAACGTTTGAATGGAGTGTGGTTACATTTAGGAAATCTGGCATACAATAAATATGGCATTGGCTTCCACTTTATCAGTCATTAATCTTGAAAACCATGTTCACACTTATCTGTTCTGTAAATTTAAGTCTTGCCCCTACTGTATGACATTATACATACTAAACATGTATTTACATACTGATCCTTTCCAAGTTACCTGAAAACAAAACGTCTTCAAAGTTCTGATGCTTTCCTTGGACTGGTTTTATTTTCCCCGTTTTGTTATGATGTCTCCTTTTGTCTCTACTCTGGTGTTTATAGACTTGAGTATTCTTGCATATGTATTATGCCAGAATAGTAGGCATGAGAGGGTACCTGATCACACTTGTGTATTCCCAGTCAGTTCTAACTCCCTTACAGGTTAGGTTTTTTCTTTTCCTCTTTGTATTTTTTCTCTTTGTATTGCATTCTCTCTCTCCTAAATGCAGCCGAGCTTCTTTGCTCTGCTCTATCTCTCATTTCCTTTTGCATGCTGTTCTGTTAGCATTTGCAGGCACAGCCCTGGCATTCTCATAGACTACTTAAGTATGTTCTCTCTTCCTCCATTTCTATGAGCCCGTTTAGAACTCAGTACATCTTGAGACATACCATCATGATGTCATGAGGAAAACAGCTCTTTTTGAGTGAAAACATCTTAATCGTTAAGATTGTAAGGGATCTGATACAGGTTACTCCACCTCTGCATCTTTATCCTTGAAGATGAGATTTGGACTCAGAAACTTCCAAAGCCTTCTGCAGGTGTTCATAGTATTCTCTGACTGCAGAGTTACCAGACACTCTTGAATGAGGCTCTCCACAGTCATGGGGGAATCTGTAGTATACAGGCAGCCTTGGTATGACTTGTGTTAGATCTCATCTGCCTTCCTATTCTTCTCAGAAGCCATGCAATTTGTGTCTTTTAAAAAAAATCACCATTGTGGAAGGGAAGATGACTTAGTTGCTGAGAACACTTGTTGCCCTTGCAGAGGACTAGAGTTCAATTCCAAGCACCCACAAGTTGACTCACAACCACCTGTAACTCCAGTTCTTCTGACATCCGTGAATATGTACACATACAAACTACACATACATGCATGCAGACAGGGCATTTATACATGTAAAATAAACAAATCTTAAAAAAGAATCATACATATATCATGTTTTTCCTTGTTTAGAGATTTTGTTATCCAACTGTATTTTTCTTTTTTTATGACATGGCTTTTTCTTGTTTCCATTTAAGTGTGCCTATATCTCACTATTTAAGAAACAGCTCTATTGTGGTCAGTGAGAATGCAGCCAAGTGGCAAAGTTCTTTTCCCAGCATGCTCAAAGCCCTGGGTTCAAACTCCAGCACTGAAAGAAACAGTGTCATGGTCAAGCAATTCATGTTGAATGTCACAAACTTGTCTAATTATATTAGAAATCAGGATAATGTCCTGGTAAACATTTTATAATATGCATTTAATAATAAACTTTTTTCCATTTATTTATTTTCAAATAAGTCTTATTAATATTCATAACTAAATTTTATCAAATTAAATTTTATCTTGTTTTGAAAAGATATTTACTTATTTCTCTGTACCTCAGGCAGTTTTTTTTTTTTTTTTTTTTTGGTTTTTCGAGACAGGGTTTCTCTGTGTAGCCCTGGCTGTCCTGGAACTCACTGTGTAGACCAGGCTGGCCTCGAACTCAGAAATCCGCCTGCCTCTGCCTCCCAAGTGCTGGGATTAAAGGCGTGCGCCACCACCGCCCGGCTCCTCAGCAGTTTTTGCATGTTGATTTGATCCATTATTATAGTCACCCCACTCTATATAGTTTGTTTTCTATTGCTGTGATAAACACCATGTCTAAAAACTTGGGGAGAAATGAGTTTATTTCATCTTATAATTTTAGGTCATAATCATTGAGGGAAGATGTCAGGTAGGAGCTCATAGCACAAACCTAGAGGCAGTAATTCATGCAGACCATAGAGAAAACCTGGTTCTTGGCACATTCCCTTTGACTGGTGCTCAGCCTGCTTTCTTACACCACCCAGGGCCACTGCCAAGGGATGGCACTGCCCACAGTGGTCTTGGCCCTCCCACATCAATCAATAATCAAGGAAACACTCCACAGGTCAATCTGATCCAGGCTGTCCTCCAGCAGAGGCTCGCTCAGATAACTCTGGGTTGTGTCGAGTTGATAGCTGAGGCTAGTTAAGAGACTACCATCTTTGGACATTTTCTGGAGCTCCTTCCTTCCTTGACTAGTTGGAGCCTCTTTCCTTCGGAATACTGTGGTGTCCACTCACTGTTCATGTATGTATGTAGCATGGAGACTATTTCTTTTTCTCCTTTGCAATTACAGTTATCCTTCTTCATAAAGGAACATACTTCTTTGTGTTTTCAATTTAAGTTTCACGTGCTATTATGTCTTCTTCTTTTCTGCTTTACCATTTATATCCTGAGATGCATTTGAAATCCCTTAGCCTGGCATCCCTCTACTAGGAACAAGGTCCATATATTGCAGGGCAATGCTTTCCAAATGCCACTTTGTGTATGAGCCACCCAGATACCCACTTCACTGCAGGCTGGACATTTTTTCTGCATTTTTAACAAGTATCCAGGCGGTATCAATGATACCATCCCAGAACAGACTCTTGTGATATTGATGGCAATTAGGAGCCAGGATTTCCCTTTTATAACATGTTATCAGGTATGTTCAGGCCATGAAGTTTTGGCTTTTGTTTAACTGAGCCCTTTAATGTTTTCCTGGAACTTTGTGTTTTTGTCAAAATCATTTGGATGCTACATAATTCGTAAAACATTTTCACACAGGTTTTTATGGGCAGTGCAGCCTCGTGTGGAAGGTTGGCTTAGGGTCCTAAAATTCAAGATTTCTTCACTGATTAACTGTGGTCACAGATTCGAGTAAAAAGGATTTTTCCCATGGCCCTGAGATTTTTTTTTCTTCTAACTGGCTCTGCCAGATGATAATAATTCCTCTCCAATAAAGTCCCACTGACTAGGATGTGGCTTGTGGAAGGAAGTCAGCAAACTGTCATTATGTTAGGCTCTTATTTTTAAGTAAAGCTCTTCCTGATTTCAAGCTCTCTGTCTACCCCCACCCCAAGACAATGAGTGGTTTCTAGTTGTATTCGCCTCTAGAGCCTGGGTTCAACCCTGGGCCCTGCTCATGATGCAGCAGCCTATTTAGGAGCTGGAATGCAATGAATGACATCTCATAGAGAGGGACAAGGATTAGGAGATGTCTACTTCCTCCAAAGGATGAAGGACAACTCTCAGAAGAGAACGAGCAAGCATCCAGCAGAAAAATAAGCAAGTATCGCCTTTCTACTTCCTAGACACATACACACTGAAGAAATTAAGAAATTGCTTTTCTTAATCTAATACCACCCTTCTGGTACTTATCGCCTCCTGAAGAGGAAGTAGCTTAAAATGATGCTCATTTATTACACTGGGCTCATGCTCAAGAACTCTGGTAGTCTGTAGTTTACTTCATACATTTTTGAAGTAATATGTCATCATCATATAACCAGGGGCTTTTAGTCATATATGAAATGCATATAATCACATTAATTTTAAAAGTGCAGACTGGTGCTGAACTGGAACTTACTGCTAGAGTCCATGTAGACTAGCAAGTTAGCACACAACACCAACCAGCCCAAAAGATCAAAAGTACAGGTAGCAAGCATACTACAGTCAGTCCAGGGGATAAGGCATAATTTTTCAGACAGATTGGAAAGCAGGGCTATGGAATTACTCTGTATTTGTCGCTTGGTGAGCTTCTGCCCTTCCCTCAGGAAGTCCCTATTTGTCTGTTGTCCACCCAGGTCTTCTCTCTGGAATCCCTTTTGTTTAGAGGCTTGTCCTGTTGGTATGGTTGTGGGCCTGGCCTTTGCCTTTAGGTTTGAGCAATGGCAGGATCCCCGGGCTTAAGCTAACTGGAAACTTAACTGCTAAAATTCTGCTCGGCTGACGGCAGACATGGTTTTTGGGAACATTAGAAGCAGGAGTCACATCAAACTTTTAAACCTTGGCCCAGCTACTGTTCTTTTTGTCTTTTTTAAAAAGTTCGGGCTCAGCAAGTCTTCTTGATTTTGGTTGCCTAGGAGTAAAAGAAACAGTAGGCTTCTGTAGCGAAGTGGAGGGCACCTGCTTCCTGTCCAGGCTGTGGCTCAGTCACTGGCACTCTGAGAAGTTCTTGTATTGGAAAGGGTCAGGCGACCAGGACTCCTCCATCACTTCATCTATTCTTTTGAGTCTTCTGCAAGTTCCCATGTTTTGTTTGGGGTTTTGCCTTGGTTTCAATTAACTCTAGCCTGGAATGACAGATACAAGTTTTCCAGTTCAAAAAAGAAACAATCCTTCAAACCGAAAAGACCTTATATACCTGTTGAAAGGTTGAAGGTTTCTCTTAGCAACATTTATGTGATTTCTTTTTCCGTTTTCAGATGAAAAAAATACACCAAAATATTTTGAAAGTAGATAAGATATTTACTAATTTTTATTGAAATAAACATGTACCTTACTGTTCTGGGGTCTGAGATCCAGGGAACTATAGTTAATAACCAGTTCCCAGTAGCTGTTCCTAGTTACAGATTGTCAATTGACTAGAAATCCAAATCTCTGCAATCTCCTCCCTACTCTCTAAAATCCATAATTGACCCACACACCTAAAATAAAATTAATAATCTAAAAAAGGTTTTAATCTCCATTTGAGTGTATTGGTTTCTGTCCCCTCCCCACTGGGCTCTGCTGGCAGAAGTTAAGAGGAGAACCCAGCTGCAGACAGTTACTGAACCTTTTCTTCAGGTCCCGAGTTCACACCAATTTCTCTACCCAGTACTTACTCTTGCTCTGATCTGTCAAAAAATCATCTTGTCCTGGTCACATTCTTCATGGCCATCTTACTGCATCCATCTTTAATGTCTGAGAAGCTGCAGGCTTTGCGACCTCACTGCACTCTTAGCTACTTGATTCGGAAAAATCGCTCATTAATACTTATTATATGCTTTCTTTTGCTGTCTAGAGTAGGATGAGTCATACATGCATCAAGCATGAGAGATATTTGTAAGTTGTAGATTTTTTTATGAAATTCCAATCCTATTGGTAAAATAATCGTGTTGCTATTACTTTTTCATTCCCTCCTACTTTGAAATTCATATGATGCTATTTCACCTCTTTTTATAGGTTTTCCAAAAGAAACATAATGTTCAAGTCTTATATTTATTTGGACAGATCTTTACTGTCTTTTTTTCTCCATTTATCCTTATCCCTGGCAGCTTCCTCAGCATTTTATTCCTGTTTTATGGTGACTCACCCTGGAGAATATTATAAAGACACACCCCTTTGCATTCCTAGGGGGCACATTCAATTTTATTTTTTATAAGCAAGAGTAGTTTTTTTTTTCAGTTCTTTTAACCCCAAGTACACATTAGAGTCAGGTGATCTCATGAGCCTTGCCGAATATGTCCTTTCTCCCTATTCTCCTCAGCTCCATCCTCTCTGATTGTAGAGCAGAAACACTTGGTGGAGTGTTTGCTCCATTTTTTTTTTGCCAGACTTCCATTTCATCTTTGAAGTCCTAGATGTGCATTGCAAGTGCATCTGCAATGGTTCCTGGAACAGCATCTCTTTAAATCATTTTACAATGTAGTCTTTATCCACAGTTCTCCTAGAACAAAACGGCCATCAGTTGTGTCCCTGGCTCAGAAGTGAAGTAGAAATAGCATTTCCAGCTTCCTTGGGTCTTTTCTCTTGGTTCAGTTCCCAGAATAAATTCTGCCTCTTGTTGAAAGCTCTTGGAGGAGAATCTAGGTCTTAGGATTTCTGGACTTGATTTTTTTTTCTTTTCCTTCAAAACCGTGAGTTTGCCTGTAAGTAAGCATAGAGAGAGTTGAAGACACAAAGAGTTAAGAGATATTTTTTGGGTATTCTTCAAACAATTACCAAGTTTATGAATATACATACATACTTTTTAAAAATCTAAGGGAGGGGCTTAGTGGTTAAAAGTACCTTCTGCTTTTGCGGAAGATTTGAGTTTGATTTCCACACCTTTATAATGGCTCACAGACTGTCTATAACTCTAGTTCCGGAGGATTTGATGCCTCTTTGACTTCCGTGGGAACTATACATTCGTGGTGCATTTCCATACATATAACCAAACACATGAAATCCTTTTAAAATTTTTAAGAGAGATATTTTTTGTGGTCAAATATAACACTTCTATAACAAATACAGATCAAGCCATGACAGGGTAATAACAATTAGTTTTTGAGTAGAGATCCCTAGCGACTCTTCCTAGACGAAGATACCTTCCTAGAGGAAGGCGCCATGAAGTGTTTGAGAAGCATGCATTGCTAATAAAGTTGGGTTTGCTGGGACCTAACTGATTGCTCATCTTGAGTTGTAGGAGGAACAGACGCCTTTACATATTGCCTCCAGGCTGGGTAAGACGGAAATTGTCCAGCTGCTTCTACAACACATGGCCCATCCAGATGCAGCAACTACAAATGGGTACACACCACTACACATCTCTGCTCGGGAAGGACAGGTAGACGTGGCCTCTGTCCTGCTGGAAGCTGGAGCAGCCCACTCCTTAGCTACCAAGGTAAGGGGGAGGACGAAGAGGAGCCTTCATTCAGCTGCAGGAGTGTTTCAGGAAGGGAAAACCTCTGTCAAGCCTCTGACTTTTTTCTGTCTCTGAGTATTTTAGCGTACAATCTAAACGATGAGGGGAGGTTGTAAACTTGTATGTAATGCCTTCAAGGAAAATTCCTGCATTCCTTCTTCTTCTAATGTGCTAGTTCTGCCTGGTATAGGTATCCAGAAATGTAATTATGATTTCATTACTTCAAAGCAAAATTTATTTTTTTCCCATTTTACTCTAATATATATTCTCTAGAGAGAAAAAAGGGAGTATTCCCAAATACGTTGACTTATCATCACTAGTGAGGTCAAGAATCCTGCAGTAGTGCATTAGCGCTGTCTGCTGGCTGACAGAGCCGCGTGACAGCTCGCTTGCCCCATCACCTCTCGTGTGGTTTCTCATTTCCTTTGTCCAACTGTGTTGGGTCCTTTTTGTTGTTAAGATAAAAAATCATGACCCAAAGCAGCCATTCTAAGAGAGAGATTATTGTGACTTATGAGTCCAGAAAGTAAGATGTTCATAATGTCAGGGACAACATGGCAATGGGTGGCTGGGGAAGGAACCTGGCTGATCACATTTCATCAGCACCCCGGGAAGCAGAGAAGGGATGGAAAGTAAGGCAAAGCTGTACCTACTGAAGGTTCTACAACTCCCCCATAGAGTGCCAATGACTGCAGATCATGGGTTCAGATTCTTGAGTCAGTGGAGGACCCTTATTCTATCCACTACCCCAACATTTACCAGGCTCACCTTCTCTGTAGCTCTTTACAGTGTCTAAAACACTGTAAAGAATAGGTTAGCAGATCAGTTCATGAGTTGTACTAACACCAAACACAGATTATAATGTTCCAAACTCATGTTCAAGATTCCGTGGTAGTACAGGACAGCTTTTTCTTCTCTTGGATATATTCCACTAGAAAGTCACTACAAGGAGGTGAGTCACGATTAAGCATGAGCATGGCCAAATCGCTGAAGCAAGTTAGACTGAGCTAGTGAAGGAGATCACAGAAACAAGGCAAACAGAATCCTAGAATACGTGAGCTTGTCACAGGGCAAAGTACTTCCACATATACCGTAGCAGTTTAGATGAATTAAAATGCCATTTTAGCGGGTTTTCAGTAAATTGGAGTAAATACCATGCCTGAGGCCAAGGAAGTTATCAAGTATAGACTGAAGTAATTGCTGTGACTTCTGAGTCCTCAGAAGGAGAGCAGTCCACTAGTTACTGCCAGTACAAGGCTAATCAGAAAAATAATCAGAAAAATGTTCTGATGTGGAGCTGGAACTGTAGCTCAGTGGTTAAGAGCACTTGCTGCTCTTACAGAGGACTTGGCACTCACAAAGCAATTTTCAGCCATCTGTAACTCCAGTTCCAGGGAATGTGACGCCCTCTACTGGCCTCTGAAGCAACATGTAGTACACAGTCATACAGTCAGGCATTATGGACATTCTTTTTTTTTTTTTTCAAAGATTTATTTATTTATTATATGTAAGTACACGGTAGCTGTCTTCTGACTCCACAAGAGGGAGTGAGATCTCATTACGGATGGTTGTGAGCCTACATGTGGTTGCTGGGATTTGAACTCAGGACCTTCGGAAGCATAGTCAGTGCTCTTAACCGTGAAACCATCTCTCCAGCCCCATTATGGACATTCTTATACATAAAATAAAAAAAAAGGATGCTGACGTAAGAAATTGATAAATTTTCAAATTGTTCCATCTGAAAAGGTGAATGCATTTTAAAAATTCTTCGAGATGAAAAACTCAGAACTTAGAGACACAAAGCAACCAATGTACAATGATTATGGTAACCCAAGAGACTCGGCAGCTGTCTCAATGGATGAGGAAGCAAAGGAATAGAATCCATAGATATAAAAGTAAAGGAATAGGAAATAGTCTCCTGTCTTTTAAAGATTTTTAGGATTGAAAAAAATATCCAATGCCGTAGTGCAGTAGAGTAGAAAAATTGTTACACAGAGCAGTTTGGGACGGAGGCAAGCTGAATCCTGGGTGACTCACCATCATTGAGGCCTCTTCAGTGTTTATAAATACCAGAGGGAGAGAAAGCCCTGATAAGATTCACATGGGAAGAAGTGGTCTGTGACTCAAAAGACGCCTACTAGCCAGGCTCCTGTCATTCTGCAAGAGCTAAACAGTTTGGTTTGATACGGGGTTTCCAAAAATACAAAGAAGTCAGCGCAACTTCAGCTGGATTCTAAAGATAGGGGTTTATTTTCTTCTGCCCTATAATGTTGTACCACAGAAATCTACTTTACCCAAGCTCACACAATCCAACCCTGTGTGCACAGAGTGCTGGAGCAGAGCCTGAGCAGCAGGTGGAAGACTGCTAAAGGAAGCCATCCTCCAGCCATTCCTCCATTTGTCCCAACAGGGAAAAAAGCCAGACGATTCACCCTCATCCAAGAACTTATTATGACCAAATGCTTATTTCTTTTATTAAAAAAATAGAAATTAAAATGTCATTTTAATTAAAAATAATTGATCTGGTGACACTTTGAAAGGGCAGTATTGGTTCTTGGGAGATATTCAGTGCTTTTGATGGGGACTTAAATAGCACCCGGCACAGAAGTATTTGCTGAACTTATTTTTTTGGGCCCTGGGGAGTGTTAGAGTTCTCCGACTCCTACTATTGTTCCAGAAAAGCCTGTGGCTGAGGCATCTGTCCAGGAGAGTCAATGACATCATAGGGCAGGAGCTGTACCACCTGAAAGTTCCAGGATGGGGACCCCCGTTATTTATAGCATGCTACTCATTGAAGTACTGCTGTTGGATAGGCTCAGAGGACGTTGAAGGTACACATAGAAAATGTGTAGGGCAAGCATCTTTTAAAAAGCACACTGTTAAAGCTTCAGTTGGTGGTTAACTATTTAGTGTTAATCAGCCCAAGGCATACCAGGACAATGAATTTGACTAGAGGAATTGATCTTTGGACAGCATGGTCTTCTGGGAAAGAAGACGAATGTCAATATGTTAAGAACACTATGTTTTTAATAGACTACCTTTTTCTTTTATTCTCTAGATCATCTATCTGGCCAGTTTTGCAGGAAAATATGTCAGCTGAATCGAATCATTGTCTTCTTTTCAACCAAAACTTCATAAAATTTTCTAAAACTTAAACAAATTTGGAATGGAAAGTATAAAAAGGACTATAAGAAATTGAAGGCATTCATTTTAGATGGGGCAAGACCAAAGAGATGCCTCTGGAGCTCTGCTTCCCATTCAGAAATCAAAGCCGAGGTTACGAATCTCAAATCTAGTAATGTCAGGATTTGGTCTCCGACATTTCAGACACATTTGTTGTTATTGTTGTTTTTGACTCCGTCAAGCCTAACGAAGCTCCTACCAGGTCTGGGTGAACCTTATTCCTAACCTTTAGACTTATCCAGGTCTGGCAGATTTCACACCATCATTTTTTTTACAAAGAGAGACTCAACAGTGTTTGCTTAATGGGTTAACAAAAATTTTGTAAGGAATTGAGGGGGAAAAAAACCCTAATTTTTACATTTCTCTGTTGTACTCTAGAAGGGCTTCACCCCCCTGCATGTAGCAGCCAAGTATGGAAGCCTGGATGTGGCAAAACTTCTCTTGCAACGCCGCGCAGCCGCAGACTCAGCAGGGAAAGTAAGCGGTTTCCATAGCATGTTTTCGTCATCGGATTCTGTTGACTCATCTTTTTTTTTTTTAAACCACTCATCAGAAATCAAGATTAATGCACCAGGCAAAATTATACAAGCTACACAAGTTGGGACTATATGCCCCTGACCTTTGCTGTAGACTGCAATTTAGAAGCATTTTTTTGTGTGTGTGCCTTATCCTGAAGGGTCCACAGCTTCTCTAGATTAAGAATCCTTGTGGTGTACATAGAAATTTGAACTTTTGTTTGTTGTGACCAGAAAGCTGCCCTTTGCTAATTTTCAGCGCAAACATTCTCAATTTTAGTTATGTTTCTAATATGAAAATTATCTTTCCATTGACCATATTAATTAATTAACATGTAATTAATCGAAAACATCGTCCATGCATCCTGGTAGCTTCAGAGCAGCTAACGCTAATGTATTAATGCTGAGATTCAAATACCACCTTTACAGAATGGCCTTACCCCGCTCCATGTTGCTGCTCATTATGACAACCAGAAGGTGGCGCTGTTGCTGCTGGAGAAGGGTGCTTCCCCTCACGCCACTGCCAAGGTGAGGACCAGAGCCTAAAATTTCCGGGTGCCATGTATCTATAATCCGAGTATACATGGGCCTTGCTTTTAAATAACTGCCATGAAACAGTGATAATAACTTTCGCCACTGGAAACTTAAAAAAAAATACTGTTTCTACCTATTGCTCTGTCTAAAACCTTTTATTTTATTTTATTTATTTATTTTTTGAAATTTTTAGAGCCAGCAGTTATCAATAGGGAGTGCATATTAGCTTGTGAAAATTAATCTTATTACTAGCTGTCACTGTTTTAGATCCTGAGACATATAACCTGACAGAGGCATTATAGATTTTTCTTCCTTGCTGATAAAACATAACCTTTCATACTCTCATTCCTTCTAACATCAAACCTTTTACTCTGCTCTTGTAAAGAGTCTCTTGTTCCTTTGTCTTTTAAATGTTTATCTCTGTCAGCTTCATTGTGGAGAGTTTTAAGTGGGTCTGTAGACGACTAATACCTTCGTGTTGTGTACCTGTTGGCCACACGTAAGCACAGCTCTTACCAAGCCTGGTTACCTAGCAACAGACTATCTACTATCCTCTCAGTTTATGCTATTTGCACATACATTTTTAAATGTTAAAAATATACACAGCCATCATATCTTTCAGTCACTTGTTTGAAAAAATATATTTTAAAATCATATGTTAAACTTTTTAATCATGATTGGAAAATAATCATATTAGACTCCTAACAGCACACATCTTATCCACATCACAGAGCCTGGCTTATTCTAGGACTTAAATAGCATTTGCTCAGGGAGTGGAAAGAACACTCCAGTCAGAACCACTTGGGGAAAAGTATCCTAACAATACCATAGAAGTTACTCAATTTGATTCTGTGTGGTTAAAATAATGTCTGACATAGAATTAAGGGGCAGGAAACAGTACAATCCAGGAGCATTAGGGATAGATCATAGTCAGCACAGAACAGGTCCTCTTTCAGGGAGACATGACTAGCAACGACCAAAAGGTCAGAACACTTGAAGTCATGGGATACTTAGCCTGGATAAGGGAAGCATCTAGAGAAGTTTCTAGACAGTGAAGCAACCCACCACCTGGTACTGAAGGACTGTCATATAGAAGAGAGGTCTCTGAAGTGACTTTCAGATTTGGTGCTTTTACATCTGTATCTGTTCCGGGGTATAACAGGTGATCTTTTAGCTTTAGTTGCAAAGATTTGGGTGTGCTTAGACAGAAATATGCTATAGCTAAGCATCTAAATTAGCTGCCAGCTTACATTTATCTTTTCTGGCTGATTATACTTCATTACTTCCATTGGAGGTAAGTATCTGAGCACTTACTGTATGTTCTCTCTGTGTGTGACGTGTCTACATGCATGTGTTTATATGTGATGTGATGTGTCTGTATGTGTATCGTGTGTGTATGTGTGTGTCATATCTGCCTTTTTTGTTTCTCTTGTAGAATGGCTATACTCCTTTACACATTGCTGCCAAGAAGAATCAGATGCAGATAGCTTCCACACTACTGAACTATGGAGCTGAGACTAACACTGTGACGAAGCAAGGGGTCACTCCGCTGCACCTTGCCTCACAGGAGGGGCACACAGACATGGTCACCTTGCTTCTGGAAAAAGGAGCCAATATCCACATGTCAACCAAGGTATTCTCTTCTAGACTCTGGCTTAAATCAGGTCCACTACATAAGTTCCAATAGAAACCAAGCAACAATTATTTCAAACAAAAATGGTGTGTGTGTGTTTGTGTGTGTGTGTGAGTCCTCTTTTGCGTGAGCAAAGGAAACATGGCTGTGTTAAAAGCTCTAAGATAACAAGGAAGGCAAGCTTATGAGATCTAGAAAACCAGGGGCTGCTGCAGTTGCTCCCACAGGTTTGCTTCCCATCACCCTGCAGTGAGTGCAGTGTGGGTCTTTCCTTTTCTTCTCAAGCCAATTCAGTTATCTCTCTGTGCATCCCTGCTTTCTCCTTGTGGTGTAAGCATCACAGGAGGCTAACTCATCCTCCCCAGGAATTAAGATCACTCTTCCAGCAGCCACACAGTACCTTGCTTTCTGCTGGTCATGATGGCAAATTGCAGTAAGAATGTGACCAAGGGGCAATGGACAGAGACAAAAGAAAGAGTGGTTCCAACCAGAGGCTGGCTTCAGCAGGTGAATCTGAGTTGGGGCTCGAGAACTTAATGAAATACAGATTTTTAAGCCACCTTCTACCTATCTTATGGGTGGCTCTGGTTCGAAACCTTTTTCAGAAAAAGCCCCACAAAAATATGTTTCCTTTAGCCTTTTGGGATGACTGTATTAATTGTAATAGTCAAGGATGTAAGGATAAATTATGCAAACGTGAAGGTATACGCCTACTACAGCTTTACTTGCCTACTACAGCTTTACTTACATATATCAACCAGGAGCCAGCTGCTGAGAAACTGAAAATTACAGTCCGAGTGCCTATTAATTGACCACTTGGCTCTCTTGGTGCCTTTTGGTGCCCTGTGATTGGGTAAGAGAAAAAGCAAGCTTCTTAGGATTTTCCACAGATACTATGCTTTCTGTGTGTGATTGATAAATTAGCCAGTATATTGGAATACCAAGTATATATTGGCTTGCCCGCGTTTACAGGGGTGTAACATGTACTTTTTAAAGAGCTGCGACACGGGTAGATTGCCCCCCAGTGTACCTAGAGCGCTGTTCCCTGTCTTTATCACTCAGAAGTGTCTCAACACATCCTTCTTTTTTTTTTTTTTTATTTAATTTTATTTTATTTTTTTTAATTTACATTCCAAATCACTTCCCCTTTCCTGTTTCCTCCCTCCCCGAAAGTCCCATAAGCCCCCTTCCCTCCCTCTTTTCTCCGTTCAACCCCCTCTCATTACTCTGTCCTGGCGTTCCCCTACATCCAGTCAACACATCCTTCTTTATCTCCAAAGTCCTTCTTACCAAAAGTCTTCCTGGATCCTTGAAGTATAATACTTTAGTCTGTTGCTATGACAAAATACTTGAGGTTGGGTCCTTTTTTGTTTGTTTGGTTTTGGTTTTTTTAATTGGATATTTTCTTTATTTACATTTCAAATGTTATCCCCTTTCCCAGTTACCCCCCCCAGAAACTTCCTATTCCTTCCCCCCTCCCCCTGCTTCTATGAGGGTGTTCACCCACCCACACACTCCTGCCTCCCCGCCCTGGCATTCCCCTACACTGGGGCATCGAACCTTCACAGGTCCAAGGGACTCTCCTCCCATTGATGCCCGACAAGGCCATCCTCTGCTACATATGCAGCCAGAGTCATGGATCCCTCCATGTGTGCTCCTTGGTTGGTGGTTTAGTCCCTGGGAGCTCTGGGAGGGTGGAGGGGTCTAGTTGGTTGGTATTGTTCTTCCTATGGGGTTGCAAACCCCTTCAGCTCCTTCAGTCCTTTCTCTAGCTCCTCCATTGGGGACCCTGTGCTCAGTTCACTGGTTGACTGACAGCATCCACCTCTGTATTTGTCAGTCTCAGGCAGAGCCTTTCAGGAAACAACTATATCAGGCTCCTGTCAGCAAGCACTTGTTGGCATCTACAATAATGTCTGGGTTTGGTGTCTGTATATGGGATGGATCCCCCAGGTAGAGCAGTCTCTGGATGGCCTTTCCTTCAGTCTCTGCTCTACACTTCACAGACTACATGAAGCTCAAGAAGAAGGAAGACCAAAGAGTGGGTGCTTCGGTCCTTCTTAGAAGGGGTAAACAAAATACTCATGGGAGGAAATACAAGGACAAAGTGTAGAGCAGAGGCTGAGACTGGGCCCTTTTTAAAGAATAAGAGTTTGAATGGGTTTATGGATCTGGAGGCTGAGAAGTCCAACAGGGTGACACCATTGCTTTTTCTGGGTCCGGCGAGGGTTTTCTGGTTACGTGAGGATACCGAGGAGACTGTCACAAACAGAGGGTGGGGGCTTCGCCCTTGTTGGTGTTCAGAGTTCTAAGTCCACACAGCGACCACCAACTTCAAGCAGCATCAATATATGAATGTGGAGATCTAGTTTTGCCTTGAAATTTTGGCAGACACATGTAAAGCACAGCATGGAGCTGGCATAGTCTTCCCAGACTTGCATTTTAATGAGAATAAACATAAAACTTAACAATGAAAGCTAGTATCATCCAGACAGTAAGGAAAGCCTGAACCACATTTAAATCCTGCTATTGGGGTGATCATTTGCCCAGATGAGGAAATCCTGACACTGAGATACAAAATATTTTTTATTTAATATCTGTTTGCAAAAGAAGAGGGCACGCAACTGTTTATTGTCCTCTAAAAGCATGCTCATTTGAAAATAATCAGGAGAAACTTATTTAAACATTAAGAAGAACTTTGAGTAGATTAAAATCCATTTCATATATAATATTTTGTTAATTCTTTGAGAATATCGGACAATGTATTTTGGCCATTTTTGTTCCTTATCCCTCCCCCATCTAATCTCCCTTCTTCCTACCCCTCCTAATCTTGTGTCTTTAAAAAACAAACAAACAAACAAACAAACAACCATAGAGTCACTCATGGGTGTGGAGCTGTCTACTGTAGTAGTTGATAGACCAGAGGTCAGACCCAAAGAAGGAAACTGACTCATCTATCCACAGAACCTATCAACTGTCCATATCTTTTCAGCTAAGGGACCACGATCCCTTCTCCTCATTCCACGGTAGCTTATTGACTAGCTACATCTTGTGTGGGACTTGTGCTGGCAACCACAACTGCTTTGAGTTCATGAGTGCAGCCACCTGTAATCTCCAGAAGACTCTGTTTTGCTCTGGTCCTGTCCACCCTCTGGCTCTTACAATCCTTTTGTGCCTTCTTCCACGATTGTCCCTCAATCTTGGAGATGGAGGTGATATTGATCTCCTGTTTGTGGCTGAGCAATCCGAAGATGCTTATTTTCTGCACTTTCATCAGTTATAAGTTTCTGTGCTACTGTCCACTGCATGAAGAAACGTCTCTGATGAGGCCAGAGAGCTGCACAAATAATATAGGCAGACATTTGATATTGCGTTCACTCAGCAGAATAGTAGTAGTAGATTTAATCCTGAGGCCTGGGAGCCAGATTTTCAGTACCAAGCATGCATGTTTTATCCTGTGGAATGAGCCTTAAATCCATTCATAAAGCAGGTGGTGGCTCTCAGAACACCTATGCCACTCTTACACCCATGGGCATATCTAGGCAGGCCAGTCATTACTGATGATTGACAGGTGAGATTGCTAATGACCTCTCCCACCCCAGCAGCCTGTGTAGCACCTTTCAGTACTATGAAAACTAGTTAGCAAGGAGGAGGCTTCCTGGCCAGAAGAAACTTGATTTTTCTCTGTCCTGGGACCAAAGTGGATAGCATCTTCAGTGATAAGGTCTTATCATCTAGTTCTGCTGATCAATCAAGATTAGTAGTTTGTACTATTTAGTGTGTCTCCTGATCAGCTCTGTTCAACACCTCATAGAGAAACATTCTGGACAGTATGTGAAACTGATTGCAGGATGCTTCTCACAGTATAACTTTTAACTTTCAAAATACAGAGAGTGGATTTGCTTTGCTCTCCTTGAAGGTGTCCTCTTTAATATATTACCTGCTTTCAAAGAATTTAAGCAGTCAGATAGCAAATATTTAAGGAGCTTTTTGACTTACACATTCAGCAGTGAAGAAAATTATTTCATTTTGGAGGTTCCTGGCTTTGAGGTCAGCTCGGGCTCTATGGTGACACTCTGCCTCAAGAAATCACAAGGAAAAAAAGTCCACTTGAGGAAAAACATTTCTATTTTATGCTAAAATTCAGATTCTTAAGTATCTTCTGCTTTGTCTTAATATTAAGATGTTTTTATGCTGTAGGATTAATTAAATGATATTTGTTTGTAAGTGACAGAATTTGGATGCAAACAAGGTTTCTTTTTTCAGGCTGATGTTTTATAAACTGGAAGTTGAGCTAAGCTGTTCAAGGGTTAACAAGGGCCAGCCCCTAAAATGACAGTCCCCTGCGAAGTTGTAGAATGTTCTACCTGCATGGGCCACCCATCTTTTCTTTTTTTAAGTTTATGTTCTTATGGTTCTTTGGGAGTTTCACATCACGCACCCCAATCCCATCCATCTCCTCTCTTCATATCCGCCTCTGCCCTTGCTCCCTACCTCCCCTACAGAAGAAGAAAATCTTCTGGAAGCCGTAGTGTACACAGTATGGCCAGAGTACCCTCAGATCTAGGGCCAGTGCTACTGTGCTGCCCAGATGAAGTACAGGACCTGCTCTCCCGAGTGCTGCAGCTGCTGAGGGGCAGGGTCAGCTTTCCTGTTCTCATGACCCCAGGGCCAGGTCTACCGGCCCTGTTATGATTGAGACGGGAGGAAGGTATCTCTCCCTCATCCACACTACCACGTGGGAGACAAGTGGTAGAACCAGCTTTCCCATGCTGGCATTCTTGGGGCTGCTCATCTGTAACTCCAGCATGTCGGGGGGCCACTCTCTCCATTACAGCAGCTACCTAGTGACAGGGTCAACTCTCCTGTTGTCATCTCCCCAGGGCCAGCTCTGCCCAGGTGAGGGATGAATGGGACCAGTTTGCACAGTCCTCGGACAGTGGTACCAGATCCCTGCTGCTCCAGAGTCTTGGACTCTGATAGTAGCACAGGCTAGGACCCCACGCTGGTCCCAGGTTGAACCACTGGCTACACACCTCAGGCTGTTCCTCACGACTCTCGAGTCTCCTGTTCCGCCTGTAGTGCCCAGATCCTTCTGTTTCTCTTTCTATTCCATTCCTCCACCACTTCCTTGTTCCTCTTAGTGGTGCCCTGGGTCTCTGCATGTCTGGGGTTGATCTCAGGAGTGCTATGCCCTGTTTGTGCATTATGGCAATGGGCAAGGGTCATCTAGGTCATGCCCACCCCCTTAGGTCTGTTGGGTACAGCACGAGACTGGTGACCATCTCAGGCTAGCTCCCTTTCTGGGTCCCATAGCACTGATCTGGTAGTTATCTTGGGCTTGCTCCTTGCCCAGCTTTCCCAACTGACCCCTTGTGAGGACGATCTGTCTTGTGATCACTCCCACCCGAGGACTGTGGTCCCAGGTGGGGTTCTTCTAGTCTTCGATTGCTCCCTGTTCTGGGAGCCCTTCTGGACCTGCCTGTCGCCAGTCAGGTGGTCGTCTCAGTCTAGTCCGGGCTTCAGTGTGCCAGACTGGTGGTCCTCTCAGGCTCTCTTGTTTTCAGGGAATGTTGAGCTACTGATCATTCAGATGTTTGAAGGTCAGAATACTGAGCATAGACATAGCCTCTCTCCTCTCTGCCACTTACTGACACGTACATATATGGCACAGTGGCCACATCTGCAAAGCCTCTAGAAGTAGGTGACCTCATGTTTCCAATGATTAGAGTGTCTGTTAATTTCCCGGAATAACGTCATGCTGGAAGCCAAGGGGTTTGAAGGCCATGCTCAGCTCTCTCAGTCTCAATGCCTCATGGGGAGAATGAACCTTCCAGCAGTGGCCAATGGGACAGGCCAATTAACCAGGATGCCAACTGACCTTGGGCAAAGTACCTACCTCAGTTTACAGGTCCAACATTGTTAGCAACATTTGATGACACAGGCTTGTATTCCCAGCTACTAAGAGTTTGAAGCAGGAGACTCATAAATGTAAAACCTGCCTGAGCTGTTGAGTCCATGACTAGCCTGGGTCCCTTAGTGAGACCTTGTTTTATAATAAAAGGTAGAACTGAGGTTTTGACTCAATAGTGAAGCATTTGTGGGGTGTGCCTGAGGTCCTACAGCCAATCACCAGGACCCACTGAAAATACTAAAAACGAGTAAATACAAAGGATATTGGTCGCGTGCTAGTTGGAGGAGTGGAACATACAGCTTGGGTATACTCTAAGCTAGGCCATGGACTATAGAGACAGGAACTTGGCTTACAGCTATGTCCAAGTCCTGTGAGTTCTTCCTAGAATAAAAAGTACTCAAAGTTTACCTGCTACAATTATATTTGATGCCCTTTAATCTCAGTTTAGTTTGACTGCCGGGACGTGGTATCAGCTAGATAAGCTGCTTCTTCCTCTCTAGTCCTTGATGTTTTTCAATTAATTCATGACTGTACTTTATCTGTCTATGCAAATCCACATGTTGGTTACTGAATACTCAAAGAATAAACTTGTTTATATAAAAATTGCCACGTTTTATGTTGTTATATAAAGGATAGGGGTACTTTAAAAAAATTACCATCTTGAAGACAGCTCCTTAATCCCAGAGTAAAGTGAAAAAAATTTTTTGACCTTACTTCCAGTAACTCAATATATATTTTTTAACATTACTATGATACTTTATTGATGAAAATATTGATTATAGCCGAGATGATAAAGTTTCAGCAATATCATTGGTCTGTTATTTAAGTAAACAAGAAGCTTCATGGGGAGGTGTAAGTAGGCTTGAAATGATTTTTTTTTTTGGAAGCTCATTAACTGACTTATTTTAAAGACTCAAACCGTAAATGCCAAGTACAGAAAATGTAATTTGCTGCAGACAGTAGGTCTTGGCTGAAAACTCATATTTACTCCACCCATTTGTCTAAAATGTGAGATGAGATGTCTGGTGAGGAGCCATATGCTTTATCAGCTCCTTTCAAGCCGCGATGCTGTAGGAGAGCCCGTGTTTCCTACTCTGATGTCTTCTTTTGCTTCCATTCCTGCTACAGAGTGGACTCACATCCTTACACCTTGCAGCCCAAGAAGATAAAGTGAACGTTGCGGAAATTCTCACCAAACATGGAGCTGATCGGGATGCCTACACAAAGGTACAGCATATCTCTTGGTCATGTTGCCACACATCCTGGTTGGGCAAATTCTTGGTCAGTCTCATCCAGGTCAGCTCAGGCCCAAGTCCCTCTTCTTAACAGTTCATTCTAAAGTATAAGCCTTTCTATACTTCATACTTCCCTGGGTCTGTCATGAGTCAGATGGGAGAGGTCCTAGGACCCAACCTATGATTCCAGTTCTGCAGGATGCTGCCCACCCTTTCACTTTAGCGTTAACTCCTACATATGCCTCACTGGTTTGTTCTGTCCTTGCTTTGCTTGGTGCCCTTGGTCTTGAGGTGGATCCGTCCTCTTTGTGCTATTGTTTACTTACCCATGTTTTTGTAATTGTTTAGTGCTACTTAGTTGTATATATAATAGATATACAAATTTATATTGTATATTTATTTATATGTGTATATTTATATGTATATATCATATTATATATTTGTATGTAAGATATATCTATTTGTATATGTAATATAATGAATTGTAGTCATCTTCACTCTTCTATTCCCTTCTCTCTCCCACCAGCACTCTTCTTCTCAACCTGTTCTCTCCTCCTTTCCTGCCTTCTTTGTGCTTGAACCACTGAGTGTGATTACTTGCATGTACATAGGTGGGAAGTTACTCCATGGAGTAAGGGCACTTTCCCTATAGCTACACTACCGAAAACAGTGACATGTTCCCCCAAACAAGTGTTAACTGCTGATAGTCCCTCTGGAAGGGATGGGACCTCATGGGCCCCCTCACTCATTCAGGGTGAAATATGGATGGCCCCAATCTCACACAAGTCTTATGCAGATAACAGCAGTGAGTGAGTTTATGAGGACCAAGGGTGTGTCATGTCCAGAAGACATTCTTTGTTGGGCATATTCCCATCTTAACTCCTTATATTCTTCCCACTACCTTGTTCTACCGGAGTCTTCTTCCTTCCACTGACACAGCCTACCATTCAGCACTCCTCAGTTCTTCCAGCTAAGTTAAGTCACCCAGGTGTCTAATCTCCCTCGCTGATGTAAAGTTCTCTGTGGTTTGGGACTGCCCACTCTATATTTTCACTCAAAGGATACCACGGTACAATAACTGAAACCATACCCTGCGGTGATTAACTACTAGAAATGTAAAACTTACACTTTGGGATTTGTCATTCACAGCTTGGTTACACGCCTTTGATCGTGGCCTGTCACTATGGAAATGTGAAAATGGTCAACTTCCTTCTGAAACAGGGAGCAAATGTCAATGCGAAAACCAAGGTAAAACATATACTCAGTTTCCTTCTTGACAATCAAATTTATTCTACCTCGGGTGCTATTAGGACCATCTAATTAAACTAAGTTGATGTTTATTTTAAATTTAATTTTGTTTTTTAGTTCTTCCAAAGTAATTTTGAAGAAGCAGTATAGGTTTTTGTTGTTGTTGTTGTTTAGGGCTTTTCACTCTGATAACCTTTGATGGAGTCAGCTTCAGAATTGCTTGTGTTATAAGGTTAAACAAGCTTTGACTTAACAGTTTACAAAAGAGTACATTTGATCCTCACAGACTCAATCAATGACATAGAGCATCCTGAAGCCCCGACAGACTCCCCCTACTATGTGCCAGGCCCTTGGCCTTGTCCCCTAGTCTGGCATCTCTTCCTGTGGAAATACAGACCGACGCAGCCCTCACTGCCCACATCCAAGTTTAAACAAGCTATTTCTTTGGGAACATCATGTGGAATTCTTAGTGACAAAAGTGTGAAAGGCCTGGATTGAGAGTTCTCAGGGATAAGTCAGAGATGACATGTCCCTCACAGTAAAAAGACTGACTGGGCAGATCGAATAAGAGGATCAGCCCGCATTTCAGTGCACACAGGGTGACGCGAGTTAGAGAAAAAGTGTGATGTCACTGCAGCTCTTAATGGCTGGTATTACTTTGCAACTCACAGCACAGAGCAATGCTTTCATGATGTGTTTGAGATCACACAGCAGGAAGGCCCGCCCACAGCTCAGGTCGATCTGCATGCTGGAGTTTCAGAGACACCCTTTCAAGATGGTACTAATTAGAATACTCGAGGCTTTGTAAACCAATATTCCTTTGTCCTCTTAGAATCAGAGACACATTTTCTTTGTGTAAAAGCATATTCATAGTCTAAGATAAACTTATTTCGTATGCTATAAATAGTACGACAACATTTAAGGTTCAAACTTCTGATCTTGCCCTACAATGACCATTGTGGTCAGAAACTTCTGACCTACACAGTTCTGTGACACTTTCATTTGATGCTTATTTAAAAGCTTACATATGGCTCCTCAGACTTCAGTTCCTAACACTATGTTTTGTAGAGCCAGCTAATACATGCAGTCACAGCCGACTAAAATGTACACATATACCATGCGGTGAGACATTGGTGGTACTACCAAAGGTTTACGTGGTTTCAGTGAGCATTTGCCCACGGAGATGATTTTAATATTTAGATTCAAACACTGTATTGTATTGTCTGGGCCTCTGTGGAATTAGATCTTCGTCAAACAGACATTTGATGAAGAGGGAAAAAAATGTCTCCTTTTAACCTTTTAGGCATTTTTTTTTTAGGTGAACTATATAACTTTACTGTGACCTTTGGGGACCATTATATTTCAGTAGAGTAGATTGGTGAATGCATTAATAGGCAATCTGTTAAGTTTCCCAGAACTTTTCCTCATGGAAGGATACCTTTGCAGAAGGAATTATATTTTCTTCCTGATGTTTTTCTGTGTAACCATAGTTACCAAAGAATTGTTTAATTGCTTTTCAAATGCAAACATATGTACTGCCTTTCGTCCTCAACTGCTTGTAAAACTTGGCATAAAGATTGAGAAATGTAAATCTTTAAAAATGAAATCATTATTTGCTTAGAATTATATTGAAACCCTGTCATATTAGATTGAAACAGGCTGGACTTACAGGGAGTTAACTTGTGAGAGGGGTTTAAACTGTAGTACAAAATGGCAAGCTCTTTTATCAGATACAGTGTAAGGATACAAGGATGGGAGGAGAGGAAAGAAACAGTTTGTGGCATTGTCATATAATTCTTATGAGTTGCCTGTATCTTCCGGGAAAATTTATCTGGTCCTTCTTGAAGGATAGAACTTCAGCCACTTCTGTATTATAAGTGAGAGAACGGAAGTATAAGGTATTTGGAGCTTCACTCATCCTTAGTAGAAGAACTAGATCTGAGGCCGCTGTGCTGATGAGTAAGAGATGGAGAGGCACTTAAATGTCTAGCCAACGTTCGTGTAAAATTATAGACCTGCTCAAACTTCCAGTAAATACTCTCACTCACCATAGCTTCAGGTAAAAGGTTAGATTAAATCACACCCAGGTATCATTTTCCAGATCACAGTAGGCACTGAGGACTCCATAAAATATGGTCTACTGTGGGGCCAGACTGTTATTTTTTCCATGACTAATTATATTTAGCATTATTTATGTAGCTGTAGGTAATCTATCTTTAAAGTATATTAATATCTATCGGTTTAGGATATAGAATGTCCTTTATATGCTAAAGTGTTTAGCATGTATTGCATGGCTAGTAAATGCTTGGTAACTGAGCTAACTTGGGTGATAATGAAGAAGTAAGCTAAATTTATTTTTATAGAATATTATATATATATATAAAATAGAAAGGAAGAATTCTTAGGAAATAAATATCACTATTCTATTCTTCTCAAATGTCCATGGATTGTCTGATCTCAGAGCAGGGTCTCTGTACTGACCATTGGGTTCTACGAAACTCTGTAAATGAATTGTATACTCAGGGATTTGGGGTTACTTTATTGTAGGGATTGATAACCCGAGTCAGACTCCTAGTGTGACAGAGTTCCCAATACCTGGATAGAAAGACACTCACACGTGACTACATTCCCACACACCGAAAAGCCACTGTGACCATATAGATGAGGTCTTATGACACTCATGAATATAATCAGATACTTCATATTGTCAAAATGACCAAAATATGCATGTTGGCCATGAGTTGGCTCTGACACTGGATGAAATTTGCACACATATGTGCATATTCTTTTAAACATAATCTATACAAACAGACCTCTTAGAAGTTATAGCTTAACACAAAGGGCTCTGATACAAATATTTTTTTTCTGGAACTTGCCAAGTAGCTGCTAGTTTCCATGATTTTCTACATAGGATCTGAACCTTCAGTGATTGTGGAGAAATTGTTTAACTCTATTATTTTCAGTTTTACCATCTCTGAAATGGGGAGAAAAATATTTATTTCTGAATCATTTATTCACCATTCATTTAGTCAACTGCTATTTACAAGATACCTTTTATATATCAAGCCCTGCCAATCATTTCAGAGTGATGCTGAAGATAAGGTCCAGTATCTGGCACAGATCGAATGCCCAGGAAGTGGCTCCCATCCCACCATCAAGGATTCTAGTGAAAATTCTGAGTTAATATGAATACATAACTAACATGTGCCACCAGTCAACTATTATACCATACAAAACTGGTACAAACTTATCCTAACAGCAATTCCTTCTAAGTCAGGGTCTTTTATCTCCATGAAAGTTTAGATCACACTGTCAACATTCATTTTTGTTTGTTTTTTGTTTTTGTTTTTGTTTTGGAGACAGGGTTTCTCTGTAAACTAGGCTGACCTGGATCTGACAAGAGATCTGCCTGTTTCTGCCTCCTGAGTGCTGAGATTAAAGGTGTTTGCCACCACACCTAGCTCAATATTCTAGGTTTTAAAAACACATTTTATTGGGGCAGGGCATTGGGGAATTCCAATGAAGTTATCTATTCTAAAGTTTACACATGCTGACTTTTATAACCAAAGCCCTCTCCCGAGTTGAACATGAGATTCGATTCTCTTTCAGTGTTGTAGATCATCTACAGGGAATTTGGATTGTTATAAGTAACAGCAGCCTGTGTGAACCTCAGCAACCTTCAGCTAGATAGCACCCGAGTCTTCATCTTTCCTAAGGAATTATATCATGGCAACATTGTTCTTCCTCATTTTTAATTTTCTCTTGGCATAAGCATTTTAAATGCCAATCAGTTAAAATATAATAGGAGTTATTTGCAGTCTGTTTATCTTGTGTTTCATAGTCCGACATAAGGTGTGAGGGAGTGTTTGCTGCTGAGAAATGGGTTGCTGGGGAAATTGTGCTCTAAATAAACAATGAGGTCCTTGATGGGTTTGCTGTGAATAAGACAGGGAACTGAAACTGAAGGCTAACCTAATTTCCTTCTCCCTCTGCAAATCGGCACCGTCTTGATGGACAGAATGGCTACACACCTTTGCACCAAGCTGCCCAGCAGGGCCACACACACATCATTAATGTCCTGCTCCAGCATGGGGCCAAGCCTAATGCCACCACTGCGGTAAGGAGCTCTCATGACTCTCCCTCTGCCTTCCTTCGCCTCCTCCTCCTCCTCCTCCTCCTCCTTCTCTTCCTCCTTTTCCTCCTCCCTCGCCACGGTGTCTTTTGGGCAGAGATTAAATGTGGCACATCCCCCTTGAACAAACTCTTGGACTGTGGAAAGTCCCAGATTTGGGGGGGAAAATCCTTTTTAGAAGACTGTGATTTCTGGGGGAGTACTTGCTGGGAAGGAAGTCAGTTGGCTCCCTTGGGAGTGGGGCCATCCACTTGAACTGCTGGAAGGTTTTTGCTTACAGCTGGCTCTCAGATGTGAGCGCAGTTCCACCCCCTCCCTCCTTTTCTTCTTAAGGGAGCCCAGTTTCTGAGCTGCTGGCTTGGAACAGCCTCTTTGGGACGTGGAGCCATTGAAATGTAAACTAAGTGGTGTAATTAAACAAACCGGGTCCTCAGTGGCCTGGGCTGGATGCAGCCAGAATTGCTAGCTTGTATAGTTTTTGCAGCACGGGAGATCCTGCAGCGCAGAAGCTAAATCTGTCACTGGGTCCCTATGGTAACATCTTACCTGCAGCAGATGGCCTGACTCTCAGTGAGCAGTGAGTGTACCAGGTTCTCCCTAGTAGTTCTGGCAGATGCCACCCTCAGTTTGAAAGGTGGCTTCGGAAGGCCAGTGTAGCGTTTGGAACTGCTCAACAACCTCAGGGTTAAAGCATCAAGTGCTTCTTATTAAAAAGAGCAGGCAGATGCAAGCTTGTTGTGTTACCATGGTGACCTGGGCTATAGTCTAAAGAAGTTACAAAGACAGATTTAGATGTAATGGTATAAACTAGTGATTTTCCTGAGCTGTGCCTTGTTTTGGAAGGAAATGCTGGCTCATGCCGGCGCCACGGGTGAGCTCATTGGCTCCCAAAGCAATCCTCCCTAGCCTTTCTCACTCTTTCCCTCTTTCTCTCTCTTCAGAATGGTAACACAGCCCTGGCGATTGCTAAGCGGCTGGGCTACATCTCCGTGGTTGACACCCTGAAGGTTGTGACTGAAGAGGTCACCACCACTACCACGGTGAGTACCAAGACAACTGATCTGCTCCTGTCCTCTCGGTTTTTCCCGCCACAGGCTTTTTTTTCAGTCAGTGTTTGCAGCTTCTGTTCGGAACTTCTTTTTGTTGAATGCACTGTGGAATAGACTCAGGAATATGCAGCTACAAATGTGTTCACCAATGGATACGTGGGTTCTGTCTTTTGCTCAATATAATCCCAAATAAAACATATAAATGTAGCTTTATAACTATAGACAAGTACCCTTTCCCTGTGGCTTTTTTCCCTGTCTCCTCTGTCTCTTTCCTCTAGTTGTGTGTGACACCTACTGCTGGCAGAGAGGTACCACACTCTGCAGCCAACTTCAACTTGGTCCGGGGGTCAGGTGGCATCTTAAAAGACCTCTGACTAGTCAAATGCGTTCCTGCACAACAACAAGGCATCCTTACATTTCTTCTTTTCCTTCTTATGTCTGATAATTTATTTTTAGAATGCAAAAAGAAAATTGTAGATGTCTAGTGTATGCCCAAAATCTTTTCTTTCCACGGCTCTAAAATGCCTATTGATCCTTGAGGAGGCAGAAGCCATGACTGTTGGCCTTTGTCAGAAAAAGTCCCAAGAGCAAAGTCCTGACATGGAGGTGTCCTGATCTGGGCATAGGCTCCAGGGAGAAATTTTTTTTTCTTTAACTTAAGCACAGATTCTATGAACAATGACTTTTAAATTTATCTTTTGTAGAGGAACAGCAAATCAGGAGATGTTCTATGGAAACAATAGAACCACAAATCAACAACAAAGTATTCGGGATAAGGTTCTAGTAAAAGGTCCCAGCTAGGACTGCTGCGTGCAGTGCTTGGGAACGTTTGCTTCTTTTAGTCGATGGGAGGGAAAAGAAAGGAATCTTGTTTCACGGGCTAACGGAAAGTCCCTGTTGACAGCCATTGAAGTAGACGGAATACGGTTGATGTGATGTGCAGTTTTAAATAGAGTGGAGTATGAATAATTAATGAGCTGCACAAGATCGGCTGAACATCTAGAGGGGAGGCAGCTGACTGTTCATTTTTCAAACAGACCCGTCACTTTTAACCAGCACACACAGTAGTTATAAAGATCTAAAGTATAGATTTGGTAAGTTATATACAAGAAAAGTCTCGCCAATGTTCATCACCTTCTTTGGGGGTCATTATCTATGGCCAGGGCTTTTTTTTTTCTAATTAAAATTATGTTCTATTTAAACATTTTAAATTAATTCAGGAAAAAAATAAGTCCAGGTTTCTGCAATGTCAAACAATACTATGATATGTGTTTCCATTACCTGTTGCTTTAATGGGTATAAATGTGTCCATCAACTCAAACCTTCATTTTCTTGTGGTAAGGATATTTAAGGTCTTTCTGTATGGCTGGATCTTAATTGCCTTAAAATATATATATTTTTTTTGGTTAGACGAGAGTCTTCATATGAAGACCTACCTGGCTGTCACCTCAGAATAGCATGCCCATCAGTAAGAAACGAAGGCTTTAGTGGCAAGATTGGCTGAGCATATGTACTGTCAGAAGTCTTTTCTTTTTTTTCTTCTTTGTTACTTTTTCCACACTGGGAATCATGGATCCATGTTTTCACTGAATTACCACTAGATGGCATCCTTGTGGCTCTTTCCCTCTCTTGGCCCTACTCCCCTCTCATTCATTTTGCTAAGTAACATTTCTTCTTTACTGGAGGAAAGATGTGAGAGGCCTCTGTGCTACATGCTGAAAAGCATCAGTGGTTCTAACCCAGCTCCTCTGCCCAGGCGAAGGGGGAGGGGTGAAAAAACATGACACAGAGGAAAAATCTATCCAACGTTGTGAATCTTCGCATCTTATTTTCAAGATTCGAGGTAAATAATTATGAATCAGAACAAATGATCTTACACATAAAGACGTGTATTTTAAAACAGAAGCAACTAGCATTTGATTTAAACGTTCTAACTACAAGGCTGGGAAACGGCTCAGTGGCTAGTGCACTTGCCTTCAAGTGGGAGAAGTAAATTTGGACCCCCAGAACTCATATAATGCTAATGCACATCTGCAAATCCGGTGCTCCTCTGATAGGATTGGAGGTGGAGGCAGGAGAATTTCCGGAAGCTGGAGGGCTGACTAACAGGGGATTCACAGCAGCAAGCAATGAGGTCCTATCTCAAACGAGGTGGACAGTTAAGCCTGGCAACCCTAGAATATCATCCTCTAGGCACCTTGGTGGGAATTCTGCCGTTACACAGGTGAAGTACATCCCACAACACACTGCTGATTTTTAAAAAATGCTACTTACCATCTCTAAGCAAGCTATCTGATGGCTTGTCAGAAATCAAATGTACAGGACAGGCGTGGAAGGTCCTATCTCTAATGGTTAGTTCAAATCCAAGGCAACTGCTCTTAGGACTTTGTAAGAGCTCTTGCTTTTTAATTATTTATATTTCCTTATGTTTTATTCACTACTTATTTTTATTTATGTTCATTTTAATGCTGAGAATTATTTGATAAAAACACATAAGCTTATAATTCAAATTTCTAGGTGAAAAAGCCAATAAACTATAAATAACACATAGAATATCGGATTTCAGTTAAGGTATATCATTCACGTTAAATAAACCAATGTCCCTACAATCTGCTTTATTTGAGGGGGTTGTGTTAGTGGTGTCACGGGTTGTTGCTGTTGTTTTATGGGTGTGGGTATTTTGCTTGCATGTATGTCTATGCACTATGTGCATGCCGAGTACCCACAGAGGGCATAAAATCCTCTGGAACAGGAATTTCAGAAGGTTGTGAGCCACCATGTGGGTGCTGGGAATTGAACTCAGGTCCTCGGGAAGAACAGTTAGTGCTCTTAACTACTGGGTCATCTCTATCTCAACAGCTACCTGTCTTGATCCTGCTTTTATCTTTATTTTCTGGTTCCCTTAACTGGCTTTTGATAGAATTGTGTTTGGTTTGTGACATGGAATTTAAAGCTGAAAAGTGTGGATGGCTTCTCTTTGGGCAGCGCACTTCCCTGTGGGAGGTGATGTGCATTCATTCTTTTTCTCCATATTTTCTTCTCTCCATAGGGTGCTGTCTATGATACTTCATAATTAATATGTAAGATTAGTAGTGTGCTAGCTGTGGAAAGATACATCAGTTTAGACTGCTGGATCACAAAAGCTACTTTTCTAACCATGCCAACACAATTAATCTTGATTTTGCTGAAAAGCAGCTTTGCCAAAATTTTGTGAAAGAATGATCCCTACCTAGTTTTCAACCAAAAATACCACCCAAGAAGTATACTTCATTGGTTTTAGATGGTATGTCATATTTAATGTCATTTTTTAAAGTTTATTGATTTGCAACAAACAAACAAGAACGCCGGAGTTATGAGGATAGCAAGCAGCACATGGCGTTTCATAATGAGGTCTAGTGAATCAAATGGTTCATGGTGAGGTTACCATTAAACGTAGTCATTGAACTATAACCGTATAAGTGATGGACACATCTGTCGCTTGCATTTAGAGGGGTGCCACTTGTTCAGCCACGTGAGTTCCCTTGAAGAAAAGAAACTTCTGTCCCAAGTTCTTTACCCCAGAGTATGAATGCAGGCATTGTGAGAGAGCAGAGCAAGGCAGGGGGTGTAAGCGAGAGCTGCTGCCGCCCGGATTGCCCAGACTCTGTGGAATCGTGGCCTGTTTCCTTAACCTTGGCTTTTCTAAATTACACTGAGAGACACAGCAGGGGAGGAGAGGCAGTTCAGCATTGTCTGTGGATGAAGTCCCTGTAAGTGTGCCAGAATGGGGGCATATTCCTAGCAGCAATAGCCAACAGCCACGGTCTACTAAGACTGGAAAAAGTATGAGGAATGACTCATACCTCCATGTGATCCACTATCATCAACTGTTTTTTTATTGTTTGTGTAATTTTAAAATGATGTATGATGTGGCAAATAATCATTGCTAAGGAAAACATAAATTATTTAATAAATTGCCCAAAGTTACCACACACAAATCATATTAAATATATAGCCCTTAATCATTAGGGAAGATTTTCTTAAAGCAATGAAGGAAATGTAAATTCCACATTCTAATTTGATTTAATACCATATCTGTTAAAGGAGCCATCAAAACGAACGTTCAATGAATATGGGTGATGTCACTTGACATCATACCATGGCCATTTTTTTTTTGCTGTAAATGTAGTTCCTTGTTCAGATGGCTAAATTATCATCTTTGCCCAAACACAATCAATATTCACTGCATGTGTGTATATAATTTATAGCATGTAGATAACTTATTGGAGCTGAAGAGATGGCCCAGTGGTTAACACTTGCTATTCTTGGAAAGGACCCAAATTCAGTTCCCAGTACCCACATGGCGGTTGACAACTGCTTATAGCATCAGTTCCAGTGGAGGGAAAGCCCTTGTTTGGCATCCTTAGGCTCCATGCATGCATGTAATGAGTGTACATACATGAATGCAAACATTCATATACATTAAAAATAAATACATCTTTAAAAATGCTTTATATATTTATATATTCTGTATGTTTTCTTAAAGAGATGTGTGGCATACAGAATCCTTACATTTTTCTGATATATTTTTTTTCCAAATTATTTATAGTTGTCCCACCCACAACTAACTGGGTAGCGGTTATTTGGGGAGACACATCTGTGTTGAAACTTTCCAGAGTACTTATTTTAGTATTTACAGAAAGCCAATTATGCACGTAATATTTTATCTAGTTAGGAAAAGTTATATTAACAAATATGGTTAACATTAACAAAAGAAGTGTAGCCTGCCGGTGACCTGATGACAGCTAAAGGGTGAGGTGTTGAAAGGTCATGTGATGGCCATGGTCACTCATGCGCTATGGTGGTTTGGGAAGTGTGTGAATAAAACGAGGGATTGGCAGGTTGGGAGTCGGGTGAGGTGGGGATGGTGGCTGACTAAGCCTGGTTAGTTAAGCAGTTCCCCCCCCACACACACACACAGGGAAAACCAGATATTATCCTGTATTTATAAAATATCGTGATGACAGTTTATATTTTATTTTTCTATGCTTTCCCATATCATGATGAGTAACTCATTGTCTGACTTAATTATATCCCATTAATCTTGTGCACATCATGCTCCTTATTTTAACTTTTAAAGTAGTTTCCTATCTTGGCCATAACATCTTGGATTCTGCAGCAGAAAGAGAAGTGCATGATTCTTGAATTATAGCTTTGTTCTCCATATTCTGTTCAAGTGCAGTTGTTAGTAAAATAATATTTATATTTCAGTAAACAAATATTTTAAGGATATTTTATTTTAAGAGAAAATTTTATGTTAAATCTAATTATCTTATTCATAAGTAGGAAGATTTATTTACGCATTCAACAAACATTTGCTGATGCCCTGTAAAGGCTGGGAGTATATCAACTTCAAACACATGCTACAAATTACGTTTTACATTATGGACACTGTGATTATTCAGAAAAATATCTGTGAGCAAAATGATTACTGTGTGCTGCTTTTGATCTCTTGCCATATATATTTTCTTATATAACAGATAGCATTTAATTCCAAAGAAAGCAGCCTGGTTATTTATTCTTGCAAGAACAAAGAAAGTATGCTCACATACCACCAGCATCTGAAAAGGACAATAGGCTTTCAAATAGCCATTTACTCTCAAAGGGAGACACATTTTCTTATAGAAATAATTTGCCTTGAAAGGCAGTTAATTATTTAGAACATTTTCACATAACAACAGACTTCCTGGTTAGTCAAATACAATAGATATAATCACATTATTAAATCATTTTATTTACATTTATATCCTTATTTAATATGTTTCAGAAAAGTGTAGTAGGATGTTACAATGTGGCAGTCTCCTTAAGTCTCTTTAAGGCTAAAAATATGAGCCTTAAATTGAGTTTCATAATGTAACTAAATGGGATATTTTCTCCCCCCTGAGACCAGGTCTAAGTAAGTAGCAATGGCTGTCCTGGAACTGACTTTCTAGACTAGGTTAGTCTTGAACTAAATGGGATATTTTTTTTTTTGAAATACTCTTAGCTGGATCCTAGACCCGGAATGCAGACTTATTATTATTATGTAGAGTGTGTGTGTGTATACAATTGAAGGTCAGAGGTTTATACGCGCAGTGTCTTCCTCAATCACTCTCTGCCTTAGGTTTTCAGGCAAGATCTCCCTGGACCTGGAGTCCATTGATTTAGCTATTCTGGCCAGCCAGCAAGCGCTTGGCTTCTCCCTGTGTCCCCAGCTCTGGCATTACAAGTATGTGCCCCCGCTCCTTGGTTTTACGTGGGTGCCAGAGGTCTGAACTCAGATCCCATGCTTCTGCAGCAGACATTTTACCCTCTGAGCCATGTTTTCTGCTCAAAGCAGTAATATTTCAAAAATGCTCTTCATAATTCTAATGTACGGCTAGAGAGGAAATCTATGGTATATAATATGTAACTTAACTGAGCTGAAATTAGAGCTCAAATTTGAAATGCTCAATTAATAATAAAATACTGCATTATAAAAGTCCTTTAAGTTTGTTCATTTCACACTACTTAGCTGCTATCTAATCTTGGTGAAATCATTGGACCTTGGCTTCTCTTTCTTGCATCATTTATTTAGTTTGCTTTCATTAAATCAATACCTGTGGTCTTATGTAAACATCGCAAGAGTCATATAGGCAGGCTGGACTTATTAACACGAGCTTCCATTTTGTGTTTACCTATATACCATGAGATTCTCTGGCCTTTTACTTTCTGCATTGTCTTTAAACAAAGATTCCACTCCAAAGAAAACCTGTTTTGTCACTTGGTGGATTTTAAGTATATTTTAAAATAATCTTATCACTTCAAAGTATATATGCATATATGCATGCCCTGGGCTTGATCAATACCTCTTATGCGAGCTATCCTGGTGCACATGTGGAATCCAGGCCCTTGGGAGGTGGAGATAGAAGGGTCAGAATTATAGGTTGTCATGGCAAGTTTATAGATTTGAGGCCAGTCTGAGATACACGGTACTTCCAGATAAACAATGGAGAAAAGACCTTTTCAAGTGTGCAACACGCACCATGGTGTTGTATGATCAGCGTGTCACTCATATCTTACACTTCCTCCCCATTTGTTGAGTACCAGCCCACATCTCTCTCTTGCCTGCTCTCACCCCTGGTAACCATGATTCTACTATCTGTTTCTAGGATTTGGACTTTTAAACAATTTCTTCAATTAGTGAAGTCATAGGACATTTGTCTCTCTGTGCCAGGTTTTTTTCATTTTGAAATCCCTGTGTTGTGTTTGAGATATAACGGTCATGGAGTTCCTTGCTGCACAAGTGGCTAACAACTTCTGAGGCCCTTCATTCCTAAGATGAATGTAATTTTCAATTACAATAGCCAGTTGTTCCAGATGATGTTTATAGACTTCTAGCCTATTCTGAGGACTGCTCTTAATACTTCTGTATTAGCATTCATAACAATTTTATGGAACCTTAATCTGTGGTTTTCAGCAAGGAAACTGAGGCATAGACAAGTTAAAGGACTTGCTGGGGCCTTGCAGCTCATGGGGTGAGGGTATAACTGGAAGCCATGCAGCCAGGGTAGCCTGATCTCTCAGCTTCTTATCCCATACCAATGCTTTGCTGTTGGCCATTCGGGGGAGCACTGTTGAAAGCCAATTAGCAATAAACTGTAACTGTAGACTGTGAGCACTATAAAGATGACTTATTCTCTACTGCTGGTCCTCTAACCCCTGCAGACATGTGTCACATATAATTTACATAGCCTACCTTGTTTACACCATCTTTCTGATAGGCTTTGTTTTTAATACATTGCATGTTTATGGCTTCATTGTAAAGTTTTTCCGGAAACTTCACTTAGTTCATCTTAGAGATGTCTTGAAGTCATTAGTTTGGTTTCCCAGTATGACTAATTACAAGCACCATTTCTAAAGACTCAATTTTTCAAATGGGAACTAACAGTAATGAATCTTCTCTTGTACAATGTTCCCGGAATCATGGGTCATTTATCTTCAGAGAGAACAAAGGAGTTTTCATGAAAGACAGTAAGTTTCTAAATGTCCGTGTGGATGAGATGGGGTGGTTGAGGTCTGATAACTTGCTGCTGCTGTAGACAGGGGTCGCCTCTGTGGCTCTGTTCATCTTTTGTCTGGTTTTTGTTTCGTAATGAATGATTTTTGTGTTTCTAGACTATCACGGAAAAGCATAAGCTAAATGTTCCTGAGACAATGACGGAGGTTCTTGATGTTTCTGATGAAGAGGGTGAGTCTTTCCTCTGGTCTTCTGTGCAAGTTGTCATGTTGTTACACAAGGGAACTAAAAGTATTTTAGGGACAAAGGTGGTAGCATCTTAACATGTAAAACCAGGTCGCAATCCTTAGTCCACTGAAGTTACTCTTGCCACTGAAAAACTGGGCAAGTCAGGTCTACGTATCTTTTCCATTGTTATCTTTAATCTCGAATAGCTAGTAAGACTGGGAAATAAGAAAGAACCTTGAAGTCGCTCACATGCTAAAAAGATCTGGCTGATATTATTACCATTATTAATATATATACTAATTATACCAAAACATTTCATATTAACATGCCTTGAAGAAATTTAAAATATTCTTCATCAATGGTATATTAAGAAATATCAGATTAGTAAAAAAGTCAGAATATGTATTAAACTTGGAAGAAAAAAGCCTTTAAAAAGCATAAAAGAACTTTAGCACTGGATAGCACAGTTCCAACATGACTAAGCCATTCTTTGTGCTAGGAAAGATCTGCACTTTCATGATGTTTTAGAGTTGATAAAAATTACCTAAGTCAGTGGACCTCAACTTTCTGAATGCTGTGTCCCTTTAATACAGTTCCTCATATTGAGGTGACTCCCAACCATAAAATTATTTTCGTTGCTACTTCAGAACTGTAATTTTGCTACTGTCATGAATCATAATATAAGTACCTTATATTATGCAGGACATCTGCTACGAGCCCACCATAGGAGTTGTGCCTCACAGGTTGAGAACTGCTAATCTAGACAGTTGATTTCAAAGCCCTGAAAAAGACTGTTTTTCTAAAACATATGCAGGGGACGGCTGGGGGTAATAAGCATCCATGTGTGGCACAAAAAGGTTCTTTTCTACCTCCTCAGTGACTTTTCTTTGGTCTATATTTTGAATTTCCCTGTGTTATCTTTCTGGAATAAAAACCAAAACAAAAAGGAACAACACCAGCAATAACAACAAAAATCAACCAAACAAACAAAACTACACCAAGATTACAGAAGCACCACATAGAGTGTACAAGCTCCAGTTGCAAAGCCAGTGTGTGGGGACTGAAAAACCTATTGCCATTGCATATGGACATGGGAAATGCATGCATCTCTCTGCAAAATCTTTGCCGTGAAAGTGGACTTGGTCCTGATAGTAAGAGACTCTATAGAAAATATTAAATACATCTTTAGGTTCTTAGACATGAAATCTCAAGCCAAGGCTTCACATTCTTAGTCTTCCTTGGAGTCAGTTGGAACCAGGCTTTCTTTTTACTGGCAATACGCACCGAGCAGTGTCAGTGTGCATAAGAATTATGACAAGAATAAACGAATGTTGGATTGGCGTATTATGATGAGTAATTTTTAAAAGTCCTGCCAAAGGCTTCAGTTCTGAGTATTTATTATGTGTGTGTGTGTGTGTTGTGTTCTATTGTTTGCTAGCTGAGTTCCAACATTTGTGTATGCACACTGTGGTTTTGGTGGGATTATCTTTCTGATTCTCGTTCATATGTTGTACAGCTCTTAAGCAGTTTGGTGACCACTTTATTGATGGGGAAGCACTTAGTGACTCAGGTACCATAAGAACTCGGAGTGATCGCTTTTCTTTGCTTTTACCTTTTCTTAGCTTCATAGAAGCAGCTTGTTGAAGTCTTAAATCTTTTTGATTGATACTAACGTTTCTTTGGAAATAGCTTGTGCAATGTGGGTGGAATTGTGCATGTGCGTGTTTGATGTGTGCATTTTATTAACTTGTAAGTTTAAAGTCATGATTTGCTTACTCTGGTAATAATTTAGCAGCTATTATGGAGACCTACTAAACGAAATTATTTTCTTCGAGGAACATTGTAAGAATGTTTCCCCAGAGGAATATTTTTTTTAAGAATAGAGACTTTGATACTGATATTAAAGTTAATTCTTTAATACTGAAGTAAGCATGACATATTGGTAACTAATCTATTAGTTACTATCTACACTTTCAGCTAAGATTACTTGAGATGAATGCTTACATTGCCCTTCTTAGATGAGAAGAATATATTATTAAATTAGAATTTAGCATGTATCTAAGTCACAATTACTTAGGAGGCAGAAGCAGGAGGATAACTCAGAGCAGACAATGAAGGTCCCCCTGGGCTGGGCATGGGAGTACATGCCTTTACTCCTAGTACTCAGGAGACAGAGGCAGGTGGATGTTTGTAAGTTTGATACCAGCCTGGTTTATGTACTATGTTCCAGGACAGCTAGATTTATGCTGTGTAGAGAGACTCTCTCAAAAGGGGGAAAAAAGTAAGCTCAGCCTCAGCAAATGTAGGATTAGAAGTAGTAATGTGATTGTTTTCTAAAAGATAGTGAAGAATTGAGGTAAGTTAGCCACTAGATAACTTTAAAAATTATTCAGGGAGGAAAGGACTGGGTATGAGGAGATGGCCAGGTGTGTAATAATGTACTCTTTTAAATGGTTTACTATGTGTGTCTGATGAGTGTATACTCATCATTTGCATGTAGTACCCACAGAGGCCAGAAGAGGGCATCAGGTCTCCCCATATTTCAATAGCAAGGGCAAGGGCAGGAGCCCAGGGACATTTCAGAGAGCTTCTATTCAAGCATCATAGAGGTTATTACAATGGGTAACCCTTGTGACCACACTTTTTGATCTTAATTTATCCCCATATTTTTGATATCTGTATTCCACTGAGTCATAGAATGGCTAATATACCAGTCACCAGTCATGCATAATCTTATAGTTTTAAATTACCAAAATCAATTTTACTTAAAAACAACAACAAAATTGTAGTACATTGATGCCTTATAGTCCCTAGGAAGAAGCTACCCAGAAATGTCCCCCCAAAAAAAAAAAAAACTGGGAAATACAACTGAAAATGAACTAGTTAATCTGAGAGTCATCCATTAAATGAATACATTTATAATTTAGAAAGACATTGTTCCAAGTACAGGAAACAACAAGGAACCTCAACATTAAGTTTGTTATATAATATGGGAAAAACAATTGTGCCTGTTTTATACCAGATAACTTAGTAATAGAATATATGTCAGTGAACAATTATTATATAATAGCAAAGTTCTTCCCAAGTAAGAGCTAATGTTCCTAATTCAGAATGTTATTTTAAAATAGACTGCTCAGCAATTAAGAGCACTTAACCACTAGCAGAGGACCTGGGTTTGATTCCCAGAACCCACATGGTGGCGCACAACCATTATAAACCTAGTTCTAGGGGATCTAGCAGTCATAGGCAACAGGCATACATGCATGCAGGCAAAACACTCATACCAATAGATAGATAGATAGATAGATAGATAGATAGATAGATAGATAGATAGATAGATAGATAGATAGATAGATAGATAGACAGACAGACAGATAGATATAAAAAGAAACCCCTCATCTCTCCCATCTCTCTCAATAAAAGCACGGAGACAACTATACACATGTATCTCATATAGAAAGTTTGTCAAGCAGTATGTTGGCGAGGTTTGAAGTAGATAGATAAGAAACATTTTGTTTTCTCATGCTAAATGTGAGGTGCTTACAGAAAATCCAGGTGCAGAACTCTTAGAGGAGACTGAGATATGTACTTGGAATGTGACAAAGGTCTAAGATTGATCCACTTTTCAACACAGTATATTATATGAGGTCCTTGAAGGTTTAATAATGTGTGGTAAATGGGATATAGTAGGGGTCGTTAGGAATGCCATTTCAGACAAAGGAAACTGAGAAGAAAGACTCAAAGTAATAGGGAAAAGACTAGGAGAGATTCTGTCAGAGATGTCAAGGAGGGTTGTTTATCAAAGAAGTCACCTCTTGGTCATTGTCTAATTACTAGAATCAATTAACAATAGCAAGGGTCTGATTATGAAAGGAAGTTTGATTATAAAAGGAAGAGAAGACTGAGTATTACAGTTAAAAAAGGCCTAAGACTGGCTAAAGGAAGGTTAGCACTTTAGTGCATGGAGGGAGAGTCCTTCTTGGAGATGGTGGTGTAGGAGGCTTACTAGAGACAAGACTCTAGACCAAGTTTTCAAGATGGGAGGAATAAGGCTCTAAGAAATAGAATAAGATAAATATAAATCTCCTTTAACTCTTCTCATACATACTTTCCATCACTCAGTGTTGATGCACAGTCCTGAGTAATATTATTTTTATGTGCAAATAACTTAGAGAGAAATTATATACAGTATCAAGAAGATTTGGCCTGAGATAAGTGTCACTCCTGTTATCAATAGCAGATTAGGTTCTAGACACTGTTACTAGCCTTGGAGACTTGATATTTTGGAGTCATAATTATGACATCATGATCTATTACACCATGGGTGTAAAACTCCAAAACTCTGAAGCCTCACTTTTAATAAACCAAACATAGGAGCTGTTCTCAGAACAACTATCTAAAGAGGCAGAGATTGGGGGAGAATATTAAGGACAGCTGCGGACTGGTGAACTCAATGTGATTAGAAGGATTTTTAATGCTGCATTGGCTTGCCAGAATTTTTAAAAGGGTGTATTTTATTTTAAATATATTGTTCAGATGGCTCACTCTCTATTTGTAACACAAATCCATAAACACCAGGGAGGAAGTCTGTGACTGAGTTAACTCCTAGGTTGTGTTGCTGGATCCAGCCACATCCACCTTTATGAATCTTCTCTCCACCAAGGCATGACAAGAAAGAGGTTGAGTAAGAAAATCTTCAATGTGGATCATGTCTTCTTAAGGAGTATTGAGACATTCTAACACACAAGGAATAGAAACGTATTTTGAGTTAGTTTTGTTCCCTGTGACCACCTTGGCTACTGAGAGACTGGGGTCAGAACTGGAAACTTGGGACAATCAGGCTGGCATCCAGAAAGAAATCAGAGGAAGCTCAGGATGCCATACCTTGGGTAGTATAATGGACATACGCCCAGAATGCCCTAACTTTGGTAGTATTAAAGACTTAGACCAAGGCGATTGATTGGATCCTTGGGGTAGGGTAAAGGAGGAGGGAAAGGAAGCATGCAAGCCAACTTTTGAGTGTTAGGTAATGTTTGGGTTCTTGCTTAAGGGGTATGGAATGCATGGTCTTTTGTATGTGATAAATCTTGTATTTCATCATTTCCATCACCTTTTCAAACATGAAAAAGGGTTGCAGAGTGTCTTCCCAAATGTGAATAAAATTCTCTAAAGATGACTAGGCTTATTCCCCCAAGTCAGACCATGTCTAGATTTTAGTAGTCCCATTCTTAGAATGTATTTGTTTCTACTTTAGTGCTCTTTTGTATCTTTAATCTTATAAAATCTTATAAATCTTGTAAAATATTATTATCAAATTTATGTGCAGCAATGTGGTTTTCAGAAGGTAAGTTCTTACTGCCAAACCTGATAAACTGAACCAACCCCCAGGTCCTACACAGTGGAAGGAGAGACCATGTTCTTCTGACTTTCACATTTATATGTATACTGAAACATGAGACGTACACACATGTAGAGACACATAGAGAGAGGGACACAGAAACAAACACAGATAGACATGCAGAGATACATACAGACCTAGACACACACATGGACATAGACACACACAGAAACACACACACTAACACAGAGACACACAAAAATACAGATACAGACACGCACACATACATAATCAATCAATCAATAAATAATCTCTCATTATAGAACTTTGTCATATATCTTAGCACATAGTCAATGGCACGAAGAGATGATTAATACTGGAATATGCACAGAATTATTGTCTACACTTCTGAGAAAATTTTAGTAATCTACACACTGGGCTAATCTGTAAGCTAAACTAGTCATCATAACAAACAGAACGAATAAAGCCGGTTGAAAGATATTCAAAGAATTACAATTCAGTTAATTATTTTTTTCTTGATGCCTTTTGGGGAAATTAATCACATATTCTCTCTATAGACCATAGCTATCTCTAGACATGTGCATGGATGCTGTGTCTTCCTGATGTGCAGTGTCGTGTGAATGCACTTCGTAGCTATGGGCATATTTTGTGGCTGGTACTAAAGTGAACAAGTGTCTTCATTCACTGTCGTCTGATTGCCTCCAGGTGATGACACAGTGACAGGTGATGGGGGAGAATACCTCAGACCAGAAGATCTCAAGGAGCTCGGTGACGACTCGCTACCCAGCAGTCAGTTCCTGGACAGCATGAACTACCTTCGGTACAGTCTGGAGGGAGGAAGATCTGACAGGTATTCACGAAACTTACATTAAATTTCACAAGTATGCACAACACATCTTTTAAACTTTTTCTTTTTTTTTCCCTTTTTTCTCTTTTTCTTTTGGGTTTTAGAGATAAGGTCTCACTATGTAGCCCAGAATGGCATGGAACTTTCTCAGATGAGCTTCAAACTTCTGATCCCTCTGTCTCAGCCGCCTGAGTATTGGGCGTGCACTCTAGGAGTGTATTACTATGCCTGGCTGACCGCATATTTTTTATGGCGATAGAGAATGCAGACACCATTGAGCGCCTTGATCCATAATAGTGAACTTGCGTGTTAGCGTGCCGTCGTGTCTCTGACACCTTAAGTAGAGCCCATTTTGAGGAACAGGAAACTAGTTCAGAGATACCAAATGATACAGCATAATCGTGCAGCTACTACAAAGCAAGGGCTAGCAAAGATAAGAAGGAGTCCCTGCCTTTCAAAGTAATGTATTTAATGAGCTGCCACTTTTCTCTGTCGGCAAATTCTAAGGACAGTTTTGCCTGGCAGATGTGGTTAACATCTCCAGATACCTCTGATTCTAACTTAACTCTTGGGGCTGTAATTTCTGTGTGCACAAAATTCTGTTATGAAGAATAACAGAAAACAAGCACAAAGGAAAACTGTCCTGGAATCAACACTTTCATTAAAAAAAAAAAAAAGAGGAGGACAGGATCTTAGAGGTGACCCGAGTCCGTAAGGACCCCACTTTATAGACAAATCTGTGGAGCCTTGCTAATATTCTGAACTGAGTCAATGTTATCTTGGTTATTCCTAACTAATACACCCGGTACTTGCTACTCTCAGCAGCAAGATGACTAAGAATGTTCTGGGCGCTTCTTCAGAAGTATGGCCGCTAAACTGGGTCACACGTGTGCTTGTCCATGTAACTGAAATGTCTTCCCATCAGCAGGTCACATGTGTGCTTGTCCATGTAACTGAAATGTCTTCCCATCAGCAGGTCACATGTGTGCTTGTCCATGTAACTGAAATGTCTTCCCATCAGCAGGTCCCATGATCCTAGTGCGAAGCTGACTCTAGTCAGCCGCTTATTTATCATTTAAGGAAGAATCATCAATTCTACACAAATAATCTCTGAAGGCAACTTATTTGGGGACTTTCCCCTTGAGATCCTGGTTTCCATTTCTTGTTGTTTTTCCCCCCCTCTCCTTTTGTCCCTTTTCCTCATTTTTTTCTCTTTTACTGTGTAAGTTCATTCTTGAACTGACCATTCTGGTAAATCCAGGAGGTACCAACATGATTAAAATATGTTCGCTAAATTCATAGCCTAACAGAGACCTTGAAAAGCCAGGGCAGAAGGGCTCTGAGCACCTCTGCAGGACAGAGACTCAAGCTTCCTGTCAGGCAGTGGCCCAAACCAGGGGGAACGCTGAGCAGTGCTGCTGGGAAAGGCAGAAGGCACTGAAGCCTTCAGAGTGGGGTCAGCAGAGGCTTGTGTTAGCAGGACCACATGGTGGTGCAGTGGGGTCAGCAGAGGCTTGTGTTAGCAGGACCACACAGTGATGCAGTGGGGTTAGCAGAGGCTTGTGTTAGCGGGACCACATGGTGGTGCAGTGGGCTGGACCGGGAATGGAGGGGAAGCACACCTGTATTTTACCGGAATCCTCTTCTGTGACACAATTATTCTGGTGGAGAGAGGCCAATGGGCTAGAGAACGTAGCTGCAATATGCTGATGGCTGGTGGGTATGACAGTATTAAACTCTAACCCTGGCCCAGTTGTAGAAAGAATTCCACAGTGACATGGGATGGGGTTGGTTGGTGAGTTTTATGGGGCAATTGAAGAAGATGGATTGTGACTCCTTAGTATTGGTGGTTAACATAGAGGGTAGCTCTTAGGGTCAAGGGAAGGAAGGAGGAGCCCTTGGGAGGTATGGAGAAGAGGAGACAGGACAGGACCTGTGCTCCAGACATTAAGTTCTTATCCACTGACAGATTTGAATTTGTAATCTGAGATTCTTTTTCCTACTATAAATAATTTCTATTAATTTATTTATTCACTTTACAGCCTGATCACAGCCTAACTCTAACATAGCTCCCCTCCCCTCATATCTTCTCCCTTTCTCCTCTGAGAAGGGGGAGGGCCCCTGGGTATCACCCCACCCTGACTTCTCAAGGTGCTGCAGGACTAGCTGCATCCTCTCCCACTGAGGCCAGACAAAGCAGCTCAGTTAGGGGAGTGGGATCTATAGGTAGGTAACGGATTCAGGACAGCCCCCACTCTATGTTTCAGCATAAAAAATTATTTATAGCTTTGTGTGAATTCACAATAATCTATGAGTAACCTGATTAAGCTCAGCCGAAGAACACTTCATTTTCATCAGCTTCTAGTTAGTTTTTAAAAGTGCCTGATTCACTCATATTTTCTATTTTCAATCTAAAGCTGAGAGTTATAACATGGGGGGGGGTGAATGGTTTGAGACTTATCAGCATACAAAGACAGAGGCATGCAACAAACATTGCACTCTCTGATCTTGGATTCCCATGTGCACTTCTTGACTACCACGTGTATACACAAGCCTCCAAATAGGTCTACAGGCCGCATCTCATCTTCATGTTTTATTAATTACTTTTTCAGTTTTGCTTGAGCAGTTCTGATACATCACCTTTTTGGTAACCATTCTCCTCTTTCATTATTTCTTTATTTGGTGTGCTGTCCATAGTACCATTCCCAGGTAGGTATTACACAGCATGAACCCATGGTCTTCCTGGGCACATTCGCATTTCCCTGCTCCCTGCTCATCACTGCTCACTGCTCACTGTGTGTGTGTGTGTGTGTGTGTGTGTGTGTGAGAGAGAGAGAGAGAGAGAGAGAGAGAGAGAGAGAGCATGCGCACATGCACGCACACAGAGACATGCATTGGCAAATGCTGCTTATATTCTAGAATTATAGATTTTCCCTCAAATTAGCACACACAGCCCTCCCTACCCCGCTGCCCCCCTTTGTGCTAAATTAGTAACTGCTGGAGCTAGGAGAGATAAGTGTCACAAGAACCAACCCTGACTCTAACTCTTACAGCGCCACCTTGTGGCTGACAACACAGAAGCATGGCCCTCCCATAACAAACTAAGCAGCCTATCTATACTGAGAACAGACAGAAAACAACATTCAGATGCCTAAAATAAACATAAATACAGAAAGATTAAAACGCACACATTTTTTATTAGATATTTGCTTTATTTACATTTCAAATGTTTCCTCGTTACCCCTCCGAAAACCCTCTATCCCATCACCCCTCCCCCTGCTTACCAATCCCCCCCCCCGCCACTCCCACTTTCCTGACATGGCATTCCCCTACACTGGGACATCGAGCCTTCACAGGACCAATGGCCTGTCCTCTCATTGATGTCTGAAAAGGCCATCCTCTGCTACATATGTAGCTGGAGCCATGGATCCCTCCATGTGTACTCTTTGGTTGGTGAAAACACACGTTTTAATGCACATGGACCACAGCCAAAGTACAGTCAGTTGGATTTGAATCCATTTATTATTATTGCTTACAACAGTCCAAATACAAATAGGAAAACTCTAACTAACAACAAATCACAGATGCTTCTTCAACCACACTGAAAATGTTGTATATTTCCTTGTCCAAAGGGGCTTCAGACTCTACAAGTTGAATGTCTAATAAGTATTATAGTTTCCTAAGCAAGTAATTGTTACACTCATTCAAATCTGTAAGGCAGTTGTGTGAGAGAAGGAAAGTATGGATTGAATCTTTCTTTCTATCCATAGCTATTGGGTCCTCCAAGTGAACAAGTACATTTTAATTTCTTGGAGCATGTTATTCTCAGTGCATTATCTGAACAGGAGGCCTTCCTGAAGTAATGTCTTGTAAATGGTAACTCTGTTGTAACATGTTAAAAGTTGTCTGTAATGTTTCCCACCAAACGTGTGCAGTTTATGGCGCAGAGATTTAAACTTTTTTTCAAAAGTTTATTCTTGTTATTATTTCATCAGAGAGAATTATGTCTCTGCTGTTAGAAAATTCCAGCCCTCTTTACTTCATTTACATAGACTCTGTGACATCATTAGGGGAGAAAAGAACAGTTAGGACACATGAACTTGACTTCCTAGCCAGTTAGCATTTCAGATGACAGGCAGCAGAGAGAGCTACGTAAGATCCATAAAGAAGTGCACACTCAGACTGCGGTCTTGTCCGGTTCCCTCTCTCTGTCTTCACACCCTACTCTCTACCCTTCTCTGTTGTGGCTGTATACTACTTTGTTTCTTTCTTCTTGTTAATCATTTAGGCAAGACAAAAATTAATAACTCCTTCTACCTTCTCTAAATGAAAACCAGTTGAGAAAAACTCCGGAAGACAGAGGCAGGACAATCAAGTGTTCAAGGCCAGCCTGGACTACATAGTGAATTCCAGACCAGTCTGGGCGGCAGATTAAGACTCTGTCTCAGGAAGATAAAACCAATTATACCAACACAATGTCATTAGACTGTACAGGTTGATTAGAAGGAAATTAGTTATGCAAAGGACAATTGTTTTGCCCATTGCAATTGAGTCTATAATTTGGAATAACAAAAATCAGATTCATCAAAAAATAAAGCACTGGAGAGTAAGGCCTTAATTGCATTTTGAAGCCACACATTGCCTTTGGTCAGCGTCCGTTGGCGAAGTGCCCTTGAGTTGGTGTGTGTCTGTCCTGCTCTTGTCTCTCGTCCCCATGGCAACTCTCTAGGGATTCCTACAGGACACACAGGGCACGCAAAGGGGACACCATTCCCCTCTGAGATAACAGCACGGTTGCATTCATCCGAGGTAAACAGGAGGAGCTCCACTTCCACAGGAAGCACGCATTTGGCCACAGTTCATTTCACTGTGTAGCTTCCAGGGGGAGGATACTGACATTGAACTATTCACAATGTGGAAAGGAAGAAATGTGGCAAGGGAAGAGAATAGAAAATAAAGAGGAAAAAAAAAACCCTTGCCTTTTCATTTTGCTTTTGCTCTCTGAGTAGTCTACTTCCCACCAAATATTTTCCCTTGGCTGCCCGGACGCTATTTAACACAGATTTAAGAACTATTGCCTGCGTAAAAAAACTTCCCCCCTGCTGGCAAATAAGTGACAGTCACTGGTTTCAAACATTTCTGGAAAGAAAACGAATCAGATTAGGAGTATCGAATGTAACTTGCGGATTCCCTTGTGCCCTTGCCGTTCGGTGTTAGGCGCAGTCTGAGGATGCGTTCTAGCTGCTGGGCAGAGTCCTGGGTAGGGCCACTCTGAGACCCGTGTCCCCTGGAAGATGCACTGTTAGCTAATAGCTGGCTTTTTTCATTCTCCTGCTCTGCTCATTTCACCTTCCCAACCCTCCACTGCTGTTGGTACATGACCATGACCTCCTGCCAACCTACCAGCCTCCGGTCCTTCAGTTCCGACAGGTCTCACACTCTGAGCCATGCATCGTACCTGAGGGACAGTGCCATGATTGACGACACGGTTGTGATCCCCAGCCACCAGGTACATGATTTTCTGCCTTTCATCTGCTTTCTGGACAGCTTTTTCATATATCTTAATGCCCCAAATATCTGGTGGAAACCGGTTGGGGTGGGGTTCAAGAGAAGAAAGCAAAAAGGAAGAACAATAAAGACCTAAATTCTTTCTTAATGACAATGACAAAGTCAGGATGATGAGGGTGTTCAATAGCATGAGAAATGTTCACCAGACTTTACACTGAGTTTTTTTTCTCCCCGAAATAATACAGTATTTCTTTTTTCAACCATACCGAGTTCTTCTCTCTGCAGATTTTATGTAAAGATTTGTGTTCTGTAAATAATATCTCCATTGTGAGGAAAAAATGAAGCAGGGCATGTTTATAAAATGGAAGGTAGCTGTGAGAAAGGGCTTAAAGTTTACTCTGGAACCTTTCAATTTTAGGCATAATTTGATGGATTGAATCTAGGGAAATAGACAAATAGTGGCTTTCAAAGTCCTCTGCTATCCTATGAGTTAAAAGGGAATGCACTAAAAGAGGTTTATTTCTTATGCTTTTTTTAAAATTGAAAATCTTCTAAGCCATAGCCCCTTTTGTTTTTATGCTTTTTCAGAATTCCTTGTGTTTCACTTGAATTTTGAAGCATCGGTTTTCATTAAAACCACTGTTCTTTGTATGTAGGTGTCAGCGCTAGCCAAGGAGGCAGAAAGGAATTCTTATCGTCTGAGCTGGGGCACTGAGAACTTAGACAACGTGGCTCTTTCTTCCAGTCCTATTCATTCAGGGTGAGTGAATCAATATTATGTATCCAGATCAAGAGGTAAAAAGAGATGTGAAAAGTCACAGCTTTGTCCAGTTGCTTTAGTGGATGCTTAGCTTACAGAGGAGGTGCCCTTTGTTTCAACTTGTGAATAACATTGCTTTTTCCAACATGGTTCCAGCTACGCCAATGAGACAGCAAAAGGAGGTTGAATTCAGCATAGCAAACTACTGTTTTAAAATAACAGGTAGCAACAGTTTGCTAACTGACTAGAATAAGCTGGCCACTTCTTTGCTGATTGCACACGGTCTTTAGAGCCATCTTTTAAAAAGAGGGGAGGCCAACTGCTTATTTGAAAGTTTCCATCTGCTAAGATTAACTGACTGACCTTTGAAATAAATGCTTTCCTCACAAATCAATGCACTTAAAGTAATGGTTATGAAAGTCCGAGTCACACACATACACAGATGTGTACACTCAAGTAGTGATGTAAAGAAAGAGAAGTTCACAGCTAGAGTGTCCTCTCAGCTGTGCTTCCAATGCCCTTTGTAGAGTGTATTCAACCCTGCCTGCTTATGACTTAAAAGTTAAAGACAGACTTTGAACAGTCCTCTCAGCATTACTAAAGTCTTCCTTGGGATGTAAGAATTTAATATAGTACACATTTCTTAAAGAATTTAAAATATAATACTTTATGAATTGTTTTTGCCTTCAGGTTTTAGTAATAGTATGGTAATATTATAATTATATATAAATCTTCATGTGTTTTCTTTTAAGTAAAATTTCTACCCATATTTTACCAAAAATGGAATACTTTGGTTTAAATTATTATTCCAAGCTCCCTATGTGTAACCCCCATAACTGTTTTGAACAGTGAGCCCTTTCTTCTTCTTAGTGTTTTAAAATAGCCTCCTTCCAAGTAGTCCATGACATTGTAAACATTTTGAACTTTTTAGTGTAATAGTCTACTAAACACCACAATATAAAATTAGACAGGTATTGAAAATAAACACTTTGTTTTCCTTATTAAATACTATAGCTAGTCTACTAAGAGTTGTTTAGAGGAATTAAAAAGATCAAACTTCATTCAAATTTAATTAAGAATTTTAAATGCAAAATAAAATAATTAAAATCTCTATTTTAAATTGGTCAAAAACCCTAGCATTGCCTTCTGCTACTGAGGCCCCCATGTAAGTAAGAGGGAAGAGGTCTGAGCCTCAGTGACTGAGAATAACAGATAAGAACCCAGATTCCATGCCAACAAATAAAGACATTATTTTAGGTACAATATAACCAATAGTGGTTTTTTTTTTAAGAGTGAATGTTACAGTAATAGTTTGGTTTTCAAGTTAATTATTACTCTTAAAAAAGAAATTCTTAAAGTTTAGGGTACAACAATATCCCATTTATTTTACCAATCTAAATAATATCTATGAGCTATAATGATTAGATAATAGATACTTCATTGTGGTTGATTACTGGTAATTAATGATCAGCATCAAAAGACAGAAAGAAAGACAGAAAGACAGAAAGAAAGAAAGAAAGAAAGAAAGAAAGAAAGAAAGAAAGAAAGAAAGAAAGAAAGAAAGAAAGAAAGAAAGAAAGAAAGAAAGGAGGGAGGAAGGAAGGAAAGAAAGAAGGAAGAAAGGAAGAAAGGAAGGAAGGAAGAAAGGAAGGAAGGAAGGAAGGAAAACTAAAAAATTGGTCTGCAGCAAACCAGCTCTTCTGAATTTCAAATGTTTATTATACTGACTCTTAGTTACTCAAATCAGTGTGGGGCTTTACAGACATCAATGTCCAGGGTTGGAGAGATAGCTCAGTTGTCAAGAGCACTGTCTTCTCTTCCAGAGGAGTCAAGTTCAATTCTCAGCACCCACATGGCAGTTCACAATTGTCTGTAACTCCAGTTCCAAGGGACCTGAGACCCTCATGCAGGAAAAACACCAATGCACATCAAATAAAAGTAAATCATTAAAGACATCGATGTGGAATCCACATTTCAGTTCCGTTATGCCAGAACCTCCATTCTCAGCTCCTGGCATTGGCATTTCTATGAGTTCAGGTTACTGAAATTGTTAGAAAGGGAAAACCTTTGCTCAGTCAATCAGGAAGAGTACACATCTGGTTCTCCAGAATGTTCTTACCCACTTTAATTCTTCGACTCTGCAAAGCACTAGACTCAGCTGTTCAGGAAAGCAGGTAGTGTTCTTTTAAGTCAAAAGAGCATGTGACAGGGAGGAGTCTGATGATTAAGACTGTTCTTTGACATCAGACTGATCTGAATTCAGACCCTGATACTCACTATATGTGGCAGTGGGCACATCGTAGAACAAAGTTCTGACTTACTTTTACTTATTTCTAAAGTAAGTGTTAAAAATGTATTCCACTGGAGAGTTTTTAAACAGTAAATGCTTTTAACATCATTAGATTTTACCTTGAAACAGTAAGTATTCAATAGAATATAGCTTTTGCCATTTCTACATTCTCCTTAGACACATTTCATACTTCTCACAAACTCCAAATTAGTTAAACAAAATGTGCCGTGAGTTTTATGAATAGCAATATAAATATATTCAGTCCATGATGGCAAGATGGGCTTGGTACCAGGTAGCATCATCTACTGATGTCTCTACTATAGTGGTCGAACAAACATTTAGCTACAAATGATTTTAAGTAGAGGGGAAATTACCCTTGAAAACTCAATGGTTCCAAGGGCTGTGAAGTTTGAAAGTGGTATTCATATCAATATATCTATAACATCCATCATACATCTTGTAACACTGACTTTTTAGCATCATATTCTAGGTTCCTAAGTAGTAGCTGTTAGATATTTTTCAAGGATCTGAGTTTTAATCTGCCCAAAGTGTAAGGAAAAGGTGATGTATTGGTAAGGGGATAATGTAGAGAACTTATGATTATATCCAATATGTCCGTGAGGATAACGCTGCATTAAATTCAATAGCTATCTTACCTTCAAGCTGCAGCTTTTTGCACTGATCAGTACTGGTAGTTTACTCTCCCTCTACTTCATGTTTTAAAGATGCCCCTGGCAGAGAAGTTCTGGGTCAATGATTATACGGGCTTTTCTCAGTAGACACAAATGGAAGTCTTTGACTATATTTTTTTTTTGAGTTGCCTGACAGACTCATAATGAATCCAGGAAACAGCCACTCTTAGAAGCTCCTCACAAAGGTCATACTAGTAGTTTGTACAAAAAAGTTAACTTCTGTCAAATGGTGATCGTACACACCTTTAATCCCAGCATTCAGGAGGCAGAGGCATTCAGATCTTTGTAAGTTTGAGGCCAGCTTGGTCTATAGAGCTAGTTCCAGGACAGACAGGGTCATACACGGAAACCCTGTGTCAAAAAACAAACAAACAAACATCAACCAACCAAACAAACAAAATCAAAACAAAACATCAAATAAATAAAGAAAGAAAGAAAGAAAAGAAAAGAAAAGAAAAAGAAAAAAGAAAAATTAACTTCACAATTCTTAATTTCATGTATGCACAATGAATGTATGCACAGTGAATTGACTGATATGAGGCCATTTCTGCCAATATTTAGTTTTATAACTCACTTTATATATTGTTATTCTGAAAGTCTCTGCAATGTTTTAATGACAGCCAAGTGCTGAGAATTAAATACCAACTCATTAGTGTTAGAATATGCCACAAATAAAATAAAGCCTCAAGAAATGACTCTTTTAAAACATGCTGAAGACAGCTTTTGTTGTGACTTTTGAACCAACACACACACAGACACATAGGCACACACACACACACACACACACACACATACACACACACATACACACACATTAGTCCCAAAAGATGTATTTAAATGCAAACCACAGAATGTTTAAAGTGTAAGGCAGCCAAGTCTCTTCTGCATGGGACAACATAGCATCAACTGTTACAGAAGTACTTCCAGTGTTTAATTTAGTTGTTCTTATTTCTTATAATATCCTGGGAGTTCTTTTAGATCCATGAAGGCTAATTCTTTCAGATGTAGAAAATTGTTTTATAAAGTAGCAAATCATCCGTTCTAGAAGACTGTATTTCTGGTTCATTGAAGAAATAAATACACTTGTATATGTCAGCAAGCATTGGAACATTATTAAACCCTGTAGGATTAAGGATGCATAGACTTGTGGGTAAAAGAGTAGTGAAGAGTAGGGATTAGATTAGGTTCAGGGACCATGATGCTCAAAGCAGTCAATGAAGTCTTGTGGAGAAGCACTAAGATTATGTTTGCATAAATCTTTACTACCCACTAGTAGGTGATTAATGTTACCTACTCTGTCATAAACTTTACGCTATATTTGCCACAAAAGGCATTCCTTTAAGCTGTATCTTTCCTGTTTGTGTTTCTTCTGCCATAGCCCAACAGGGAATTGCCTTATCTAAAAAAATATTAAAGAATGTCCAGTGGACAGCAATTGAATCAAAGTCACATCCCTGGAATCCAAGACTTTATATTTGTCTTTATGATGTCACTTGGTGCTTTTTAGCTTCTGAACACTTAGTCTTTACCGAGTGTCCCCATGAGCCAGTGCTAACTAAGGCTTCACTTCCATATCCAGTGACTATGTGACTTCCCCAGCTTCCTAAACTGGAATGAATCACAAAGGCTCCCAAGCTTTTTCTTCTCTGAGGGCGTGGAGAGTGGCATCTCTGTTATATTTGTGGTAGAGTGATATCTTACTTGTATTTCCATCTTTTTTTTTCCCAGTGACTACTGTGTTGGTATGAGTTAAATATTTCAATCAAAGCCACATCTGATTTCATTCTTTATATTTCACTTATTACTTCTTTCTCTGTGCTAAAGTATCTATTCTATTGCAGCCGCGCCTCTCCATGTCTTGATCGTGACAACAGCAGGTGAACCTCTGCGTAATTCCTTCTCTGAACATGTGCCCTCTCTGGTCCCTGCCCCTTTGCCATCTCCTTCTGCATATGCCCATCTCAGGATGCTTTAGTGTTGATGATGTCTAGCAAAATTCATATAGGGGTTTATGTTTTTCTAAATTGAGCCCATTGCCCACAAAGGGAAAGTGGGTATATTTAATGCCAGCAGGTATTAGGTTAGCTGGGCCAACATTAAAATGGACTCCTGTCTTGGTCATAGCCTCCACATCGCAGATGCTTTTGTGAGGAAAAGTGCAACATCCAACTGAAAGCTTATGTCCCCATGACTAGGCAAATTGGTGGAAGTATTTCGAAGTTTTATTAAAGGTTGTGATTTTTAGTAGCATTCAGACCTCTTCTTCCTTGTTTTGCTGTATCTTGCCACATTCTAGGTGAGCCAAAGCCTTATTTATTAATGGTATTATTATTATTTTTTGCTGGCTCTATTTTAAGTTCAACCTTTTGATATTTTTGGAAATTGTGCTATGGAATGACATCTCCACATTGTAAATATAGCAAGTATGCTATGTGATTTAGATGAAGTTATTTTTAAAGTTCCTTTTGGGCTGCTGATTAAAGGATTTTTTATTCCATGGCCATCTGTTATGTTAATATGGATTATCCCTCTACAAACAAGACAATTTTATATATTCATTCTAAAAGTTCAGTTAATCCTTTTATTTTTTTTCTCAAGCACACCTTAAATGTGTGCTTGAGAACACAGGGGTTGGTAAATAATTACTGAGTGATTTAAACAAATTTGAACTACCCTATTCAATGTCATTTTCCATCCACATTTTAGTTTGTGGAATTTGGAGAACTAGGGAGGGACTAGGAAATGATGGAGGGAGAGGCTCCTGGTGTGGTTGCAAACAGTACCACCGAGTCAGAGTTGATGCCAGGCCCTCTGCTGTGTACATAGCACCACTGAAGCACCCTGATGAATCTTTTCTCTTGTCTTTCACCCAGTGACTAACTCCGAATGCTGCAGTCTCCTCCCTGTTCCCAGCCCATGGTCCTAGATGAATTAAATGGAAATTGGAAGTATCAGTAACTTTGAGGGTGGACAGTGCAGTCCTTAAAAGTCCAAATCCTGGTTTTCTGCTGCCTCCTCTGAAGCATGTACCGGTTTAGCTAATGAAATTTCATATTTATTGGCAGGTCCTCTGCCTAATAAAAGTGAATTGCATTTGCTTTTCTTTCTTTTTAAATTGTGACAACGCTGTATCTCACAATTTAGAAAACTTCAGAGTTTCTACTTTGCATGACTGCTGTCATTTGAAAAGTCAGAAGCATCAGAGCCAATGTCCCCTTGCTAAGTTTTCCCTGTGTAGTCTTAAGTCAATGTCTAATGAAATACATCTACACGTTTTCAGCAAAGTATCTATTTAACCATAGGTCAAAAACTGTATTGACTAGGGGTAATAACAGTTTGCTTTCCATTAGGAAATCTTCCAGAGCTTCTAAAACCAAACATTTAACATTTAGCCAGCCATTAACTGCATCAAATTTGTAGCGTTAGGCAGTAAGTTCAGAGATGCATTCACCTAACTCCCTTAATTCATGCATAAGAAAACAAGCGTCAACAAAGTTGACTGTGGTTACAAAAATAGCTCAAAGTAGAGATAAGTCTGGGGCCTGGAAAGAACATGGAACTACATCAGCGTGTGCTGCCGTAACAGAATCCTCACAACTGTATAGTGCAACCAAAATTCTATTGACAACATTAAACTCCTTAGCACACATGTGAGTACCTTGAACATTCTTAATAAGGTTTTCTCAATGTTTTAGGTGATGTATGATATATATTTTAATGATCATGACATTTAAAAGATAAAAAAAAAGGAGAGAAGAAGAAGATGACAGGGGCGGCCATTTTCAACAAATCTGTATTCTTTACCCACGCATGATTTATTTCTCCCAGAGCTGTGGGTAGTAGTGATAGGGTCAGCTCCCAGAGACCAGGAGGCTTCAATGTCATGTTCCACAGCACAGAGCTGAGCTTTCAGTTCATATTTCTTCTCCTTTATACATACTCATAGCTGCCTTGTTAGGTTTCCTCCAGCTCCTTTCATCGGTAAATGTTTGCAAAGATCATTTCTAATGTTCCCCAAATGTGAGTGTCATGTAAATTCGGTTCACCCCAGACCTATCTCATAAGTCACCCCTTTTATCCTTTCTTCTTACCCCCACAGTCCTTACAGTAAGAAAGTTTCGGCACTGTTGGCCCCTGCTTCATACACTGCAGAATAACTGGATGCTAATTCCCTTAGCCATCCAGATAGTGGCGCCTTTAGGTATTCTGCCATTTTTGATGAAATTCCTCAAATGCTTACCCAGTTTTCTGTTAGAAAAGTGTTGGGATTGACAAGTTAGTTTGCTGGCTTTACCAGTAGACAACTGCATCTGGATATGAAGTGTAGTCTCTGTTTCTCCTACTCTTCCTACATTAAAGAGAGAACCTGGGAATACAAAGTTAAGTTCTGTCTTAGTCATTTGATAATTATGAGTCCAATTTGGCCAGAACATTTTACAGCAAGGCTAAGCTTTAATACCTTCTGTTCCTTGACAGTTAGTGGTCATGTCTTCCAGCCTCTCTGCTTCTTGGTATCTTTCTATTTTCCTTTTTGTTCTTTTTTTTTTCCTTTCAATTTGTAAGGAAAATGTCTCCACTGGAGTTTGTGATTGTCTGGTAGTCTGTGCCATTTCTTCTCTTACTTGGTAAAATCCGTAGGCTTACCCTCTTCAGAAGTCTGCTGTTTTCCCCTGAGTTATGCACATTGCACACTTGATTTTTCCAGTTTGCTTTGCATTTGATTCAGTGCTTAGGACTGTTTCAGGATCACTAGTGACACAGGCGTGTTTCCTGGAGGTGTATCTATGTGCTAACATCAGTCCTTAAGTTCTGTTATTTCAATTTCCCCCTTTTCAGTCTTTCTTCATACAATCATGCAATCGTTCTTTAAAATTTATCTTATGAGATTTAAACTATTAGTTTTCACAGTCTCCCATTTTCTACCAAGCTTCTACCCAGGGAATACATTGGATCTCAGTTCAGCAGAAATGCATGTGGTAGACTCTTTAGAATTAGGCATAGTACTTTCCAGCTGCTCACTGCCCCTGAATGTAGAAGATTTGAGTGAACCCTGGTTGTAATAACAGGCCAGACACCAAAGATTTCACTTACCTCATACTTTAGCCTTACTCTTTCTTTTCCATGTAAGGACACACCATTGGTCATAGCCTGCCTCTTCATTCTTATATTCATTCATCTATTCAAAGATTATTCATCTATTCAAAAATTATTCTTGACTTCCTACTGTGTTCTGTATCCATCCTGTACTGCCGTACTGGGGGACTGAGACTGTGTTCCCTGCTGTTACAGCCCTTAGATGACACCTTGATAAGCTGGCTGGTCCTGTCTTATTGACCGAGGAAATTAGCAGCAGGCCCAAGCAAGGACGAAATCAGAGAGCAACAACTAGGCTTTGAGTGTGCAGTTCTTGGCACAGCTCCTGACATTTAGGGAGAGATCACACAAAAGGATCATGGAAGCAGAAATCAGGGAGGAAGTAAAACAGAAAGAGGGCTTCTGTGGCACCACACCAGGGAAATTAATAGAATATGTCAGGGGCATGGCTACAGATTCACTGTTTTGAAGATAGACCACCAGAGTAGCCTACATGTTCTTTTGAGTAGAGAACTGATATCCCACAGACCAGAGGCCATCCCTGGAATAATACCATGGAAATATTAGGGCCTGGGACATGAGTGCACAAACCTCGTAACTTCCTTCAAAACACATAGATACTATGAGGGTTCATGACACGTAATAATAATCCCTTCTAGTTTCAGCACCTCTATTCCCTGCTCAGAGTAATCAAGATTTGAAAAATTAGCTAGGTCTGATGATACATTTATAATCATAGAACTTTGGAAGTAAAGGCAAGGAGTTCAAGAGTACAAGGTTAAGCTCACAAATGTAGAAAGGTTAAGGCTAGACCCTGTCTCAAGAAAAAAATGAGGAGGGAGGAAAATCAAAGTAAGTATTAGTGTAATTATCAATGAGTCAGAAATACTGCAGTGAGGTTAGATCCTGCTGGTTGAAACTGCAGCATTTTAAGGCATTCGCCTTTAAGTGAAAAATCAATGTAAATGTACTCGAATAAAAATAATAAAGGAAAAAGCCTGCATGTTCATCTGGAAGTATTCCCAGTTCTTTTCCTCTTTTGAGCAAATGTGCATATTGAAAAGTTAGAAAGAAAATACTTAAGCACTCACATTAAAGACTCATAGTAAGGGAAGCTGCAACCTGTTTCTCATGGTGTCTTGATAATATCCAGAATATCAACCGTTCATGTACTCTGAGCTGTTGCTTGTGCAAAGCAGCTATCACCCGTCCTGAGGGCTCAGCAGCTAGGGGAGAATGGTAGGCCTAGGCTGGCTCCTGCATGCGGGAGATCTGTGGCTCCTGTGGTTCCGTGCTGCATGCCTTGCTTCCTTCAGAGGGTACTCTGGGCTTCCCCGCACCCATTTCTCTTACTAGCAACAGGTTTTCTGTTCAATGGCGTGTCTAATGCATTCTGTGTTCTGCTGCAAAGAGGATGCTATGATATTTCACTCTCCTAAAAATAACATCAGTGTATTGCGTTTCTATCCCACCACTTACTTTGACGGAATACCTTTCAAACTGTTTTCAGTGTTGTCGTGGAAGCAATATCTAGGTGTGTTGATCTGGCTTGGTGCAGTTCTCGGGCTTCTCAGTCGATCTACGAAACACCTATATGTTGCTTTCATTTCGTTGTTCTTGTGTAAACTTCGCAAACGCATTGGAAGTGGGAGCACACTGAAGTGATTGTGGACGAGCCTACGCAGTGTTCATACACGTCCCTGTGTACCTGTACATGATAACTAGATTATTGTGCTATTTAATTTTTTTGCTCCTGTAGGAGGTGCCTGCCCAAGAGGCCTTGGTGAGTGTCATGACTAATAAAATAACAAGCATTCTAGCTAAGCTGCTCCAAGTTTTGTATCCACCCCACCCCCCCAAAGAAACTTCAGAGGTTAGATCCTCACTCAACAGCCTGAGCCTCCTGAGATTACCGTTCTTTTTGCCATGGTCAATGAGAAATAAAGGAAGCAGAAGCCACAGAAATGCTTTTGCAAGCTTAAATGAGTTTCAAGTTCAGTTCATTATTATTTGAGGGAAGTCGTGGTGCACCAGCACCTCCATCAGCATGAGTGCAGGTTGCCCATGCTGGACTTATCCCACAGATACAGAGCTAAGGGGGCTCTGTTTGTTTCAGCCATTCATACTCTATTTCAGTTAGAATGGTTTAGCACAGAGACCTCTTAAAAGCACAAATGCAGTTTTAACCAGAAAATTTGTTGGTTCTGTTCAAAACAGTGTTTTCCATCTTGCAACCAGAAAAAAAATCTGTATCCTGTTCAAGGTAACTTGGGGACAGGACACTGTGGCAGCATGAGTTTGATCCTGTGATAAGGCCTTTAAGGTTGATCTTTTCAGTCTTGAGATTACACTAAAATGAGCTAGACAGGCGTAATGTTGGAATGTTAAGTTGAATTCACTTAAAACACACATAATTTGGTCTTTCTTATTTGAACATGTGGATTACCTAGGTTAGGTAAAAAGACAGAAGGCTTGCCTGTGTTCTGAGCAATTCCCTTCCAGTTACCAACAAAAATTGGAATTACTCTTCAGTAGCATATGAAGATTATACACAAAACAAAATAAAAAGTAGAAATATGAATATTAGGATATTAGTATAAGCATTAAAAAATACTTCTCCCCATGGCATTTGCATTAAAAAGAATTGTTTTGAGAAAATAAACAGTATAGAGAAAGTTAACCTCACAGAATGTGTTTTGCTTTGAAGTACATCTAATATTTTATTTCACTTTTCAGTTTCCTAGTGAGTTTTATGGTGGATGCCCGTGGTGGTGCCATGCGAGGATGCAGACACAATGGACTCAGGATTATTATCCCACCTCGGAAATGCACAGCCCCAACTCGAGTCACCTGCCGCCTCGTGAAACGCCATAGACTGGCGACAATGCCGCCCATGGTGGAAGGAGAAGGCCTGGCCAGCCGCCTGATTGAAGTCGGACCTTCTGGAGCTCAGTTCCTTGGGTAAGGGTTTCCCATAAGCCTTCTACTTAGTCTCCGATGGGCTTGTGCCCTCTACCCGAGATCAATGGGATGGAACACCAAAGGTATGTCAAGTCATTTTGAAAATCGATTGGCTCCTGTGACATTTTTTAAAAATTGAAAACAGTGCCTTGATCCTTGACTTCACTTGTATGCCTCCCATGGTCAGGCATCAGTGAGTTAACCATGCACATTGCTGGTGATTTTACTTGGATGTGGGAGTAGCTGCCAGATTCCCAATGGGCTATGTGTTTTAGGCATTGGTAGGTATTTCTTCTTCTTGTCTGTGACTGAGTGGCAAAGTGTAAAGAAACAAATGTGCTTTATTTGAAGGATAAATTTAATGCATTGCTTGGTTATGAGTCCAATTGCCACCATCTCTTTGGACAGCAGCCTTCATCTCAATGCAATAGGCATTGCCCTCATGGAATATCTAAAATTCCGTCTAAATGTTTTCTTTCCTGTTCTTAAAATTGCTACCTTGAGCTAAATGTAAGATGAAAATGTAAGATCAACCTTTGCCGCGCTCATTTTGGCAATTTTGAGCAGAAATTGTCCTTCTTTCTTCTTCTGTCTGTCTGTAAGGCTGCTGTCATACAAAGTGGCACCTCAGTGTGTCAAGAGGTGAAAAGCTACCACCAAACGGTGACAAAAGAATGAAGCTCTGGAGGGGGGACATGTTTCAAATCATCTTGGAACAAATTCATTGTATTTAAGTCTTGGTGCTTAAGGCTCAGAGACATTTCTTACTAATTAGGATGCCTTCTGATTGTTGTCAATATCATACTGGGGAGAGTTTCCTGCTTTAGAACTCTGGAAATGTTCTAAAGCCTGTAATTTGGGGCAAGTTGTTAACAGGTTGCTCCAAATTATGTTCACACCTGAAAGGGGATGTGTTGCTGGTTCCCCTTGTAGAAACCACCTCTCATAGCTCTTTTCAGGTAGAGCTTTGGAAGGAGCCTGTGAAGTTCTGGGTTGCATCAGAAAAAAAAATGTAACAATGGTTGGAGTCTTTTTGTGTTCAGTACAGAGCCTACCTCTCTCCTGCTCAGGTAGTTTGTAGGCTTTTTGACAGCCTTCAAATCTGTTGAGGAATAGCCATGAAAACGTCTCACTGCTGTACAGAGTTTTTATTGTATTCCCAACAGTTTTGACTTTCCCGAAGAACAAATTTTCCCCTCCATTTTTGGCTAGTGCCCTGGCAGTGAACCTCAATAGGAACAGACTTGACAATCATGTGCTCCCTTGGCACAGAAGCACCTCCATTGTACACTCTGGGTCTCAGGTCCCTTGCTCTTTGTGACCAATGGAGGGGGCAGAACCAAACGCAGTGTGAAACCAAACTTCACCCTGCGATGCTGGGGTTCTGTGGACACGGTACCTGAAGCTCACTTCTGTTCTTTCTTTCATTGCTGCTTCGGATGTACTCAGTAAACTTCACCTGCCAACGGCTCCTCCCCCACTTAATGAGGGAGAAAGTTTGGTCAGCCGCATCCTTCAGCTGGGGCCTCCTGGAACCAAATTCCTTGGGTAGGAGCGACTTAAAACAAATTGATGGCTGCTGGCCCCCATTCTTCTCCTTCTTCTGCGATATGATTTCTCTTTTCGTCATTGTGCCCATGACATGTCCCTCTCTATGATTTAAACTCTGTATAACCTATCTTTAGTGGACCATTTCTGACCCTTGTGGTATGTGACTTTTATTTTTTGAGTGACGTTTTTTATATCTTCTCCCTTAAAGTGCTGTGACCTTCATTTTCGTTCAAGCATGAGATTTGCCTAGTTGTACTCTGTGCTAGTTATGATGTCGTTATGATGAGTTTGGAATCTGTCTCAAAGCAACCTGGACTCAAGAATGGAAGGCCTCTGTCTATGTTGAATGTGACCTAAAAAATCATAGGATAGTGCATGTTCTGGATCCCGAACGTAATAGGCATTGGACACTGTTGGGCTATTGACTGAGTGGCTCGTTAGAGCCATGGGGGTGTACACATGCCTATTGTTTTCTTGAATGAAGACAGTCTGAGCAAAAGCCACAAGTGCATGGCTCATTCGCACAAGTAGTCTACCTTTCTGACATCTCATTTATAACACATTGAATTATGCAATGTATGAGCCTTTGTCTCTCTTAACTCATGTTGTCATTTTGCACCTGTAGAACATGTTTTTAGGAGATTGACATACATCATAGACATGCATGTACATTTCTTTTGGTTAAATGTGCTGCACCTACATTTATCAAAGGAGACGTTCCAGAATGCCACATGCACCCACAGAGAGATATCATTTGGCTTAAAGCAGAAGCATGTACTTAAGGACCAGTGCCCCTGAGGTGGAGTGTCACTGTACCACCCTCTGTTAGTCACTGGGCTCTGGAGGATGGCCCACTGTCTCCCTGCCCCTAGAATGAGCAGAATTCCAGGTCACTTTGCAACAGACTGTGTTGACTTCTTGTCTTGGGGTTGGCTATCCTGTCTCCACTGAGTGTTCTGTATTGCTATGTCAGGCCCGTGATCGTGGAGATCCCTCACTTCGCTGCTCTTCGAGGAAAAGAGAGAGAGCTGGTGGTCCTGCGCAGTGAAAATGGGGACAACTGGAAAGAGCATTTCTGTGAATACACTGAAGACGAACTCAACGAGATCCTTAATGGCATGGACGAAGGTACCTTCGGGTTAAGGGGTCTCAAGGAAATCTGAGGTGGAAGCACGAGGGTTACACACTGCCCTAAGATCATCTAGCTGTCTGTGTACTTGTGTGCACATGTGTGCCTCTTGAGGTATCTTACTCCAGCACATGGCCTGCTGTGTTCCAACTGCAGCAAATTTTAATAGATAATCAATCCATTTTCTTAACCGTGTTTATGTTAAATCCGGGAAAATAAAGCCTTTTAAGGTATTAATTGTCTCATTTAAACAAGTATACTCAGCATGCATCTATCTTTTAATGAAAACTTTGTTGAATCTAAAATTAACGGTAGAGTAGATGTTGTTTTCATAAAAAATGGGCACAAAACTCGGTATGCTCTTAGCAGGGAGGTGACGGACTTGCTCAGCTCTGTGGCTACATGAAGTGGCATGTACCCAGTATTAGGGCTAGCATTTCTCCCCTATGCAACTTGTGGGTCTTGAGAATAAGTCCCTCCCTCCAGACAAACAAATATTTCAGTTTGTGGCTGAAGAAATTGAACAGTTCAGTAATGGGTATGATGCATGTTCTAGATCCTCAGTATAATTGGTATTAGGTACAATTGAGTTACTGCTTGAGTGGTTCATTGGAGCCTCATTGTGATATTTTAAATACCAAGTTTGAAAAACTAGATGTTTAAGAAACTAATTTTTTTAAAAGTAATGAGGCATTCTGTTGAGAAACGTACTCTACCTATAACTAATATCTTCTACAATAAAATAATTTCCTTTTAAGCTTTCTATTGTTAAAGAGACAGGAACATTATGTTCATTCAGTCATTCATGTGGAGACTTAGAGAAGACTGGATTGCTTGCAGATATATTATATACATATTTTCTTGTGTAACTTTATTATTTTTTTTAATGAGAACTTTAATCTCTGTAATCCCCAAATCTCTTTAAATCATTTAGGCACAAATTCAAATATGTGCCTAAATCCTCAGGCCCCATAAACTGAAGAGAGGAGAGGTCTTAGCCTTAATGCACAGTACATGCCGCTTCAAGTAACTACAAAAACAGTGCCAGCCCCTTACCTCGTTGTCAGGGGCATGCCAAGTTTGTACGGGGCTAGGCACTTAGGCAAAGTGCAGCCATAGTCAAGGCTATCTGTGACGAGCAGCCTGCCCACACACGGCTCCTTCTTTATCTCTTTCTGACCCTGTTGAGGTTGAGTAAGAATAAAGGCCAGGCTTAAACAATAGAAAGTACACTGTCTAGTGTGCAGGTCAGTTTCTTCAAAGCAGGGTGAAAAGGTCAGAGTTCTTATCAGTGAAGGTGACAACACTCAGCCCCTTCCACTTCTTGAAGCCTCTTTATTTGCTGGCATCATAATGGTTTTGGAGATTTTCTTCTGAGTGGTCACCCATCATGGATGCCACCATGCACACTAGCGTCTTGCCCTTGGGTGAAGACCCACTCCTATACTAATTGGCACACAGAAGAAATCCACTTTAAAGCCAAAGTATCAGTTTGATATATTCGCATTTGGAAATATGTTATTTTATAAGTTTCTGCTATAGTATTGGCCAGTGTGTCACTCTCCTACTGTTTGTGATCAGACCCCAGGACTGCCACTGTTTAATATCTAGTCATGCCAAGCAGTCAGTGAAGAGTTACTACTTTATAATGAATTGTAAACAATTTCTAAGACTAAGCAACTTTCTATAGTTCTTTAAATTTACCGATACATTTAGTACAGAATTGCTCTATTTCAAATCATTCTATATTGCCCTAAATACCTACACTAAAGCAATTTAATGGAATCTATTATCCCACCCTCTGCTGTTAGGTAATACATTTGGTAAGTCATTGGCTAATGTATTTGGTAAGTCATTAGCGTCAGAGGAACATTGAAACCCTGATGTTGAGCCCAGGCACAAACCACGTCACAGGACAGAATGTAAAAAGAGAAACCTTACCCATTTGCTGCAGAGTTTATTACTGAACTACTCCTCCAGAACCCAAATGACCATATAATTTCTTTAAACCACAATAACTGGTCTTTGAGCTAACTTTGAAATTTGCAAAGGAAAGGAGTTCAAATGCAGCTTCCTCTCCATCACATGAACCAAGAATAGCACATGTTCACCCCCACTGTTTCTCAAACTGTCCCCTCAAATACCCTCACAGAGACAGCGCTGTGTGGATGCTTCTGGCCCGAAGTGCACTTCTTTCACAGTGTTCTGGAAAGGCCTGGTTTTCCCCAAGGGTACCCGCAGACTGCTGACAGCTGATAAACTACCTTTCCCCCCCTCCCATATTTATCTATTTGATGTCAGGAGAGCCTGTGTTTTAACTTTAACTGAAGGGGGGCTTTGCTGCCCTCCCTGCTCACTATTAACTGTGCTCGTGAGTCTGTTAGAATGTTCTCAGGAGTCACTTGCTCTATGAAGATGGATCATTTCTTGTCTCAGTGCTGGACAGTCCGGAAGACCTGGAAAAGAAACGAATCTGCCGCATCATCACTCGTGACTTCCCACAGTACTTTGCGGTGGTGTCTCGAATCAAACAGGACAGCAACCTGATTGGCCCCGAGGGTGGAGTGCTGAGCAGCACTGTGGTGTCACAGGTGCAAGCCGTCTTCCCAGAGGGAGCACTCACCAAGCGCATCCGAGTTGGCCTGCAGGTGAGACCATGTAGGCTACAGACGCGATGACTAAGCTAGCGCAGGAGCCTGTTCCTAAGTCTGACTCCCTTAGTTGGATTCCAGAAACTCGTATAATGGAAGATGAGAACTTCCTCAGGATGCCTTCTGATCTGCATATTTACACAGTACACATCTAACACAATAGACAGATAATGATAAATTATATATATGTATATAAATTTTTTAAATTTATATACTTATATATAAATTTAATATATATTTAGTAATATATATTATATATACTAAATATATTTATATATTCATTATAAATAATATATAATAATATAATATATTTTAATTTATAATATATAATATATTTGAAATTTTAAAGTATTATATACTTTAAAATACATATAATATACACATTATATTATATACGTATGTATAATATAATATACATATATTTCTTAATAGTAATAAGCTTACAGCTGCCACTTTTGAAGTCCACCAAACTCATTTGTGAGAAAAAACCAAGGTTTGTCTAGATATGACAGATATTTGACCTTACATGTAGTACTATATGTAGCTAATGACTTTTTTTCCTACCTTGATAGGCTCAACCCATGCACAGTGAGTTGGTGAAGAAGATTCTGGGCAACAAAGCTACCTTCAGCCCAATAGTCACTTTGGAACCCAGGAGAAGAAAATTCCACAAGCCGATTACTATGACTATTCCTGTCCCCAAAGCTTCAAGTGATGTCATGCTAAATGGTTTTGGGGGAGACGCACCAACCTTAAGATTACTGTGCAGCATAACAGGTAAGCATATATGACTATATCATAGAAAAGAAGAAGATACTTAACAATAGTAAAAGAACTAAGTTCCTTTTACCATAGGTAGCTGTGGAAGTTGAGAATATAGGTGGATGTCTGTAACCCTAGTATTTGGAAGGCTGAGGCAGAAGGATTGTGAGTTCGAGAACTGTCTGCACAATATGAAAAGGCTCTATATGAAAAGCTGTGGGGTTAAATACATCAATTTAGGAAAAGGATTTTTTTAATTAATTAGGTGATCAAAAGTTGAAAAACAAAATGAGTTATTCACCAAACAATGTTTCTATATCAAACTATTACATATTTACATATGGAGTCATTTTTAAAGTAAATGTTTTTTATTTTACTTTTTAACCCTCTGAGGTATTAGTGATTCCCATATGTACGTCATATGATGCCATCCACCGACTCCTCCCAGTATATGCAGGAATTTTCCTGGGGTGATCTTGTGCAGGCAAGCTGGTCCTGCGAGTTGACCCACCCAACAACCCATGTGCACCTGCAGCATCTCACCGCCCTCCTCCTCATCCTCGGGCTCTTACTCTGTTTCCTCTTTCTTCTACAATGTTCCCTGAGCCCCAAGGTGGGGCAGGATGATAGATGTCCCACCTACTGTGGGTGGGAACAACAGAACGATTGATTGCTTCTTCTCAGCACTTGAGCAGTTAAGCATGTCTGCATTAACCATTCCCTACTTCTACAAGGAACTTCTCTGACCAAGGCTCACATCTACGGATATAAACATAAACATTCACAAGGCAGCTTGACAGTATGACCATTTAGCAAAACAACAATATTTTTCCCTAGCCATAGATTTTTGACCATGTTTAAGGTTCTCTACCTAAATTTCCCCTGTGGACCAGGCCTCTGAGCTAACCAAGTGAGCAGTTGGGTACCCCCATACATAGTCCAGTTGCTGTTGTACTGATGGGAACATCTTGTAGCCTGCAGGGTCCAACATTGGAAAGAACCATTGATTTTTTTTTTCTCCTAGAAGACTATATATAGGAGACCAAGGACAGAATACCTAGTACACAGATATTCAAATAATTTCCCTTAAATTTAGTTACCTTGAGGTGGTGTCTGTTTTTTTTTAATGTCATTTCTTAGTATTTAGTTTTGATTTATTATTTTTGATATTTGATTTATGACAGTTTGTACTCTTTCATTTTAATTTTATTAATTACTTAGTTAATTAATTAATGTATGTGGTGCTGGCAATCGAACCTGGGGCATGTTATTTGCTAAACAAGGCAAGTGGTTTACTCGTGAGCTACATATCCTTAGTCCCAAAAGTTATTTTGTTTAGGTTTGGCCTGGTTTTGTACTGAGGATTGAACACATGGCTGTGCACATACTAAGCAAATGCTCTACCACTAACCTGTATCCTGGCTCATTTTATTTTCCTCGTGTCCTTTTGTGGAATGGAGGGATTGCACAGGTGAACAGTCAGAAGCAGAGACTTTATTTACAATCCATTGTCTCTAATTTTGCCCAATAATACTCCACAATCGCACTCTTTCAGGTGGAACTACGCCTGCCCAGTGGGAAGACATCACAGGAACCACGCCACTAACATTTGTCAATGAGTGTGTTTCCTTTACAACCAACGTGTCTGCCAGGTATGTGTGCAGCACAGAAAAGCCCATTCACTGTATTTCTTTCTTCCTTCTCAAAATCATCTTTTTGCTGCTTGATATTGTTTCTTAATGCTTTCAAGGCGATTTAATTTTAATTAGATTTAGTTTTAAGTAAGGTCTATATTTGCTTTGACATGAATAATAATAGTACAGTAGCCAAGTCCTGACAGTCAGATTAGAAGCTATGGGAAATAAGTGTCTGTCTGCTTTGGCTCTGTAATTCTGACATTAGCTTTGGCAGCCACAGCTGATGTTCCCAGTTCCCAAGGAATGAGAAATTTCCTGTTATCAACAAAACAGCATGAGGAGTTACTCTTTCAATAGAATACCAAAACATGCAGTTCAATGTATCTTGCTTAGTAGCTAAAGAGTTAGTGTGTTATATACCCTAACATATTTGCATGTTACACATCTTTAAGAGGCTGGAAGGATCTTCTGGTTATTTCTTTTATATGCCATAATTGAAATTTAATATTAGTTCCCATTCACATGGTCTTTAAGTAAACACTTTCAAATGTCTAGTTGGTTTGATTCAGTCTCAGTGACTGGTTAATCCCTCAGATAATGAAACAAGGAGAAAATGATGTTGAAACTTTTAGAAGGTTAAATGAATAGGAGAGGAATCAAGGAAAATAAATATCTACATCATTGTGTCTGATACTGAACTTTTAAGTACCAAAGAGTTATTTTATTTTTGTATTTATTTATTTTTTTAGTTTAGTTATTTACTTTACTGCCAAAGAATTCAAAAGCAGTCAATATGTATGTCAAGAGACTGCTTTTAAACACAAAAGGAGAAACACAACTAGAATATTTCATTCAATCTTTTTGTTTTGTTTTTCATTCCTTGAGAGGGTTATAGTTTCTATTGGATGTATTTATTATGCTTGGTAGTATGCTACGTCAGGACTTCTTGAAAGTGTATATTGTACACGGAGCATTCTCATAGTTGATCTTAAAGCATATGTCATGTATCTCTCTCTTAACACCTCCAGCCCTCCTGTCTGTTCTGTTGCCTTCCTTGCCATTTCTGCCTCTTTCCCTTTTCTCAGCCTCTCAACATTCCCTCCCCCATGTCCTTCCTTTTCAAGAAATATTTGATGACAATATTGATCATATTGAAGAAATCGATCTGTTTTCAAGTTGCATACTGTAAACTTTAGGTAACTGGCTTTCTTTTCTTTTGTAGGTTCTGGTTGATAGACTGTCGACAGATTCAGGAGTCAGTTGCCTTTGCATCACAAGTGTATAGAGAAATTATCTGTGTACCATATATGGCCAAATTTGTAGTGTTTGCCAAGTCACATGACCCTATTGAAGCCAGGTTGCGATGCTTCTGTATGACAGATGATAAAGTAGATAAGACCCTTGAACAACAAGAAAACTTCTCCGAGGTGGCCAGAAGCAGGGATGTGGAGGTAGGAATGTTGTATTGTGTGGCTTCATTATCAGGTCATTTGTAATCCAGTTATCATAGGAAGAAGGTTTGCTTAACACAAAGGAAGACAGTCTACATTTCTATCAGTTGAAGGCAAATTTCCAAAATCTGAATTTTTTTTGACAATTTAGATCATAAATGGATGGTCTCTATGTATGTAGATAAATTACTATAAAATGTATTTTTATTTAAAAAATATTTTTTATTGAAATAAAAACTGTTAGTTGTTGATAAACTCAGAGTATATAGGTAACTATGAGTTTGTTATAACTGTAGCAACTTAGATGTTTTATTTTTCTGGATTTTCTTTTAAAGCACTTACTTTTGTTTAAGTGTTAGTCCAGATAAATACATTTTTACATTGATTTTTTTTGTAAGAATTTCCCATCATTATAGATATTTATATACTGACATCCTATGTTCTGCCTCACTGTGATGTCAAAAGTTAACCTAATGCGAAGTTTATATTTAAGGTATAGATATATATGGGTCTTTGAGGGTATCATGATACATCATTAAAAATGAGAAAATTTAATGTTACCATGCAATTGAAGATACTCAGGAGCAAGATAAAATTGTAGTGAATGTTTTGTCATGTATGTGACAGATGTCAATCAGCTGTATGAACATTTTCGTGTATAATTGACAGATGTCTGTCAATCAGCAGTGTAAACATTGTCCTGTGTGTGTATTTTCAGAACTGAGGGTTTCAGGAACCCCTACTTCTTTGCTTGTATAAATGACGTAAAAGTGATTCTAGCTATCTTATTCCATGTTGGCTTTCTGTCTTCTCTTAGGTATTGGAAGGAAAACCTATTTATGTTGACTGTTTTGGCAACCTAGTACCACTAACCAAGAGTGGCCAACATCATATATTCAGTTTTTTTGCCTTCAAAGAAAACAGACTTCCTCTCTTTGTTAAGGTAATGCACACATAAAAATCAAAATTAGTCAGGCATTTATTTAAGTACAAGGATTGTTTTCAGTTACTTTCATAGTAAGAATATGTGCTTTTTCAAACATTTCCAGTGATTTTAAAACATATTTAGAAGTTTACAAAAACACATTTGTTTAATTTTTGAATTTCAAATTCAATCATAATTTTTAATGAGAGAACACATTTGTGATGGGAATGAGAACAGACTAGGATAAATGTATTAAGTAGAACATTACCTACTGTTTCCCATATTAGAAGACAAATCATCTGTGTGTGTGTGTGTGTGTGTGTGTGTATGTGTGTGTGTATGAATGTGTATAGGTGTATGTGTGAATGTGCATGGATGTGTATGTGTGAGACAAGAGAGTTGTGTATATGTGTGTGTGAATATGTGTATGAGTATGTATGTGTGTGAGTGTGTTGATAGAAACAAACTTAGAGCCTCACACCTAGTTACTAATTGGCAATAACTCTACTGGTGACTTAAAACTCCTAGCCCTCCTATTTCTTCACCACCATTACTTTCAGATGTCCTTGCTGAGATTTTAAAGTGTATGTGAAAGTAACTAATGTAGAGGCCAAATGAGCACTGACAACTTTTTTTGTAATAATTTTTTGAAAGACCCAGAATATCATAGTACAATGAGAAATTATTCTAATTAGAGCTATAGACTCGATCTACTTTCATCAATTCAACTTTATGAAAAAAATCAATATGAATGACTCCATTTAGCAAAGAATATCCAGGAGCATAAAAGATAGAAGTAAAAGGATGGCTATCAGGAGAAAGGGGGTGGGGGAAAGAAACTATTGCTTAATACATGGAGACTTTCAGTATGGGAAGCAATTCTGCGTGCAGCTTGATGGTGGTGTTAGTTATACAGCAAATCACATGTATTTGTGCCACAGAATTATACACCTAAAGTGGTTAAAATGATGTTTCCCATTACAAATACCGCAGCTAAAATTGAATGAAGTTCTGATGATGCAGTGAACTTGAACGTGTTATGCTAAATCAATAAAACACAAGGAAAATACTATGTGATTCCATTTTACAAATCCATGGAAACACAAACTCATATGGAGATTGTCAGCGATGGGGAATGGGAGGGAAATGTGTATCTGTCTGGGTAAATGGGCAGCTCTAAAAAAAATGGTGGTGATTGTAGAACTTCATGAACGTGCTTCACAGCACTTAAAAATAGCAGAAATGGACAGTTTTATGGCAGGGGTGTTTTACCACAGTTTTTTAAAAGGTGAATTAGTTCTGAAGACCTAATGTATAGAAATGAAACTACAGTTAGTGATTATTTTTTTATTTGAAATTTGCTGTGAGATCTGAAGGGATCTAGCGTCCTCACCTCAAACAAATGGAGGCTTTCATGTGAGGCAGCTCATGTACATTAGCAAGACTGTTGGCTTCATTTCACATTGTGTACATATCAGACCATCCTGTTGTCTGCCTTAAAATATGTACAGTTCTTTCATTCATACTTCAGAAAGCAAAAACTTCAGAAAGACATTTTCGAAGTGTTATTATAAATGATGTCAGCAGAATAGAAAAGGGAAGAGCTTTGAGTCTTGGTGGATTGTATGTCCCTCTGTAATTGTTACCCAGTTTGACTTATTTTCCCTCTCAACCACGCTGATGTCAGATATGGATGAAGCATCTGTGTCTTTCTCATTCAAGGTCCGTGACACAACCCAGGAACCTTGCGGGCGCCTCTCATTTATGAAGGAACCCAAATCCACAAGAGGACTGGTGCATCAAGCTATTTGCAACTTAAACATCACCCTGCCAATTTATGCCAAGGTATTGTGAGGTTCACTGTCGTGTTCTCAGCATAGAATTGGAGTTTCAGCTTCTTTATAAAAGACACAGAACACAAATGTGCTAATCATTTTGGCATTTAATGCACTTTGGTGGAAGCTTTTATTACTATGTATTAGATATAGCAGAGAAAAATATGAGTCTAAGTTTCAATGCTTTTGAACTAAATTTTACAGAAAAAAGTAACTGGCCTTGTCCCCATTCTTGTTTCTATGAGCCTTCCTGAGCTCACGTGATGCATTGCCTCCCACCAGAATGTTAGTGTGTTAGCTAACTAACTAACTAACTAGTTAACTAACTAATGTAAGTGGTAGTAAAGGTTCAGAGCAAACTCCTTGTATTTTATCTCATAACATGTCCTGATTTAATAATTGAAGAATTTTAAATTAGCTTTCTAGTTAATTTAACATAATTGGTATAAAAATATCCTTTTGATAGGAGTGTGTTTGATGCACCACTGTAAAGTTTTGTTAATTCCTAACCCAAGTGTGCCTACTCTTACTTCCTCCCCAAATGTTTCCCATGACAGAATTGCTTTTCTACTATGATTGTATCGAAGAAGGCAACTCAATCAGTTAGATGATGTGGGTGATCTTATTTTGAAAGCTTTTATTTTTCTTTAAACTGATACCATTTTAATATAGGCAGCTGCAAAGGGTAGTCAGTGCATAGCTGCTACAAGTGTTCAGTTTGTTCTGCACTTGGGGAAGGGTGAGTAGTGGCGCTGACCTGGAAGGGAAGCAGGCAAATACTTAAAACTTTCTATCCTGAGTTGACAGAACCAAGAACTCTCTATATTACTTTTACTCCATCATAGTTGCTACAGTGTATTATTGGTTTAAATATTCAGTTTTGGAAATATACATGAGTTATATAGAGGAAGGATCCTAGCATCTGTTTACTGTTGACACTTCTTAATTAAATAAACAATTGAATATCTATTTTCATGTATTATATGCACGGCATGCCACAATTGAAATGGAGCAGTAGATAGATCAACCAAAAACACGTGATCTAATTGCAATCCCATGACACAAAGGCACTTTGGTGTTGTCATCTCTAGAAGCAGAATGGCAGCTACGACTCACAGGAGAGATATACAGGCCCCCAATATCAGTGTGAGTGTGCCTTAACTGGTCGCAGTGAGCTATTCACATGCTGTGGAAAAAAAATCTACTTTATATATTTTGAGGCAAGATATAGCACAGAGAGCTGTTAATGCTGGGATATTCAGGGATGGCTTTCTATTTAGTAACTCAAGATGAAGAGCGTAAAATGCCTAACATTACATGTCTAAGATATGCTGGAGAATTTAGTAGCTTTTTATTATAAAACCTGTGTGGTGCCTGAGTACTGAAATGCTTTCAACATAAGCTTACTAATGGTGGTTGACGTTTTCAGTCAGTATCCCTGGTAACTGGGATAGCATCACTATGATTTCTGTAGATCAATTCCACCAGACACATTAAATATCAAGCCTTGAGACTGCTGATGACCTCAGGTCAGAAATTAACATATCCATCTTTTTGAATGTATAAACTTTGATTAGTCTTCTTTAACTGTTTGTCTTCTATGAACTATTTAAGAAAGCAGTCTGAGTTTAGCCCGTGCTTGCTTGATGCTTGGAGGTAGGATGTATTTACTATTTTTTTCTCAATGTTTTTTTTTCCTTCTCCCATCTTTTCCATCTTTCATGGCATCTTGGGCATCAAGGAATCGGAGTCAGATCAAGAGCAGGAGGAAGAGGTAATTTTACAACAGCAACACTTGTTCCTGCTATGTCATTGCTGGTACCACTAATAAGAGCGTGTGGTTGGCCTCTGACTTTAGAGAAGTAGACAGCAGTTCTTAGCAAGTAGATGAGCAGAATTTTAGACAGCCTTTCCGAGCCTATGTTTTTTCATCTGGTGAACGGTGTTCAGAAAATCACAGTTCCCTTATTTATTTTAGCCCATTATGCAATGGTTTGTATTTCTCTACAACTCCTAAAAATGCAAGTGCATTATCTGAGAGACACTCAAAGGCGAGTCTGAGGATGTCTGAAGATCATGGTGATCACACACAGCGATTTGCTTCATAGGTCTCATAGTCTCATCGCACATCACACGGTGTGCTTGTGATGGCGTCATCACACTGGCAAATGCTAGGGTGTGTTCTGGGGAATTATGGGTTCTTGACTCTTCTTAGCTCCAATTTGCAACATGCAGATTTGTTTATGCATAGCTTATAGAAATGAAAGTTAGTAACTTTGAGGACTGTAATGTGGCCCTAAACACCAAGATGGAGAATCACCATGACTGACTGACTTTCAGGAGCACATAGTCCAATCATTAAAAGAGTCTAAGATTATGATATAAATATATACTATTAATCAACATTCCTCATAAAATATATTTGCAAAGCATAGTGCTCCACACACCTCACTAGAATGGGTTTCTCTCCTGTCTTCTATATGAAGTTACATATATATACAAGAAACAAATTCTAAAGAGGGTGCCTTGGACAAAGTAGATATCTGGTTATATCCACTTCAATTTTTAAAGCAGATGTGTGCTTATCTCCTTTTTAATATTATATTATTATATGTTAATATTATAACATAAATGAAAGAACTCATTGGAAATCTCTTTATATTTATCCATCATTATAGGCACTTATGCTTCCAAAACGAATTATCATTAGTGCACATGCTTTTAGTATACTGTCCTTTGTAAATGTTATGCTAATGCATCTGAAATATAAAAATGCAAAGAAAAATATAATAACCCTTCTCTGTCCACCAACCTGAAATGCATGGCCTTAGTTCATATGACTGTCCCATATCCCCCTTTCTGTCATAGGAAGCTACAGAACAGATGTGACATGGCCGTCTCTCACACACACACCATCAAAAGATGCTTGACTGGTCACTCATTCCCTGTGTGTGCGTCACTGTGACACACTCAGTTTCCTTCCTGAGCTCAGTGATTCTGTGACCCTAACCCTTAAACTAGGAAACCGACTTTGCTGTGTTCACAAACTATTCCATCAGATACATTTTTTTTCTCCTGTGAAATACTTCCAGGGGTTTCTAGTGTTCCTAAAGGACATAGTTGAGAGCTCTGGAACAGTGCTCACTGTTGCTCCAAAATGACATCTGTAGAAAGCACCACCCAGCATGCTTTGCCATATATTTTCTCCATTAAGTTGGCACTTACAGCTTAAGATTGACTTCACCTTCTTCCTGACCTTTTCCCTACTGTGCATTTCTCACAGCAGACACAGACAGGGGTCATCTCTTCTCAGGAATAACATATGCTTTCTGTAGTATCTAGAAGCGATGTATGAATGTGTTTATTCATAGATACCAACCTTAGCTGATGTCACTCTCGGGTGTTCTTGCTATGCACATAAGGGTCTCTGAGTGGAGAGCTGTTTTGTAACCACTGAATTTGTGTATGTTTTCTTTTCAGATCGGTATGACGTCAGAAAAAAGTAAGATTTTAAATAAGAATTGAGTTTGTTTGAAAGCTGGCTATATTCATAAAGAGAAGCATGAATTAAGATGCAAGCTAGTTGCCATTACTAACCACTATAATGATTACATTTGTATATAATTCTTATTAATCATTAATATAAATTTAAAAAAGAAGCTTGGCCAGTTAAATTATAATATACCTAATCTGTGAGCTAATGAGCAATAATGCAGTGATTATTCATCTAAGCATTCACTTTCTTTTGACATCCCTGTAGCTCCTGCCATTGCGTCAAGCCTGTTTAGAAAGCTACCCTGCCGTTTGTCCTTTTGTTAGCTTAACACTGCCACCTCATTATTTTTTAAGCACCAACATGGCAGTATTGCTTTTTACATCAATCTACAGTGAGCACTGTAGAAAGCCTTCTCTTTGGAAGGACGTGCCTAACAAAAGTAATACTGTCTGATAGTTCTTAGCTGAAGCTCACTCCTCGACACACCCTACCATCCCTTCCACTCTTACTGTGGTGAAGTGTACCTGAACCCTTTAGGTGAGACCTAACAGAATTTTGTGAAAATTTCAAAAGAAAGAAAATTAAAAAGGCAAGAATGCAAAAATTAAAGTATCCCAGATAAAACTACTGTCCACAATGTGCCCTTGCGTGGCTACATTTAAATAACAATTCAAAATCCTCAACAAAATTTAGTGCAGTAACCAGACCTGAATTCACCCGAGGTCTGAAGTAATTCTAACATTTCATCTTGTCAGCCTATTCCCTGTGGCTCTCTGGCTTCTTGTGTAGAAATTCAAGTTGAAGTTTATAGACTTTCTTTTGAGTAATGCCTTCAACCCTTGAGAAAAACATTCTAACCTTTTGATTAAGTATTAAGATTTATTGTGATTCATCATATCTCAGGGTAACATCCTGAATGGAAAGAACAGAGCTCTGTGTCACCATCGTTCTGCCCCGATTGTATTAGTTACTGTTCTGTTGCTGTGATAAAACACCATGATCAAAGCAACTTACAGAAGGAAGCTTTTACTTGGGACACAGGGTTCCAGATGGTTAGAGTCTATGGTGGCAGAGCAGAAGTAGTAAGGCAGCAGACTCTTGGAATCTGTCAACTTCAAAGCCTGCCTACCCCTCCTGACACTCTTCTTCCAGCAAGGCCACACCTCCTAAACCTCACAAAACAGCCACCAACTAGGGACCAAATATTAAAAGGCCCAAGATTTATGGGGGCTAGAGCTCATTTAAACACCATGCTGATGACCTGTTCTTTTGAAATCCTAGCATATTGTAGCTTATTGCTGTCCTATTGGAATGGCTTTAACTGAGGCTTAGCCTTATGATCAATCCATCTTGAATTCATTCAAGATGAAACTCTCTGAGATGCTGATGTCTTCAATAATTTGTATGACTAAATAAATCAGCATTAACATAAATTTATTTAATATACTTTATATATAAATTACACACACACACACACACACACACACACACACACACACACACTATCCTCTGAACAAATTCAAATTCTGTCCAGAGATGGCACTTTTGTTTATGATACATATTATTCTTGTTTTCATAGATTTTTTTAAAGTGATTTTTTTCTCTCCTTCTTTCTTCTTTAGGGCTATTGTGTTGACTTAAATAGTCCCTTCCTTTACTACTATGTACAAGCTAGTAGGAATTAAAAACTCACTGGTGTGGTTCAGTTTAATGTCATAGTGGGTTCTTTTGAATGACACCTGGATACTTTGAATATCTTCCAGATATCAAATGTAGATTCTTATTTGCCTGTGTTTTTTTTTGTTTAAAGGCAATCCTTATATAATTTCCCTATTTTTCTAACCTAAGTCTTTGTATAAGCCAACACTGAGGGTTTTCTTCCTCTGCGCTGATGACCTGTGACATCAGTGTACTTTTCAAACCACCTTAGGCATCAATTCATAGGGAGGTAAACACGCTTCACCACAGTAACATTTTACATTTTTGTTCTAATTTCTCACCGCCCTCCTGCCCGCGCTTTTCTGCAAGGCTGCCCCTGCCCAGCAGTTTTACCCCACCTTTGCTTTGCATGGAAATAACTTGGCTTACATCAACTGTGCGTGTGTCCCGTGTGACTGTCTCTAATTTGGGTTGCCATGCATCACATTTGAATTCTGGGTTCACATACACGTTCAGTCACGGCTGGTGTTTCCGTCGTTTGTCTTTCCTTTCCTTTATCCTCCTCCTTGGTCCATCTAGTACACCTCTAAACAAGGAGGTTCCTCTAAGGAAAGGGCCATGCCTCCCAGCACGAGATGTGTGTCATTGTCAGGTGTGGATTTCCCTTAGATGAAATGCCAGTCTGCAGCTGATTCAGGTGTGTTCTCTGCCATTGCTGTATGGTGGCAGAACTGTGCTGACTGAATTCTAGACCTGTGGGATTTAACATGTAGGGATTGGGTGCAATTCTGAATTTGCTCCTACTGGCTTTCTCGGGGAGGAAATCGAGATTCCGCTATTTCTAATGCTTTTTTTTTCCTTAATTTTTACCCATGGTTTTTGTTTTGTTTTGTTTTCTGACATTGATCTGTAATATCTGGACAATCTTGAGATACCTCTGTGCAATTTCACTGCGCTCTTCTTTTGATTTGTAATTTTTTTTATGTATGTCTTGAGTATTCGTGATAGCTTTGTTGTATGTATGAATGTGCTACAGTGAGAAAATTAAGCAAGTTATTTCCTGCTCATTTTCCTTTTCAGTTATTTTTTCCGTTAGCCTTGCTTTGCTCTTGTACCTTGAGACCTTGTGGATCCACCATTCCCAGCCCATTCTGTTGCCCCTCCCACCACCAGGAAAAGACGCTGTGTTGTTTTGGTCCTGATTACATTTGCCAATATCTTTTTTGATTTCCATTTTACTTTCGATGTTTTTTCATTCACATCAAAGATGATGAGACAGAGTCGACAGAAACATCTGTCCTGAAAAGCCACCTGGTTAATGAAGTTCCTGTCTTAGCAAGTCCGGACTTGCTCTCTGAAGTTTCTGAGATGAAACAAGATTTGATCAAAATGACGGCCATCTTGACCACAGATGTGTCTGATAAGGCAGGTCCGATCAAAGTGAAGGAGCTGGCAAATGCGGGGGAAGAAGAGCCAGGCGAGCCCTTTGAAATTGTAGAGAGAGTGAAGGAGGACTTAGAGAAGGTGAATGCGATCCTGAGGAGTGGAACGTGCGTGAGAGACGAAGGCAGAGTGCGGAGTTCTCAGTCTGAGCGGGAGCTAGAGGAGGAATGGGTTATTGTCAGCGATGAGGAAATCGAAGAGGCCAAGCAACACGCCCCAGTAGAAATCGATGAACACCCATGTATAGAGGTCAGAGTAGACAGAGAGACCAAGGTCAAAATAGAGAAGGACTCTACTGGGTTAGTTAACTACCTCACAGATGACCTTAATTCATACACTAGTACTCATGAAAAGAAGCCACAAAGAGCTCCGGAAAAATCAGGGGAGACAAGTCAGGCTTCAGCTGTTGGCAAGAGCTCTGAGAGTAATAAAGGGAAGGCCACCCCAGCAGAGGAGAAACAGAGCGCTCAGAAGCAGCTCAAACCAGGCCTGGCGATAAAGAAGCCAGTGCGGAGGAAACTCAAAGAAAAGCAGAAACAGAAAGAGGAAGGCTCGCAAGGCAGTGAAGAGAAGATGGAACTTAAGAAAGGTAGTTCAGAGGAGTCGGTAGATGAAGACCGGGGCCTGGCCCCTGAACCCCTTCCTACTGCCAAGGCCACCTCTCCTCTGATAGAAGAAACTCCTATTGGTTCCATAAAAGACAAAGTGAAGGCTCTTCAGAAGCGAGTGGAAGACGAGCAGAAAGGTCGAAGCAAGCTGCCAGTCAGAGTTAAAGGCAAAGAGGATTTACCCAAAAAGACCACTCCCAGGACACACCCAGCTGTGTCACCCTCTTCAAAGTCATCACCTTCCTCTAAAACAGAAAGGCACTCTTCCCTTTCTTCCTCTGCAAAAACTGAGAAGCACACACCAGTGTCACCTTCAAGCAAAAATGAAAAACACTCACCTGTGTCACCCTCGGCAAAAACTGAACGACATTCACCAGTATTTTCAGGTAAACCCGAGAAACATTCACCTGGTTCCCCCTCAACCAAAACTGAAAGACATTCCCCTGTGTCTTCTATAAAAACAGAACGACACACGCCTGTGTCACCTTCAGGTAAAACAGACAAACGTCCACCGGTGCCATCATCTGGAAGAACAGAGAAACATCCTCCAGTGTCACCTGGCAAAACAGAAAAACGCTTGCCCAGTTCACCTTCTTTAAGAACCCCGGAGAAGCAGGCACCTGGGTCTGCCACGGGGAAACATGAAAAGCACCTGCCTGTGTCTCCTGGGAAGACAGAAAAGCAGTCACCCATATCTCCCACCTCCAAAACCGAACGAATTGAGGAGACAATGTCTGTCCGGGAGCTCATGAAAGCATTCCAGTCAGGTCAGGACCCATCTAAACACAAAACAGGACTCTTTGAGCACAAATCAGCAAAACAAAAACAGTCACAAGACAAAAGTAGAAGTCGGGTAGAAAAAGAAAAAGGGCACACTGTAACCCAGAGAGAAACACAGAGAACAGAAAATCAGACAGCCAAGCGTGGCCAGAGATTCCAGGTGACAGCAGCTACCGAGTCCAGACGGTTCCGTTCTACCACCATCACCGTTGGGCTCAGGATGGAAGATCCAGTTAGAGAAAGGTTTGAGAGAACCCCCGTTATTAAAACGCCTGAGGCAGTTCCATCAGTGGTGGCAGAAGAAAGCCCTCGTGGGAGTGAGAGCCTTCAAGAGAAGATTGCAGATGATCAGGGAGACATGGATCTCCAGATCAGCCCAGACAGGAAAACCTCCACTGACTTTTCTGATGTCATCAAGCAGGAGTTAGAAGACAATGACAAATACCAACAATTCCGCCTCACTGAGGACACAGAAAAGGCTCAGATTAATTTAGACCAAGTAATCACGAGTCCCTTCAACACGACATTTCCACTAGATTACATGAAAGATGAATTCCTTCCAGCTCTGTCTTTACAGAGCGGTGCTTTGGGTGACAGTTCTGAAAGCCTGAAACAGGAAGTGATAGCGGGCTCACCTTGCGGCAGCCTGATGGAAGGCACACCTCAGATCAGTTCAGAAGAGAGCTACAAACATGAGGGCCTAGCAGAAACTCCTGAGACAAGTCCAGAGAGTCTGTCTTTCTCACCAAAGAAAAGTGAGGAACAAATTGGAGAGGCCAAGGAAACTATCAAGGTAGAAACACCCACAGACATTCATTCAGAAAAAGAGCTTCCTATAACTAATGACATTACTGATAGTTCTGAAAAACAAGGTGCTGGGGTCACTCAGGGTTCAGAGCCCTCTACAGAGCATTTTCAGAAGGAGGTCACCCAAGACCCTCCCAAAGATGTGTGCTCCAAACAAGATGGCTGCCCTGGGAGCCAGAGTGTATCATTAGCAAATGAGACAAGCCAGGCATTTACTGAGAATGGGTCCTGTGGTGAAAGTCAGCTCCCACTTGTTAGTTCAGCTTATAAGACACAACCAGAAAGTGAAACTCAGGAATCCTTAACTCCCTCAGAAGTGACAAAGGCCTTCCCACCATCTGATGCTTCTGTTAAGACAGTTGAGGGAACAGAACCAAAGCCCCAGGGAGTTATTAGAAGTCCCCAAGGGCTAGAACTTCCTCTCCCTAACTGGGATAGTGAGGTCCTCAGCCCAATGGCTGATGAATCATTAGCAGTCAGCCACAAAGACTCTCTGGAAGCCAGCCCTGTACTAGAAGATAACTCCTCACACAAAACTCCTGATTCTCTGGAACCAAGTCCTCTGAAAGAGTCCCCTTGCAGGGACTCCCTTGAAAGCAGCCCAGTTGAGCCTAAAATGAAGGCAGGCATTCTCCCAAGTCACTTTCCTCTCCCTGCAGCTATTGCCAAAACAGATCTTGTTACCGAAGTGGCCTCCATGCGTTCTCGGCTGCTCCGAGACCCCGATGGCAGTGCTGAGGATGACAGTCTAGAGCAGACATCCCTCATGGAGAGCTCAGGGAAAAGCCCCCTGTCCCCTGACACTCCCAGCTCTGAAGAAGTTAGCTATGAGGTCACACCCAAACCTTCAGATTCAAGTACACCCAAACCAGCTGTGATTCATGAATGTGCAGAAGAGGATGACTCTGAAAATGGGGAGAAAAAGAGGTTCACACCAGAAGAGGAAATGTTCAAAATGGTAACCAAAATTAAGACGTTTGATGAACTCGAGCAAGAAGCAAAGCAGAAGAGGGACTACAAAAAAGAACCCAGGCAAGATGGCTCCTCCTCAGCCTCGGAGCCCGATGCTGACGGTTCAGCAGAAGTGGCTGAGCAGAAACAGATGGTGGAGAGCACAGAGGGTGAGAGTGAGGTCCCTGTCTTGGTGACTTCAGAGAGCAGAAAGGCTTCTTCCTCCTCGGAGAGCGGACCTGAGCTGACACAACTAAGTAAAGGTGCTGACTCGGGACTTCTGACGGAGCCAGTTATTCTAGTCCAACCTCCATCTCCCCTCCCATCCAGCATAGACTCTAATTCCAGCCCGGAAGAAGCGCAGTTCCAGCCCATAGTTCCCAAGCAATATACATTCAAGATGAATGAGGAGATTCAAGAAGAGCCCGTTAATCCAGAAGATAAAGATTGCAGATCGCATTTAGCTGAAGACAGTCCGACTCATTCTGCTGATGGTGCTGATGCGTCTTATGATGACCTGGACAGAGAGACTACTCAGCCAGAAACCTGTGATAGCCATGGTTGTAAGGCTGCGAGTCCTAGCAACTTAGCCACTCCTGTCTCCCTAGGAGTTCAGAGTTCAGAGTGTAATGATGTTGAAAAGGTCCTGGCCATTGATAAAGACTCACTTGCTCACCAGGATACTTGTGAAAATGACCAAGAAGAAAGAGATTTTGATTCTTCTGGAGTGGAATCTACTCAAGCAGGTTTTCCCAGGGAAAGCTCTTCCTTGTCTTCATCTCATTGCGCAGTACCTGAAGGAAATGAATCAGCTAAAGAAATACCCTCCCCATCTTCCCCTGTAAAATTAGAGGTCACAATAACTGACCAGGCTTTAGAGAGCATGTCAGAGGACTCTCCCACTCAAGAGTCATCTACTACAACTCAAACAGAGAGGTTTGCCCTGGACGTTCCAGTGTCTGATTTAGCTGAGACTGATGAAAATTCTGATCCTCAAGTCATCAGCCCTTATGAAAATGTTCCTCCTTCATCGTTTTTCTCTGCTGAGCCCAGCAAAATCCAAACAGATACCTGTCATACCACAGTTGTTCATTCACCTGAAGTGTATTCTGTTATCATCAGATCCTCTCCTGAGGATGTTGTAATGACAAACTCCTCTGCTAGAACTGTCTCAGGTGAAGAATCTAATTGTGAGAGCCACGATCTAGAAACCGAATTGGAGCAAAAAAGTGCTTTGTGGGCAATGCAGTCTGATGTGCCTCCCTTGTCTGTAGCCCCCACTACACCAAATGCACCAACAGTCATTGGTGAACAAGTAAGCAAAGTCATCATCACAAAAACGGATGTTGATGCTGACTCCTGGAGCGAGATCCGGGAAGATGATGCAGCCTTCGAAGCTCGAGTGAAGGAGGAAGAACAGAAGATATTTGGTTTGATGGTAGATAGGCAGTCACAGGGCACCACTCCTGATACCACTCCTGCTAGGACCCCAACTGAAGAGGGGACCCCAACAAGTGAACAAAATCCATTCCTCTTTCAGGAAGGAAAATTGTTTGAGATGACCCGAAGTGGTGCTATTGATATGACCAAAAGGTCCTATACAGATGAAAATTTGCACTTTTTCCAAATTGGCCAAGAATCCAATGAAGAGACTATCTCTGAAGACTTGAAGGAAGGGGCCACTGGGGCAGAGCCTCCACAGATGGAGACTACTAGTGACTCACTGGAACTTTCAGAACCCAAAGAAGCAATGGATGATGAAGGGGAATTACTTCCTGATGATGTAAGTGAGGAAATAGAGGATTTACCTGCCTCAGATGCTAATCTTGACTCCCAAGTGATCATTTCAGCTTCCTCAGAAACACCCACCAAAGAGGCTGTGTCCACAGTGGTTGAGGAACCCCCCACCACACAGTGGAGTGATTCTCTGAGCACTGTGAAGCAGATACCATGCCCTACCGTCCCCGAACCTGTTGGTCAGTTGGACTTTTCCACAGTCACTAGGTCTGTTTATTCAGATCGGGATGATGAGTCCCCAGATTCTTCTCCGGAGGAACAGAAGTCTGTGATTGAGATCCCTACTGCACCCATGGAAAATGTGCCTTCTGCTGAAAGCAAACCCCAAATTCCTATCAGGACTCTCCCCACTTCAACCCCAGCCCCTCCATCTGTAGAGGATGAGAGTGCATTTTCTGATGATTTCCCATCTAGCCTGATTGAGGATAGTAAGGAGGATGGCACAAAACCAAAGTCCAAAATCCCCATCAAAGCACCCACCCAAAGAACTGAGTGGCAGCCCTCCCATCCAGACATATCTCTCCAGAAGACAGCAGTCCCCCAGGGACAAGACACGCTAAGCAGAGCACCGGATGGTAGAAGCAAGTCAGAATCAGATGCTAGTCCCTTGGATGCTAAGACCAAATGCCCAGTGAAAGCCAGGAGTTACATTGAGACAGAAACGGAGAGCAGGGAGAGGGCAGAGGGGTTTGAGTCAGAATCAGAAGAAGGGGCCACAAAACCAAAGCTCTTTGCCTCCCGACTGCCAGTGAAGAGCAGAAGCGCCTCATCTTCCGGCAGGACAGGCACGAGCCCCACAAGAGAGAGTAGGGAGCACTTCTTTGACCTTTACCGAAACTCCATAGAATTCTTTGAGGAGATTAGTGATGAGGCTTCCAAATTAGTGGACAGGCTTACACAGTCAGAGAGGGAGCAGGAGCCACCTTCAGACGACGAAAGTAGCAGTGCCCTGGAAGTATCAGTCATTGAGAATCTGCCACCTGTTGATACTGAGCACTCAGCTCCAGAGGACATCTTTGACACAAGGCCCATTTGGGATGAGTCCATTGAGACTATGATTGAACGCATCCCTGATGAAAATGGCCATGACCGAGCTGAAGGTATTTGCCAGCCACTGGGAACCCCTGTGCTACGCATGTCATAAATTTGATAGAGATTTTTTTTTTGGTAACGTTTCTTTTATTTTGTGATTTATGTCTCATTTTCTTTAAGCTTCCTGTAGTGGTTAATGTGTTTGTGTAAGACCTTTGTGTTTCGTGCTTTTTCTGTATATTCTTGTCTATGAAACAATCTCAAGATTGAGTAATGAGAATGCTTATCCAAACCAGAAACATAACCAAGCAACGGGGGACCTCACCTTTCTTTAGCTGCTGCACGTAAAGCCATACAAGCTTTGAGTTTTGTTGTTCTGATGTTCCAGGCTTAACTTCGAGTTAACTACATTTATGAGTGAGCATATGAGTTTCTCAGCACAAGGCCTCCTTGCTCCAGTTTCTAATTCTTGGTGTACTCTAATCAGTTCGTCCAATTTTGTCATGATTAGGAAGCCCTTTACTCAAAACAATTCCTTACATCCCAATATTCTAATTATTGTGGGTCTGTTTTTTTCAATTCGGAGAGGTCGGCTTTCAGATACCCATGATAACCAAATTAGCCCAACAAACCTGAGGTAAAAATGAACAGTGTACGTGTTCAGACAAGATTCAGCAGACAACAAAATCTCAAACTTTGCACGATATGAGGGAATGATGGCTCTTGGAATTATGTATATATATATATATATATTTTTTTTTTTTTTAAAAAAGGAAACCATGGGTGGTTTTGAGAGGTAACCTGCAGGCTTCCATTATTTCTAAATGAAGACTTATTCCTATGTGGGTGTCATAGAATTCCCTGATGCTGTCCAGCAGTCCACAGCACTGAAATGGGAATTGGATGAATTCTAGTTTGTGAGCCTGTGCACTACATGACTTTGCTTAGGAACAGGCAGCCAGAATCTTTGCCTCAGATGTAAATGTCCCACCGGCAGGATCTACAAAGCTCATATGCCTTTGTCCTGCCTTCTTCTAAAGGTCAATAGGTCATTGATTTTCCTGGTATCACTTTAAGTCCTGTCTTAAGACAATCCTTAGTGCTTTCTTTCGGATAGGATGTGGTGGTGATTGACATCTCCACAGGCATGAGGAGTACAGTCTAACCAGTTACTCCACCTCTCTATCCTATCTGTGATTTCTCTGGTGTTTCATGTGTGGTGAGTGGACAGGTGTTTTTTTTTTTTTTTTGTTCTTCTTCAAACACATAAAAGAAAAGTCCTGAGATAACTAGACATTCTGTTCAGTTACAAGTCTTCATTAAAGGGATATGGAAGCAGATGGTTTCCACAAATCGCCACATGGGATTCATTCCCCATTATATCCCAGAAATCAGAAAACATACCACTTCATATGACCTAAGCTGTGATAGCGAATTTGTGTGACTATCTAATATTTGATCGAGTGACTTCCTCTCTTGGATGATCAGTACTATGGCTCCCCTCCTGTCCCAGACACTCTTGGGCCATTCTGTTTTTGACCTTCTGTAGATCCCCGAGATGAGCAGGAGTGGATGGAAGAAAGGCTGGCGTACATTGCTGATCACCTTGGCTTCAGCTGGACAGGTAATTGGTGTGACTCAGTTTTTTTTTCTACAGAAGCAACCAGTTAAAGATCTTTTCTTTTTCTCCTTTGTTTTTCTTGAGGAAGGCTACACGGAATAGTGCAAAGAAAAATCTGAGTTAAAAAATCTGGTTACAACAGCTAATAGCACTGCCTGAGCAGATGGGTCTCAGCAGTTGTGGAGTTTAGAACTTGAGATTTGAAGACTTTGAGAATAAACCCATCTACCTATCCCCTTGTATACATTTAGCTAAGTTTGGGAAAGATGGCCAGGCTTCAAACATTCTTAGATTCAAGTTTTGTAATATTTTGTTTTTGTTTTCATGAGACAGGTTCTTACTGTATATCCCAGGCCAATCTGGAACTTTCTATGTCACTTAAGCATACCTAAACTCATGGTAATCTTCCTGATTCAGTGCTGGGAATACAGATGTGAGCTACCATGCCTGGCAATTTTCATAACATTTGAGATTTCAACAGAGCTGTTTCTTTTTTATGCTTGAAGTCAGGTATCTTTCATAGTAAATAGTTACTAACCTATGCTTTTGGTGAATGTTAAAATATACATGAATGAGATGTTGCACTGATTTTTTTATTTTTATTTTTGAGGTAGGGGTATTGAAGCATAGCATATATGTTCATTTAACTATTAAGAAAAGGTTAATTCTAAATTAAATTTATAACAAATTATAATTTATAAATATATTTATATTATTAAATATTAATGATTTAAAATATATTTCTCATGTGCCCATGATTTAATAGTAGGCAACATTGTAGCCTAGCTTACTTTCATATTTACCATTTTTAACTCTGATGTGGTTCCTTTTGTATCATTTGTATCTACTTCACTGAGACAAGTGGTATAAGTTACTACTATCCCACGTTTCTTAAATATTTGGTAGTAAATAAGTATCTATTCTCAAAGATGATTGATAATTTTGAATAAGCAATAGTAGTAGCTATTTTCTAACTTTTAGTAATTTTAGAATAATATTGAAATACTCACCAGATATTTACCTGAGAGATTAGGAGGAAAAAAGGATGCCAAAATATCCCCAGTAGGCATATTAGAAATTCATTATTTTCCTTGAATATATATGAATATATACACATATTAAATGTGTTAGGTATAAAAAAGTTAATGGAAATGTACACCTTGTAACCAAACAGAACAAAAGAAAAGGAAAAAGAAATACATCTCTAAAGCAGAATTACTAGATCAAGGATATTTTTAATATTGAAAGATATCAGTTGAATAATAAAAGTCATTGCTTTTATAGACATTTTATTCTTACTACTTCTACAATGACATTAATCAATTTTATATCCAATTATAAGGGAGCATGAGAGTGAGCAAAGTGAGTGAGTGAGTTAGTTAGTGGTAGTATATCAAATTCGTGTATGGGTTACTTCTAACTCATATTGCTCATAGCAGCACAAGGCATATATCACTTACACATCAAGAAACAAGGTATGGAGACTGAGGCCTGAATTCAATGTGTTGACAATGTAGTCTTTTGTTATTGTTCTAGAATTAGCAAGAGAACTGGATTTCACTGAGGAGCAAATTCACCAAATTCGAATTGAGAACCCCAACTCCCTTCAAGATCAGAGCCATGCACTGCTCAAGTACTGGCTGGAGAGGGATGGGAAGCATGCCACAGGTAGGTGGGAGAACGTTATGGTAGAGGTGGATCTCAGGTAGAAGTGGGTCACCCAACAATCCCATTCGTATAAAATCAGCAAGAGAAATTGTCAAGAGTCATCAATTTTAAGAACCACTGTCAATGAAAGAGAGCAAGCTGCTATCAGTTTCGGAATAATATTGTTCCTTGAAAAATCTTGCATGGTATGCTTGTGAACAGTGTCAACTATTTGGAAATGATTTCGGCACTAGCTGCCAACAGAAAGTTCACTGAGAAGTAAAAATTTCAAAGTATGGCTAGTGGGCCCAGGGTGTAGTCATAACTATTTATGAGTGGTGTATTTGACTTCAGTTCATGTTTATATTCCTCTCTACTAATTTAGGTATGTGGGGGAGGGTAACCAAGTAGATACTCTATATGATGACTGATACTTTATATTATGATCCTGTGGGGGAAAAGATGGGAAATGAAATAGACCATAGCTGCTGTACAGATTTGTTACTTTCTTTCACTTCTCCACGAAGATCTTTATATCTATTATTTGTTTTGTTATGGATGTTGTGTTTGGTTGTTTTTGATTTTTGTTTGTTGGGGTTTTTTTTTTTTTGTCTACATTCTTTTTTAGCAGCCTTGACAGATTTAGCAAATAGAAACAGAAGGATACTTGAATAGACTAAAAAAGAGATAATCGATAAATATCTTTTAATATAAATATATTTCACAGTGTATTTGAGATATACTTAGAGTCTTTGTTTTTACCTAGATTCCAGTTTGGGTTCATTGCTGTCTGGCAACTCTGCCTTTAGTGTTTATAGTGTGCAGGCTGCGTGCATCACTATTTGGCTTGTTTACAAAGGTCCTAGCTAGGCTTTGCCAGGTTCTTATTTGAATACCAATAATGTAGTAAAGCAACTGAATGAAAGAAATCCTAAAAAGAATACCTCTCAGATGTAAAGAATGTCTTTTCTCTAATGTCTCAGATACTATCCTCATCGAATGCCTCACCAAGATCAACAGGATGGACATTGTACATCTCCTGGAGACCAACACAGAACCCCTCCAGGAGCGCCTAGGCCGCAGCTATGCAGAAATAGAGCAGACCATTACACTGGACCACAGTGAAGGTTAAGTGATGTCTCTTGGGGATAGGGGATAATACAAAAGCTGAACCTACTGCTTTCATTTTTTAGGCAACAAACTATAGCCTTTGGTGGTGGTGTATTTGTTTACATGCTATCTCAGTTCTTTCTCAGTTCATGGTGTCCCCTCTGCTCATTGCTCACTGTCTCTCTGCCATAGATGGTCATCCAGTTCCTTTTTCCTCAGTTCCTTGGGGAACACTTCTCGTACTGACAAAATCAACTTTAACCACCAAGTTTATATTCTGCACCAACACATCATAATCAGTAGCTATGTGGTTCTAAGCACTACAATATCTAAGCATTATGCTTCCTTCTTAATTTTTGAACCAATAATTCTTCAGATGCACTGGAGCTTTTGACTACTGGCCCTGTCAACTATAAAGATTTATTTATTTTTAGTCTGTCCCTCTTCCTCCATCATCTCCCAACTCTTTCTTCCCCTTTTCCTCTCTGATTTGTACTTTAACTTCTTCCTTCAAATCCTTAACATTTCATTTCCCCTTATTTTTTCTTACTTGATGAGTTTACTTCTGATTTGATAGAAACATAGAATTATATCTCCACACTTTTCTAAAAAGTCTACCAAGTTTTCTAAAAAGTTTTCAGAAAGTTTACCAATTGTCTGAGAATATACACTCTACCTTCCTTCCTACCACAATATACTAACTTCCCTACTTTGCCAAAGCTATCTGCTGCTATCATTTCTGCTGATTCTCATCCTCTTTTAATCAAGGCTTTCATTTCTGCATGTATCCATTTGGCTCTTATAATTGGAACCATGTCTAAAGCCATTGTGACTCTTAAGAGTCCTGTCCTTGAAAGGAAAATAAAGCAAATACAATAGCTCTTCTGACTCTAAGTTGCTCCCCCCTGTCTGCTCTGTTTTTCTCTCCACTTTGTAGGAAACCTCTTTAAGAGAGAGGCTGAAATGCCCAATTGCTTCCCTTCTCCTTTCTCCTTAGACCTGCCTTGTTTCTTCTTTTTTCCCCTTCTCCTGAGACCTCTGTATACTACTCCAGTCCATCTTGTAAACTCCAGTAATTGTTTTCCTATGACCAAATCCCCAGTGCTCAAGTTCCTTCACACGTTGGTAGCATTTGATGAAAATAATTAATCTCTTTTTTTTTCAACCCCATCTTATTTGCTTTCTTCATCTTCTTTCCATAACATCTCCCCTCCCCACCCCCTGCCAGATCTCTCAGTGACTCATCATTGCTCTCTATGTAATGACATTCCTTACCCCTGCATAAGAGTGTCTACATAAAGAGTACTGAACCCAAGGTGGTAAGAATTCCTCTTACCATTTGGAATCTGACTCTCTCGGAAGATGCCTGCTTATTATTGAGGCTCCTTCAGACATGATAGCACTGAGGAAATGCTCCCACAATTCCCTCTGGTACCTGTGGCCCCATCACTATGCATTTTTTTCTGACTACTCCTTCCTTAGGCACCTCAAAGTGATGAGCATGCCGAAGTCAGGCACAGCATCTTGCCTGTCTTTCTAACAAATGGTCCTATAGCAGGATGTAGAGCATTATGGTCCTTATCAAATATACCCCTAGCATAAGTGAGACTCATGAACCCTTTTCTTCCCTGCAGGGTTTTCAGTACTTCCAGAGGAGCTCTGTCCTGCCAAGGAAAAGAAGGAACAGGAGGCTTCCAAAGAGAGCGAGTCTAGTGATCACCCGCCCATGGTCTCTGAAGAAGACATATCTGTTGGTTATTCCACATTTCAGGATTGCATCCCCAAAACTGAGGGGGACAGCCCAGCAGCAGCACTGTCTCCCCAGATGCACCAGGAACCGGTTCAACAAGATTTCTCAGGGAAAATGCAAGACCAGCAGGAATACTAGTGAGTTTCAGAAGAAAGTCTGTTAACTGCAGCTCCTGAGAAGCAGCCACTGTGACAGCTGTGACAGGGAGCACAGCCCTACAAGGGAAAGTTCCAGTTATCTCTTAGTGCCCCATCTGTAATTACAGGCTGTGTTGTAGAAAAACTGAAACAGCCAAGATACATAATTGTGACAGTGTCGTGTAACGCCACTCTACCCAAGCTAACTTCTAGTTCTGTGACCTTGGACAATCCCAACATGCTTCACATCTCCATTTCCACATCTAGATATCAATGATAACTGCACATGTGTTACTTATTTAATAGAATCTGAGGCCAAAGATAAGCCTGTGACTCACCTTTGCAGCGTACTGCTTCCAGAGCACAGTTATTATTACTTGTGGGATTGCTGCATCTTGTTGGAATGCTTCCACATGGTGCCATGGCTACACTAGAGTTTGAACAGTGATGGTGTGAGAACAGCAGCCCATGAGTACTTCAGCAAAGCTATGTAGTATCTAAGTATAAAACAACAGCACAATACAAATTATGTACATAGAATGCAACACCATAAGTATGAGACAGGATGGAGTTAGAGTAAGGATAGAGAGGCAGTGTTGGCTTACAAGGACCCTAGAGCATCATTCAGCTCAGATCTTTACCAGGTAAATGAGAGAGATACCTGAGCAGCATGGCTATCCAGAAAGACAGAGGAGCTCAGGAGAAGTAACGTTAGTGTGTCAAGAGCTCACAGCCCAATATTTCCATTGACATTGAGTGAGTTTTGTTCTCTGGCCACTGAAACATGAGAAAAGGGAGACTTGAAATGATTTCTTTCTTGTGGGTACCATCCTCTGTTACCTGCCCATAGAGTACAAGGGAGAACATACAGGAAAGGTTAAAAAAATAGGCAGATATAGAGAAGAAAATGTGGGAAGACCAGGACTGCCAAAGGAGGCATTCTGGGAATTTGTCATCACTGACAGGACAGAAAACTTCTGGATACAAAGCAAGGAGCAGAAAAGGCCAAGATGTTCTTATTTAGAAACTGAGGTTTTGAAAGGCTGCATGGGAATTACTCAAAACTGCTAGAAAGTGTGAGTGCCAACAGGTCCTTCTATCAAATAATAGACATGCAATTATACATATTTGTATTTGTAATGACATTAACCACATTAACATTTATTTCATTCAACTAGCTTTCTTTCCTGCTTCAAAAGCAATATCTATAAATCTTTGTTACATAAACATCTATTTTTCACATTTATATATATATATATATTTGTGTGTGTGTATTAGTCAGGGTTCTCTAGAGTCACAGAATGTATGGGTAGTCTCTATATAGTTAGGGAATTTGTCGATGACTTACAGCTTGTAGTCCAACTCCCCAACAATAGTCAGTAGTACTTGTGGATGGAAGTCCAAGGACCTAGCAGTTGCTCAGTCCCATGAGGCAGGCCAGGAAAAGCCAGAGTGAATCTTCCTTCTTCCAATGTCCTTATATAGGTCTCCAGTAGAGGGTGTGGCCCAGATTAAAGGCGTGTGCCACTGTGCCTTTAATCCCAGATGACCTTGAACTCAGAGATCTTCTAATCTTAATCTTCTGGAATTCATAGTCACTATGCTTCAAGATCTCCATGCCAAGATCCAGGTCAGAAACTTGTATCTCTGAGCCTCCAGATTAGGATTATAGGTGAGACTTCCAATTCTTGATTAGCTCATTCCAGATTTAGTCAAGTTGACAACCAGGAATAGCTACTACAGTGTGTTTGAGTGCATTATGTGTTATGTGTGCACACACATAACATCTTGGCCAACACAAAGAGAAATTTTATTTTCCCTTCCAATGTTCTTTAGTAGTAAATGGACTTTTTTGTTCCAGTGTGACGACACCAGGGGCAGAAGTGGAAGACACTCAAAAGGCCACAGCCATTCCTGACTCTCTCTGTAAGACTCCTGAGGACATCAGTACCCCTCCTGAGGAAGCAAAGCCTTGTCTCCAGACTCCAGTGGCTAGCGAACGTGGTTCTCCAATTGTGCAAGAACCTGAGGAGGCTCCTGAGCCCAAAGAGGAGAGTTCTCCGAGGAAAACCAGCCTGGTCATAGTTGAGTCAACAGACGACCAGCCTCAGGTCCTTGAAAGATTGGATGGCGATGAGGCTTTTCAAAAGGTTAGGCCTTCCTTCCTTGCTGAACCCTTCCTCACCTGTGACAGAGAAACCCAGCTTCCTGGTTTCTCTTTCTGTTAATGTTTCTTTGCTTGTTTTATTTTGTATTGTCTCTTAACTTCAGAGCTAAAATATCTTATCACATAAGTTAACCTGGACATGGGAAACCCCTGAGAGCTAGTAAATGCAGAGGAGATGGTGCACAGTTCCAATGATAGCTGTCGTACTGGGAGCTCAGATTGCATCATGGGAAATCCATCTGCTGAGAAAAAAGAACTCTGTATGTAGTGAGAAAATATAGCACAGCTTTGAAAAGTTACTAGAGTCGTGTGTAACGGTGGTGATGGAGATGAGAAAATCTGCTGAGAGCACAATGTGATACTGCGCCTGCCGGTTGTGAGCATCGTGTGAAGATGCACACTGGCATTGGCATTGGCATATCTGGGGTGGTTAGTGCCCAGTGCTCCTCATTGCAAAAGTACAAGTTTGTTAAAAAAAAAATTAATGTGTGTGGAGTTGAGTTTGTGTGTGTGTGTGTGTGTATGTGTGTGTGTGTGTGCATTATACACAGCACAGTGCATGTATGGAGGTCAAAGCTATAACTTTTCTGCCCCCTTGTGGAGCATGGAGACCCAGATGATGTCTGCCCAGAAGCACCTCTGCTGGAGAGAAGAACCATTTTGACAATAACTTAGAGGGGGAAAAAAAGCACTGTCACTAAACCTATTGTCACCTTTTATTGTCCAAGTGCCTGCCAGTGGCCTGAGAGTGTATTATGATGCATCATTGGTCATAAAGAGAGTTTTAAAGTTGTGGGCAGAGGTGCAGGCTATCTTAAGAAATGCTTTTAAAAATTAAAAAAAAAATGCTTTTAAACCTTGGATTCCCCAAACATGGTCGAGATCATCCACAGACCTCAGCACTGGCTGAGGAGATTCCACCTCACAACTCCTCTCCTGGGAGGAGCCTGGAGAGTAGACTGAACAAATCCTAATGTGTTCCTCATTAAATTAGAAATTACTTTCCTTTGAAGCGTAAAAGCTTTAAACAACATTTTATGTTCTAAGATTTTTTTAAAAAAACATTGTTATACAGTGTCTGACTATATTGCTGGGCAGAGGTTCCTAAATGTATTTAATGTATAATTTGGTTTTTAACTTGTATGTTTTTCTTTCAAAGAGAAGGTTGAAATTTGAGATGTATTAAGTAAGCTAATCAAATGTACTCCTTTCCTTTGAAAACAAAACCAATGCTACTTCAAGCTGAGCATGGGAGTCCATACCTGTTATCCCAAGACTCTGAAACCCAAGGCAGGCGGGTCATGATTTTAAAACCAACCTGGGATACAACAGAGCAAGATGCTGTCAAAAAACTTGGAAGGGAAGAAGGGAAAGAGAAGAAAAGAGGAGGGGAGGGGAGGGGAGGAGAGAGGAAGGAGGAGTAAGAAGAGAGGAAAGGAGGGGAAGAAGTCATGCTCCATTAGGAAAAACTGACAGTTTATGACTCCTAAGACATATTTTCTGATCTAAAATTATATTCCTAGCCTCATCTCTGGCTTTGGATCAAACTCTCAAATCAAAGTATTCTATGAACTTCTTTGAAAAACTAGTGTAATATTGTTCAAGGCCTACAACTTTTGATGCCAGGAAAATGTACTATTAGCTAATATCTCCAGGGAATTTGACTTCCCTTCAGAAAACTCAGGTACAAATACAAACTGTTTCATGTATGGGATAAGATTTCTGTTCTGGGCCTAATCAAGACCGGTCCACAGATTGCAAGTGTCTACTGTGCGACTTAGACCCTGTGTTTTCATCTGGCTTTTAATACAAGTTTCAAGAATAAGGATTCATGTGGGACATATCTTTGGGACCAATTTTGACAGATGGTTTTTCTGACAGCTCTCAGATTGCAGGATTTCACTATGATGCTGGAAGCAATAAACTACATACTTGCTGAGTCTTGAGATGACCACACATGTACGTTTCCCCACCCCAAAGGAAAAAAATGATGATTTTTTTTCACCAGCATAAAATTTCAGAATATGATATGAACAAATCCAGAAACTAATAGTAAAGACATTCAACAGCAAATGAAGCAAAAACAATGCAGCCATATGCAGTGGCTAACATCTGTAAACCTAGAATCCGGGAGTTTGGGAGAGGATGATGGGAAATTCTAGGCCAGGGTAGTCTACCAAGTGAGAGCCTATCTCGAGAAATTTTTCGATTCGATTTTTTTAAAAAATCAAACCAAAACAAAAAACAATGATTCTTCCATGCTTCCACCAGGAGCTAACAGAGGAATTAGGGGAGCTGGAGGTCAGCTCTGATGAGGAGGCCATGGTAACTACCAGGGTTGTCCGCCGGAGAGTGATTATCCAGGTATCCACTCTTAAGTTACTGCACGTCGGGGCAGTTCCGTCCCTCACTAAGTGACCCAAAACAACAGAGGCTGAGCATGCTCCCTAGGTAGCGCATGCGTGGAAAGGGGCTCCCATCTTCCTATCTCATTTATAAAGGAATGTAGAGCCAAGGATGTTTGCAGCCTTCCTCTGAGAGAGCCTGCACGCAGAAGAAAGATCTGGCTTCTTGGCTTTCACTTGTCTCTCCTCTTGCTTATTCATTTTGGTTGGTTGATTAAGTTTTACCTAACTTTGGTGAGATTTCTCCTGAGCATGATATTTTTTGTTGTTTCTTTTTTAATCTATCTGCTTACTTGTTTTAATTTTGATTAATCAAACTGACAGGATTTTGCATCTCAGCAATACGTGTCGACATGACCTCTGTCTGGTTTTCTAACATTCCTCACATTAAAAACACTTGGCTGTAGTTCTTCAGGACAGCACCAGAGACTTAAGTAACACTTTTCTCCCACTCTTTAGGGAGATGATATGCCTGACATACCTCCAGAGACAGTCACAGAGGAAAAATATGTTGATGAGAATGGACACACCGTGGTGAAGAAGGTACTGGCCAGGGGCTCTGTACAGGGCTGACCTTACTCTTCCTGTTCAAACACTATCACTAGTGTGGTACCATAACTCAAAAATGAGATAGACTCATGAAATGTTTTTCAGGTTACCCGGAAAATCATTAGGCGGTACGTATCCTCTGATGGCACAGAGAAGGAGGAGATTACCATGCAGGGAGTGCCACAGGAGCCAGTCAATATCGAAGATGGAGACAGCTATTCCAAAGTGATAAAGCGAGTGGTATTGAAGAGTGACACCCAGCAGTCAGAGGTGAGGCCACCCAACTCTGCAGAGTTTATTTCGCAGAGAAAAGAAGAGAGAGAGAGAGAGAGAGAGAGAGAGAGAGAGAGAGAGAGAGAGAGAGAGAGAAGGAAAGAAGTGCTCATTCCTACTGAATCTCAGTTTTATGTGGCCATTATACTCATTGTCTTTGTTTGGTTCTTATCATTTCTATGTTGTATTTACTTCATAGTTGATTACAGTAGAAATCCAAAGTCAAATTTTAGGAGAATAAAATCCATTTTTTTTTTCTGGCTAGATGTGTGTCAGGCGGAGACAGTGTCTAAGTGTGCTGCAGTGCTTGGGTGCTGTTGGCACACCAGCCTTCCAAAGGTCACTTTAGACGTGTTTGATACTCAGACTTCTGCATTTCAGGGTCATTAACATTATGATCTGAAACTCTGTGCTTTATAATTTATCACTTTCTGTTTCACTTCCCTGTTGGAAGGCTTCCGACCAACACACACACTGGTTCTTAGACACACAGTTTGAAAGTCTTAACTGTTTTGCATTCATTCATATCTTCAGAATCCTTTGATTATGGACCTGAGGCCACCTAGCCATCATCTACTTTGTCTCTAATAGCTTTTCATGCTCTTCCTTCGGGAGTTGAGTTTATCTTTATGTTACAAAAGAAATAATTGTGGGGAAGAGATCAAGCCTAGGTTGCCAGTCTACACCGTACCTGCCAGCCTTTTAGGAACGTGGCTGGTACGATTTTATTCAAGACCCTTTAACTAGCTCAGTGCTGTGGCAATGTACACTCTAATAGACCAATTGCTCTCTTATTCCTAATTATCATTTTTTTAGAAAGCCAGTATTATAACCACTTTATTTCACAGCACAGAAAATGTCATCGTTTGTTCCATTTTATCAGTTGGGAATTGTCTGTCACGTGTCCTTCATTCATTAGGTGACTTTGTCTGAACCCAGCGTTTTGTCCAGTACCTCACAGTTTCAGGCTGAACCAGTAGAAGGCCGTAGAGTCAGCAAAGTTGTTAAAACAACAATGGTACATGGAGAGCGGATGGAGAAGAGTCTGGGGGACTCTAGCTTGGCCACTGACCTTCCTTCAGCCAAAGATGACTTTGAAGAGGTACAGAGAGAGGCGTTGGTTCATTTTGTGTTTATTTTCCTTTCATGTACATTTCATGGTTGCTTTGGATTCATTTGTCACTGTTTCATTTCATGCACAGACTTATGGAAGGTGTTAAGGTAACTCAAAAGACCATGTTTCCTTCTTGAACAATTTGTATAGTGAAGTAATATTTCCTCAGCCCAGTGGTATTCACTCCTGTCACCCAAAAGGGCTGTTAGAAACACAGACTGCTAAGAATAATTCCTGCTGATATGGGGTCAGAGTCTCCGGAGTCGGGACAAGATTCCCTATGTCTGTTAAATTTCAAAGCCAGCTATGATGGCTAAGGCTTGGAACACTGGTACCAATGTGGCTAACGTAAGCTAGCGTATTCTACAAAATGAGTTCAGGCCAGCCTGGACCTCTTAGTGCCAGCCTGTCTCAAAAATAGGGAAAAAAAGTAAATACAGAATAGTGCAGAATGGGTTCCCCATTAGACGTTAGAACTTATCCTTGTTAGTTAATATCCTCATTGATCAGCATTAAAGAAAATTACATTTATTCTAATTTCAAAAGTATTTGTTTTTGTTTAAATTCTGATTCTCAATAGTTAGGAAATAGCTCTTTGGTGTCAGAACCACAGACTCTCAATTTGATTGCAAACTCATTCTGGAAAAAAAATCAAAACAACAAAACAAAACCAATTTTCTGAATTAAGGGCAACCCAATTTGACTCTGCATAAACCAGCTTAGAATTAGAAAGCAAAGGGAAGGAGCTGCTGCAAAACTGGTAGAATGCAAACTTCTTAGGTAACATAAAATATTCATTCTCTGTGAATGAAAAAATTGGACCTGATCATAGGATATGGTCTTTGATTTCTCTGAGGCATTAATAATATGCAGTGAATATCAGTAGATACTAAAGTATTTCGATCCCGAAACATATCTGCTCTAAGGGTTGAAGAAGGGATGACAGACATATACAAATATCTACAATTAAAAAAATTAAGTTAAATGCAATATTCTGTGCCCTTTACCTACTCACAGTGGCCTGGGGGTACAGTTGTATTTTAGGGTACCTTCCTGTCCCTCACAAAGCACTGGGTTTGATCTGTAGGTACTAGATCAACAATATAACAAGGATAATAGTATTAACAGCCATATTGAACTAGCATAGTACATTTGCATATTAAAAGCCAGCTTTCTTCAAATACTTTCAGTTCTGCACATTTAACTTCTTGGAGGTTCAAAAGGTGAATTCTCTGGTTGTACACTGGAGAATGATTTTGGTTTTGTCTCTGAATATGCCCTTTATCATTCAGATCTCCACAATCAGAAGCAGTGTGGTAAAACAAGGAAGTCATTTAAAGTCAATCAGCATAGATATTAGTTACAAGCTTTTGACAAGCAGTGTAACACTCTCTGTGACACCAATGGAATTTTAAGGGAATTGTTAAATAAAACTCAATATCCATATGAGCCATAGGAGTTGTCATTTGTCCCATCAGGTACCTCTTTCTGTGTTACCACAGTTAGTCAAGCAGTAGACTGTTTTAAAGTTTGTGGTCTATGAGTCAAGTCTTGTTTTCTCTTTTTCTTACCTCAGGCGTTGGGTTACACAGGTAGCCACATGAAAGTCCACTTGCCCAGTTTAGTAGAGAATGAAATCCTGAAGGAGGATGGATCAATAATTAAGAGGTTTGGGTTAGCATGGGGTGATGCTTTGCCAACTAACATGATACAACTGGTTTCTAACTTTAGCAAAGGGCAGAGCCCTTCTGAGCTGTTGACTGTCATGTATGAGAAGGCACAGATGAGGCATGGCTGTGTCAGTGTGTTCACTCTACAGTGTCCACTGATGCCTTCAAATCAATACTGAGACATGGCGATAGCAAGCATTTCTTTATACAACTTGACCTTCTGGGTTCAAGAAAATTGCCCACATAATCAAGTAGGTGCAGTATACCACCGAGTTCATAGATTTGGAGATTACATGAAGAGAAATCTAATCAATGGCACACTGATTAGCTTGGCAACTAACCGTTTCCAGCTCAATGTCCATCTCTTGTAGCTTTGGATAGCACCTGCTTTTCACTGTTAACCAGTTTCATGACTGTGCATGTGAGTGGCAAGAAATTAGAGCCTAAGTTCGATGCCCTAGATCCTGAATGTACTGAGTGCTGCCGAAAGCAGCTTTGGTAAGAGCCTGTTCAAGTAATGAGTAGCCTTCCCCACGTGTGTGAAAGGGTGCCAGCTATGAGGCACCGTGAACTGCCCGCACCATCGCAAGTTCGATGCCTGAATTGGGCTTTACTTCTCTGTTTGCTCTCACTTCTTTGGTCCTCTGGCACCATTGTAAGCATCAGGACACACATAGACCTCTCAGCTTCTCAGTGAAAGATACAATGGGAACCCAAGTTATTGCTGTGCTTCTCATCTCATTGAAAAGAGCAGAGCCATCATCATTTATAGTACTCCACGGGGCTATTTTAGGATTCTGGAACATAATAATTAGAAGAACAAAATTAAAGGTTCTGTCATACTCTCACCCTCTGCTCAAAAGGGAGAAACAGTAGCAGCTATGAATTTGGAAGAATGTAATTGCTCTCCTAGAACTTTTAAAGGCCATATGAATTAAGGATAAAATGTTTCTGCTATTCTGAACATTTAACTCCTTTGTCCAGTTGTTCAGGCTAAACCATACAGTCCTCACAAACTATGGTGCTCTAGGATCTGTGAACTAGAATAGATATGGGAGGCAGTTGACTCACTGTGTCCTTACGGTGGTGGACACAAAGCCAAAGATAGAGACAGCCACTCTGCATTCACCCTGATAGACAGTGTGGAACTCTATGGTGCACAGCATTTCAGTTTATATATTTATCATATGCCATAAACATCTGCATACATCTGTAGAAAACTAAGAGAGAGAGGGAGAGGAAGAGGGAGGGAGAGGGAGAGAGAGAGAGAGAGAGAGAGTCCTAGGCTATAGGCCTGCCCTGTGACACCAGAGCTATGAAGCTTCTCCTAACCTCTACAGAAAGAGGCTGGTATTTGCCTTTTGTGGAGTAAAAGAAGCAGCAAAGATGGGGACCACCAGAAATAACACAACTGATTGCATCCACAGCAATCAAGTTTGAGCATTGCATTAAGGGGAACAAATGCAGATATGCCATCAATTGGAAAACACAATTTATTTTATATCTATTAGAGTGAGAGATTTAAAGGAAGGGAGAGGAAGCAAGGATATTTAGAGGAAAGCTGGAAGTACTATGGAATAAGTAAATTTTTAGAATACAAGATCATTCCAGTGAGTGTTTCCAGGTTTGACCATGGTCAGAACTCCAGTTTCTAAACACTGGGAATTCATGAGGAAAATGTTGGTCCTTCTCTGTTGTTTGATTTGAAGATCTGTGACTTCTCAGATATGGACCCGGCTCAGGAATCCCTGTCCCTTATCTAATACTTGAAAAAACAAATTAATGAGGGATGTCGTTAAAATCCTCTAAAGTTAGCTTTTATTTGTTATAACTATGATAGTACATAAAGTATACTCAACACATATTTGCAGCTGAAGCATTATTCTCACAGGTAGAAAGCAAGAAGAACACAGAAAGAATAAATTGTAGTATCATTTTCAAGTGAGGAATCTAAGAAAATAACTATGAAATAAAACAGTAAGTTACAGCATCTTTTCTCAAGAAGCTCTTTGTGAGGAGAGAGGGGAGCAGCCTGCTAACTGGCATTCAGGCATGCACAGAAGGAGTTAAATGCATGGAGGTCCTGAGGATACACAAGAAGTTTCAGCTCTCACAAGTCATATCCATTTTCTTTCCCTCCCTCGGCAATGCCCGGGGAAGCGTCAGAGGCCTTCTTGTTGGTAGTCCTTTTCTTGTATATTTATAGAATACTCCAGTTTTTAAATATCTGAATCTCACGAGAAAATTCTAGTAAAACAAAATTTGAGCAAAGTTCAGGTCTGGGAAGTGAGTAGATTTTAAATGATTTTTTCTGAGTGTGCCAGTGGTACCTGTGGGGCCGCTATTTCAGAGTAGACAAGGATCTTTCAGATCCATGCAGCTCAGCCCAAATACAAGTCATGGCCTGGCTTCTTTGAGAAAATAAAATGAAGGCACAGAGTCTTGCATATGAAGTATTTCTAAAAGATGAAAAAATAATCAGTATTTGTTCCAAAATACAATATCTAAGGTTTTGTGAATCCTTTCCAATAAGAAAGGCTCATTTATGAGAAATGTGAGAAACATAGCTGTCCTTGGACTGATAGAAACGGATGCAAAGGTGAAACAGGAAGTACTTGGGTGTTCAGGGAAGACAGAGTCTAATAATCTCATCTGCTTCCTGTAGGACAACAATGAATAAAGCCAGGACGCAGAGGAGGGCTGTGGTGAAGGACCAGCAGGGGAAACACATCAACTTGGAGCACCTGGAGGATGTTCCCGGAGCACTGGACCAAGACGACCTCCAGCGAGATCTCCAGCAACTCCTTCGGCATTTCTGCAAGGAGAACACAAAGCAAGAGGCCAAATGAGGAGCTGCCCAGTTCTCACCAGAAACCACAAACCCACTCAATATGCAACTTCCCATTTCTGCGCAGGAGTGACTGAAGTGGCCTAATTACTGGGATCCCATGGTGTGACATTTCCACGCTCAGCAAACACACAGCATCTACTTTTACTTCTTTCTTCCTGCCCCTCTCTAACTATAAGCTAATTTGTGACCAAAGATAGCATCCTTCCTTCCGGATGCTGTATCTACTATTTTGAGCATCCGTGCTAACCTGGGAACTGGCACCTCCATTGTTTGCTTCTGCTCAAGCTCCGTGAAAATCCATTGATCAGAAGAACTTCACCTGCAGACTTCTTCAAGTGACAGGGAAATCCTTCCGAGGATATCTATGTATAATGTATATAGCCGAAATTCTCAGACAAACAACAGAGTAAAATTCAAACCACTGCCTGTCATAATTACGCTGGGCATCACGGAATAAAAGCCTCTAGATATTGCTGAACAATGGTTAATTATGATATTGCTAACACAATCGAATGGTAATACAGTTCTACGGAAGGAACACTTCAGACCTAGACACGTCCTTAGAACTTCCAGAGTAGCCATTGCTCTTAAAGCCGTCGGGATCATAATCTTGAAGAAGAATCCCAAGGAGCAGTCTTTAGTGCTGGTCAGCCATTAGCCCTTGGCTCTCGGACTGCGACCCTGAGGGAGGGGGAGAAGGGCTCACAGGCAAGCAGATGGAAATAGCGAGGTATTCTGGTGCTAGAAGCTTCAGGGGTGGTGTTCTAGCACCTTCAGGTGTTTTGGACTTTGGACACGTTGGCAGGGTATTTTAAAAGCTATAACTACTGTAGTTTTCCAGTGTTCATTACTGCTTTAGCAAACCACGCTGTCTTACTGGTGGTACTTTCTTCTGGCCACTGCACTGTAGAAAATTCATTGGAAGCAAGATTTATGCACCACACAAAAGGTTAAATGCTGTCACCATGTTGGAGTGCTTTCTTTTCTTTTTTCCCCACCTCCAAGTTTATCTTTCCTCTAATACCTGCATGTAGCATCACACACACACACACACACACACACACACACACAAAACCCTTCTTATCACACTAATGGTTTTCACTCTGAGTTTCTACTTTCTAGCCATATCTGCTCTTCAGCTTGCAGACGAGATTTTGGGAAATCCTTGGAAAATTTGGTTCTCATTAATTTTTGTTTATTTGTTTATTTATTTCAAACCCAGACACCATTGGAAATTGAAGTGCATTTGTGTGACTTTCTGTTTGTTTCAGAGAAGGGATAATGACAGTCTGAGTGATCCCTATGCCCCATGTCTAATCCCTCTAGTGATTGAAGTTGTGTAGCATTTTAACATATATATATAAATATATTCACAAATATATTCATATAAACAGTATACGTTTTGAATCAGTTATTTGTTAAAGAAAGTATATTCAATGAAGATGAAATTAAAAAGAAAGAAAGAAAAAGAAAGAAAAGAGTCTACCCTCCAGAGATTGAAATTTTTCCATTCTGTCTGGCCTTTTCCTGTGTGCAGAACTGACTCATTGCTCGGAATGTCAGACACAAACACGACAAATAAAAGCACTTCATCTTTTTAAGTAATATTGCCAAGAGAAGAATTTTCCTGGGAGAGAGGTTTCCCATCAGCCAAATCTCCTGAGTCCCCAGCACTAGCACTTTCTGGGGATTGAGTAGAAACAAAGTATTCTTTGGCATCCAAACTGAGAGAGGCGGTGGCAGCCCTGTTTGAGATACACGGCGGCCATCTTGTCAGACCTTTGCCCGGAGCTCATGCAAAGCTTTTCTGTTGTGTTATTTGCAGTGCAGATGATGTCTGTGTGGCAACTTAATGGTTCTTCACTTTTTCTTTTCTTCAATTTTGATTTTTTTTTTTTTGCTGTGTTATCAAAAACTTGAATACTGTGAGAAGAAGTGAATTTTCAGTTGATGAATCAGCATCTTGTTCCCATGGTGATAACACTAATTGAATATATCTATGAGGGCATGTATTAGTTATTGGAAAACAATACAACACTAACAATACATAGCTGCAATGTTGTACAATGGCTGATTTAACTAAATAAAATGTATAAGTGTTAAGTGTTGCAGTGGTGGTTTGTCTTTCTTTCTGACCAGTCTATTTTAGGAGAATCAGAGCTTGTTAAATGAGGTCAACATGAAGCCAACAGAAATAAATGAATTGCCTTTTTTTCTTAGTGTTTTCATTTAGTAATATTCTGTGAGACCAGACGATAGCATGCACTGGATTAGCTCACCACAGCCCCAAGGAACTTTTATTCTTACTGTTACTCAACTGGGCAACACAAGGCATTTTTTTTTTAATTTCGAGGCTTTCTGGTAAATGAAAAGTAGGAGCTTTTAAAGAAGTGGGGAAAGGGAACTGAGTAATCTGATCAGTAACACAGAATGCAAGGCTGCAGGGATTTGATGCATTTATGTATAGTGACTGCAATATGAGACAGACTTTGAGGGCAGCAGCTAACCCTGGCCTTTTCTTTCTTGTTTTGTAGCCAGAGAACAGGAAATTAAATGAATATATTCATATGAAGACAAGGCAGGAATATGTCAAACTGTAATCCTTTGGAGTGTTTGGGTTTTTAAAAGAAAAACAACAAAATCTCTTCATCAATCATTCTCTCTCTCTCTCTCTCTCTCTCTCTCTCTCTCTCGCTCTCTCTCGCTCTCTCTCTCTGTGTGTGTGTGTGTGTGTGTGTGTCTGTCTGTCTGTCTGTTTGTTTGTCCTGTCTGTCTTACATGTCTGTATGTGAACAGTGAAAGCAAAGAAATATTTAAAGCTGAGTGAGTTTGTTTAAATTTTAACAGCATCAACAGGCTGTCTAGATCTGTGCTGTCTCTGGTTCATAAACAAGATCTACTGTGATCACCATAACAACTGTGCCTAAAGAAAACAGAGTGTTAAAGTTTGTGCCCTCCCACCCCCAGCAGCAGTAAATGTGTCCCTGTCATTCGTTTACTGTGCTGTGCTTTCTACTTGCTGCAACTCTGGCTTTGCCTGGCACTGGGTGTAGAACATTAAATAGCAAGAGAAAATATGGCATCTTCTCATACTTATCTTCTATGCAAACCCCAGTTTTGAAATATGCCCTTTTATAAAAATATGTTTAGAAGTGGGGCTGAGGGAGCCTCTAATCTGAGGGAAGATGATAGATAGCTTGTAAATGGCCTGCATTAGTCATGCAGAGGTGTGAACTCACACACACACTTAGACGCTGGGCATCAATTGGAAATGAAACTTGTGGGAGCCATTCAGTTGATGTCAGCATGGGGAGTCTGGTTGTGGATAAATGCCAAGCATGAGAATAGCTCAGATGGAAAGAAACTAGACAAATTTTTAATGAAAACCTAAATCAAAAAACCAGTTTTTCTTGAGTGGTGGAATAAAGATAATCTGTCTGCTTTCATTAGTATAAAAGTATATTACAACTTTGTTAAACTGATTCCGTCATCCCTGCCTAAAAACAATACTTTCTTTCCCTTGGGTGAGCTGCCATTTCTGTACCTTATCTAATCACACCAGAATCCAACGACAGTCTTGCAATGTACCACATGAATAAATATGTAACACAACTTCATCTCAGGGTAAAAACAATACTTAAGAACATCTTTTAAATAGCTAAGAAAAAAAGCAAACCCATTTCCCAGTTTTTTTTGCACATAAATTAAATTCCTGTTTATATTCCAACTTTCTGTGATATTAAAAGGTTCCTGTAATTTTTTGTTAATGCCACATAGTATAGCAAATAGCATATTAAGATTTATACATATGTCAACAGTGATATTTCTATTAATTCAATAGAATTGACATATTCAGTCACTGTGGGATGTTGAATTCAGTGAGTACTTAAACGTTCTAGAGGCAACATGACAAAATAGTTAAATGTGGTGTTTTATGGTTAAATGTGTGGTTTTGAGTAAGACCTGGGTTGGAATCCCCTCAGTGATGTTAATACAAACTGCCCTTTGTGAAAGCTAGCTCGTAGAAGACAGTTTCCTCACCAGGAAAATAGGACAGTTCTTCCCGAATGGACCTCAATCACCCTGCAGATGCAGGCAAGAGCTAGAGAAGCCGGTGGACCACAGAATCTGTTCAATACATGCCCACATGTATTATCAGTCCAAACTTGGGATTGAGCAAGCTCAGAGCCACCTTAACCTAATTGCTCTAGGTTAGAATGCCAAACCACTTCCTGTGATGGAATCACTGGTCCACTGTCACACTTACGCCGCTACGCAGGGACGGACTCCAAGAGTTCTTGCTCAGTCCATCTGCGTAACAACTTTGTCTCCACTCCTTTTTCAAGCTGTACCCACGCTCATTTTTTTTTAATGTTTTGTCTCTCTGAAACTTGACTACAGAATAGGATAGAGTTGCCAAGTCCCTGCCTGAGTGACTTCACTCTGCAAGCAACATGCCTGGCAGAGGAGTCCCAGGGAGGAACTGCTGGCCAGACTGGCGAGGAGTAGATATTCACACAACAGTCCTTACTGTTATCAGAGCAAAGTGTGGCCTGTGCGCCTTTCCCTGGGGTGTTTTGAAGAGTCCAGCCTCATCTAGGCCATAATGGAGATTTTGTGTGTATGTGTGTGCACCCACATGAGTGTGTGTGTGTGTATGTGTGTGCATGCTGTGCCTATGTACTTGCATGTATGCTGATACATATGTGTGGGTACACATGCATGTATGTACATGTGTGTGAAGGCCAGAGGTTGACCTAACATATCATCTTTGATTGACCTCTGTTTTATTTGTTTAGGCTTTCTTGCTGAAGCTGGAGCTAGCTCCTTAGGCAATCTACTTCATAACTTACCCCAGGGATTCCATCTCTACCTCTGAAGGCGGGGATTACAGGCAGGCACCACATCCATGCAGCTTTTACATGGGTCCTGGGATTCCCATGTCTGGTCCTCACAGTTGTATGGCAGGTGCTTTATTCATGGTGCCCCCCCCCCCAGCTTGGAGGATGGAGATTCATACAGTGCTGTAGACCAACAACTTCTTGATAAGAAGGGCTTTACGTGACCTTTTCAAGTGACTTGAAAATAGGTGGAACCTCCCAAGAACTGCCTCCTCACAACCTGAGTCGGAAGACCATTGAAGGATGTGTAGTTCCAGGAAGGCAGTGAGTATTTAGAGAAAATTGCCCCTTTGACTTACTATCTTTCTTTCTTTCTTTCTTTCTTTCTTTCTTTCTTTCTTTCTTTCTTTCTTTCTTTCTTTCTTTCTTTCTTTTTCTTCCTTTCTTTTCTTCCTTCCTTCCTTCCTTCCTTCCTTCCTTCCTTCCTTCCTTTCTTTCTTTCTTTCTTTCTTTCTTTCTTTCTTTCTTTCTTTCTTTCTTTCTTTCTTTCTTTCCCTCTTTCTTTCTTCCTTTCTGTCTTTTTCAAGGCAGTGTTTCTCTGTGTAGCCCTGGCTGTCCTGGAACTCACTCTATATACCAGGCTGACCTCAAACTCAAAGGTCTGCCTGCCTCTGCCTCCTGAGTGCTGTGATTAAAGGCATGCATCACCACCACCAGGCCTGCAATTTTCTTATACATATGAAGGTGAAAACTATGAGGTCAAGGTATTGGTACGGTTGGATTCTTCTACATCCTCTCTGTCATGCAGCTAGTTGCTTCTTTGTGTCTCCTTATGCTCTTTCCTCTGTGTGTGCAAGTCCTGGTGACTCTGGGTATCCAAATTGCCTCTTGTTGTGAAGCTAGTCAAATTGAGTTAGGGCCTGCCTTATGTTCTCATCTTTTATTTTTTTCCAAGAAAAAAAGTACATTTTAATGTTTCACTCCTCACAGGAACTCTTCCCATAAGCACCTACTTTCTGGGCATGAAATAAAGTAAGTTTCCATACAAATTCTGTATGTATAATGAATATTTTATATATATATATATGTATATGTATATATATATGATTTGTTGTCACTTTAGCATATACTCAAATTGACTATAAGTCATTTCTAATTAAATTGTTTCATTGAATTAAATTCATTTCAAAGTGAATTGTTACACAACATACTCCACATACCTCCACATATTGTAAGAACATATCTCTACTCAGTCAGAGGAGAAGGGAAGGGAGGATGGGGGAAGGATTATGGGAGAGGGTGAATGTGTGGGGAGCAGTGAGTGGGATGTAAAATGAATAAATAAATCAATGGAAAACTTATCTTAAAGTAATTAGCATTTAATAATCTTTTCTGCATAAATTATTTTGAGCATATTTTAAAAGTTCATGTATAATTTTAATGTATACATTTTAATAACAGCAAATAATTAAGTATTTTTCTTAGAGTTGGAGATCTTATTTTTTCATTATCGCAGTAATGATTTTACAGCAAAGACCCCTAAAAGTCAAGAGCAAGAATGGAATTACTAATCTTTAAAATAAAATAAATTAAAATAAAATGTGGCCAAAAACTTACATGTGGATAATGCAATTAATAACAATAATTAGACAATGCTCTAACAGTGATTCACATTACTTCATACAAAAATATTTAAATACTATTATGAACAAAATTGAGATTTCCTAAAGTGAGAGCACTTAGAGATCTGGCATCTAATGTTTAATGAGTTAAATGAGTCACAGTAGAAGTACTGATTTCATAATACTGGGCAGTGTATAAGGAAGTGGTACCATAGTACTACTAGGAAGTGTGCATACAGAGACATGTGGAGATTCCAGATGAGAGAGGGCAACTGTCTATCAGGGAAGGCCTCCTCTCAAAATGCAGTCACATTCTGGGGCAGTGGTGATTAGACCTTCAATAACTGAATGCGAGAGACCAATTCAGCCTATAACTATTGGAATTTGCCCCAAATGCAGAGGTCTGCAGCCATTTTACACAAGTAGGATATAATTATGGAAATATAAATTTGCACAAAATGTTAGAAAATTCCAAAGAATAAAGTCAGTGAAGCTGCTCTGGGAAAATCTTCCTAAGCAGCAGACAGAAGTCTAGGCTGCTAGAATGTGCTCAACTTTGAGCAGTAGCAAAATAGGAACTTCTTCAGGGAATGCCCAGCTGAAGCACTCAGGTGCCTTCTGCCAAAGACACATGCCATGCACACACCATCTCTAGCTGCCCCTGAATGATTTTTCCCCCATCTCTTCCCTTTGGGATCTTTGGCAAATACCTTCCATCAGAAGAATCGAATTCACACTCCCCTCCCCCCCCCCCAAAGAAGTTCAACACTGAGGATTTCCCTATAGCATGCAACAGGGTGAGTTTTGGCTGGAAAAGTCTGGCTGGTCGGGCAAGAATTAAACAGGAACTGAGTGGGAACAGCGGTGTTCCTCCATTCTGTGACTCACAGATTACCACGGCCCCACCCATTGCTCTGGATGCTCAGGTAAGCAGTCAGGATCCTCTCGGTGAGTCACAATCACTGCAGGGTTGCTACTGCTAAATGCCCCGAAAACTTCTATCAAGTCCACCACAATCTTATCAGGCAGCTACAGATGAGAAGCAGCTGCAAAGAAACTGAGTAATTTAATTTACACAAGACCCTATAGCTAGGAAATGACAAAACTGGTCTAAGAACCCTAGCTAATTTTTTCCAACTGCACCCTCCCTCCACGAAAGACACAAGTCCTGTCCCTTCCCTTTGTAATACTGCCAAAGAACATAGAAACCCAATTATTTCACAAATAATGAAAAGTAAATTTGCTTCAGAAGAAATAACTTTTGTATAAAAAAAAAACAAAACAGGCCCAGTTCCGTAGCTCTAAGTTTTCTTCTGAAACACAACAACACCACCAAAAAAACAAAATAAAACAAACAAACAAACAAACAAAAACACCAAAAAAGCAAAGCAAGCCCTTCCTTCTTCTCAAACTGCCCCCTTCTTCCTCCCCTGCATCATTGTCTTAGTTTGGTTTTCTGTGATAAAACACTGATCAAAAATAGCTCAGAGAGGAAACAGTTTCCGTCACCTCACAGTTCACAGTCCAGCAGCAAGATAAGCCAAGACAGGAAGCAAGGCAGAGGCTGTGGAGCGACACACTGCACACTTGCTTGTTCTTCACGGCTTACCCAGGCTGCCTTCTTATAGAACACATGACCATCTGTCCCTGGGGTGACACTGCCTATATGGGGTAGGCCTTCCCATCACAGTCATTAATCAAGAATATACTCCACAGACTTCCCTATAGGCAATCTGATAGAGGCACTTTCTCAATTAAGGTTTCCTTTTTCTAGATGACTCTAGATCAGCTGTTCTCTACCTGTGGGGCGTGACCACTTGGGAATTAAACAACCCTTTCATAGGGATTGTATATTATATATCCTGTATATCAGATAATTTACCTTATGATTCAAAACAGCAGCAAAATAACAGGTACAAAGTAGCAACCAAAATAATTTATGGTTGTGGGAGTCACCACAACATGAGGAACTGTATTAAAGGGTCACAGCATTTGGGAGTTTGAGAACCATTGCTCTAGATCATGTTAAACTGATAAAAATATAAAGACAGAAACAAAGTAAAACTAAGCAGCAGACGTCTACTCCCAGAAGCTCCTGACTTTGTTTTATAAGAAAGTAAATGCCAATAGGCATCAATTGCTTCGAAGAAATAGAACCAGTCAGTATGCATAAACATAGATATCAAAAGGATATTTGGGTTTTGGCTTGGTTTGATTTGGTTTGGGTAAATAATTGGCTCACATGATTATGGAGGCTGAGAAACCTTAAATCCATAGTCAGCAAACTAGAGGTCTAGGAGATCCTTAAGCTATGTTGGTGAGTCAAACAAGAAAGTTGAAGTCTCCACTTAAAGGCCTTGAGGCAGGTAGAGTCTTCCCCAGTCTCTGTCCTGTGTGTTGGCCCTACTGATTGTGTGAGAATGAGTCCCATAAGGGGCAGCAATTTGCCTTCCTCCTTAGACCCATACAGTGATGAGAGCATGAGAAATAGTCTTGCCCAGCACACATATGGGTATGCATATAGCTATAAATGAAAAAAGAGGCTATGAATTTGAAATAGAAGAAGGAGGGGTAAAAGTGGAAGGGCTTGGAGGGATGAAAGGGGAGAGAGAAAAATGATGTAATTATATTATAATCTTAAAAAATAAAAAAAGCATTATGTTGGAAAAAATTGTATTGATTTTCTATTTTGAATACGATGCCAAACTCCCTAGATTAATGAGGTATTAGCTGTGTTTGTATTTCTGAATAAGAACGTGTTCATTCAAGAATAACAAATGAATAATACCCTAAATACAAATATGTTTGAAAATGATGATAAAGCCTATTATTTTGTGGGCCTTACTATAAAGTTAATTTTAAAATATTTGTCGGTTGTGGTGGCGCACATCGGTAGGATTTGCTGAAAGAGGCAGAGGCTGGAGAATCACAAGTTCGAGGTCAGCCTGAGCTACACATCTTAAAATATTTTTTAAACTAAAAAGGAGTAAATGGGAAGAAGGCTTAGTTGGTGAAGTGCTTGTTGCACAAGTGTGAGGACATTGAGTTCAGACCCTCAAAACCTACAGTTCTGGGTACAGTTGGGTACAGCAGCTGTAACTCGTGCATTGGGAAATGTGGCATATCATTTGCACAGGAAATAGAGGTAAATTTCCATTTGTTCCCCGACACCAAGCAAATTCTAAATAACTGAATTCTAGAAACTGCTACTATACTAAAGAAAGAAATCAATAATATACAAGCCATTATAATCTCTCACATGAAAGACAATTTGTAGATAAGGTAAAAAATCTAGTAGACTAAATAGGAATAAAATCTTATGTTTGACCATGCAAATATTCAAATTCCCATGCAGAAAAACAAGTACAAGATGCACAGAAAAGTATTTGTAACAAAAAGTAAACATTCTACCTAGCTTGTATAAAAGACGCGTGATCCGGGTATTTTATTTACAAGCTCTAAGCCTAGTTTGGAGCTATTCTAATTTATTTCCCAGCCATAAAGTCCCTTGTTACCTGCTGTTTCTCCTAACCGTGTATTCATGCTGCATCTCTTCTCATGGCAACCTCTACCACCTCCATTTCCTTTCTTCTTCTTCTCCCTTTTGGTCCCTCTTGAGACGCCTCACCTGATCCTCAAGTCCCACTTTTCTCTCTCTACTGGCCAGTCACAGGTTCTAGCCTTTTATTGACCAGTTAAATTGGGGAAAAATGTTTACATAATATCACCTGGTGTACTTGGTAATATTCTGGTCGGGGGACCATCCATATCTTGGGAGCCAGTATTTAGCGTTAGAATACATAGTATCAGACCAACTCACTACACTTCGCTCTTTTTTATCTTAATAAAAAAGCTCTTTCTCTTACTATAATACTACTAATAAACAAAATATAGTAGGAACAATTATGAAAACTATTATTTTTTTCTCTTGCTACACTTTTTTTATTTTCTATTTTTTTTATTTACATTCCAAATGATTTCCCCTTTCCTGTTTCCTCCCTCCCCAAAAGTCCCATAAGCCCCCTTCCCTCCCTCTGTTCCCCATTCAACCCCCTGTCGCTTCTCTGTCCTGGCATTCCCCTACATCCAATCTTTCCAGGACCAGGGGTCTCTCCTTCCATCTTTTTGGAAATCTATTGATATATGAATTGTGTCTTGGGTATTCTGGGTTAATATCCCCTTATCAGTGACTGCATACCATGTGTGTTCTTTTGTAATTGGGTTACCTCACTAAGGATGATATTTTCAAGATCTGACCATTTGCCTAAGAATTTCGTGAATTCATTGTTTTTAATTGCAGAGTGGTATTCCATTGTGTAAATATACCACATCTTCTGAATCCATTCCTCCATTGAGGGACATCTGGGTTCTTTCCAGCTTCTGGCTATTATAAATAAGGCTGCTATGAATGTAGTGGAGCATGTGTCCTTATTGCATGTTGGAGCATCTTCTGGGTATATGCCCAGGAATGGTATAGCAGGATCCTCCAGGAGTGTCATGCCCAGTTTTCTGAGGAAAGCTATTATTTAAGAGTTATATTCAGCTGGGCAGTGGTGGCGCACGCCTTTAATCCCAGCACTTGGGAGGCAGAGGCAGGTGGATCTCTGAGTTCAAGGCCAGCCTGGTCTACAGAGTGAGTTCCAGGACAGTCAGGGCTACACGGAGAAACCCTGTCTCAAAAAACAAAAATCAAAAAACAAACAAAAAAAAAAACAAAAAAAAAGAGATTTATTTAAAAAGAGTTATATTCAAAGTCCAGTCTGTATTTGGCAACTCAGAAGAAACTATTTTATTATTTATCCTATCCTGGTGAGTTATAATTCTGTATCTGAATCATTTTCTTTTTTCTTTTCTTTTCTTTCTTTCTTTTGTGTTTGTTTTTTTTTTTTTTTTTTTGTTTTTTGTTTTTTGAGACAGGGTTTCTCTGTGTAGCCCTGGTTGTCCTGGAACTCACTCTATAGACCAGGCTGGCCTCGAACTCAGAAATCCACCTGCCTCTGCCTCCTACGTGCTGGGATAAACGACATGTGTCACCATTGTCCGGCATCATTTTCTACCCTAAGTTGTATTACCATCCTAAAAATATCATCTTAGACCTAAACACATTTTCTCAAATCCTAAACAACTTTAGCTTAATTGCGAGACTATAGTCTTTTACCTAGTCTTTTACTCCATTTGAGACTTGAGAAAGAAATAAATATTATCTGAGCACTGTGGATAAGGTATTATAAACCCATAACTAATATTTTAGTTTTAGACCAACATAGAGATTAATTAAAAACAGAAAAACTTTGTAAATACATTTCCCCCCCCTCAAAGAACGTGTGCTATATGAGTTCTATGAAAAGCATTTAAGCTAAAACACACATAGAAAACAAGCATATGGTGGAGTTTTAACTTCGGAGTACAATCTATAGAGCCTGACTGACGCAAGTGAGCTCTGCCTCTGAAAATCGTTTTTTTTTTTTTTTACTGTATAGATGAGCATTTCCCTGCTTCTGCCACTAGAGGACAGCAGGCAATCGGACATCTGCAGAAGGTCCACGACTGCTGGTGTGATGGAATCACCCATCACACAGGCTCACTTTTCTTGTTCACAGTTCTCTCTGTAAAATGTGGAGTGGATTGTTGACCTAGTAGTTCTAACATTGTTGTCTACACACACACACAATGCACTCACATATTAACTATTAAAGTTTACTTAGTAAACCAACAAAAGCCATTTTAACTCAAATCTGTAGAGATGAGCTATTCTCTTTTTAATAAAAAGTGAATCGCCAGGAATGAAGAGAAGGCTAAGTAAGACCATTTGCTGATAAGTCTGACAACCAGAGCCCATTCTCAGACCCCACATGATAGAAGGAGGGAACCAACTCCTCAAACATGTCTTTTGACCTCCACACTCACACACACACACACACACACACACACACAGAGAGAGAGAGAGAGAGAGAGAGAGAGAGAGAGAGAGAGACAGAGAGACAGAGACAGAGAGAGACAGAGACAGAGAGACAGAGAGACAGAGGCAGAGAGACAGAGAGACAGAGAGACAGAGACAGAGACAGAGACAGAGCAGTTACTGAGATCTTTCTGTCAGCCAGCTACTGGTTCAAGCACTTTGCTATGTTATTTGCACAGCAAGCACTTATAGAGGTAAGAGGGGTAGGGTCAGAATAACAGTGCCACATTGCCATGTCTCTAGTCTCCTAGAAACTATCTCTCCAATGACAAAAAGCCAACCCAAATGTCTAACAAATGGTAATAATTATTTCTGTCTGTTGATTCCCTACTTATGCTTTTATAGAAAATTATGTTCTTGGGCACTTTTCAAGGAAGCACAGTCACTCTTCATATTGGATATCGAGGGGTGCATTTTTTTTTTATTAAAAAGAGAAAATAGTTCATCTCAACAGATTTGAGTATGCTACATATGTAAAATACTTTGCTACAAATGCAATATGTTCTTGACATAAGAATACCGATGAGTGCATACATCAGACAGCTATTGATTTCTACTAATCGCTCTCTTCCTCCTCTTCACATACAAATACAGTGTGTTCTCTCTCTCTCTCTCTCTCTCATTCACTCACACCCATATCTCCCCATTCCCCAGCCTTGCTTCCTCATACCTCGTTGCAGTTCACAGGCAAGTTGCTCTGGAACGTACCTCTTCTCCATACTGATAAAGAAGCAACAGTGTAACTACGGACCTGTGGTTATTCATATCATCTGATTTAATGTTGGTAGCTCAGCTCATTCACTGACTCTTCACATTGATTTTTTTTAATCATCATTTCATTAATTTCTGCCCTGATCTTTATTTCTTGCTATGAGTTTGAGTTACTCTTGTTTTTCTAAGAATTCAAGTAGTATGATTGGTGCCTACTGGGCACCTCTGATAGTTTAGTTTCTATAATCAGAGTCGTAAACTTTCTTCTTGGGGATGCTTCAGTTGTGCCCCATGATTCTGGTAAATTATGACTTGTGCCCCACGGCTCTGGTAAATTGTGTCTTAATTTTCATTTGACTCTAGAAATGTATTTAATGACCCACTAGTTATTATGGACCCACTAGTTAAGAAAACTTTTTGTTTAATCTCAATTATTTATATAGTTTCCATAGTTTTGGATTTTTAATTTTAGCTTACTATGATCAGATAAGATACCAATAATTCTTTCAATTTCTTTGTGTTCTTTAAGGCAAGCTTCCAGCCTAGAATGTCATCTGCACTTGGAAAGGTTAGATGGACTACTGAGAAGAACGTGTATTCCATAACTGTTGGTTGAATGGAATATTCTGTATAGACCGATTAAATCCATTTAACCTGTAGTGTAACTCGGGAATTTTTCTATTACCTTTTACTTTAGAGGATGAGTTTGAGGATGAATAGATCCTGAAGTCACATACCTTTGTTGGGAATTGGTTCTAATGCTTTGTCTCAATTCTGCTTCCAAAACCTGCTTCCAGATGCTGAGGGTCCCTGCCCCCAGCTGGCTTTGATTGGTAGTAAGAAATTGCCATGCATCTGGGCAGGGAGATGGAGGTGGGACTGATTGCTCTGACAAGGGACGGAGAGGGAAGAACAGAGAGAATCACCATGACACATGACAGGAGAGCAGAGAGATCAAACATAAGGTCCCTTCCACATAAAAGAATCAGGGTAAATGGCCTCAGGGAAGTCTGGGTCTGGGGCAGCAAAGATAAATTATAGGTTTAGAAAATGTTAACTATGGATTAGCAGAGGGGAGTGTGTGCTAGCTGCAGGGAGGTTCAAGAAGTGTCCAACCATTGAGCTTGTAAGGCATATTAAAAATATCACTGCATGTGTATGTCTTTCATTCACAAATCCAGAGAGCTCCGGCAGGTGGCTAGTAGCCCACCTGACCCACAGTGAGCTCAATTCAGATTAACTATTCACAGCTACACACTTTTACTGTTATTGGAACGTGTTTGGCTTTTTTTCCCCCATTAATCTTTATATTATGAAACTGGGTGGCCCAGAAGATAGCACATACACATATATAATTATTCTATGTGATCAATTTGATTTATTCATCAATCAATTATTCATTTGATTAATATGTAGTGACCTTTATTCTTCCACAACTTTCAATTTGACATGTTTTTTCATCTCTCAGAATAGCTACGCCAGTTTTTTTTTTTTCACCTTCAATTCACTTCATAGATTGTTTCCTTCCTTTGACTCTCAGCTTGTGGGTATGTTTGCCAGTGCATGAGTTTCTTGGAGGCAACAGATAAATGAATCTAGCTTTTTTTTTCATCTATTTTAATAGGATTTACTGTTTGCTTGTTTGTTTTTTATTGGTTATTTTATTTATTTACATTTCAAATATTATCCCCTTCCCACTTTTCCCTCTGCAAACCCCTATCCCATCCCCCTCCTCCCTGCTTCTATGAGGGTGCTCCCCCACCCACCTACCCATTCCCACCTCACCACCCTAGCGTTCTCCTCCACTGGGGCATCAAGCCTCCACAGGACAAAGGGCCTCCTCTTCCATTGATACCAGATAAGGCCATCCTCTGCTACATATGCAGCTGGAGCTATGGGTCCCTCCATGTGTACTCTTTGGTTGGTGGTTTAGTCCCTGGGACCTCTGGGGGGTTGGATTGGTTGATATTGTTCTTCCCATGGGGTTCCAATCCCCTTCAGGTCCTTCAGTTCTTCCCCTAACTCTTCTATCAGGGTCCATGTGCTCAGTCTGATAGTTGGCTGCAAGCATTCACATCTGTATTGGTCATACTCTGGCAGAATCTCTCAGGGAACAGTTATACCAAGCTCCTGTCAGCAAGCACTTCTTGGCATCAGCAATAGTGTCTGGGTTTGGTGTCTGCATGTGGGATGGATCCCAGGTGGGACAGTCTCTGGATGGTCTTTTCTTCAGTCTCTTCCCCACTCTTTGCTCCTGTATTTATTTCCTTTAGATAGGAACAATTCTGGGTTAATATTTTTGTTTTTCAGCCAGTCTGTATCTCTCTATTGGTGAACTAAACCAAGGCCATTTATACTTAAACTATTACTGAGGAATTGCTGGTTCCTCTAATTTTGCTGATTGTTTGCATAGATGGTCGAATTTATTGTTTTAGCTTTTGATGATCAGATAACTATTATTTGTTCAATTTCTTTGTGTTCCTTAAGTCTAGCTTTGGGCCTTTGATATTTGAGAGCACATTTTCTTTCTCTTCACTTAGCTTAGTGTGCTAGCTCCTGAGTTGAGTTTGATGGGTTTCTAGCTTTCTTTTATTCATGTATTTTTCTCATGCTATTTATTCTTTACTTATTCTTCCCACGGTCATGTGTTGAGGCTCTCTTTCTTCCTCAGCTCATACCATTTCCTTAAGTGTCCTCTCAGTGCTGTCTTCATGACCATAAACTACCTTATTTTGTGCTTGTCTCAATACACAAATATCTCTCCATCCATTTTCAGAGAGTCGGGCTGGGTGTAGCCATAGCGACGGGCAGTTATTTCCTTTCAGAGCTTGAAGTATATCATTACACGGTTTCCTGGGTTTCAGTATTGTTGAGTGGAGTGTTTGCCTTTGTAGATGAGTGGGCCTTCTTCCCTTACAACTTGTGCTGTTGCTTCTCTGGCTTTGTGTTTTTGTCCCCTTCACTATAGTGTCATTGAGAAGTTTTTCTGGCTAGTGACTATGTATTTGCTGTGCACCGAATCCTCTAGCTTTGGGAAATCTGCTATAAGCTCAGTGGATAGACTTTCCTTGCCTTTTGCTTTTATCTTGGTTCTTTCTTCCAGCCCATCGACTTTGGATATAGTGGTCCTGCTTCCTTGTTCATTTTTACTAATGTTTCTACCAGTAACATCTTCCAGTGCCAGTGCCTCAGTGCCAACCTCCAATCCAGATATTCTCTCATCTGGTTGATTGAGTCCCTTGGTGATGCTTCCTACTGTGGTTTTTTTTTTGTTGTTGTTGTTTTGTTTTTTTGTTATTTTTGTTTTATTTTGTTTTGCATTGATTCGTTGTTTTTTTCCTTCTACTGTTTTTGTTTTCACCCGAATCTTAATTTTCTTGCTAAAATTTCTTTCCATGTTGCTTATTTGTCATTGTTCACTTGGAAACTCTTTATGTTCTTAGCTTTCCTCTCAGGTTGTATATTGAAAGTAGGTGTTTGCTTATGATCTCTTTGAGGTTGTTGATCGTTTTTACTAATAAATTTTAAAATCTTGACCTAGCACTTTAGCCATTTGTGTCTTTGCACTGAATGATTGATGAGTTATGAGTTTTCCTACCCTAAATGAACATAATCTTCAGAAGAACCCACTAGTTCCACAAAATATCTTTTCTCTTTCTCTACATTCACGCCAGAATTTTCAACTAACATTAATACATAATCAGGAAGAGCCTGGAACAGTGAGAAATCACAGGAATAAAACCCTGGAGGAGAACACCTGGTGGGGTGACCCTTTTTTCTGGTGGGGAAGTGTCTTAGTCAGGGTTTCTATTCCTGCACAAACATCATGACCAAGAAGCAAGTTGGGGAGGAAAGGGTTTATTCAGCTTACACTTCCACACAGCTGTTCATCACCAAAGGAAGTCAGGACTGGAACTCAAGCAGGTCAGGAAGCAGGAGCTGATGCAGAGGCCATGGAGGGATGTTCCTTACTGGCTTGCTTCCCCTGGCTTGCTCAGCCTGCTCTCTTATAGAACCCAGGAATACTAGCCCAGAGGTGGTACCACCCACAAGAGGCCCTCCCCCCTTGATCACTAATTGAGAAAATGCCCCACAGCTGGATCTCATGGAGGCACTTCCCCAACTGAAGCTCCTTTCTCTGCGATAATTTCAGCCTGTGTCAAGTTGACACACAAAACCAGCCAGTAAAGGGGATTAATTTAGAAGTATGATAGACACACATAAAGATGGAAATATTTTTAAATTAAATAATGAAAATTATTTTCTTATTTACTTCTTGCTCTCTCTCTCAGTGTGTGTGTGGGGAGACATGTAACTGTGTTCACATGAGAAAGGGGCAGAAGAAGAAGATAGCAGGTGTTTTGTTCAATTACTTCCTGCTTTAGTCCTTTGCTGCGGGATCTCTCACTGAAGCTAGAGCTGTGACTGGTTCAACTAAGCTATTCTGTGTCAAACTCCTCTTTAAGCTGAATGATTCGATCTAGTCTCTCTCTCTTTCTCTCTCTCTCTCTCTCTCTCTCTCTCTCTCTGTCTTGCTGTTTCCCTCTCCCTCTCTCCCTTTCCTTTTCCCTTTCCTCTCTCCCTGTCCCTGTCCCTGCCCCCCCCCCAACTCTCTCCTGCATTGCTCTTCTTGGCCTCAAACTAACTCTAGCAATCTATTCTAATTTTCTGGCTTCTTCTCATTCTCTGGCTTGTTCTTCTTTATCTGTATCTAGCTTGCTTTCCCTTCAACCTGACTCTATTAAACTTTCCCAGTAAAACTGTCCCCTCCCCTTTCCCCTTCCCTTCTCCCTCCCCTTCCCCTCCCCCCTCCCCATTTCTCTTGGTGTTACCCTCTTCTACGTAGGCATTTCCCCCCCTCTCTTTTCTCATTAGAGTTGGGCATATCCTATTCTGTCAAATTTTTCTGATTTGACGCTTTGTCTGCCATTCAATTAGACAGCACTTTCTAACATGGCTGTGTCTGTCCTTCTACAAACGAACTTTACAGTCATTGTTTGGGATTAAAGGTATATACTAAGGATGTGTCTATATTCCTGCCAGAGGAATTATATGTGTGATAAGGGCCACACCACAACTAGAAACAGATTGTTTGTTTAGTTGGGTGGTTATTTATTCTGTAAATAACACAATTTCAGGGTTCACAGTGGGATCAAATATCCTGCAACAGTGAATTCTTGAATAGCAAGTTACAGTTTGTATGCTATGTGATTGTCCATGTGTGTGGAGAAACTTGCTCAGCAAAGTGCAGAGAGAGAGAGAGAGAGAGAGAGAGAGAGCGAGAGAGAGAAAGAGAGAGAGAGAGGAGAGAGCAATCTATTCTAATTTTCTGGCTTCTTCTCATTCTTTGGCTTGTTCTTCTTTATCTGTATCTAGCTTGCTTTCCCTTCAACCTGTCTCTATTAAACTTTCCCAGTAAAACTGTCCCCTCCCCTTTCCCCTTCCCTTCTCCCTCCCCTTCCTCCCCCCTCCTCGAGAGAGAGAGAGAGAGAGAGAGAGAGAGAGAGAGAGAGAGAGAGAGAGAGAGATGAAGGGACCAGACAGTGATAGGAAGCTTGCTGTAATCTAGTGTTGGTCCTCACAGACACTAGGAAGAGTCAGGTCTTGTGGTACAGGCTGTCATTTCAGCTACTTGAGGGCTGAGACAAGAAGATTGTGAGTTAAAATCTAACCTGGTTCTGTTGTCATGTGTTTTTATTTTCATATAACTGATGAAATTTTTAAATTTTTCTTGATTTCTTCTTTGATCCATTCATCATTCAGTAATGAGTTGTTTAAGCTCTATGAATTTATGGATTTACTAAAAGTTTATTTGCTGTCCATTTTAAGTTTTAGTGCATTTCTGTCAGGTAGGATACATGGAGTTATTTCAGTCTTTCTGAATTTGTAAAGATTTGCTTGTGTCCCAGGATACGGTCTGTTTTAGAGAGTGAGCAATCTCTAAAATATGCTGTTGAATAAGATGTATATTCTTTGATGTTTCAGTGAAGTGTTTTATAGATCTCTGTTAAGTCATTTGATATATAATATAATTTTATTCTGCTGTTTCTTATTTTTTGTCCATATGACTTTTATAACAAAATGGTGATTTTGAAACCACCTATTATTGATGTGTTGATGTCGATCTGTGTCTTTAAATTCAGTAATACCTTTTTTTAAAATGAAATGTCTTACTACTATTTTATATTATTATTGTTTTAATGTCTTCTTTGTTAATAATTCCCTGGATTAGAATTAAGTGCCCTTTTTATCCTTCAGCACAGTTTTACTTTGAACCCTATTTTGTCACATATTAGAGTAGCAATTCCTGCTGCTACCCTAGTCCAGTTGTATTGGAACATTTGTGTCCATCTCTTTCCTCTAATGTGGTGCTTATCTTTAAAGTTGTGTTTCTTATGCACAGAAGACAGATGGACTTTGTTTCTTGATCCATTCAGCTAGCCTGTGTCTATTGATTAGAGAACTGAGGTCGCTGATATTTAACGTTCTTATTGTGTGTACACTATGTCCATTGTGTTATTGAATTTTGGCAGTGGTATTTGTGTTCTATGATCTCTTAGCCATGCTCATTCCTCTCTTTATCCTTGAATATTACTTTCTGTATTTTCTTTAAGTTTGGTTTGTTGGATATAATTTGTTCATCTCATGGGAAACTTTCCTTTCTCCTCCAGTCAGACTTGGTATGCATTGCCCGAGGCCCTTTTAGCATTCAGGGTTTCCATTCAGCTGTTTTTCTGATGGGTTTTTCTTTATGTGATTTATGTTTTTTCTTTTCAAGCTTTCAACACTCTCTCTGTGTGTTCTATATATTTACTACCATGGCTATGCTATGCTATGTGGATTTTCTTTCCTGGTTTTGTCTATTTGCTGTTTCTTGTATATATCTACATTCTTAGTTTGGATGAGTTTCCTCCCATGATCTTTTTGAAACTCTGGTTTATGCCATTGATCTGAAATCCTTCTCCTCCATTTATGTCTATGATGTGAACATTTGGTCTTTTTACAGTGCCCAATATTTTCTGTATATTCCTTTCCTACATTTTTTAATGTTTCATATTCTTCGCTTATGTCATTTGGATCCTCTACTTTATCTTCAAGTCCTGATATTCTATCTTCTACTTGATTCATTCTACCTGAGTTTTCAGGTTGGGTTACTGGGTTTTTCGGTTCCATCTTTATTTAAGTTTAATCAATGTTTCTATCTCTTTTTTTTTTTCAAATCCTGGATTATTTTATTGCTATCAGCCTTATGTTTGTGTTTTCTTAGGCATTTATTCTCTTTAAGTTCTTTCTAAGTTCATTGAGCTGTTCCTTTGTATTTCCTTTAAATTCCATTAATTCTTTTCATGATGTTTATTATAAATTGTTCCTTTAAATTCTAGGTCCTGGGATTCATCCAGATAATTCTCATTGGTAAATATTTGAACAAGACTGGTAGGACTTGGATGCTGGCTTAATCTTTCATAGTGTTTGAATTTTTGACAAAATCTTGACATGTGGACTTCTTTTGTTATTTTTGTATCAGATATGGACAGAACAGGTTGAGCCAGAAGAGAGGATTGTGGGTCAAGTTGGGCCTATGGGCTGGATATGGCTTAAAAGGGATAAAGCGAGATAAATAGGGGACTAGGATGGCGTGAACAATGTGCAAATTGGTCAAAATCTGGAGTTTGGGGATATTTGGGGGCTTGTGGTGGGTACGTGGAGGGTAAGATCAGGCAGACTCCCTGAGGCAGATCCTAGAAAAAGATGTTCAGGATCTTGCTTTCCAGGGAGGATGGATATGATATGGGTAGGGCATGTGGGTCAGTAACAGGCAGGGAAGGTCATGGTAGAAGACCAGAAGCCTAGAGGTTTAATATGGACCATACAATGATGACCATTGTCTTAGTCAGGGTTTCTATTGCTGTGACAAAACATCATGAGCAAAAAGCAAGTCGGGAAGGAAATGGTTTATTGGCTTATACGTCTGTTCATCACTGAAGGGATTCAGAACAGGAACACAAACAGGGCAGGATCCTGGAGGCAAGAGCTTAGGAAAAGGCCATGGAGGGGTGCTGCTTATTGGCTTGCTTCATGTGGCTTGCTCAGCTTACTTTCTTATAGAGCCTAGGACTACCACCCTAGGGAAGATACCACCTGCCATGTGCTGGGCTCTCTCCCATTGATCACTAATTGAGAAAAGGCTTTACAGCTGGATTTTATGGAGGCATTTTCTCAGCTGAGGCTCCTTCATCCTGATGAACCCAGCTCACATCAATTGGCACACAAAAGCAGACAGTATAGTCAGAGGAGTCCAGAACACTGGATGTGGAACCCTGGCTAGATCTGGGTGTTAGCAAGTGTGTGTGGAGCAAAGATCAGAAGAATTCACCCAGGTAGACCTTAGAGGAGGTTTTTTTTTTTTTTTTCCCAGGGGGGCGGATCTGAATAGCCAGATTGGATATCAGATGCTTAATTTTAAACACATATTCCTAGGAGGTGAAATAAACTTTATATAGTCTAAGAAGGTAGTAGGAATAGTGTCATTGAGCATTGTACATAATATAGATGCACACATGGGAGAAGGGATAAATGGATGGGATTCTATCCCTTGAATATAAGAGTTAAGTCTTCATCTTTTTTTTGTGTATATCTTTATGTGCCTTCCAAAATGTGTTGTTTTAAATATGTTGCTTTTATACAGAACACAATAATAAATATTACAGACTAAGCTGTAAGCAAAGTAAACTGTATAATCCTTATGCTGCAATCTAATAAAACTTCTCTGAGAAAGTGTATTTCCTCTTTAAATGACCCATTAGATTCCCTCCTAGTCATGATGATTTATAGTTTCATTCCTTACCTTGCATACGTACTGTTTCTATATTAAAGTCAGTGTATCTTCAAAATGATACCATGCAAGGATGCAATTTACCTTTGCTTGAAGTTCAGTTTGGAGCATTATCTCACGTTAGAGGTGGTTTCAGTTCATAAATATTTATTTAGGAATCTGATTAATACTGAATGCTTTTCTTTTCTCCCTGAATAATCACAAAATATGCTTTGATTCACACATCTATCAACAAAGTATGTGAATCACACATCAATAAAATCTCCCCCTCACAAGACTAAAGCTCTGCATTTAATCTTAGTTTGGGCCTGAGAAGTTAGTTACACACTCTGTCACTGTGTGCCAAGCACACAGGTGATCCTGAATTTGAATAACTTTAACAAATGTAATAGGTCATTCTAGAGGAGTAATAGAGTTTCTACATTGAAAACTAAGTTTTAGTGGAGACATCTTGAGACAGGGTGTCCCTTTGTAGTCTAGCCTCTAGTTCTTAAGCCCCTTGCTGGAACTTCTGAAATTCTAGGCAGTGCCAACATGCCCAGCTCAAAATAAATTAATCTAAACCTGAATGTATGCACAAGGATGTTGCAATTTCTCTTCCAATTGTTCTTTTGGTCTCTCAAAATGCTGTGTTGTCTGAAGGTGATCATAAATGCATCCTCCCTGTGAGTTCTGATTATGTGAGAAGTCTAGGGGGAAGATTTTAACGAAAAAAGTTTTGAGCCAGTAGAGAAAAACTTTAGAGTGAATATCAGATTCATTGTGGTAAAAAAAAGGAAAGAAATGACTTACACATGGGTTAGGGGATGAAGTTGAATCCTCTTCCCTTATGGTATCCTAATTATACCACGAGTCAGAGGGTAATCATTTTAGTTACTGTTTTATTGCTAGAAAGAGACACCATGACCAAGGCAACTCTTATAAAAAGAGGACATTTAATTGAAGGCATGTGTGGCGATTTAAATATGCTTGGCCTGTGGGAAGTGGCACTATTTGGGAGGAGTGGCCTTATTTGAAGAGATGTAGCCTTGTTAGAGAAAGTATGTCATTATGGAGTGGGTCTGAGGTCTCCTCCTATGCTCAAGTTTCATCCAGTGTGGAAGAGGGCCTACACCTGGCTGCCTCTGGGTCAAGATGCAGAACTCTCAGCTCCTCCAGCACCATGTCTGCCTGTAGGCTGCCATGCTTCCCATCATGATAATAATGGACTGAACCTCTAAAACAGTAAGCCAACCCCAAATAAATGCTTTCTTTTATTAATGTTACCTTGGTCATGGTATCGCTTCACAGCCATAAAACCCTAACTAGGACAGCATGCTTTTGGTTTTAGAGAGTTAGTCCATTATCATCATGGTAGGGAACAGGCAGGCAGGTAGGCATGGTGCTAGAGAAGTAGCTGACATTTTTATATCCTGATCTGCAAGAAGCAGGCACAAAGAGACACCGGGCACCGTGTAGGCTTTTGAAACCTCAAAACTACCCCAAGTGACATACTTCCTTCAATGAGGTCATAACTCCTAAACCTTCTAATCCTTCTCAAACAATTATACTCCCTGATGACTGAGCATTCAAATATGTGAACCTGTGAGGACTGTTTTCATTCAAACCACCACAGTACTCAATGTCACGCTTACTGCTATGCATCCCTTACCTACTCTACAGATAAAATGAGATGGTTTGTGCATCATGCCTCCCAGTGGTTCACTTGTTTTGTTTTTAGAGACCTGGTTTCACTATACAGTACAATCTTACACATGTGATCCTTTCTCCTCAGCCTCCCAAGTGCCATAGTTACTGCTATGTCTGTTGGATAGCAGTTCTTCTAATAATACTTTACTAAAGAGTTAATGTTTTCTTGCTTTGAATGAAAAGAATACAGGTAATAAGAATCTACATGAAAGGAGGAGATTGTGAGAATTTTAAAAATAAAGACTCAGCTTCAAAAAGACTGCACAAACGTGTTTACTGTTCTTCCCTTTGCCTGTTAAACAGACCCTATGGTCTGTCATCTGCTTCCCTACTGAAGGAAGATTTGATCGCTGAGTTATCTTTGAGTGAAACAAATGCTAGTCCTGCAGCACAGAGAAGTGGATGTGCAGTGAGTGACCTTGCTTATTTCTGCACTAGAAACCTCAGTAATTGTCCAAGCTTCTGTGTAGAGAGCAAAGATTTGGTGTTTACCAAGGGTTTTCTCTAAGAACACAATTTGAGTCAAGGCCAAAGAGCTTTAGTGAGACTGATGGCTTGTCACTGATAGATTTAAAAAAAAATGGAGGGGGAATATTTCCTCTATTCTACCTTTCCAAAGTATTCAAAGTCTCATTCAACCTCAGCTCTTTCAACAATTGAGGTCTTTCCTCTCCTTCTGAACTTAAATCTCTGAGTGTGGGCCATCCTGGAGAAGTATGTGGAGACAAGGTTATTCATTTCAAATAAAAAAGAGCTGAAAATAATCACTTGGAATATCTAGTGTCTATTTTACAGAAGACAACACATATTGCTCTACTAAGTTATGCATCTTAAGAATAACTGAGTCTGGAGAAACAATAACAGAACTTTAGAATGAACTTTGAGATTCCATTTGAATCCCATAAAGAAGAAATGGTAACCAATGCTGGCAAAGATGTGTGTGTGGGGGAGAACCCTTTGCATTGCAGATGGGAGTATAAAATACACAGAAACTCTAGAAAAGAGTATGCTAAGTTCCCCAGAAACCTAAAATTGAACTAGAGGATTTCACTATATCATCCAGGGACACATCTGGGTTTATTGCTGTACTCGTCACAATAGCCAAGTAAAGGAACTAGCCTAGATCTTCACCAACAGATCATCAAGAAAACACTGGGAAGACCGAGGTCTGAACAGCAATCAAAAAGGCTGATCTCTCATGGTGCCTGGCAGGTTCTACAAACATTTACTAGGCTAAACAAAATTGCACTAACCAATGGCCAGCAACCCTGCAGCTAAGTGGCTGTTTAATTCTGAAATGCAGCCACCTTTGCACAGGAAAGAATAGAGACCATTAAGCAGAATACCAACCAAAAGCCAAGCGAAGCAAAAGGAAAATAAAATCACATGGGAAGTTTGCATGCCAGCCAGTGGTTTAAATACAAATATCACCAAGGAGCGTGAATAAAGAACACTGCAGAATGGAACTACAGCTCTTAATGAACTTTTCAAAATGTGAATGAACCTGTAACCAGTATATAGCCAAGAAACAGAGCCACACAACATGCCCTCCCCTCCTCTACTCTCCTAGGAGAGAAGCAGCCTCTTGATTCCTAACACTATGTGTTTGTCATGCTACCTGTTAGATCTGTCCGTCTTCTTATTTCCCCCATCTCCATAGCATTTCCTTGTGTTCTATTCTGTCATGCTCGCTTAACCATCCTACTGTAAATGAATATTTGGGCTGTATTCAGCATGTGACTAGTATGGTTGGTGCTGCCATGAATACTCTTGAATATATCTCTTGGTGAAAACATGCACATGTATACCTTTCTGTCAGGAATTTAAGAATGAACCTTTAATTCATGGAGATGCACAGAGTTGTCTGATTTGTATAAATGCTGGCCTAATTTTTCATGTTTCTTTGTAAGTGTCCCACTTCAATGCCTGCCCCCTTTCCTAGGGAAGAAGCTATGCCTGATCATATGACTTCCTTAGGCCACTGGGGTAGTAGAAATGCAGTTAAAAATAGTGTGCATACAAGCACTTGCTAGGTTTGCTTTCTTCTTTTGAAAAATCCACCCAGGCTAGCCTCATGAGGGATGTGAGCTACATCAGAAGAGTGCAGGCATCCTGGGTGACTCACCCCACTCTAGTGCCTGGTAAGATGAACTGTACCTACACTGAATCAGCAGAGCTGCTTCCTTGCCATGCAGACTGTCATTTCAAGCCACTAATTATAGTTTGTTACACAGCAGCAGCTAACTGCCACACTGAAAAGCAAATTTATAAAGGGCAGTGCAGAGTGATGCTCTACTAATTGTATCTGAGTTTCTTGGGTTTCATATTCCTATTAATATTTTTTGTATTGGTTAAATCATATGAAGCACACATACTATATACCATATATATATATATATATATATATATATATATATATATATATACACACACACACATATGTGTTCATATATATAGCTCACTAGATTTTTGTGAAATTAAGACTTTTACAGAAAAATGAAAGGAATTGAAATAAATTTTATGTTAGACAAAATTAGCTAGATTCAGAAAGACAAAATCATATTTGTCTTTAACAGGATCTAGATTCAAGTGTGTGTAGAAAGTGAAAATAGAAGAGGAGGACATGGAAGGGAGAAGTTTAAAAGGGTGGGGAGAGGGAACAGTGGAATGGATGTGTCATGAATGCTGAAGCAGAGGTTTCTTTTGGATAGGGAATAAATTTAATCTACATGTCATTTGAGGTAATATAAACTTTTTTTTACATTTTTTCTTTTTTATTAGATATTTTCCTTATTTACATTTCAAATGTTATCCCCTTTACAGGTTTCCCCACCCGAAACCCCCTATGCCCTCCCCCTCCCTCTGCTTTTATGAGGGCATTCCCCCACCCATCCATCCACTCCTGCCTCTCCACCCTGGCATTCTCCTACATTGGGGCACTGAGCCTTCACAGGACCAATGGACTCTCCTCCCATTGATGCCCGACAAGGCTATCTTCTGTTACATATGCAGATGGAAGCATGAGTCCCTCCATGTGTACTCTTTGGTTGGTGATTTAGTCCCTGGGAGCTCTGGGGGTCTGGTAGGTTGGTATTGTTGTTCTTCCTATGGGGTCGCAAACCCCTTCAGCTCCTTTGGTCCTTTCTCTAACTCCTCCATTGGGGACTCTGTGCTCAGTTCAATGGTTGGCTGCGAGCATTCACCTGAATGTGTGAGGCTCTGGCAGAACCTCTCAGGAGACAGAACCTGTCAGCATGGACTTCTTGGCATCCACAATAGTGTCTGGGTTTGGTAACTGTATATGGAATAGATACAAAGGAGGGGCAGTGTCTGTATGGCTTTTCCTTCAGTCTCTGCTCAGAATACCCAAGAAAAAATTTACAGACCACATGAAGCTCAAGAAGAAGGAAGACCAAAGTGTGAGTGCTTCAGTCCTTCTTAGAAGGGGGAACAAAATACTCATGGAAAGAAATACAGAGCACTCCGCCATTTTGCTCCAGCAACAGGGCAACTCGGACCTCCAGACACAGGGACAATCAAGCATAATATCGCTTGGGTCTCAGCCAGCTTGTGTGCTCCCTGCTCCCAAGAGCTGGGCAGGTCTGCGGTCACCTACACGCCAGCTCTGCTGTGGGACATCTGCCCTGCAGAGGGATCCCCGCTCTGGGAGAGAACACACCCACACAGGGCAGGAGCGTACCAGCCTCCCCTTGGCGACCTCTGCTCCGAGGATCGATTGCACTGAGCATACAGGTACCCAGGGACTCCCCAATATAACATTGCTTGGGACACAGCCTGTTGGGCTTCCATCCACTATGCTGAGCCTTTGGATGTGCAGGGATTCCCCAATATAACATCACTTGGGGCAAGGCACATAAGGGCTCCAAAGTCACTCAGGAGCAGGGCAGGCCCCAGCAATCAGTGCCAGGGGAATCCCGGTAATCCGGGGGGGGGGGCAGAAATAGCCTTGGAGGCTCACAGGAGGTCCAACCAACAGCCAGTGACAGCAGGAGCAACTAACACCAGAGGTAACCAGATGGCAAAAGGCAAACGTAGGAACGCTACTAACAGAAATCAAAGCAATATGGCACCATCCGAACCCAACTCTCCAACAGAAGCAAGTCCTGGATACCCCAATCACACTTGAAAGGCAAGATCTGGATTTAAAATCACTTCTCATGATGTTATTAGAGGATTTCAAGAAGGACACAAATAAATCTCATAAAGAAACACAGGAGAACATGAATCAATGGGTAGAAGCCCTTACAAAGGAAACACAAAAATCACTTAGAGAAATGCGGGAGAATATGGATCAACTGATGGAGGCCCATAAGGAGGCAACACAAAAATCACTTAAAGAAATGAATCAATGGGTAGATGCTCTTACAAAGGAAACACGAGAATCGCTTAAAGAAATGCAGGAGACGATGGATCAACAGATGGAAGCCCATGAGGAGGAAATACAAAAATTGCTTAGAGAAATACAGGCGAACTTGGGTCAACAGGCAGAAATCCTGAAAGAGGAAATGCAAAGGTATCTTAAAGAAATACAGGAAAATACAAACAAACAAGTGAAGAATCTGAGCAAATCCATCCAGGATCTAAAAAAGGAAGTAGAAACAACTAAGAAATCACAAAGGGAGACAACATTGGAGATAGAAAACCCTGGGAAGAAATCAGGAGTCAAAGATGCAAACATCAACAATAGAATACAAGAGATGGAAGAAAGAATCTCAGGTGCTGAAGATACCATAGAAAACATCAACTCAACAGTCAAAGAAAATGCAAAATGCAAAAAATGTGTAACTCAAAACATCCAGGAAATCCTGGACACAATGAGAAGACCAAAACTAAGGATTATAGGTATAGATGAGAGTGAAAATTTCCAACTTAAAGGGCCAGTAAATATCTTCAACAAAATTATGGAGGAAATCTTCCCTAATCTAAAGAAAGAAAATTTCCAACTTAAAGGGCCAGTAAATATCTTCAACAAAATTATGGAAGAAATCTTCCCTAATCTAAACATGCCGATGAATGTACAAGAAGCCTACAGAACTCCAAACAGACTGGACCAGAACAGAAATACCTCCCGTCACATAATAATCAAAACACTAAATGTACTAAACAAAGAAAGAATATTAAAAGCAGTAAGAGAAAAAAGCCAAGTAACATATAAAGGAAGACCTATCCGAATCACATCAGACTTCTCACCAGAGACTATGAGAGCCAGAAGATCCTGGGCAGATCTCATGCAGACTCTAAGAGAACACAAATGCCAGCCTAGACTACTATACCCAGCAAAACTCTCAATCACCATAGATGGAGAGACCAAGATATTCCATGATAAAACCAAATTTACACAATAGCTTTCCACAACCTCAGCCCTGCAAGGGATAATAGCTGGAAACCACCCATACAAGGAGAGAAACTACACCCTGGAAAAAACGAGATAGTAACCTTCTTGCATCAAACCCAAAAGTAGATAACCACTCAAACATAAAGATAGCGTCAAGAATAGCAGGTAGCAATAATCACTATTCCTTATTCTCTCTTAATATTAATGGTCTCAATTCCCCAATAAAAAGACATAGACTAACAGACTAGATACATAAACAGGACCCAGCATTTTGCTGCATGCAGGTAATGCACCTCAGTGTCAAAGACAAACACTACCTCAGAGTAAAAGGCTAGAAAATGATTTTACAAACAAATGGTCCCAGGAAACGAGCTGGAGTAGCCATCCTAATATCAGATAAAATTGACTTTCAACCTAAAGTCATCAAAAAAGACACAAAAGGACACTACATACTGATCAAGGGAAAAATCCACCAAGAAGAACTCTCAATTCCGAATATCTATGCTCCAAATGCAAGGGCACCCTCATTCGTAAAAGAAACTTTGCTAAAGCACAAAGCACACATCGCACCTCACACAATAATAGTGGGTGACTTCAACACCCAGCTCTCTGAAATGGATCATCCAGGAAAGCAGAAACTAAACAGGGACACAGTGAATCTAATTGAAGCCTTGGACAAAATGGAAGTAACAGATATATATATATATATATATATATATATATATATATATATATATATATATATATATATAAAACATTTCATCCTAAAGCAAAAGAATAAACCTTCTTCTCAGCACCTCATGGTACCTTCTCCAAAATCGACCATATAATTGGTCACAAATCAGATCTCAACAGATATAAGAAGATTGAAGTATTCCCATGCCTCCTATTAGATCACTATGGAATAAGGGTGGTCTTCAATGGCAATAAAAATAACAGAAAGCCCACATACACATGGAGGCTGAACAATGCTCTACTCAATGATAACTTGGTCAAGGAGAAAATAAAGAAAGACATCAAAGACTTTTTAAAATTTAATGAAAATGAAGGCACAACATACCCTAATTTATGGGACACAATGAAAGCGGTGCTAAGAGGAAAATTCATAGCCCTGAGTGCCACCAAAAAGAAATGGGAGACAGCATACACTAGCAGCTTAATGGCACACCTGAAAGCCCTGGAACAGAAAGAAGCAAATACACCAAAGAGGAGTAGAAGGCAGGAAATCATCAAACTCAGAGCTGAAATCAATCAAGTAGAAACAAATAAGACCATACAAAGAATCAACAAAACTAAGAAATGGTTCTTTGAGAAAATCAACAAGATAGATAAGCCCTTAGCCAGACTAGCCATAGGGCACAGAGACAGTATCCAAATTAACAAAATCAGAAACAAAAAGGGAGAGATAACGACAGACACTGAGGTAATTCAAAAAATCATCAGATCCTACTACAAAAGCCTGTATTCAACACAACTAGAAAATCTCGAGGAAATGGACAATTTCCTAGACAGATACCAAATACCAAAAGTAAATCAGGATCAAATAGACCATCTAAACCATCTTATAACCCCTGAAGAAATAGAAGTGGTATTGGAAGTCTTCCAACCAAAAAAAGCACAGGTTCAGATGGTTTTAGTGCAGAATTCTATCAGACCTTCAAAGAAGACCTAACACCAATACTCTTCAAACTGTTCCACAAAATAGAAACAGAAGGAACACTACCCAACTCGTTCTATGAAGCCACAATTATGCTAATACCAAAATCACACAACAATCCGACAAAGAAAGAGAATCTCAGGCCAATTTCTCTTATGAATATCGATGCAAAAATACTCAATAAAATTCTTGCCAACTGAATCCAAGAACACATCAAAAGGATCATTCACCACAATCAAGTAGGTTTTATCCCAGTGATGCAGGGATGGTTCAATATAAGGAAGTCCGTCAATGTAATCCACTACATAAACAATCTCAAAGAAAAAAACCACATGGTCATCTCATTAGATGCTGAGAAAGCATTTGACAAAATTCAGCATCCTTTCATGTTAAAGGTCTTGGAAAGATCAGGAATTCGAGGCCCATACCTAAACATAGTAAAAGCAATTTACAGCAAACCGGTGGCCAACATAGATCTAAATGGAGAGAAACTTGCAGCAATCCCACTAAAATCAGGGACTAGACAAGGCTGCCCTCTCTCTCCATATCTTTTCAATATAGTACTTGAAGTTCTAGCTAGAGCAATGAGACAACAAAAGGAGGTCAAAGTTATACAAATTGGAAAGGAAGAAGTCAAACTATCACTGTTCGCAGACGGTATGATAGTATACTTAAGCGACCCAAAGAACTCCACCAGAGAACTCCTACAGCTGATAAGCAACTTCAGCAAAGTGGCCGGATATAAAATCAACTCAAGCAAGTCAGTAGCCTTCCTATACTCAAAGGATAAGCAGACTGAGAAAGAAATAAGGGAAATGATACCCTTCACGATAGCCACAAACAATATAAAGTATCTTGGTGTGACTCTAACCAAACAAGAGAAAGATCTGTATGACAAGAACCTCAAGTCTCTGAAGAAATTGAAGAAGACCTCAGAAGATGGAAAAATCTTCCATGCTCATGGATTTGCAGGATTAATATAGTCAAAATGACCATCTTGCCAAAAGCAATATACAGATTCAATACAATCCCCATCAAAATCCCAACTCAATTCTTCATAGAGTTAGAAAGAGCAAGTCAAAAAGTCATCTGGAATAACAGAAAACCCAGGATAGCTGAAACTATTCTCAAGAGTAAAAGAACTTCTGGGGCCATCAGTATCCCAGACCTCAAGCTGTACTACAGAGCAATAGTGTTAAAAAGTGCATGGTATTGGTACAGTGACAGGCATGTAGATCAATGGAACAGAATTGAAGACCCAGAAATGAATCCACACTCCTATGGTCACTTGATCTTTGACAAAGGAGCTAAAACCATCCAGTGGAAAAAAGATAGCCTTTTCAACATATGGTGCTGGTTCAACTGGAGGTCAACATGCAGAAGAATGCAAATCGATCCAGTGTTATCTCTCTGCACTAAGCTCAATTCCAAGTGGATCAAGGACCACCACATAAAACCAGACACACTGAAACTAATAGAAAGGAAACTAGGGAAGAACCTTGAACATATGGGCACAGGGGAGAATATCCTGAACAGAACTCCAATAGCTTATGCTCTAAGATCAAGAATTGACAAATGGGACCTCATCAAATTACAAAGTTTCTGTAAGGCAAAAGACACTGTCAAAAGAACAAAGCGGCAACCAACTAACTGGGAAATGATCTTTACCAACCTTACATTCGACAGAGGGCTAATATCCAATATATACAAAGAACTCAAGAAGTTAGACTCCAGAGAGCCAAGCAACCCTATTAAAAAATGGGGTACAGAGCTAAACAAAGAGTTCTCACCTGATGAATATCTAATGGCTGAGAAGCACCTAAAGAGATGTTCATCATCCTTAGTCATTAGGGAAATGCAAATCAAAACAACCCTGAGATTCCATCTCACACCAGTCAGAATGGCCAAGATCAAAAACACAGGAGACAGCAGTTGTTGGCAAGGATGTGGAGAAAGAGGAACACTCCTCCACTGCTGGTGGGATTGCAAGCTGGTACACCCACTCTGGAAAGCTGTCTGGCGGTTCCTCAGAAAACTAGGCATGACACTCCCGGAGGATCCTGCTATACCACTCCTGGGCATATACCCAGATGCTTCCCCTGCATTCAATAAGGACACATGCTCCACTATGTTCATAGCAGACTTATTTATAATAGCCAGAAGCTGGAAAGAACCCAGATGTCCCTCAACAGAGGAATGGATTCAGAAGATGTTGTATATTTACACAATGGAATATTACTCTGCAATTAAAAACAATGAATTCACGAAATTCTTAGGCAAATGGTCAGAACTGGAAAATATCATCCTTAGTGAGGTAACCCAATCACAAAAGAACAGACATGGTATGCAGTCACTGATAAGGGGATATTAACCCAGAATCTCGGAATACCGTAGACACAATTCACATATCAATAGATTTCCAAGAAGATGGAAGGAGATACTCCTGGTCCTGGAAAGACTGGATGTAGGGGATTGCCAGGACAGAGAAGCTAGAGGGGATCCTCAGGAAGTACTATGTTTAATTTTCTGAGGAACCACCAAACTGATTTCCAGAGTGGTTGTACCAGCTTACAATCCTACCAGCAATGGAGGAATGTTCCTCTTTCTCCACATCCTCACCAGCATCTGTTGAACCCTGAGTTTTACATCTTAGCCATACTGACTGGTGTGAGGTGGAATCTCTGAGTTGTTTTGATTTGCATTTTCCTGATAACTAAGGATGCTGAACATTTCTTTAGGTAGTTCACAGACATTTGAGTTTACTCAGTTGAGAGTTCTCCGTTTAACTCTGTACCCCATTTTTAATAGGGTTATATGACTCTCTGGAGTCTACCTCCTTGAATTCTTTGTATACATTGGATATTAGCCCTCTATCAGATGTAGGATTGGTAAAGATCTTTTACCAATCTATTGATTTGTCATTTTGTCCTACTTACAGTGTCCTTTACCTTACAGAAGCTTTGCAGTTTTATGAGGTCTCATTCATCAAATCTTGTTCTTAGAGCATATGTCATTGGTGTTTTGTTCAGGAAAATTTCCCCTGTGCCCATGTGTTCAAGGCTCTTCCCCACTTTCTCCTCTATAAACTTCAGTGTTTCTGGTTTTATGTGGAGGTCCTTGATCCACTTAGATTTGAGCTTTGTTCAAGGAGATAAGAATTGGTCTACTTGCATTTTTCTACATGCTGACCTCCAGTTGATCCAGCACCATTTGTTGAAAATGCTGTCTTTTTTTCACTGGATAGTTTTAGCTCCTTTGTCAAATATCAAGTTACTGTAGGTATGTGGGTTCATTTCTGGGTCTTCAATTCTATTTCATTGATCTTCCTGCCTGTCTGTGTACCAAAGCCATACAGTTTTTATCACTATTGCTCTGTAGTAGAGTTTGAGGTCAGGATGGTGATTTCCCCAGTAGATCTTTTGTGGTGGAGAATAGTTTTCGCTATCCTGAGTTTTTTGTTACTCCAAATGAATTTGCAGATTACTCTTTCTAGCTCTATGAAGAATTGATTTGGAATTTTGATGGGGAATGGCATTGAATCTGTAGATTGCTTTCGGCAAGGAGGGCATTTTTACTATATTAATCCTGCCAATCCATGAGCAAGGGAGATCTTTCCATCTTCTGAGATCTTCTTTGATTTCTTTCTTCAGAGGCTTGAAGTTCTTGTCATACATATCTTTTCACTTCCTTGGTTAGAGTCACCCCAAGGTATGTGATATTATTTGTGACTATTGTGAAGGGTGTTGTTTCCCTAATTTCTTTCTCAGCTTGTTTATCTTTTGTGTAGAGGAAGTCTACTGATTTATATGAGTTAATTTTATATCCAGCCACTTTGCTGAAATTGTTTATCAGTTTTAGGAGTTCTCCGGTGGAATTTTTGTGGTCACTTAATTATACAATCATATCATCTGCAAGTAGTGATATTTTGACTTCTTCCTTTCCAATTTGTATACCTTTGACCTCCTTTTGTTGTTTAATTGTTCTAGCTAGAACTTCAAGTACTGTATTGAATAGATAGGGAGAGAGTGGGCATCCTTGTCTGGTCCCCGATTTTAGTGGGATTGCTTCAAGTTTTTCCCAGTTTAGTTTGATGTTGACTACCGGTTTGCTATATATTGCTTTCACTATGTTTAGGTATGTACCTTGATTTCCTGATCTCTCCAAGACTTTTAAAATGAAGGGTTGCTGAATTTTGTCAAATGCTTTTTCAGCATCTAATGAAATGATCATGTGGTTTTTTTTCTTTGAGATTATGTAGTAGATTACACTGATGGATTTCCATATATTGAACCATTCCTGCATCCCTGAGGTGAAGCCTACTTGATCGTAGTGAATTATCATTTTGATGCATTCTTGGATTTGGTTGGCCAGAATTTTGTCTAGTATTTTCACATCAATGTTCATAAGGGGAACTGGTCTGAAGTTCTCATTCATTGTTTGGTCGTTTGGTTTAGGTATAAGCATTATTGTGGCTTCATAGAATGAAATGGATAGTGTTCCTTATGTTTCTATTTTGTAGAATAGTTTGAAGAGTATCGGTGTTAGGTCTTCTTTGAAGATTTGATAGAATTCCCCACTAAACCCATCTGGTCCTGGACTTTTTTTGGTTGGGAGAGTGTTAATGACTGCTTCTATTTCCTCAGGGCTTATGAGACTATTTAGGTGTTTTATCTGATCCTGTTTTAACATTGGTACCTGGTATGTGTCTAGAAAATTGTCCATTTCATCCAGATTTTCCAATTTTGTTGAGTATAAGCTTTTGTAGTAGGATCTGATGATATTTTGAATTTCCACACTTTCTGTTGTTACGTCTCCTTTTCATTTCTGATTTTATTAACTTGGGTAGTGCCTCTTTGCCCTCTGATTAGTCTGGCTAAGGGTTTATCTATCTAGTTGATTTTCTCAAAGAATCAGCTCCTGGTTTTGTTGATTCTTTGCATACTTTTTCTTCTGTTTTTGTTGTTCCTATTTGGTTGATTCAATCCTGAGTCTGATTAATTCCTGCTATCTACTCCTCTTGGGTGCATTTGCTTCCTTTTTTTCTAGAGCTTTCAGGTGTGTTGTCAAGCTGCTCTCTCCATTTTCTTTTTGGAGGCACTTAGAGCTATGAGTTTTCCTCTTAGAACTGCTTTCATTGTGTCCCATGAGTTTTTGTATGATGTGTCTTCATTTTTATTAAATTCTAAAAAGTCTTTAATTTCTTTATTTCTTCCTTGACCAAGTTATCATTGAGTAGAGCATTGTTTAATGTCCTCGTGTAAGTGTGTTTTCCATTATTTTTGTTGGAACTTAAGACCAGTCTTAGATTGTGGTGATCTGATAGGGTGCATGGAATTATTTCAATATTCCTGCATCTGTTGAGGCCTGTTTTGTGACCAATTACATGGTCAATTTTGGAGAAGGTACCATGAGGTGCTGAGAAGAAGGTATATTCTTTTGCTTTAGGATGGAATATTCTATAAATATGTTAGATCTATTTGGTTCATATCTTCTGTTAGTTTCACTGTGTCTCTGTTTAGTTTCTGTTTCCATGATTTGTCCATTGCTGAGAGTGGGGTGTTGAAGTCTCCCACTATTATTGTGTAAGGTGCAATGTATACTTTGAGCTTTAATAAAGTTTATTTTATGAATGTGGGTGCCCTTGCATTTGGAACATAGATGTTTAGAATTGAGAGTTCATGTTGTTAGATTTTTCCTTTGATCAGTATGAAGTGTCCCTCCTTATCTTTCTTGACAACTTTTGGTTGAAAGTCGATTTTATACAATATAAGAATGGCCACTCCAGCTTTTTTCTTAGAACCATTTGCTTGGAAAATTGTTTTCCAACTTTTGACTCTGAGGTAGTGACTGTCTTTGTCACTGAGGTGGGTTTCTTGTATGCAGCAAAATGTTGGGTGCTGTTTACGTATCCAGTCTGTTAGTCTATGTCTTTTTATTGGGGAATTGAGTTCTTTGATGTTAACAGATATTAAGGAAAAGTGATTTTTACTTTCTGTTATTTTCATTGTTAAAGGTGGAATTCTGTTTGTGTGGCTATCTTCTTTTGGGTTTGTTGAAAGAAGATGATTTTATTGCTTTTTCTAGGGTGTAGTTTCCCTCCTTGTATTGGGATTTTCCACCCATTATCCTTTGTAGAGCTGGGTTTGTGGAAAGATATAAATTTGATTTTGTCTGGAATATCTTGTTTTCTCCATCTATGGTGATTGAGAGTTTTGCTGGGTAGTCTGACATTTATGTTCTCTTAGGGTCTGTCTGACATCTGCCCAGGATCTTCTAGCTTTCATAGTTTCTGGTGAAAAGTCTAGCGCAATTCTGATAGGTCTGTCTTTATAAGTTACTTGTCCTTTTTCCCTTACTGCTTTTAAATATTCTTTCTTTGTTTTGTTTATTTTGTGTTTTGATTATTATGTGACAGGAGTTATTTCTGTTCTGGTCCAATCTGTTTGGAGTTCTGTAGGCTTCTTGTATGTTCATGGGCATCTCTTTCTTTAGGTTAGAGATGTTTCTTCTATAATTTTGCTGAAGATATATATTGGCCCTTTAAGTTGTAAGTCTTCACTCTCTTCTCTACCTATAATCCTCAGGTTTGGTCTTCTTATTGTGTCCTGGATTTCCTGGAGATTTTGGATTACAAGCCTTTTGTATATTGCATTTTATTTGACTGTTGAGTCAATGTTTTCTATGGATTGTTTTCTACTGGATTGTTAAAAAATTAATAATAATAATAATAACATATGCCAAGTTGATAACCATGTCATCATGAATACACCTGATCCCACCTCAATGCCATATTCTTCTTTTTATTTTGGTCTTTTTTATAGCAGTTCTTGTACCTCTGTCTCCCCGGGCCAGGATTGCAGGTGAGTCCCTGTACACCTACCTAATATGCTCAAGAAAGTAGAGCAAGTAGTTTTTGTTTGAAGAGGTGACATCATCTATGACATTCTTCTTCCTTCCATAATATCTTAATGGAGTGAAATTACTAACTGGAGAGGGAGCCCACTCCCATTCAATGTGAATCACTGAGCCATCAAAGCAAAACACCCTGCATAGCCATCATCAATTCCCAAACAATAAAATGTCACAGCATTTAGTTAGCCATGAGGCCTGGCCTACTTTAATTGAGGAAGAAAGCTAAGAACTAATGAAAGGGAAGGCAGGGTGAGGGAGCCATATTGTTTGGCCACACCTCAACCTGGTACAGAAAAGACATTGTATGTTTGCTTTGTGACTTAGTGTGTGAAGAAAATGTGTGTGAAGAAGGGTATACAGCAACTTGCATCACATTTTGCACTACTTCCTTTTGGCTGGAACTAAATCATATACTCAGTTGATGAAGGAACACACACCAGGCTGTCACTTCACCCAGGAACACAGCCAGTTTGTACCTAAGGACAGTGGTAGAAAGCTCCCTTGGGCTCCAGAATGTTTCCCTGAGCAAGCCTTGATTGCTTATGGGAAAGAAGTACTTTACATGGTTGACGCCATATTGCCCTTTAAGGAGTCAGACGCTCTTGGCAATAGTACCCTGCAGTTCATCGAGGGAATCTTTACTGTGTTTTCAGTTCACAAGGCTTTGCAATCTCTGTCCTTACCAGTGAAGGGACTGAAAACCCTTGCCAGGAAGTCAGTTCTCATTCAGAACAGTTCAAGCCTCACACACTGAATGTGCTTACAATGTCTGAGCACTGCTGGGCACTTTGGTCAGCGTGTCCCTCCAGAGAAAGTCTGCTTCTGTCCCCAGGAAATACATTTTCCAGTTTTTTGTGCTAATGCCCCAAACTAACAGATCTTACTCACAGTCACTATTCATTTTAGTGCGTTTGATTCCTCCTGAAGAGATCTGTTATGATGTATTTTCTCAGAGATAAATTAATTCCATTCAAATAAAGTATTTTCAGAGATGCCTGCAAAGCATACTTTGGGGCATGGTTCCTCCTATTTTATTCAGCAAAACACTATTTACTACTTGCCAACAACCTAACACATTTAATGTATATAGATACAATAACAAAGGGACAAAGGTCTCTTCCTTATGGAGAAAGCTTCATAAATATAATGAATGAAATAACTGCATATGATGAGGGTTCTATTGGGATGGGTAGACCGAGGAAGACCAACAGGACCCTGAACTCAGAGGTTAAGTTTTTTTAGAGAGATCTTGTGGGGTTGGGGGTGTGGGGAGCACAGTAGTGTCTTGGGGGTCAATTTGAGCAGATTAAATGCTAGTGTGGTGATATACAGCCGGCTGATTCTGGTTCATCCTTGTGTTGTACAGATGATAGTTGTGTAGTGACTACTCATGTTTATGACTAAAACCTGGGCATTTACTATGGTAGTTGGTTTTGCAACATAAAATATATTTCTTTTATTATTTTTTCTATGAATATGTTTGCAGAATACAACATATTTATATAAAATAATTATACTTGTGAAGACCCCTCAAGAGCGTTTGTCTAAATGGCCTTGTTTATGTAAACAAATCGGTTTCACTCTAAAGTGTTATTGCAATGAGATCAAACCAAACCAGAAAAAAGTACATTTTAACTAATACCTGATTTAATTTATGAGTCCTTGTTTTTGTTGTAAGAGGAAAGATTCTGTGAGTAGAGAAAATGTCAAGAAGATATGAATCTTTCTATCAGCGATATATTCAGACAGAAGTCTTTTGTCAATGGCAAATTCATACAGCCTTTGCTTACCTTGCTTTAGTTTATTAAGGTAATCAAGCCTAACAAGTCAAGAGAATTTCAGTTTGAAAGTCTGAAATGATCCAACATCTTTATTCTTCTATCAATAAGAAAATACTCTGAGTGAGTTTTAGTGTGAATAAGAAAAACTAGTGAATCCTTTCATAGATTGAAAAATCCCTTTGGAAGTCCTTCACCACCATGATATCATTATCCTGTCCTCAGATGGGGTGAAAGGCAGGAAGGGAGTGATCTATAATGTGGGTGCTGTTTTCATTCTCTCCATAGCCTAGAAAGAAAGAGGTGTCCCTTGGATTAATCAGAGGTTTTCCAGGAAGTGCTGACTCTTACTGGGTTATTCCTGGTTACACCACACCCACAAGTTGCTTGAAATTCAATTCATGTTCTCTATTCATCAAGATTTCAGAAAACTCTTCCATGTGGACACACTGATTAATTACTTGGAGTTCAAGAGTTTGCCCAGTAATGTTAAGTGGACAACTCAAAGGAAGCCTTGGCAAAGCACAGAAAGTTCCAGATTTAGCACTCAGCTCTGTTTCCATCAACGAGGCTCTGCTCCTGCTGGAAGAGCACCATCCAATGTAAGTCATGCTGTGGAGAACTACCAGACACTTTCAAAATCTGCTTTAGACAATGCCAAGTTCTAGCTGAGAGCTCGTGTTCTCTCCATTTCCCCCTTTTACACACTGAGCACATGTCACTGTTTGAGCAAGAACACAGGAACAGCCTCTCTTCTTTGTAGAGGCTTCAGGAACCTGTCAGAATTAAGATATTTTTCATGTGCTTCCACAGTGACTTCAAGAGCTGACTGTTTCTGTGTTTGTTCCCGTTTCATCTAGACTTGTCACTAACCAGATGATCTCTATCTAGTGTGTCCTTAAGAATTCTCAGCAGCCTCCTTTCTATCTCTCACTCCCTCATCACCAGAAGCTGTAACAGAAGAAGACTAAACAAATGAGCTGCTGTTTCCAAGGGACCATTCCTGCGCCATTAAATTAAGCTCATATTGTATATGATTGCTGCCTGGGAGGGTTTTACTTCCCATAACCATCTCTGTAGTTCCTTGATCTCATAGATGAAAAAGCAAAATAAGTCGTTTGGGATTCTATATGGAAAAAAAGTGTTGCTGCAATCCCTAGTTACTTAGAACATAATTTCTAATAACACTTTTATTGTGAAACACAAAAGAGTCTTTTGATGAGATTAATCATGGGAGCTTTAACATGAAAATTGTACTAAAGAGGGCTTTTTTTATATTTGTTTCTGTTTTCTGTAAATGGGTGAAAAGCCATATCCCAGAGACCATTTACACTTAGTAGGTGAGATAACCATAATGATATGATTTTATTTTGCTGAAAATAATTTCCCCAGCCAGTTTGTTCTCTTGAATAAAAACATCTCAAAAATGCACAATGAATTTTAGCCAACATAGAGATATTTGGTTAGACACTATAAAATATATTTGTTTGTCAAAAATGAAGGGATACCAGCAATTTTATAAAGTTTGACTCAAAATGGAAGATTGAAAATATTAGAGGAGATCAAAAAGAATTTTAATGCAATGCCCTGAATTCCTACAAAGACCTGGGGAAGGAGAAGAGGAAGGATCCGTAAAAATAAAATAAGGCTGGAGTCAGAAGGTGGCTCAGCAGGTTAAGTGCTGCCACATAGACTGATGACCCGAGTTCAATTTCTAAAGCCCACAGAAAAAACTGGTTGTGTTAGTACATTTCTGTATCTCCTGCACTCTTGTGCCAAGATGGGAGGCAGAGACAGGAGGATCACCACAAAGCTCATAGCCAGCTACCCTGAAGTACACATCATAACAGTGGAAACAACAGAAGAGATTCAGCCTCCAGCTGAAGATTGAGCACTTGTAAGGGTCCATGATTCACAGAAGAATGATGCCCAGACTCAAACAGTATGTAAAAGCAAAGATCGCTTTATTCCGTAGAAGTCTGACATGTTGGGGTCTGCCATTTACCAGGATGGAGATCCCCAGGTGATCTTGTAGGCCCAATTTCAGTTGGCTCTATATCTAGGAACATTTCAGAGTCTTTGCTGGGAGTGGGGCTGGGGGATGGGGCTGGGGCTGGAAACTTGCTGATCCATTGCCCTTACCTCAGGCAGATGGTAGAGCAGTTAATGATGGTGGAGCAGTTTCTGATTGACTGCCTGAGGGCTGTCTAGTAACTGACTTGCCTGGACTTGCCCAGTTCTTAGAAACAGAGATCTAGGCGTGTTTCAGTGCTCTCACACTGACCCCAAAAAGTGATTCTCTGACCCCCACGCACCTGGACATGCATGTACACACACACACACACACACACACACACACACACACACACACACACACACACACGCGCGCGCACGCACACACAGGCAAGTGGGTATCCGAAGCTATCCAGAGCTATATCTATTCTGGATCTTCTGCATTTGTTCAAAATGTAATGACATCTGAGGAATGATTTCTATGAGCACTGTACAGTTGATCTATCTAAACAGAATGTAGCTGGCTATGAGCTTTGTGGTGATCCTCCTGTCTCTGCCTCCCATCTTGGCACAAGAGTGCAGGGGTTACAGAAATGTACTAACACATCCATTTTTTCCTATGGGTTTTAGAAATTGAACTCGGGTCATCAGTTTATGTGGCAGCACTTAATGTATGTAAGTAAACATATGTGTGTATACCAATAATAATTAAATAGTAAGCCAATAATTTAAGAAGTGGGAGGGGTGCAGAAGAAATTAGAGACAGAAGGGGGATGATATAAAAGGTGTTCATGTATAAAATAATCAAAAACTGAATTAAATAATATATCTCTTGTGACAAATCCCTCATTTCAAATCTAGTGAGGCAAACGCATCACTGAGACTGAGCTACCAAGTCCACTGGGCTTCGGGATTTAGCCTAATATTGTCACATATGCTAGAAGTTTCCCCAGAAGCTTGTAGGAGAGAACTTCTCTTAAATAGTTTCTCTTTCCTAAGCTGTTCTCCTGAAAGTTGGGAATCTTTCAAAATCCTGGACTAGATTGCTGTTTTATAGAACAATGTAAAACCGAAAGTTTTTGATGCCTTCATAGGAAGTGTGCCTCATTTAGTGAGGCTTTCATGTTTGGGGAAATTTGTTGGATATGGGTCCAGTGTACAATTATCTCTTAATGTGGAAAGTAACTTTGTATCAAAACTGAAGATCAGTTACTCACAAACTGTGCTAATACACAAATAGAATGTTTTATTTTTTATTATTTAATCTAGGAGGAGAAAACTGTCAAATGTCACCTTGACTTGACTTAATTTTTTAGGAGCTAAGATATAAAATATATGATTTAGTGAGATAAAAGATGAGATGAGAGAGGGAGGTTGATTTAATGCAGGGCAATAAAGGTGGTAGTAAAAGGGAATGCACATGTCCTCTTGGAGAACAGTTGGTTTGGGTTATAACATTCTCTTGTAACTGCACATATAATCCCATGCAGATGGGTCAGGGCTTTATGTCTGTTTCAATTGGTAAATTTTATCATCTGTAACAGTAATTTGAAGCTGCTTTTAATTTGGAAACAATTTTAGATTTAGAGAAGCATTATGAAGTGCATATCCAGATCCTACATGCAATGTACCCTATTTTTATATTACATTAGAACATTGTATTTGGTACAGTTAGTACAGTAATGTCACTGACATGCTGTTAGCTAAAATTTGGACATTATTAAGAATTTTGTAACTACCTAATGACCCACAATGTTCTAGGATATCCTATTAAATTTAGTTGCTTATCTTGGCAATTTCTCAGATTTCCATGCTTTAATGACCCCGACAGTGTTGAGAAGCACCATTCAAACAATTGCCTGGAAGTAGGAGTTGTCTCATAATTTTTTTCCTGATTATACTATGATATTTGCTTGAAAGAGACACCATAGGGAATGTTTAAGCCATTGTGTTTAAAGTTATTTGTGTCACAATGGCATTATTATTGAGATTAAGTCTCCAGCCCTAGGTTGAGGAGGTGAGTGTCAGGTTTCTTCATTAAGTGACTTTCTCTATGTTTCATGTGGATTTTGGAAGAAAGGCAACTGTACATGTAAGGAATTGAGAGCAATGCTCTACTCCTTTGAAGGAGAGAGAGCTACCTATATTGTTTGGAATTCTTGTGTATTTCCTCTCAGTTATTCCTTTCAGTATTGAATCAGTGCTTTTTATTTTATACCCTGGGTTATTATCCAACATGACTATTGATTTTGGTAATTAAGTTCTTTTAGCTTTGTTCTCTGGGTGTTTTTCCATTTGGTTCTGATAAACCTTTGACTTATTCCTATGACTGTGCATGCATCTTTTTTGTTTTGCTTGGTTTTATTTAAATGCTTTCTTGATTTTTCATCTTGTTTATTGCCTACCCCAATCCTGAAATAAACTAATGACCTAAGGACCCCTAATTGCTTTTATTAGATGGTAATACAAAAGATCAGAGTACTTTATATGATATTGCTCTGGGGCATAGATTCTCAGGGGCTATATTAGCTGACAGAGAAACGAATTATATACATGTTTTATAATCTGTACATGAATTTATGCATATATGTAGTGTTGTGTAAGATCATCTGTATCTATATTAATATAAACACAATCTATAGTGTAACTGCATGTTTAACTACCCACTGTCCATTTGCAAGACTGACTGCGTCTGTCTTCTGAGATGTTGATATATAAAATTTTCCAAGTTCACCATTTTTTCTCCTCACCCTCTTTACTGAAGTCACTTTATGTTCTTGTACTGTAAGTAGATTACAACATCACATTTTTAACACCATTTCTGGATCTTTTTAAAAATTACCTCAGGATTCATTCTTTGTCATGTGAGTTAGTGATTTGGGCACATTCTCCTTGTTGTGTATCTACCATTAGAGCATTTCACTGATTGCTTTCTGAAGGAGCACTCTCATAGAGGCAAGGGAGGGGGGGGGATGGGATGGGGGGTTGCAGAAGGGAGACTGGGGAAAGAGGACAACATTTGAAATGTAAATAAATAAAATAACCAATAAAATAACTACAAAAATAATGTTCTTTACCTACTTAACTATTTCTCTCAAAAGCTCCGGAAATCATTTTTTATTACCATAACTAGAATTTTATATTATGTAATAAAAAGTTGTCATGCAGAATATATACCGCCTATGATGGAATTTTTTCTTCAAATCACTCCATATATATACTACAGTTTACCTCTCCCATTCACCCTTGATCATCTTAGGTTGCATTCAATCGTAAAAACCTGTGAACAAAGATATAAGTATTTTCATCCAGATGCTATGTGAACGTGCATTTTCATCTCATTTTTATTAACTTCCTACCATGATTTTATGCAGTGTGTTGCACTGTGAGAGCAAACTCCCTAACTGCCCTCTAAAGCGCCTCTGTCATCTTGCATCCTCAAAGTGAAGATTCAGATTTCCAGTTGCTAAATTGGTGAATCCTCACCAGTAAGGGGTTTTGGAGACTTGGGATTTTTTTCCCCAGCTTAATAGTCCTGTCATACTGCTCTATTAAAGTACAGTTCCCTGTTAATAGCCAACTTTTCATATTTGTATTTGTCCCATGTACATATTCATTGGTGAGGTGTCTGTTCAACTACTTACATACATTTTAATTTTGCTGTTTGTTTTCTTGTTATCTTCTTGGATTCCTTTGTATGTCTATGTATGTCCAAGTCCTCTATCCAAAGTGTGTTTTCCAGAATGTCCCTCTTGCTCTGACTTGTCTGCACATCTTTTGCACAGTGTCATCTGCAAAGCAAAAAGTCAACAGATTTCTTCTTGGACATATTTTGTTCCTTGTGTTGTGTCTAAATGACTCCTGAGTTGGGATGTGGTTTAGTGACAGAGTGTTTGCCAAGCATGACAATCAAAACTAATAAAAAATAAAACTGTAAAAATGGACTCCTGAGCCCGAGGTCATATGGATTTTTCTCTTTTACAAATCTTATGTGTTTCTTAAAAAGCATTAATTGCTCTCCATTTTACATTTAAATTTATAGCCCATATTCACAAATTTCTCTACGTGTTCTCTGTCCAAATTCATCCTTTCAGTTCAGGGAAGTCAGTTATTTATTGGAAAGACTGCCCATGCTTACTTGTTTGCCCTCTTAACAAATATTGGTGGCTTATATTGATTTGGATATATTTATGGGTTCTCTAATCTGCTCTAATGTTGTAAACATTTACTCATTCACTGATATGTTGCCAATATTGGTTACGTGATTGAAGACTTCATAATTAATGTTAAAATTGGGGAATGAAATCTTCCAGTGATGTTGTTTCAGCATTATTGAATTGACTACTTCAGGCATTTTGATTTGCCACAGAAGCCGAGGAATCATTTCCTTGATGTCCACAGAGCAGCCTCCTGGAGTTTTGATTGGAATTGCCATCAGTGACTTTGAACAAATTGGGTATCAATGACATTTTAGCATGGTTGGTACTTTAACTCTGTGAACAAGAAATATGGATTTATTATTTCTTCCTTGAGTAGTTCTTCCAACAGTTTGCAGATTTTTTTTGCAAACAGTTTACATATATTTTGTCAGATTTATGCCTGTAGAATTAATTTTGTTAATATTGTTAAAATACTTTTAATTTAAAATTCCAGTTGTTCACTGCTGGCATACAGACAAGACATTATTAAACTTCTTGTATTCATCTTGTGCTTTGCAGACTTGCTAAAATCTTTTGGTTTGTTGATTGCTTGGAGCTTGGAACATAGGCAACCTTGTCATCTATAAAAAGGCAGTTCTCCTGCCCAACCTGTAGATATCTTCTTTCCTTTCTTATGTTCCTGCACTGATGCACTTCTTAGATTAGGCTGCAAACAGGCTTTGAGAGGACACTGTAGCTCATTCTTATCTTGGGACTTGACCCCCAGTTTCTCATTGTTAAGTATGATGTCGTGGTCTAGTGCTTGGTAGATGGTCTTTATTAATTTGAGAAAGGCCACTCTCTTCTTAGTTTCCTTAGACTTGATATTTTAAGGTTGTGTGCTAAATTTTGTCATCATGAGATTTTCCAAATAGTAGGTTAAATAATTTAAAAAGTATGCATACTGGGGTGCTCACTTATACCAACTGATTTTTAAACAAAGAATCAGCCTTTCATATCTCAAATATTTGTCATGGCATATAGTTCTTTTTTTGTTGTTGTTTTTTTCTAACTTTTTGAGAAATCTGCACCTATACTCCTGAGTGATACTGATTATACTTTATCTCTTCCAGTGCCTCTATTTGGTTCTGGTGTTAGAATACATCTGAACTCACAGAGCACTGCCAGGAGCCATCTAGGAGAAGCTAAAAACTAGCAGAAGATCTTTCTGAGATGTGTCACCATGGACTGTAAAGTCATAATGGATTTGACTTCTAGGCAAAGCTGAAGAAACTACATTTAAGAAAAGATTCCTGCTATCAATATGCTTTTTCTGTTATTATTAAATACATGTAACAATTACTAGGTATCAGCCTACTCTTTTGAGCGGATTTCTGTAGAACAGCAGAAGAGATGTACTTACTGTTGCATAGTGATGCTATATAAACAGATAATTTCTTAATTATTTATTAGTCATTTTTATTGGTTTATGTTTTATTTATTTATATCTCAAATATTATCCCCCTTCAAGGTTTCCCCTCAACAACCACCCTATCCTATCCCCCTTTCCCTGCTTCCCATCCACCTACCCACTCCCGCCTGAAGGCCCTAGTATTACTCTACTTTGGGGCATCGAGTCTCCACAAGACCAAGGGCCTCCCCTCTCATTGATGCCAGATAAGGCAATCCTTTGCTATATAAGCAGCTGGAGTCATAGGTTCCTCCATGTGTACTCTTTGGTTGGTGGTTTAGTCCCTGGGAGCTCTGGGGGTTCTGATTGGTTGATAATGTTGTACTTCCAATGGGGTTGCAAACCCCTTCAGCTTCTTCAGTCCTTCTCCCAACTCCTCCATTGCAGTCCTCATGCTCAGCCTGATGGTTGGCTGCCTGCATCCACATCTGTATTGGTCAGGTTCTGGCACAGCCACTCAGGGGACAGCCATTCCAGGCTCCTGTCAGCAAGCGCTTCTTGGCGTCAGTAATAGTGTCTGGGTTTTGTATCTGCAGATAGGATAGATATACGTGGAGCAGTCTCTGGATGGCCTTTCCTTCAGTCTCTGCTCCATTTTTTGTCCCTGCATTTCCTTTAGATAGGAACAATTCTGGGTTAATATTTTGAGAGGGGCGGGTGGCCCCAACCTTCAGCCTAGAGCTGTGCTTAGCCTCTGAATATGGTCTCAATAGGTTCTCTCTCCCCTTTGTTGAGTATTTCAGCTAATGCCATCCCCATTGGGTCCTGGGAACCTCTTGCTTTCCTGGCATCTGGGACTTTCTAGTGGCTACCTCCAGTTCCCCATTCCCCACTGCTATATACCTTTCAATTTCCTGACCCTCTGTACTTCTCCCCAGTTTCCTCCCATGCTTGATCTTTCCCCCTCTTTCCCTCCCTGTACCTCTCCCTTCCAGGTCTCTCCCTCCCTCTACATCCCATGATTATTTTGTTCCCCCCCACTTCTGAGTAGGACTGAAGCATCCACACTTTGGTTTTCCTTCTTCTTGAGCTTATATGCTCTGTGAGTTGTATTGTGGGTATTCCAAGATTTTACCTAATATCCACTTATCAGTGACTACATACCATGTGTGTTCATTTGTGACTGGGTTACTTCACTCAGGATGATATTTTCTAGTTCCATCCTGTGGAATTATTTGCCTGTGAATTTCATGAAAATTTCCTGAATAGAACACCAATGGCTCAGGCTCTAAGATCAACTATAGACAAATGGAATCTTATAAAATTGAAAAGCTTCTGCAAGGCAAAGGACACTGTCAACAAGACAAAACAGCAACCTACAGATTGGGAAAAGATCTTTCCCAACCCTTCATCCAATATAGGGCTAATACCCAATATATACAAAGAACTCAAGAAGTTAAACTCCAGAGAAACAGATAACCCTATTAAAAAATGGGGTACAGGGCTAAACAAAGAATTCTCAACTGAGGAATCTTGAATGACTGATAGGCACCTAAAAAAATGTTCAGTATTCTTAGTCATCAAAGAAATGCAAATCAAAACAACCTTGAGATTCCACCTCACTCCAATCAGAATGGCTAAGGTCAAAAACTCAGGTGACAGCAGATGCTGGCAAGTATGTGGAGAAAGAGGAACACTCCTCCATTGCTGGTGTTATTGCAAGCTGGTACAACCACTCTGGAAATCAGTATGGCAGTTCCTCAGAAAACTGGACATAGTACTATCTGAGGACCCAGCTATACCACTCCTGGGCATATACACAGAAGATGCTCCAACATGTAATAAGGACACATGCTCCACTATGTTCATAGCAGCCTTATTTTAATAGCCAGAAGTTGGAAACTACCCAGATGTCCCTCAACAAAGGAATGGATACAGAAAACGGAGTATTACTCAGTTCAGCTATTTAAAACTCTGACTTCATGAAAATAGCAGGCAAATGGATTTCTTAACTTTTTAATGATGATTTTATAAGAATTCCTAAAATTATAGTAGTAGTTATTAATCTCTTTGTAATGGGACTACTATTAAGTCCTCTCTGATATTAAAACTGCAATGAGAACTCTGTCAGTCTTCAAGTGTCATGAGTTAATTGCTTCTGAGATAGAAAGAAGGAATTTATCACTTAGAACACATGCTAAGAGGTTGTAAAACAATTAACCAAAGGTCATATAAATGGAACTGTTTATTGTAGGTACAAGGACAGAAGATAAAATATCAACTGGATTTATCTGTACAAAACTTCAATGATAACTCAGTTATGGACTTTAACTCTGTGAACTTATAGAGCAAGTGACAGATATTGAGTGTCTAGTCTTAATGAATACATATGTAAGCATCTCTGCTGTACTCTTCTTACTCAATTTATGATTTGAATTTATGTTTGAACATTTAGTGAACATATATATGTGTGTGTGTGTGTGTGTGTGTGTGTGTGTGTGTGTATGTATGTATAAAGGATGCTTGTAAAAACCATGATCTACTCGCCTAGAAAAATTACAAAAAACTAGGAATGATCACATTGCAATGGCATCATTACCTCAGAGCAGGAGGAGAGAGCAAGATAGAAAGGAGAAGGACAGCAGAGTAGAATGCCTTATAAATTGAAAAGGAACTTACAAATTAAGAACTTTAGAGGGAATTTTTGGAGAAGAACTTAAAGATTAAAGTCACTTTTCAAAGTGTCCCTTTTTCTTCTTGTAAATGCCAGAGACTGCAGTTTCTGGTCTCAAGGGAAATCAGACAAGCAGACCAGCTATTGCTGCAAAGTGATATTGTGTTGAAAATGATAAAAATTAAAATTAAAAATTAAAAAAGATAGGTAAACATTATTATTATAATAAAAGCAACCCTAAATATCTCACAAGTCCAAGTCTTGCCCCTGCTGACTCTAATCCCCCCCCCCCCCCCAGCTACCTGCAAGAGTCAACCAGAGCAGCTGGAACAGGCCTCAAACAGAACACACCACAATGTGTGAAGTGAGCTTCCATGTTCTAAAATAAGTTATGAAGAAGTATGTTATTTTGTAACTGTTTGTGCTGGCTAGTTTTTATATCAACTTGACACAAGCTAAGGTCATGGAAAGCAGGAATCTTAATAGAGGAAATGTTTCCATAGGATTGGCTCACAGGCAAGTCTGTAGGACATTTTCTTGATTGGTGATTGGTTTGAGTGAGCCCATCTCACAGGGAATGATGCCACCCCCTGGTCAAGTGGTCCTGGATGGTATACAAAAGCAGGCTAAGCAAGTCCTTAGCAAGTGGTCAAGTAAGTAGCATCCCTCTGTGGCCTCTGGATCAGTTTCTGGCTCTAGGCTCCTACCTTGAGTTCCTGCCCTCACTTTTGTGGATGATGGATTATAAGCTGTAATTGAAATAAACCCTTTCCTCCCCAAGTTGCTTTGGATCATAGTGTGTTATTCCAGCAACAGGAAACCTATGACACTGTCTAACACCATTCACCAGTGAAATATTGTGAGCCAAGTACTTTACTGTTTTTAAAAAGGCTTATTTTAGTGTGTGTGTGTGTGTGTGTGTGTGTGTGTGTGTGTGTGTGTGTGTGCACGTGCCTGTAGAGACCAGAGGTGTTAGATTCCTCTGAGGTTGGAGTTGTAGATAGTTGTGAGCCACCACTCATAGGTGCTAGGAGCGAAGCTTAGGTACCTGCATGATCAGTATGCACTTTGAACTTTTGATCCATTTCTCCAGCTCCAATGACATTTAAAAAACCAAAAGTTATTCATTACTAACACAATTTTTAAAAGATTTATTTGTTTATTTTATGTCTATGACTATGCAGTTGCTATCTTCAGACACACTAGAAGAGGGCATTGGATACCATTACAAATGGTTGTGAGCCATCATGGGGTTGTTGGGAATTGAACTCAGGATCTCTAGAAGAACAAGGTGGTGCTCTTAACCACTGAGCCATCTCTCCAGCCCACAATTTTTTAATATATTTGAAATTATTCATATTATCTGAGTCTCATTATTTAAGTTCTGGTAATCTGTTCTCTCTCTTTTCTTTTTTAGTTGGTTGGTCTATTCTATCTGAGCTATCAATCTTGCAGGTGGAGTTGCTTGTAGTTTTCTTTTATTGTGCTTTTGATATCCAGGGCATCTGTGATGATGACCATTGTTTTAACATTGATAAATGTGTCTTTTCTTTCTTCTGGGAAGCAATAGTGTTAACTCTGAGAGTTCCAAATATTTTTATTTTTCCAAACTGAATCTTTTTCTTTATTGTTCAAAATTCTTTCATTTTTAAAATAAATCTGTTTGGAGTAAGCATTGGAATGCCGCTCAATGGATATAATTTTTATTCAGATTTTTACTAGACCAAATTTTGCCTCTGGATAAGAAGCATTTGGCAGGCACAGATTCTGAACTCATCTTTCTCAGCATCTATCCATAGGTTAAAACATTTGTATTTTGTAACTGTCTTTAAAAATAACACCCCCCCAACTACTGATCTATAAGCTTGGCAAAATCTAATACACTCTTTGCTGTTTCTCCATGTTTATTGTCCATATCCCCGCTACAGTCTGTAGTAAGAATATGGAGAAAATTTAGCATCTTTCAGCAGAAAGCACCCTGTGATGCTGTCTGATTATCCTCAGATTGCTCTGTAAGAAGTCATCTTATGGGGACAGGGTTGTTAACCAGATTCCATAAATAGAGCAATATATTAAAGCTTAATAGTCCAAATTAGGGTCAAATGACTAATTAATGTGGTTTAAACTCTTTTAAGCTTCATAGAGCACAGGGCTTGTAAATGTATAATCATCACATCACTTCATGTGATTAATATAATGCAGAGTCTCTAAACCAACATAATTTTTTATTAGCAGTGTATAGGAGTACAGGTCTATAATCTCAGTACTCTAAGTACTGAGGCAGGAGCCTTATGAATTTGAAGCCAGTGTGGCCTAAACAGCAAGTTCCAGGACAGCCTGAGCAGCATAGCAAGACCCTGCCTACAAAAAGTAAATAAAAGTAGAATTCAGACAATTACATTATTAAGCAAGTTTGTAATTAGAAAGAGAGATTGTGTCATAGTTATGATATCATTAATTCTGTAGTCCTAGGGAAATAATTCAGTTCTTTCTAAAGCCATCAGATAGTCTGTGATATACAGAATGGGAATAACAATAGTGGGTTATAGGATGACATAGCGGATGCAAAGCATTTAAATAGGTGTCCTGTATAATTGTCTAGTGAATATTAATGACAATAATATTGACAATGACAAAGGTGACAGGCTATACATAATCAGGGGACTGTAGAAAGTGCCTTTTCCTACCTACCTTTAAAGAGTGTCTTTCATGAGAATTGTTTTACATACCAGAAACTTCACCCACTTTGTACAATGATTTTATTGTGTCTGGAGTTATGTGTCAGCATGATTCATCCCCTCAAGTAACCCCATGTCCACTAGCAGTCTCACACTGCTACCTACCCTAACCTTTCCAAGAAACCACCAGTCTGTTCTCTGTCTCTCTAGTCTTGATTTTGGATAAATGGCATCTTTAGAGTGTCTGGTCTTATACATCATCCCTTCAAAGTCACCTATGATCTTCTATCAGGACTTCATTTTATCTCCAAATGTTCTTTCAGGGTGTGTACACATGATATTTTATTCATCCATCCATTAGATAATGGGCATTTGAGTTGGTCTCAAGTAGGGGCTGTAATAAACACTGCTTTAAATATTTATATACAAGTTTTTCTGTGACATTTTTATAGTTCCTAAAGGTTAAGACAACAATCTCTCATTGTTTCTATGAGCTCTGTTAACAATGGTCATGCTCCTTTAGGTGAAACATCATGCACACATCTAAGCCAATGACACGAGCCTGTGGGAGGGAGAGTGGAATTCAATTGACTAGTACATTTCAGACCAAATGTGCTTTTTATGTCCCATACTTGTTTAGCATACAATTCTTAATTGTTTCCTCCTTAGCAACATGGTTAGGTTAGGTCTCTGGAGTCCAGGTATATTCTGTTTACTCCACTGAAGTGCTTCAAATGCTTTGCTCTGGGGAGTTAAGATGGCTATTGCTCAGAGAAAGCTAGGACTCACTTGCTATCATTCATCTATGGGCATGTATTCATCCTCAGTTGGCCTAAAATGGCAAGTGGAGTCATGACTTTCAGCTTTTGGTTCTGTGCTGTATGATTCTCTTTCCTTCAGTGTTGCTGTTTCAGTAACAAACAGTGCTGTATGTTATAATTTGTTTTAAACAGAGCAATCATATTCATAGAAGGTATTCTTAACACTCAGTGCTTTCATGTGCGTCATGTACATATGTGTGCACAGATATGTATGTGTGCAAGGAGCTGCCTGTGCATTGTCTTCTACTGCTCTTCAACCTTAACTTTTTTTTATTTTTATTTTCTAAGTTTTTTTTATTTACATTCAAAATCATTTCCCCTTTCCCGTTTCCTCCCTTCCCGACAGTTCCATAAACCCCCTTCCCTCCCTCTTTTCCCCATTCAACCCCCTCTCGCTTCTCTGTCCTGGCATTCCCCTACATCCAGTTTTTCCAGGACCAGGGGTCTCTCTCCTTCCATCTTCTTGGAAATCTATTGATATGCGAATTGTATCTAGGGTATTCCAATATTCTGGGTTAATATCCCCTTATCAGTGACTGCATACCATGTGTGTTCTTTTGTGATTGGGTTACTTCACTAAGGATGATATTTTCAAGTTCTGACCATTTGCCTAGGAATTTCATGAATTCATTGTTTTTTGTTTTTTTTTTTGTGAGCTACTCAACATTTATTTTGTTTCATTTTCTATTTCCAATTGAGATGGAACTTCATAGATTTTATTTCCTTAAATATACTGGCAGGCATTTAACATCTGCCTGTCTGTCTAAACTGTCTGTGTATTCTCTCACATTTTTTCTAGTCTTTAATATCCAGATCACATACTTCCTTGTAAAGTTTCTAATTAGAAATTGTTTTCTAATTATGTCTTAAGTGAACCAAGCCTGGTGATCATTGGCCATCATAGATCCTACCAAAGTGTAGTTAGATATTTTTCCCCAGTAATTCTCTCTACCCAGTGAAAAGGTACCTGGTGAAGCAAACCAAATATGCATGGTGTTTCATGATCCTTCACAGGACAGATGGGGGATTGAGAGAAAGCCATTTACTCTCTGGGGCAGGGATGCTGCACCCACTGGGGGTAGGGTATCAAGATGGCATGCATTCCTCATTCGTACCCACTGGAATGATACTGGAGAAGAGAATTTTACTCAGTTTCTAAGATTCTCTTGTGAGATGCTGCATCGTCATCCTATCAATTGCCTGTAGTTCTCTGTGCTCCATGTGAAGCATGATGATCAATTAGCTCTGGCACATCTTATCCTTCATGTGCAATTCCAGTAGATAGCCTAGGATGGAAGGTCATCAGGACAGCTCTTTTCATTGGATATATAATAGTTATAATAAGTTCAATTTACTTTTATCGGGAGATGATGTTGCATTCCCCATAAGTGAAGTGTGCAGCTAAGTAGAAGCCCACTTCTGTAGGTGGAAAATTTCACTTTTGCTTATTGTAAATGAAACATAATTGTACATATTTGTGTAGCACAGTGAGAGAATTCAAGCTATCATTATTGAAACATAAAAATTAGCATTTTATCTCCACATAATTTCTTTAATATGCATCTTGTTTTATGTCACTTTCTTCGAAATCACAATGAGAATGTTTTGCAGTGATAAGTACGAAGTGTGACTGCCACGGTGTCATCCACTCTAAAACAGTTAGAAAGTTACCAAAGGTGACTGTTCATTTAGTGACAAGCTCATCAGAGTTCCAGCTCTCTACTATTTAATTGTTAAGGGCTATTATGTTATTTATGCATGGACTAAAGTAATAACACTTTATTATACAGGTTGCCCTTTCTTCTATAAAGAATCAGTATATAATACAGAAGCTGGGGATCCAGTTTCAAGGAAGAGAGAGCTTATTAATCCCAGTTCAAACCCAAGCACAGGAAGAAAGGAAAAAAGAAAGGTGCCCTTTCAAGGATGGGTTTGCAGCATTAAATATCTCACAATTTCTAATTCATGCTAAGGACTTCAAAAGTACAGTGAAGGATATAAGGAACTGATAGATCATTGAGACAACCATTTCAAAACAATTTTTATGGGGAAAGGTTTATTCTACACCACTGAAATGTTAAGTCTCTCTGTTTAATTCCATTCCGTTACCCTATTTAGAGTATTCTGTAATTATGAGCAAAGGAAGGTGGCAGCTATCTAGTCTGCTTTTGCTGTAGTTCCTATAGATTTTTTTCCCTTTTAATCAAATGTACTCACGTGCAGAATACAGGCCATACAAGCACCCCTATATGTTTCCACCATTTTCCAGCACCTAGAACATGCATGGTGCACAGAAGCACTTAAAAGGTATTTGTTCAGTACACTGATAGAAATCCAATGTTGTCTTGAGGAGAGATTTATAAAATGGTGGTGGTGGTGGTGGTAGGGTTCTCCAAGGGCCAGGTACTCCCTGCTTTACCTGGGTGAGTAAATCAAATGATGTTAAATGGAAGGGATGGGAGGAGGGAGCCTGTTTATGAATTCATTGTTTTTAATTGCAGAATAGTATTCCATTGTGTAAATATACCACATCTTCTGAATCCATTCCTCCGTTGAGGGACATCTGGGTTCTTTCCAGCTTCTGGTTATTATAAATAAGGCTGCTATGAACATAGTGGAGCATGTGTCCTTACTGCATGCAGGTAAAGCCTCTGGGTATATGCCCAGGAGTGGTATAGCCGGATCCTCCGGGAGTGTCATGCCCAGTTTTCTGAGGAACCGCCAGACTGCTTTCAACCTTAATTTTTAAAAACAGGGTTTATCGCTGTACCTGGAGCTCTCAGTAAGCCCCTGGGAGCAACCTGTCTCTTCCTCCCTCCTCAGGTGCTACAGGTACAGATGTGGTCACTGTGCCCAGATTTTACATATGTGCTATGAATCCAAACATAGATCCTCATGTTTAAACAGCAAGCACTTTACTACCAGAGCCTTCTCCACAGCCATAGCTCTTCAGAATGTCTCCTGACAAAGCAGTACCCTTGCCTTCCATTCCATAACATAGTGCAATTGCTGCACTATATTGCAAATAGACTCTTTGGAGCTAAGGTTTTCATCAAGACTCTTCACATAAGACTATTAGCAGACTTGCTATCTTAAAGATTGTGAAATTATAGAGGGTCACTTGCAAATGATGCTTCAAGTGTTTGTACTGAAGGTTTCTTGTGCACAGTGGGAAGAGAGGAGAGTATTGTAGTTTGTAGGGTATATTTTTCTGTTTTCTCTCTCTTCTCTCATTTCTCTCATCTCTGTCCTCTGTATCTCCATCTCTGTGTGTCCTTGTCTCTCTGTCTCTGTGCCAGTCTGTCTGCCTGTCTCTGTCTCTGTGTGAGTCACTGTCTGCTTGTCTTTATTTCTGTCTGTCTGTCTGTCTGTCTGTCTGTCTCTCTCTCTCTCTCTCTGTCTCTCTCTCTCTCTCTCTCTCTCTCTCTGTGTGTGTGTGTGTGTGTGCATGTGTGTGTGTGTGTGTTTGTGTGTGACTATAAGAAAGTCTGACCCTGAATTCTTGACAGTCAAATTTTAGTCTTAATGTCCCATTTAATTTCTTTTGACTTCTAGTAAAACATGGCTGCTGTTTCAAAAGTCACATGGTTGCTGCAGAAAGTTCCCAAATGTTGACTTTGCTCCTTTTCCTGTTCACTCAGCTCTCTGTCTCAGCAGTGAGAGGACACATCCTCTCCTCTGGCTCCAAGACCCTTCAATAATGGCCACAAGCAATCATTAGGAGTTCTTTGTCTCAGAAACCTTGTCTGTTCTTCAGGATTAAGTGAAATTCTGTGTCTATGTGCACTGCACGTTAACACATTAACTGATGTTATCAGTCCACAACTAGATGGTTCTGGCTCTCGGAAAATGTATGCATATTTGAAGGGTCAATGTTACTTTCCCTAGCTTTTTGTTTGCTCTGCTTTGCTCTTTACTTTATTGCCTCCATTTCCAAAGCTATGTTTGGATGTGGTATTGCTTACTGGGATCTTTGCTGCTTGACTGCATCATTTTAATCATCAGTTTAAATGGCTTTTGTTAGCAGACAGGAGGGCTATAGAATGTTAACGAGGCCAAAGCAATGACTCATTTGGTATCTGGAAGAGCTGATTTCACTCTTATGGGACTGCAAGCAGAAACCTGTTTAATAATGACATCAGTCTTGTTGCCATGGTTGCAAAAAGCATGTTTGCCCAGATAGTCCGAGCTGGGTGGCACTTCAGTTTTCCTCTGGGGAGGAGACACTACTGCCTGCAATGCCATGCTGATCCCAAGTGGTTTCAGGAGCAATTTTTATCTTAATTACACAGTTCTTAATTATGAATCATAGCATTAGGTCAGTCATGTCTGCAAGGCTACTGTTACAGCCCACATAGTTAACTTGCTTTAGAAACTTTGTAATGATGAAACATTATCAGTTTTTAAAAAATGACATTAATAAAACCTTCTGCTTCTGAGACATTCTCAATCCAGGGAAACTAAAGGCAAATACAGTATATTAGAGTTATGTTATTGTTATTTTTAGTGAGTTAGTAATTTTTCTTCCATTTATTTATTGGTGAGGAGGGAACACAATTCTCAGTAACTGTTCTATTATTATCAGGAGACACCATGACTGAGGCAGCTTATATAAGAAATCATTTAATTGGGGCTTGGTTACAGTTTCAGAGGGTAAGTTCCTGATCATCATGGCAGGAAGGATGATGGCAGGCAGACAGGCATGGTGTTGAAACAGTAGCTGAGAGCTCATATCTGACTCACAAGTTGTAGGCAGGGGTGGGGAGTCAGGGAATGGGCATAGTGTGGACTTTTGAAATCTCAAAGCCCACATCCAGTGACACAGTTCCTCCAGCAAAGCTATATCTCTGCATCCTTCCTGAACAGTTCCACTAGCTATAGATCAGGCATTCAAATATATGAGCCTGTGGAGGCCATTCTCATTCAAACCACAACTGGACACAAATGCTATAGTGCTCCTGTAGAGATCAAAGGACAATTTGGGAGTCAGTTCTCTTCACCATGAAAACTTCAAGTTATGAATACAAGTCCTGAGGCCTGGTTACAAGGGTCCTTACTTGCCAAACCATCTTGCTGGCCCTGTTGTTGTTGTTGCTGCTGTTAAATGTGTTAGAGTCCCTTTATCTCCTTTGGTTGTCTTATTGCTGTAGCTAAGATTTCAAATACTATATAGAATAGGTATGGAGAGAGTGGACACCTCTGTCTTGTTCCTGAACTTAGTGGAAATGCTTTGAATTTTTCTCCATTTATGATGATGTTGTTTGTGGGCTTGCTGTAAATTCTTTGTTGAGGTATATCCCATGTAACCTTAGTCTCTGTAAGGCTTTTATCATGAAGGGATGTTGGATTTTGTCAAAAGCCTTTTCTGCATCTCATAAAATGATCATAACTTTTAATTTTTCAGTCTGTTTTTCAGACTGTTTAGTCAGTTAGTCAATTATTACATTATTACTTTACAGAAATTGAACCAGTCCTTCATCTCTGAGTTGAAACCAATTTGATTATTATGGATAATCTTTTAGGAAATATTCCTGCTGTTTCTATTTTATAGAATAATTTGAGGAATGCTTGCTTTAGTTCTTCTTTGAATTCTGCCCTGAATTCACCTGGCCCTGGGCTATTTTGCTGGGGAGGTTTTTCATGACTGCATCTCTATTTCACCAGGGGTTAGAGCAATGTTAAAATTGTTTATCTCTCCCTGATTTAACTTTGGTAGATCATATATATATCCAGAAATTTATCAGCCAGTTTTAGGTTTTCCAGTTTGGTGTAACACTGAATTTTAGGGTGCATCCTTACTATTTTCTGCCAGAAGCTTCCTGAGCAGGTTGAACTGAGACACAGAGTAGGACTCTGGTGTGGCTTTAAAGACTGATGTTGTTCTAGCTCTTTAACTATACTGAATGGTGATGCTAACTTCTAAAATGTCCTAAAAACTTTCTTGCTTATTCTGAGGGTTAAAAGCCATTGGCTTAGGTAATTAACACCTGTAACCTGAGAGCAGGGGATTAAGTAATGTAGCCTTTGTTCTATCTCTGTAGGAACTGTGTTGGTACTAACTTTCAGTCTGCAAATTGAAGTTGCAGGAAGAAAAAGGGAAGCTTTAAAGGGTGAATTTGCAGTCCTCTCCTTTGTCCTCAGCACTTATACATCTTTGAGAATAGATAATCACATGGTAAAAAGTTCATCACAAGTTTACATATAAATTCTAACCACAAATTGAATAAGAAATTTTAAAACAGTGAATGTTTATGTGCATATCCATTAGGAGTAATTATCTGGTCATACATTCATCACCTGTCACAGCTCCACAGGTTCATGGAGAGTTAAAAAACATAAGTTATTAGTGAAGTATTGTTTAGATAAACCCAGTCAATATTTTATCTTCTGTCCTAGCACCTATAATAAATCCTAGTTCCCTTTTTAGGACTTTTCATTAACAGTTTTACAACCTTTTGGAATGTTCTCTGAGTAGTAGGAGCAATTAACTGATGACAGAAACTGGCAGTGTTCTTTCTCATTGCAGTTTTGACTATCAGAAAGGATCTAATAGTAGTCCCACTATAAAAGAGCTTAATAAATACTGATAGAAGCTTAGGAGTTCTTATGGGATCATCATTAAGAATTAAAAAGTTGCCCTTCCAGCCGCCATTTGCAGCAAGGAACCAGGTAGCTCCATAGCCTTCTGTGCTTTGTCCACCAGGAAAGAATGCTCTCTCAGCAGCGATTTCACTTCTGAGCGTGGAGGTGAGATCTCCACCTTCTCTCTGGAGGGGTACAGCTAGGAGCACACAAGGCATACGATTAGTGGAGCAGCTAGGACAGGAGTTTTCCCTTCCAGCCGCCATCTACAGCAGGGAACCAGGCAGCTCCAAAGCCTTCTGTGCTTAGCCCACCTGGAGAGAGTGATCTCCCAGCAGCGATTTCACTCCTGAGTGCTGAGGTGAGATCTCCACCTTCTCTCTGGAGGGATACAGCTAGGAGTGCACCAGGCAAATGATCAGTGGAGCAGCTGGGACAGGAGTCTTCCCTTCTGACCGCCATTTGCAGCAAGGAACCAGACAGTTCCACAGCCTTCTGTGCACAGACCCTGCCAGAAGAGAGTTGGTCTCCCAGGACTACAGACACAGGTTTAAAGGCCCATAGGAGGGGCAAGCTCCAGCCAGAGACAACAAGACCAACAAACACCAGAGATAACCAGATGGCGAAAGGCAAGTGCAAGAACCCTACCAAAAGAAACCAAGGCTACTTGGCAGTATCAGAGCCCAGTTCTCCTACCACAGGAAATCCCGGATACCCCAACACACTGGAAAAGCAAGAGTTGGATTTAAAGTCTCTTCTCATGATGCTGTTAGAGGACATCAAGAAGGACATAAATAACTCCCTTAAAGAAATACAGGAGAACATGGGTCAAATGGTAAAAACTCTTAAAGAGGAAACACAAAAATCCCTGAAAGAAATACAGGAGAACATGGGTGAACAGATAGAGGTTCTTAAAGAGGAAACACAAAAATCCCTTAAAGAATTACAAGAGAACACAAACAAGTGAAGGAACTGAACAAAACCATCCAGGATCTAAAAATGGAAGTAGAAACAACTAAGAAATCAAAAAGGGAGACATCTCTGGAGATAGAAAATCTTGGAAAGAATTCAGGAGTCATAGATGCAAGCATCAACAACAGAATACAAGAGATAGAAGAAAGAATCTCAGGGGCTGAAGATACCATAGAAAACATTGACTCAACAGTCAATGCAAAATGCAAAACGCTCTTGAGCCAAAACATCCAGGAAATACAGAACACAATGAGAAGACCAAACCTAAGGATTATAGGTATAGAAGAGAGCAAAGATTTCCAACTTAAAGGGCCAGTAAATATCTTCAACAAAATTATAGAAGAAAACTTCCCCAATCTAAAGAAAGAGATGTCCATGAACATGCAAGAAGCCTATAGAACTCCAAAACAGACTGGACCAGACCAGAAAGTCCTCCAGGCACATAATAATCAAAACACCAAATGCACTAAACAAAGAAAGAATATTAAAAGCAATAAGAGAAAAAGGTCAAGTAACCTATAAAGGCAGGCCTATCAGAATTTACACCAGACTTCTCACCTGAGACGATGAAAGCCAGAAGATCCTGAGCAGATCTCATACAGACACTAAGAGAAGACAAATGCCAGCCCAAACTACTATACACAGCAAAACTCTCAATTACCATAGATGGAGAAACCAAGATATTCCATGATAAAACCAAATTTACACAATATCTTTCCACAAATCCAGCCCTACAAAGGATAATAGATGGAAAACGCCAACATGAGGAGAGAAACTACACCCTAGAAAAAGCAAGAAATAATCTTTTTCCAACAAACCCAAAAGAAAGTAACTACACAAACATAAAAAGAACATCAAAAATAACAGGAAGCAACAATAACTATTTCTTAATATCATATAATGTCAATAGACTCAATTCCCCAACAAAAGTCTAACAGAGATGTTTTTCATGTGGATCTTTGATTTTATCAGAAAATGTTTGTGACTCCTCTTTCAATTTAGTAATGTTTTTTGTGTCTACCATTTTGACTGTATTATTTTCCATGATAATCTTTAATTTTAACATTTTTTCTGTGTATTTCTTCAATTTTGTCGGAGGTGTTTTCCATGTAGATCTTCAGTTTTGTCGGGGGAGAGGGGGTGTAGTTCCACTTTCAATCAATTTAGGAATGTTTTTGTGCCTTTCATTTTGTAGGTATATAATTGTCCATGAAAATCTTCAATTTTAACGTTTCTCTTTATTTTTCTTCAATTTTGTCAGAAGTATTTTCCATGTGGATCTTCAGTTTTATCAGACAATGTCTATAATTTTACTTTCAACCAACTTAGGAACACTTTTATACCTTCCATTTTATCTGTATAATTTTCCATGTAATATGTTTTTCAATATATTTCTTGATTTTTTTCAGGAATGTTTTCTTTGTAGATCTTCAATTTTATCAGAAAGTGTTTATAATTCCACTTTCAAAAAGCTTAGGAATATTTTCATGCCTATCATTTTATTTGTATAATTTTTCCATGAACTACTCAATCTTAACGATTTTTTATATATTTCTTCAATTTTATTAGAGATAATTTCTATGTAAATCTTCAATTTTATCAGAAAATGTTTATAATTTCACTTTCAATCCACTTAGAAATATTTTTATGCCTACCATTTTATCTGTATAATTTTCCATGATAATCTTCAATTTTAATGTTTTTCCATATATTTTTTTCAATTTTATCAGAAATATTTTCCATGTTAATCTTCAATTTTAGCAGAATATGTTTATAATTCTACTTTCAATCATCTTAGGAATATTTTTATTCCTACCAATTTATCTGTACAAATTTCTTCAATTTTATCAGAGATATTTTCCATGTAAATCTTCAATTTTATCAGAAAATGTTTTTACTTCTACTTTCAATCAATTTAGGAATATTTTTATGCCTACCATCTTATCTGTATATTTTTTCATGAAATAGTCAGTTTTAACGTGTTTTTCTATATATTTCTTGAGTTTTATCAGAAATATTTTCCTTGCAGATTTTCAATTTTATCAGAAAATATTTATAATTCCATTTTTAATCAATTTAGGAATATTTTTATGCCTACCATTTTATCTGTATAATTTTTCCATGAAATAGTCAATCTTAACATGTTTTTCTATATATTTCTTCAATTTTATCAGAGATATTTTACATGTATATTTACACAATGGAATACTACTCAGCAATTAAAAACAATGAATTCATGAAATTCTTAGGCAAATGGGGAACAGGGGGAGAGAAGAGGGCTTATGGGACTTTCAGGGAGGGCGGAACTGGGAAAGAGGAAATCATTTGGAATGTAAATAAAGAATATAGAAAATTAAAAAAATGAAAAAAAAAAGAATTAAGAAGTTGCCCATTTGTCTATATAGCATCACTATAAGACAGTACATCTTCCTAGATCTGTAAAATCTGTTCAAAAGTGTGGGCTAATACCTAGTGATTGTCATATATATATATAATAATAACAACAGGAAAAAGCGTACTAATAGCAGGAATCTTTCCTAAAATGACTTTCTCCTGGGTCTTGCCTGTAGGAACAAATCTGTCGTGGATTATTTTAATCAGAGGCAAATCATCTCAGGAAGATCACCTGCTAGTTATTAGCTTGTCCTGTGATGGCTCTTGACAATTTTCTGGATTTCTTCAGTGTCTGTTGTAGTGTTTCTGTTTTCATTACTAATTTTATCAATTTTGATTTTCTTTCCCAGTCTTTTTGTTTATGTGGTTAAAGGTTTGTTAATTTTGTTTTCTCAAAGAACTAACTCTTTGTTTTATTTATTCTTTGTAATTTTTTTGTCTGTTTCCATTTCAATAATTTCAGTTCTGAGTTTATTTTTTCCATCAATTCTTCGGTGTATTATTGGTTTTGCTCTTCTTAAACCTTCAATTGTGTTGTTATCAGTACAAAGTGTCTCCAGCTTTTTTGATGTAGGCACTTGGTGTTATGAACTTGATTCGTTATAACTCAGAACTGCTTTTATTATATCCCACTTGTTTGGATAGGATGTGGTTTTATTTTCATTCAGTTCAGTTTTTTTTCCAATTGTCTTTCTTGATTTCTGTCTTGACCCAATTTTCATTCAGTTGTAAGTCGTTTAGCTTCTGTAATTCTGTCTTCTTTCTGCAATTTCTATTATTGTTGGTATACAGCATTAATCCATTTCATCAGGTAGAATGCAGGGTATTGTTTAAATTAGTTTGTATCTGATGAGACTTGATTTGTGTCTTAGTTAGGGTTTTATTACTGTGAACAGACACCATGACCACAGCAACTCTTAGGGAAACATTTAATTGGGGCTAGCTTACATTTCAGAAGTTCAATCCATTATCATCATGGTGGGAAGCATGGTGGCATGTAGGCAGACATGGTACTGGAGGAGGAGCTGAGAGTTCTACATCTTGATCCAAAGGCAATAGGAAGAAAGACTTTGAGCCACTAGGATTGGTTTTGATCTCCTGGGTCCTCCAAGCCTACTCCCTAGTGATGACTTCTTACAACGAAACCATGCCTACTTCACCAAGGCCACATCTCCTAATAAAGTCACTTCTTATGAGCCAAGAATTAAAACACATGAGTCTATGGGCCCATTTCTATTCACACCATTATACTTTGTGTGGTTAATTTTGGAGAAAATTCCCTGAGCTGCTGAGAAGAAAATATATTCTTTAGTGTTTGAGCCAAACCTTTTTAAGACATCTATTTGGTTCATTTGATTTATGATATTACCCAACTTCAGCATTTCTCTGTTTAGTTTTTGTCTGGTTATCTTGTCTATTGGTGAGGGTGAGATGTTGAAGTCACACACCATCACTGTGTGAGGGTCAATTTCTGATTTTTACTGTAGTAGTGTTTCTTTTAACTTGGGTGCCCTCATGTTTGGTACATAAATTTTTTAGAATTATAATATCATTTTCTGAATTTTCCTTTGGTTTAATGAGTTTATATTATTCTTCTCTATCTATTCTGATTAGCTTGATTTTGAAATTGTTTTCTCAGATACTAAAAAAATCTATTTTTTTGAAATATCTTTTTCCTTCCTTTTACCCTAATGTGATATCCATCTTTGGGGTGCATTTCTTGGATAAGGCAGAAGTACAGATCCTGTTTCCCAATATAATCTGTTTGTCTACTCCTTTTTATTGAGGAATTGAGGCCATTAATATTGAGAGATTTTAATAAGTAGTGTTTATTAATGTCTATTATTTTGTTGTTTTTAATGTGCTTTTCCCCCTCTTTTAATTAACCATTTGGGGATTATTTATCCCATATGTCCCTTTGGGTATAGTTATCCTTCTCTTCAGACTGATGTTTTCCTTCTAGTACTTTCTGCAGAACTGGATTTGTGTATAGAAATTGCTTAAATTTGGTTTTATTGCAGAATCTTTTTCTTTCTCTTTGATAGTTTTGCTGGGTATAATAGTCTGGACTAGCATCTGTAGACTTTCATAGTTTGTAGAACATTACTCCAGGCCCTTTTGGCCTCCAACACCCCATTAAATGAAGGTGTTATTTTAAGTAACCTGCCTTGATATATGACTTGATCTTTTTTCCTTGCAGCTGTTAATGTCTTTGTTCTGTAGATTTAGTGTTTTGTTTATTATGTGTCATGCAAGTTTCTTTTCTGGCCCTGCCAATTTGATATTTTGTATGTTATTTGATAGTCTTTCTTAGAGTGAGGAAATTTTGTATGATTTTGTTAAAAATATTTTCTTTGCCTTTGACCTAGTTTCTCTATACCTACTTTCCATAGGTTGCATCTTTTCATAATGTCCCAGATCTGAATGCTTTGTGCCTGAATTTTTTTTAGATTTAATACTTTGTTTGACTGAATTATCCATTTCTTCTGTCATTTGTTCAAGATTTGAAATTCTATCATTCTTGCAATCTATAAGTGAGAATTACTTTGACACACTTAGTTTACCATTTCCAGTTTCATTTCAGTTTGTACTTTCTTTAGTGATGCTATTTCATTGGTAAATTCTACTGTTATGTGTTGAATTGTTTTTATCGTTCATCAAGCTTTTTATGTTTTTAACAGTCTTCATTAAGACATTTATTCATATCCTCTTCAATGTCTTTAGACATATCCAAATTGCTCTTTTGAAATATTTGTCTTGTGTTTCAGTCTAATTGCTTTGTTAATCTGACTCAAGGTGGCCTGTTGTCTTGTTTGTTCATGTATGTGTTTTTATACTGGAATCTGGGCACTTGGAGTATGATATCTGAAGTATTTCTTGGTACAGAAATCTTATCTTACCTTGCTCAGTGGATGTTAAATTCTTTGGTTGCTATTGCGCACTCTGAGTCCTAACCATGTATGTTGGCTATGGGGCCTCTGAATCCCAACCAATTGTGGTGACTGTGGTGTCTCTGGTAGAAACTGGTTCTACACTCCAACCTACTGTGGTAGCTACAAGATTCCTGGTAGAGAACTGCACTGCAGTTAATCTAGAGTCACAAAGGAATGGGGATGGGCTAGAAGGAAAGACTGTAAGAGCCTCCAGGAAGAACTATGTATACTCTGTATCTGTACCAAGAAGTTGAATCTCTAGTGAATGCAGGAGGGATGGACTACATAATCTTTATTACTCCCATTTGTATCTTTTTCTTATCAAAATAGTGTATTGCCTTTATATTGCATTTTCAATTAATACATCAAGTGTCAGCCTTATATGTATATATATGATGTAGTCAACAGTATTATATATTAATATATATATATATATAATATTGCATATATATTATGTATATTGTACTTTTAATGATACTTACCACTGAGAAAGACAGTAATACATGACATCAAAAATTCAAGATGAGGTTTTTTTTGTTTGTTTGTTTTGTTTTTTTCAAGACAGGGTTTCTCTGTGTAGCCCTGGCTGTCCTGGAACTTACTCTGTAGACCAGGCTGGCCTCGAACTCAGAAATCTGCCTGCCTCTGCCCCCAAGTGCTGGGATTAAAGGCGTGCGCCAACACTGCCCCAAGATGAGGTTTTATGACTATACTATCCAACCATTTTATACCCAGATACCCCCAAGTGCTGAAAAAATATGTATATCTTACATAACTCTTCACAAGTGAGATTCTTAATTGAAAAAGTATAGAATCAAAATTAGGAAAGTGTGGCATAATCAGATAAAGGAATATTATTCAACCATAAAAATAAGTATATTTGGTTAATATTCTATTACTGTTAAGAAACATCATGAGCAAGACAACTCAGCAGAAAGAGTTTATTTGGGAATTAGCTTTAGAAGGTGAATCCATCATGGCAGGAAGCAGGGCAGTACACAAACAAGCAGGCATGGAACTGGAGCATTAACTGAGAACTTACATCTGATTCATAAGCAGAAGGCAGGGAGGGAGCTAATTTTTGAATTCCATGGATATTCGAAACCTCAAAAACAACTTCCATTGACATAGCTCCTCCAAAAAGGACACATCTCCTAATCCTTCCCAAACAGTTCCACCTATTGGGGACCAAACACTCAAGTATATAAGCCTATGGGGACATTATTATTCCAATCACCACAGGTTTTAAAAGTCAGAAGACCAAGAAGTCTGATGTGAGATTGTGTCCTTCTTCAAGCTCTCCGTCACTCATGAGTGAGTATTTTCTCTTTAGCACAGTGGTTTTCAACCTTCCTAATGTTGCAATTCTTAAATAAAGTTCCTCATGTTGAGGTGATCCCCCAACCATAAAATCACTTCATTGGTACTGCACAGCTATAATCTTTCTATTATGAATTGTAATGTAAAGATCTGATATGCAAGATATCTGATATGTTACTCCATGAAGGGGTTGAGAACTACTGCTCTACATATTGTGCTGTCCTCCTACCTCCAACTGCTTTATTCTTTAGAGCAATGCCTGGACTTTGCTCTTCTCTTCACGGGAAAGATTGGAGGGAGGCTCTCTTCTGGCATTTTATGGGACTATCTAGACTCTGCTTTCCTTCTTGTTGAGCATACTGCAAATGTGCTTGATAGACAATTTCTGTCACCCACAACTTCAGATATTATCTCTGCTTTTTAAGTTCTTTTTGGCTAGAAGTTCAGCTCAGCCTCTGTTTCTTCACCTTGGGAAACTTCAAGTTAACTTTGGATGCTTGGGTTTTTTTGTCTCCTTTCTCACATCTTCTGAATACAAAGTTTATACAGTCAATTACTGTGCTTTCTTCCTTTTTTTTTTCCAGACCTATTTTAATCCCACTCACCATTGGTGGCCTGTAGTTTGGTCTCCTCTTACATTTAATTATCCACTTAATATCAAATCACTATTTATAGTCTCTCATTCCAAATGTGGGGAGAGTAGGTGGATTCCTTGTAGACTTTTGGTTGTTAAGTCTCCAGGAACACTATTGACTTTTTGGTTATGGGCACCACATAAGCCTTCAGCAACACTTTTACTTATGTACATCACACTTCTTATAAGACCTCTATTAGAAGTTCTCAATATGTGACCGAAAAAACATCCCAAGGGGCCCTGAAATGTAATCAAGGGCTGCATGAAACAAAATCCACTTTCATAACAATACTTCCATCAGTCAGCAGTGTAGGGGAATACCAGGACAGAGAAGCAGGAGGGGGGTTGATTGGGGAACAGGGGGAGGGAAGAGGGCTTATGGAACTTTCGGGGAGGGGGAAACCGGGAAAGAGGAAATCATTTGGAATGTAAATAAAGAATGAAAAAAGAAAAAAGAAAAAAATCTGAGAAAATTATATAAAGAAATGCTTTAATTTAGTTCAGAGTTTTCAGGTTCAAGTCCTCAGCTTTGTTCCTATGGCATGGAGGGAGCAAGTACTAAAGCCAAACCCTTCACTTCAGTTAGGAAACAGCAAAGAAGAAGAGGTTGGGGTACCACAATTCTCTTTAAGGGTCGCATTCACAATGCTTTAAAGAACTCCCATAATACCTCTTTTAAATGTCCCAGCTTCTCCTAATAGTAAAACTCTGGAGACCAAGTCTTAACACAGAGGCTCATGGCAGGTGACAGCAAAGGCATGGAAACAGCAGAGTTCTTTGGTGTTCTCCTGTTCTTTTCTCCTTTATTCTGTCTGGATCCATAATGATTATTCTGTCTCAGTTATTTCTCTCTGAAAACTAACTCATCGACATACTTAGTGGTGAGCTTCAAATTCCCTGGTTGTTTCTTTGTTTTGTTGTATGAGACACTATATAGTAATGACTATACAGTAATAGCTATATAGTGATGGCTAGAATTTGCTATGTAGAGATGTACCTGCCTCTACATCCTGAGTGCTAGGCTTGAAGGTGTAAGTCACCACTACTTGCTCTTCTGGCTGATTCTTAACCCAGTCGGCAATGAAGATTAACCATCTCAGAATGGAATTCCCTCGGTGTGGCCTTGTGCTTGTGACCATGCCAAGCATGTGGCTTAAAGTGGCTATAAATGACCCAACTGTGGGAGAAAAATATTGGACATTGGGTTTGACACCACTTTAGAAACTAAAGTTTGAGATAGAGATTTACAACCGAGTGAGTCAGGGTTTCTAATCTAATCTAATCTAATCTAATCTAATCTAATCTAATCTAATCCAACCTAAGATAATTTCTACCTGATAACAACTCTTTAGAGATGTTAAACCTGCCTGGGTTGCTCAGTGCTTTCTCCTCTGACAGTTTCCCCAAGAAACTAATCCTGGGCCTATGCAAACAAACAAACAAAGAACAAAAATCACTCTCCCCCCCCAACAAAACAAAACAAAAACTCAAAGCAGACAAACAAACAAAAAACAGAGAGGATGTTCATTGTCTGAAGAAAAGAAGAAAACATACATGATCTGCAACAGGTGGTTGAGACCTAGGCACTGTGGTATATACCTGTATGTAATTCTGGCTCTTCAGGAGGAACTCAATTGTGGGCCCTGTTTTAGTCTATATAGACTATATATGTGAATTCAAGGTTAGCCTATGGGGTTCAACAAGAGTATGTCTTCAAATGAAAGGTGAAATACAGGTTGGAGATGTACCTCAGAGATAGAGTACTTGCCAAGCATGCTTAGGGTTCTAAATTCCAAGTCCACCATCACCAAACCCCAAAATCAGGACTCCAAACCCCCAAACAGAACACAAGAATGCCAAAGACTAAAAGAATATAAACAAAAATTGACTGAGCAAATGAGAATATATGTTAGTATAGAACCACTGACCTTGTAGAAGCAAATTTTCTTTGAACTGAATTTTATTATACAGTTAGTGAAAAACCCACAAAAAAAGAGAATATACATAGTCTGACCTTGTTAGAGAATGCATAGAGGGAACCCATTTTTATGACTGTTGTATAATTTGAAGAGTAGAGTAGTCCTCTGTCTCTTTTGATCTTTTGTTGATGAGAAATCATACCCTAAATTACAAAATCTCTCCTGAGAAATAAATAATAAAAGACTTCAAACTCTCTTCCTTCCTTCCTTCCTTCCTTTCTTTCTTTCTTTCTTTCTTTCTTTCTTTCTTTCTTTCTTTCTTTCTTTCTTTCTTTCTTTCTTTCTTTCTTCTTTCTTTTTTCCTTTCTTTCTTTCTTTCTTTCTCTCTCTCTCTCTCTCTCTCTCTCTCTCTCTCTCTCTTTCTTTCTTTCTTTCTTTCTTTCTTTCTTTCTTTCTTTCTTTCTTTCTTTCCAGTAAACTTAGAGTTAACTAGGAAGCCAGATGCATAGGAATGAGAGAGGTGAGAGAGGCCAGTGATATAACAACCCAGAACAGTGGGTTGTTGTTGTTGTTGTTGTTGTTTTGCTGTGTTTTTTGTTTGTTTTTTGTCTTTCTGTGAGCTCAAAGTGTTCAAATTTGCTTTCAGGATTATGCAGATATCCTTCTTTACAACAGAAAACCATATTTTGTAAAGAATTTCAATGATAAGATTAATGTGATGGAGATACACAGTGAATTTTTTTTTCCCTGGTGAACCTGGGGCTTTGACACTCACTCTCTGGTCCCTTTTTTCATTCCCTTTGCTCACTCCCTGCAAAGAGAATCATGACGTCATCATGATATCTTAGGGAATGAGTAAAGGGTTGTTGTATGCTAGAGTTTGATTTCTTCTTAAGCCACTTCTCTCTGAGTTTGACTTATCCTTAAGCAGAACTTATTTACCTGTTTAGCTCTTGATGAATTCTTGGCTGAAGCATGACTCTTAGACAGGACAGGACAGGACAGGCAGGAGGCCATATAATACATTTTCACCATGGTGCCTATCATATAGCAGGTGCTTGGTCAGTGTCTCCTGTTTTTTGTTCCTACATTAAGGACTCCTTGTTTTATGTTATTGTCCCCTCTCCTCATCTCTAATTGTCAGCCAGGTGTCTGTGCTACATCCTAAAGCACCCAGTTTCCTGCAGCTTTTAGGATCATGTATGGCACAATACTAAGTCATCCTTGATTTTTTTGCAGAGAGGGAATGTAGGAGAGTAAACTTAATGTCAGTTTTGAAGATCAGTCCTCTAAGCCTGTGACCCATAGGGAATTTTCCCACTGCTATACACAGTAGTGTGCCTGATCCTTTGTGGGGGTGGAGTGGGTGTGGAAAAAGCTGCTAAGTGATGATATTGAAGGAACACAGATGAGTGGAAAGTAAATCATGAGAATGACTGTTGCTTTTCCCAGACTGTGATGACTAAACAACTTGTGTGGAAGCTTCTGAGTCACCTGTGATGAGCAGTGGGAGAGCAGACAAAACTCACTCACATACACACACACACACACACACACACACACACACACACACACACACACACATGTCTCCAAGCACCACTCCCTCACCACAGCAAGCTTTTTCAGGGGCAGGGGTGGGAGGGACAGCCCTGCAGATGCACCAACTATCAATTCTTAGTGCCTATGGAATCAGTAGGTGGGAAGTGAATGAGATCCTTGGTGTTTATGGATTGCTAATCCCCTACCTCCCACAGGGGTGGGGGTGGGAACAAAAATTTATTTGACTAAAATGAAAAAGAAAGAAAGAAGGAAAGAAAGAAAGGAAGAGTGAAAAGCAGATATGAAGAGCCTCAGTCAAAGAGTGTAATTTTAGGTCTTTGTTAAACACCTTCCTCTGAAATGACCGCAGAACATAGAGGCAACCAAGGGGCACTGTGATTCCGGGCAACCTGCTTGAGATGGGTTCTGAAAATAACTTCAAACTGAGCAAAATGTCTCAGGTTCCTAGACCTGAGCTTGTGGGATGAGTGTATTTCCCAGCACTGGTCAGCACACAGTGCCCAAGTGGCAGGAATTGAAACTGAGTCAGCACATATTATACTGGACTTTTCCTAAGTATTTATTAATAAGGAGCAATGCACCTACTCTCTGACTAAATGACCCCCTCCCCCATCCCTTGAATACCCTTGGATCAGGGGAGTATCCTAGCTAGCTCATAGCAGGTCTTTATCAGACTAAAGATAAATAGGACACAAGCTACAACTTAGCTCTGGGCCATTATGCTTTGAGAAATGTTTTCTCACTAAAGAAGTATGTGGAAGGAAGACCAAGAAGTACTATCTTTTATAGCTGAGTCCTATTTGAATACTACCCTAGGAACCAAGCAATCCATTCTAGATACATGAGGATTCTTTGCCTGAGGGATATAGTTCACACTCTATAGGTCCTGTTTCAGCAGGACCCTTCTGGAATGTTAATAGAAAAGTGAGGTGAAGCAGATAATGGTGGTTCATACCAGGTAGTGGGTGCTCTAAGGGATTGCTTTTGAGTGAGAGTGTAGACCATCACATGTGTTTGTATGGAGCATGAACACACCTTGACTTCTATTTTAACAAGGCTACTTTGCATGCTGCTTTGGGAATATAGAAGCTATAAGTACAGCTTATAGGTATGGAAAGCTGAGAGACTTGTGAGGATGATATTCCAGGGTTATAAACAAGATGAGAATAATTTGAGTCAAGAGTAGCAGAGAGCAGATAGAAGTGTTCACAAAATGACTTTATTTGAAAAATGATAGTTTTTAAATTAAAAAAAGAATCAAAATTGAGAGCAAGGTTTCATACTGATCAATAAGAACTAAGTTGCCAATTCTTGAGATGTAGAATAATCAATAAGAGAAGATTTGGGCACAGACTAAAGGGACTAAGTAGTTGACCTGTTGACATGAGATGTCTATTGGATTTATACTGTTGATTTCATATAAGAATCCAGGTAGGTGCACATGTTTGGAGTTAGGAAATATGATCTAGGGGAGGGGGATATGTTAGAGGATCATTAAAGGAATTTACAATGATGAAGACTAGATCCAACTGTTTTGGGAATGAATGAAGTAGAGGAGTGAAGCTTCCTGGGAGTTTCACACGAGCGGGTTTTCCGTGGACGAAGAGCTGGGAAGTGAAATGACAGGGGTCGAGAGAAAGAGAACACACAGAGACATTAGGGCATGGGTGTACAAAATCTCTCTTCACTTAGGGGATAAGTGCAGCAATATATGCGCTGTGGGTGTGACCCTCCCTCCCTGGGTTGCAGAGTCTTCTCAGCGCGTCTCAGCAGGGCCTCGGCTCCATGGTTCCTCAAGGAAGTTGACCCCATAGGGTCTGTTGCTCTGTGGGAAGCTGAGGTGTGACAAAAGGCTTGCTCTTGGAGCTCTGCCAGCTCCACCAGGTGAGGGGAGGTGTAGCTCACTGGCATCTGGAGCTGAATGATAGCTGCCATGTGATAAAGCACTTCAATATGACTCTCTACAGAGGAGGAAGAAGAGAAGGAGAAAGAGGAGGAGGAAGAGGAAGAGGAAGAAGAAGAAGAAGAAGGAGGAGGAGGAGGAGGAGGAGGAGGAGGAGGAGGAGGAGGAGGAGGAGGAGAAGGTTTTTCAAAAAATGGGACTAACCAAAGGCTGACAGGTTGACTGAGCATTAGGCACATGTCATCTAGACGGGCTGGTGGAGTACCAGGCAAGCATCACTTAGAAAGGTTGGCAGAGCACTAGACAAGTATAAAGCAACTTGTGTTCCACATGGAGACTGTGAACTACTGGGTGAGATGCTGCTGAGACAGTAAGTAAAACAAGGATCAAAAACGTATTCTTGCTTTAACAACATAATGATCACTGAAAAACAAAAAAGTATGAGGTGGGAATTGGAATGTTTAAGAGTAGAGCTGGGTAGTGGGGCTCAAGGGTGTGATCTAAGCAAAGAGATTAAAGGTTGGCTTGAAGACATGGCTGTCAGTAAGGTTCTTGCTGTGGAATATGGAAACCTGAGTGTGGACACACAGCACAGCCCATGTAAATATCCTGTTGTGATGGCACAAGCTTTTGACACTAAGGCTGGGGTGAGGGAGATAGGCAGATTCTTGGGGTTCACTGGCCAGCCAGTCTAGCTGAAGCAGCAAGTCCCAATTCTCAACAATAGCCTCTCTCTTGGAAAATAAAGGGAACAGCTCTTGACAAACTACACCAGAGACTGACCACTAGCCTCCTAGTACACATGAGTATCATACGAATATGTGTCCCCTTCCTACCCACCTTGTGAACATGCACACACATACAAGTGATCAGTGTCTAAAGAATAATACCAAGGCTGTTTTCAGGACTCCATTTATACGGGTATTCAGGTGTAAGGAGTGCATTCTCCCCTCCAAACACACACATTCTCCACTACACAAAAATGTAAATGCTTCTGAACACAGAACTGAAGAGTTCTAACAGGAATCAACTGTACCAACTCCATGGTTTGAGAATACTGAGCAATCCCTCCCAAAACCAACATGCCCACCCCTGCTGTTGGAGCTTTAGGTGCCAGCAGAATGCTCCTTGATTTTAAAGAAAGAGTTGAACCTTCTAGTGCTCATGGAGTTGGCAGAAAAGTCCAAGAAGTGCAACATTTATATAAGTGTGGGAGGGGCTGACCTGCTACCTTTCAAGGGAAACAACAGTTTCTGTGAGAATGCTAGACTGAGCACTGGATCAGTGAGCCAGAACTTTGTAACTTTTGAAAATAATTAAGGCCCAAATCATGACTTTTGTAGGAAATGTCCAGTTTGGAAATGTTGGCAGCTCATTGACAAAGGTAAAATCAGGGGCTGGGGATACAGTTCAGTGAGAAAAGTACTAGGTGTACAGTAATGAGGACCTGAGTTTGGATCTCTAGCATACCTGCAAAAGCCAAGACAGCCTGTACTAACAGGGTGGAGCCAGGAGGGTCTTGGGGGCCTGATAGCCAGTCAGTCTAGCTAAAACAATAAGCTCTATATTCATTGAGAGATCCTATCTAGAGAGGGGGGGAGGGAGTAGAAAAAGCAATCAGCACACACACATCAAAAATTAAAATAAAATTCTTACTTAAGAAAAATCTTACAAAGGAGACCACAAAAGACATGACAGTCTCAAAGTCAGTAGGATTTTATTTAATGAAATGACTAAAACAAATATTTAATGAAAGTTGTTTCTACATTTATCCTCACATTATATAGAATTTTTATTTACATAGAAATTCAAAATTCTAGCTATTCAAAATTGACATTTTTTGAAAATTTCCCCCCAAATGTACCATTTAACTCTATTACCTTTTGTATTTTCAGGGACATGGCTACCTCCCTCTGCGACTCTCATCTTCTTGCTGAGACACTGGAATGCAAGTACATCCTTTGAAATAACAGTAAGCCTAACTTAAGAGAGCAACCCATGCGTGGTAAAGCAAGGGTTGCACACCCTCCTGATCTTAAACAGGGAATGATAGCAAGAGTAGGAGGATTCTGTGAGTAGTATGAGTTTATTTATATTTTGTTGAGGTGGGGTCTTCTATGTAGCCCATACTAGCCTGCTGAGATCATAGTCATATACCAACATGCCCAATAATGTCCATTTAATATATAAAAAATGGTATTCTAGGGATTTTATGCCTATTATTTGTAATCCTTCAGATATTAGAATTTAATTCGTATACTTACACTCCTTTTATAATTATGGAAGCTGAAGTTCAAGGGAAGAAGCAACTTGTGTCGGACATCAAGATAATGGTGACAGAACCCAACATTCAACTCAGGACTGTCTGATCTCACCTAGAGGTTGCCTTGTACAGTATGGTCTCAGTTTAATGATGGTTTATTAACAGCCCCTCCCTTTCTTGCTCTGGTTTCATTGTAGGGGTACAGTCATGAATGTACAGGTCTCATCTCTACAGACTTTCCTACGACAGTAAAGATAATGCAAAAAATATATTGTCAAAATAATGTGGATAGCGGCAGGAATAGTGAATGCAGACTGTCATGCAAGTCATGACAGGAGCAAACAAGCCTAGAAGCTGCCAAGGAAATTCACTGGAGGAGGTGCAACACTCCATTCTTGACTTCAGTGAATGAGTTAACGATTGGGTTAATCCAACAAAGGAAGACCATTCTAGGTAAGAAAGTAAGTCACATGAATGGACATAAGATATAGTAGGTGCTGCTTTAACTAATAGCACATTAGCAATCTGCAGTTGTGAGGTCATAGCAGCTCGGGTAACTGATATGTACTGGAGATGACAGACAGATTTGTGTTAGCAGAGGGACATTTTAGCAGTCCTGTAAGAGATGAACAGAAGAGTGTACATTTAGAAGCTTTTTGGATACTCACCACACAGAGTATTTCTTAAATAAAGATGGACACATTGTCAGCAGAAATCACAAATTTATTAACTCTTAAATATATCAATCAGTCATTTACCATTACGGCAAGAAATATATACAGTGTCCCATGGTAAACTGCAGTGTTTCCCAAACAATAGAACATGATGAAGGTGTAATTCCACTGTGCTGGAGAGAACAAATCACAATTTCCTCACATCTTAGTGCAGAAGACAAACTGGATCTATGGTAATTCTTCAACACCACATGCTAAGTTAAAAGTGTAAAAAAAAAAACCAAACCATTCTACCACTATTTGTGTTTTTAAATACATGTATGCCACGCAGAGCTGCTTCACAGAAAGGTAAAAGAAATTCAAAAGGGAAAAGTGAGGCCATTACGTTTTTCACAGATCTCATTGGCAGGTTAACACGGCTCAATACGTTTACTGTATATATTCATTTTAAATATATATATTGTTTTACATCGTGTGATAATTATCAGAAAAGCTTCAACCCATCTATCATACATTCACTAGCAACAATATATCTAAAGTGATTAGCAATCAACACCAAAAGGTGAAATGAGGAAAAAGGGGGTGTTTTATTTTTGCTTTTTTGCTTCTGCTTTAAAAATCGGCTTCTAAGGAGTTTGAGCAGCTACAGTAGAGGTAACGCTGATGGAGATTCCATGCATCATAAAGCAGTTCAGCGCAGAGAAACAGCCTCCCAGGGACCGAATCGACAAAGAAGAAACAAGAGATGAAAAGAAAGCTGGGGCATTTCCTTTTCCTCTCTGTTTAAGTTGGACAAACCCTAACTCCTGGCAGAAAGATGCTACTGTGACTCAAGACAGAAATTAGAACTGCAGGAGTCACAGAGATCAAGTTCAACCTCTAGGAGGATGGAGACCACTCCTCATGTGGCTAGCTAGAGAAAGTGAGGCAGTAAATGCCCTCTGATTCAGATCGTACACAACCCTGATCATCCTCCACTTGGTCTTCAGGTTCTCTAGTTGGGGAAGAACCAGATCAGTGTAGTAGGCTTTTACTGCTGTGAGAGCAAGTCTCAACAATCCCAACACTTTCAACACAACAAGGATACCTAAGCACAAGTGGTAGCCTGAGCTGAATTTATTCTTCTTTTATTTAAATATTTATTTAAAACTAACAACTCCACAGCCCGGGAGAGACCAGAAGTGCTAGTTTTAGCTTCTTCTAAAAGACCTTGATTTTTTATTTTAACTTCATATGCAAATGTTACTGTTTTTACACACTACCAGCTATAGAAAGGAAGATAAACACACAAAAGGAAGAGAGAAAGGGAGAGGGGAGAGAAAGATAAAGAAAAGAATGGAACAATAAAACAAATAAAAAGAAAAGGAGCAAATAGTATACAATGAAAACAGAACACAGATTTAAGAAGAAAAAAAAAAACAAACCAAAATCAGTGCCAAGCATTCATCAGAACTGTGTCTATCTGAAAGCACTCAAACTAGTAAATGATGTGAATTTTTCCAGTATACATAGTTTGACCCAAATCAGCATGGCTCTGATGGTAGAACACCAAATGATTCTTGCTCCTACAACACACAAGACTTTGCTCACATAACCATCCATTTATCCAACACCAACACTCTCAGAGAAAAGCCATCCATTCATTTCTACTAGGATCACACCAGGAACCGAAGGCATAAATATATGTGTGTGTGTGTGTATTTGCCTTAAAAGTAAAGTAAAAAAAAAAAAATCAAGCCCAAAATCCCAACGAAAAGCCCAAAGAGAATAATGGCAGCATTCTTGAAAGATTTCCTTTCCTCTTACACACTGTCATTCAGAGAACAGTAATTTTAATTTAAGTCTTTTGAATCTTGGCATACACAGAACCTGATGGATCATCTGAACTTGGAGTAATGTGGAATTTTCTTGTCTGAGCTCTCTCTATAGTTTGCCAACAGTTATCGAAGTTTGCATGGAACATCCATCCCATCCGGTAGCTGGAGTGTAAACAATGTACAGGAAGGAATACATGATAAGATGACGTGTCACATGATAAGATGACGTGTCACATATGCATTACACGTAGAACCTTCACAACTTCATGCACTCAGAAACATGCATGAAGAGGAGAGGACGTCCCAGGATCACCTGCCTGGTGCCTTGAGGACAGAATGAAGGAGTGGCACTGTTGACAATTAGCTGAAAGGAAGAACGGGAGGAAGAAATAAATCACGATGGTTTTTATAAAATACCAACCTCTTTGCCATAGATGTCATTAGGGTACGATTTGATAACTTAGCTGAAGTTCAGATTGGAAATACTGTGTATGAGATCTTTGCCTGTGATCCTTCCAAGATAAAATTCACATGTTTAACAAAGACTAAACTAAGGCAATCACTAGTATCTATTTGTTCAAACAAAGCGAAGCTGAGAAAAAAAATGAAACAAAATAAGGGGCTGCAGGCTTCAACTGCATTATTAAATCTAAATATATGTTTTAAGCATTCATATTTACTAGACAAATTCAATGAGTTCATATCAATATTTGGTTGAAACAGAATTAAAGTTCAAGTTCACCCTATGCTTTTGTTCATTATGCTTAAATCCCTTGGAAAATCAAAATCAAAAGTCAGTTCAACAAGGAATATAGTCTCACAAATACAGAGACCAGGACTCATGCAGTTCTTTAAAGCAATAGCTAAAAGCACCATTTCTTGAAATCTCTCTTCCACCTTGGTGTGGGGAAAATATAAATAGTGGCATCTAGTCATGCCACTATTCCCAGTTTAAGACACAAATCTTTAGGAACAACAGTGCAGGGGTGAATTTCACTGTGGTCAACTGTCAATGATCATGAATAGCATTTGTCATGTCCAGAGTTCAGCTGGATTTGCTGGCCCATCCTCTTGGGTTAGCGCCATTACACTCAGTCAGCTCCAGTGAGCTCATGCGCATATTTACCCCAGCCGATGGCTAACAGAAATAGCAACTTCCAAAAGATAGGGAGATGCCAAAGGATTTCAAAGCTTAATAGAAATTACTTTGGATAATTGAGAGTTGTTCGTTCTCATTAACCCAGATATAAGTGGCTTTTGATGTGAGAACTCCAGGATGTTAAAATGATGCAATCCAGCTATTGGGGGCGGGGGAAGGTTGTTTTAAGTGTTTGGTACCTCTCAAATGGTGGTGATGTGAACACTAGAACTGAGGACTCATGTGAAGCCACAGTGGATTTCCAAAGGCCTCGCATGTTTCCCTGACTAGACTGCTGAGCGATTGTCCACAAGGGGGAGAACACCAGCCATGCAGCTTTTCCAGCACCAGCCCCCAGCGCACAGAACCGTGGGGCAGGATGCTACTTACAAGACCCAAATGTGAATGGTGTTCAGATGTTTTGCCACAAAGAGGTGCCTCCTGAGAAGTTTTCTTTCCCATTTGGAATACAGGGTGGCCTATTAAGAGAAGCCCCATTTAAGCCACCTGGCGTAAAAGGAAGTTTTCTTAAATAGGCGTTATCCCTTAACACTTAAGAGAAATGCAGAGAAAACTAGCCCCTGGCCCGGTACATTTGAACCAGTCCCTTCTACGTTAGCTGCAACTTGTGGTGTATCTCTTTGGGGTAAAAAACCACAGAAGTGCTAACAAATTTTATTTTATTTTCTCCACTCCTTTTGTGTCTTCCTCTTGATTACATAGCCACGTGTTTTGGAATGTGTTTTAACCTTCTGCTTTTGTTATTGGGACTTGGTTTTGTCTGTATTGATCTTTTTATTTTAATCTCTTTTTGAATATCCCACAGTGCTATATGGTGACTGAAATGACAGAGAAGACCTTTGAAAATCACTGTGGTTGATAAACTACCATCAAACTGAGAAATCACAATGGCTTTGCTGGAACCTGTTGAGTGGCTGTCAGAACTAGGCTCCTCCCCCAACATCTTCCAATATTAACAGGAGATCCTGGAAAGAGATGATCAGTGGGCCAGGCTTCACCCAAATCTGTTACTACCTCTTTGCTCTCAGCTCATCCCATTTCACTGATATAAATGATTTCCCATCAGTCCCCTCTCCTCCAGTGAGCCAGCCTATAGTGAGTGTTCTGTCTTCTTTTCTAATGTTTCTAAAGTTCCAGCATTGTAACACCATTCCCCCGGCTTGGACTCTCTCCCCCCTTGCTCTCTTTCCATTTCTGTAACTCCAAATTCTATTCCCCATGTAACATCTTGTTCAGCCTTTACTGGTTGAACTGGTTGTTCACTGCACCCAACTCTAAAGTTAAGTATGTAGCTTGGTTTTTCCATGGTGTTAGTGATTAATTGGTCTGTAAATCAGAATGTGTTTTCTGTGGGAGATGCCTTTTCATCTTCTCTGCATCTAGCACAGAAGTGGCACCTAGGAGATGTGTTGAGAGCATCTGATTATTGACTGAAAATTAAACATGATGTCTGAGGAAAGATACTGAGTTGAGAACATGCTACAACACCTGATAATTGTTTTGTTAATGCTGCTTTCTAAATTTGCCTACCATCAAGGGCATATTAAAAAAGGATGACAGCCTAGGAATATTTACTTGATGGGTACTGTTGGGGACCCCGAACGATGAAAGTGAACATTCTGCCACTTCCCATCACGGCGGTGCCACACGCGAGTCTCTTCTGACTGCATAGTCTTTGGCATTCCACTTCCGTCCATGTATTGTGTGAGCCGAATGTATGCTATGCAGGCTGCGTCATCCCCTACCAGGTGTACATGAGGGTTCAGGATGATAGTGTGGATTGGTTTATTGCTTTTGGACAAAGCTGAAAGAGAACAATGTAGGAACATAAATTAAGGTCTTACATAAATTAAAAGCTAAAATCAAGATTAACTTCAGTTGGGGTTAATGAGGAATGGTATTCATTCATGCCTTAACTCAATCTATTTGTACTAATTGAGTGCTGGGTATGGTATAAATTATAACTAATGAAGTAAACATAGATAATATTTATTTTCTTTGAGTTCCTTTAGAGGCGATTTGTGCTACTCTGGAATTTTGATTGATTGGGTTGAAAAGCTACAGAGATGCACTGTATTTACTTACATTATATAAGGGCTAGAAACAGAAGCCATGCTATGAAGCGAGGTAGAGAAGCCACGGCCCAGGCATACTTCTTTCTGTGACACTTGACAAGATGACTGAAGGTGGTCGTTTTGTAGTTAGGATGTAGAATAAGGGAAGTATCTCAAGTGTCAAGTTTAGAAATCACAGTTCCCCTGCATGGATTCGTTTCTGCATCACATTCTGTGACTTTTCAATTTGGTCATAATCTATATGCGATCAGCTAGTCAAAATTCACTATCCATTGTTTGATCACACAACAGCTGGCTCTGACCAGACAGTTATTAAAACATGTTCCCTGCACACTCCAACCTTTGGTGTTTGCATAATAGTCATGCCCATTCTAATAACTTGATTAAGAGATTTATAGATTGTGACACACTTCCTGTTGATGGCATTTGATAGATTAGAATGGGCTGAGTTACTTTAGCTATTACCCAACATGCATCTCATTCTCAGACAACACCTATTTAAATCACTCGAAATATTATTTACATAAGAGAATGTCTTATTACGGAGAGGGCATTTATGGAAAATATCAGTGTGTAATGTTTGTAATGTTGAAATGGGTGATGTATTAATGGATTAGTAAACTATTTTACTAGAAGTAAAATTGTGTTGGCTGACAGATGGAGGAGATAGGTGCCTCCATCAAAGTGCGGGAATATACAGAATATGAGAATTTTTCACCCAACTTTGTTAACACAAACTTACCATTAAATATTGTTGCTCATTTGTTTGCACACAGTTAACATATACAAGATAAACTCATGCACTAAAAACACACACAAGGCAGACTAATCAATGCTTTTAATTACTACCAGTAAACCTAATTACCTTAATTATCATTACGATTCTTCTTTAATTAAACAGGAATTGAATCTCATGGCAAAAAGTCTAAATTCTCATCACAGCCCATGATAATATAATGGAGAGTTTCAGGGTGTAGGGAATTCCTGGTTAATGAGGATTCCTTTGGTTTGGTTTTACCTTTATTTATTAACTTATTTTTCTAATTTGCAGAAACTGCTGTGGAAATATGTATGTTTCCTTTGAGCTACTAAAACATTAAGACCTTTGCAATCTGAGGGGAAACACTCCCTGTTTGCTCATCTCCCTTCCTACCGTATTTTGAAAGTGACTGACTACTAAACCTTTATCAGAGCTCAACCACTGTGAATATCAAGGCTGTGGTTTCTCTTCTTCCCATATCAACAATTGTACAAAACTTCCAAGTAAGACATGCTTATAACGTTAGATAGCATATGCTGTTCCTTCACTGGGTCTTAATGACTGTCTTCATATTTTTCAAAACACAATGGACTGTTAGGTCTGATGGATATATATTTCAGTTCTAAACAAGAACAGTTTTCACAGTGGACATACTGTCAGTAGAAATACCCATTGAAAGAAAGAGCCAAAGAGTCCATGAAAGTGGGAGATACTCAAGGAACAGTTGGTAAGGAACTTGGAACGGATACCATTTTCAAAGTAGAATCTGTGAAAGTCCATCCCTTCCACTAAGTTGCCCAATGCTTCAGGTTCAAAGGCAGTGAGGCCTGGATCACAGATTTTTCTGCAGTAAGAAAAAAAAAATATCATGAGGAAATGTGCCCACAGTAAAAGCGCTTCACAGTTAGTGAAGGAAAGAGACTCTAAAAAGCACCCCAAATAGGAAATTTCTACCATGGACCTTGATGAGGTAGTTCAAAGAGCAGAGTCCAAAATGTCATTCTGAAGAAAACTCACAGGGACACACAATTAAGTTAACTGGTCTAAGCACAAGTGACTCCTTCGTAAGATACTTGCTTTTTAACTTGCAGAGTTAATTCTTTAGTTTTCTAACTTTGGACTTAAGTTTCCTGTGTTTCCAATCTTCTCAAAGTTGAGGACATGCTCTAAGTCTATTCCAGTCATATTTGGCTTTGGAAATAAGAATTTTTGGGGACAATCTTTGAGAGACCCACTTCCTCCACTGTTCTCAAATACCTGTATTGGAACTGACATGAAGGGTAGATAGTATGCCTGACTGAATTTCCTGGCAATGCCCATATAATTACATTGAGTGTGTGTTTAAACTTATTTTACATTCAAAAGAAGCTTAAGAGGTAATTCAAATGGACACAATAGTTTTTCTTTTAATCCTAGTAGTAGAATTTAGCAAAGGAGTATATAGCACTAAGCTCTTCCCAAGAAAGCAATGGGCTTTCTTTGGAGAAATTTACTTACTCAATAGAGAACCATTAAACAAACTATAAATCAAGCAACTATAGCTCATCAATACTAAAACAAAAGCTAGTGTAAAGTGCTTCAAAGGTAGGTTAGAGTGGACAGGAATGATATAGAGAGGAAGGAAAGAAAATTGGGGCAGGGATTTTGAGAATGAGCAAAGAGCTTTGCAGGTATGTGGAATACTTATTAATTTGTCCCAAAGGAGAAATATAGTGAGCACACATTTTCAATATAAGAGAGAAACTTTCTTAACTGTCTATCAGGAAAACAACTGTGCAAGCCTAATTTCCCATGATTAAAGTGTAACACATTAGTTCATGGAACACGGCCCTGGTAAACCAGGAATGGTGATACATGTACAGCAGGGGTTTCAGGATAGTCTGGAAACTTGGGCCCCTGCTACAGAAAACTCACACCAAACACGACCAAGAAATACAGAGCTGGCAGCCTGGGAAGAACACTTTAAGGTTGCAAATCAAAGCAACTATCCTTTGTGGTGAAAGTGGTGGTAGAAGGGAAATAATGAACTTTGTCTCATGCTACCTGCTGGGCAGGTATTTTAAAGGTGAAGTCAAATATATATAATTTCTTCCTAAGGAGTGAAGTAGGAAGAATAGTGTTCCTATGGCAACAGAAATTTATTCTGCCAGGTGTTATTATTTCCTCTATAAATATGGTTTAGTCATCAGTTTGTGAATCCAAATTGTATACTACCCTCACAATGGTTCTGAGGTTTTATAATGAAGTTTTTTACCCCACCTTGCAGAGACAATGTATTGGAAAGTATTCTCATTTCTCTCTCTCTTATCTATTGTCTATATCTAGCACCTATCTATGTATCTATATATCTATGTATCTATCTGTGTATCTATCTCTCCATCCATCCATCCATCCATCCATCCATCCATCCATCCATCCATCCATCCATCCATCCATCTATCTATCTATCTATCTATCTATCTATCTATCTATCTATCTATCTATCTATCTATCTATCATCTACCATTTATCTTCTATCCGCCATCTAGCTTTCTTCTACCTACCTACCTATCATCTATAGCTATCATTTATCTACCCATATATCTATCATCCATTCACTGCACAGGCTTTATGTGGATAAAGACTGACATTATATTTGACATATTGGTTAGGAGTGGTGCTATGAGCAAAGCTTAGTGACCAGGAGGCAGAGCCTCACCAATACATTCTTCAACCTAAAAAGCTTTAGAATGCAAGTAATATTGGCTCACCCCTGGGTCTGACAGTAAAATTCTAGGCCAAATGACAGGCCCCTCTGGGCAAACATCAGGTGATGTGCTCTCAAGACACTGAGTTATTTTAACATTCCACTTTAAACTGTGTAAGAGCAGGAAATACCTCTCATCTCTTGGCCACAATTACACTCTGTCCGTAAAAGAAAAACAAAACCCTACTTTGTCTTCCACTAGAGACAGCTTTCACCAAAGGGGCTTTTTAAGAGTTCTCTTATTCTTTGGAGACTCACAGAAGTCTAACAAGGTTACAACAGCCAAACAAATAAAAAGAACAATCTCTATGGCACAGAGTTATTATCAGCTACAGCTTAAGAGCCCTGTTGTCTGTGACAATAGGGATCCAAATGCCAACCTTTGCTGTCTCTTTTATCAAGTATGCTTTATTAGGTGAGATTGAGGAGCCCATGCTCACACAAGTTCAGGCACATACCTGTAGTTGTATGTACACACAACCTGTAAGGATTAGCTTCCAGATTCAGTCTCCTCATTTGGTGACTCTCTTCTCCATTTTACATTGCCCATGGTTTTATGTTTTGGGTAGTGAACCTTCCTTTATTAGGAATTTTGCCACAGTTTTGGGGGATGGGGGAAGATTTATTTGAGCATCTGGTTTCGGAGGCCTTCAGTCAATCACAGGTTTGACTTACGCACAACAAGGGACATAATTGTACTTTATTCATTTCACTTATTTTTTTTCTGCTAATGGTCAGTTCATATCCTTTGCTCGTTTTCTGTCTTTCCAATCTTATCCACTCAGCATAAAAGGTAACCATTGACACATTTTGCAAATATTTTTCTAAGTGACTTCTTTACACAAAATGTAATCCAGAAATCTACAACTATTTAAATTAAGCATAAAACTAACTCTGTTAGTTTTGTTTTGGGCTTTGAAAATCAGTGGTGTATACCAACTTTATCAGTCAGGAAATTATTTTATCTCTCATTTGTGGTCACTTTTCCTGCTTTTAAACTTAGAAACATTTTTCTAGCTAGAGATTAGAATCAATTCCTTTTTCTTTTTTTTTTTTCTCCCCAATTTAACACTTTCACACAGTGGAATTATGTGGTAAGGAAACACACACACACACACACACAAGCATTTAGATCCTTTAATAGCTTTGCAACAACCCTTCATGTCTTATTTAAATAAAATGTTTTATTTTTCTCAAGCAAAGTGACTTCTTTACACAAAATGTAATCTAGAAATCTATAACTATTTAAATTAAGCATCAAGTCCTCTTCTCCAATCAAAATTCCTCTTAATTCAAAACCACATTCAACAGAATTTGAGTATCATTGGTTGAGGGGGAGTAATGCTTGGCACCATTTCTTATCTTTCTGTTCCAATCTTACTTCTCTGCTTTCTTTCTTTTTAAATCTTTGTCTGCATGCATTCTTCTGATGCCTTACATCCACTCAGAACTGTGGGGGTGATTACAAAGAAATATCATTCACAAAAGCCATTCCCAGTCCTTAGAACAGAAGTTGAGTCATCTTTCTGAAATCATAAGCACGTTGTTTCTCTAGAGAGCCCCTTGTCATTTATATAACCCAACACTATTGTCAACATGGCAAAGCAAAATTTAATATGCAGGATTTCAGTCACACTGAGAAATACAATGGCATAGGAAATATAGTTGCCCAGTGTGTGGAAGGGACTCAAGCTTATCTGTCACTACTCACGTGTAAGCCTCGAAGTCCCCATTGTTGATAGCTTCAATCAGTTGCTCAGTGACTTTGATAATCTCCTGCTTTCGTGCTAAAAGCAAAGATAGAGTCAAGTGAGAAAAAAGGTCAAAGGATAAATAAGACGTTAGTCAAGAATACAGCTGCTTTGCCAATTCAGGTATCATAGGAGCCATCTCTCCTGGAGCAAAATGGTTGATCCTTTTCTCACAGTCTTATTGCTCAAATGGGAGACCAACAAAACCTACCTCTCCTAGGAGCACTTAGAAGCACAGATATCCAGGTACCAACCCAGACCAGGAAATTCAGAATCTGAATTTCAACAGAGCTCTCAGGTTCCTCCTGGAGGCACCCCTCCATCTTTTTTGCTCACATACAATAGGCACCTGGGAGTTTGAATTTGCCCTTGCTACCCTCATTACCTTGGCTTTGGGAACATTTCTCTTTTCTCTATTAGCAAATGTGTTATTGAAAAATTTAGGTTTTAGAAAGTAACAGAGAACAAACATCTAGCTTCAGGGTAAAGACATTCAAAATTAGGTGATTACTGACTTTTTAAAGAATCAACCTGCCTGGCCCTTCCAGAAAGGGACATCAACATGATATTAGGGCATTTTACTTAGATAAATGGCCTTTAGTAAACTCTTTAAATTGAGGCAGAAATATATGAATTGGTGCTACAAATGTGGACAATAAGCAATGGAAACCCCCTGAAAAACTACCAAACCCAGTAAACATCAAACATAATTAGTGTATTTTCCTATCTAATAATTGGTAAAATTATTAATAGCTGGTCTGTTTCAGATATCACCCCTTCATCAAATTTATTTCCAATTGCACCTGCTTCAAGTGTTCTTCCCTCTTCTTAAATACCTGCAGTTCCTGTGCTGTCCCCTGTGTATCTCTGACACCTTAGAATAAAGCACATGGCTTGTTTGACTGCTATTAAACTTTGTACACTGTGTCAACTGCGCCCTCCCATTTAAATAGAAAGTTCTGCGAGCAAAGAACATGCCAGTCCTTTGTGTTGCCTAAGAAACATTTGTTCAGTAAAATAGATGTTAAATACAATTTTGAGTTTGATCAGTTGAGACTATGGATAATATTTTCTTAATTTCAGAATGTTGGTTGTTTTAGTCAAGAAATTATGCCTAAATGTGAATATTTAGTATGTTTAAATATAAATTATGTTTAAATATTAAGTTGACTAGGCTTTCAGACTGGGGGTCCAAGTTACTTGTAATTATTCTGTGCAAGGAATTCTGATATTATGTTGTTCATCATGAAGATGCTAAGCTTTGCCTTTAACATTTATTGACTGTAGGAACCGATTTGTATTTTTTTTAATGATCTTATCTTCAGGTATAATGGAAAAAGTTTGCATTTATTTTCAAGATTCTGTTTATCTAAATGAAGTAATTTCTTATTAAAAATAATTCTGCAAAAATAATTTGACTCCATTAAGACTGTATGACACTATCTCATAACAAATATAATAGTCAGGGAACTCATAAAATGATTATTAGACCTGTCTATATAATGGCTACTAACTATGTAAATGTTTATAATGTAAAAGTATCATGGTTATAGTTAACAGTAGTTGCCTACATTCTCACTTGTATGAAAGTGTAGAATATGGACTTTCCTAGCTCCTCTACACACTTATAATGTCTGGTGTTTCTTCTCATTTGGTTGGTCCATATGAATAATGTAGCCATCCTCAGGACATACTAATGGAGTGATAGCAGCTGATAATTCTGTAGCAAGGATGCTGCCAATGGCACATTCAATTTAGTTAGGCAACAGGTGACTCATCCGTCTGTTCTTGGCAGCATGAAGCTTTGGCAAAGGCCCATGATAGTTAACCTGATTCTGGATTATGAAGGACAACTGTAAGAAGCTGTTCAGAAGTGAGAGTGTAAGCAATGTGTCTTCCAAGGCTCCCTCTTCACGTGAGACCCTCATTTAAAGCTAACAACATTTTCAGTAAGTTATAGGCTGGCTGAAAAACTATAATTTGAAAACAAAACCATTCTTTTAAAACTAACAAGGAAGGAGGAGGAAGAGAAGGAGGGGAGGAGGAGGAGGAAGAGGATGAGGAGGAGGAGGAGGAGGAGGAAGAGGATGAGGAGGAGATGAATGCCAAGTGTTGATTTTGTGACTTCAGTAGGCAGTTCAGAGTGTGGACACATCTGGAACAGTTCCCAAGGCCCAGAAAGGCCACATCCTGTCCCACTCACATGATGGAGTCAGAAGCAGCAGCAGAGAGTGAACATCTTTCACTCAAAACCACGATTGCCCAAAGATCCCCTGGCTTTCTGATGTGTTGCTACAGTGGCTTTTTAAGTTTGCTTATGTACGCTCAGGGTCACACAGACCATCTTCTATTTTAGTTCCCATGCTGTTTGAGCTGGCCTAGCCGAGCAACACAGGGAGAGGGCTCAAGTAGGATGCTTCTGTGCTGGATCACCCTGGAGGCATTGTGAGTCTTGGCTTAAGAAGGGCCTGGAACTCAGGAATTTCTGAAGTGTTCATTTCCCCCCGGCAAAAAGGCGTGTGAGTGAGTCACAGCTGGGCCTGGCACATGACAGCTGACTCTTTGAAGGAAAGCAGAGGGTGAAAATGAATCACTTGTGTGCAGTGTTCTGAGGTTAGGAGTCCGAACTGTTGCCACAAGCTCAACATCCGACGACCTAGGGTGTGAGGGTGGGTGAGTGCTGCCTAGCTCTCCCTTAGCAGCATCGAGCTGTGGAGAGTCACTGTGCCACAGCCATGGCTACTTGATCTCTAGGAACGGGGTCTGCTCTTGTCCCTTCTTCTTCAAGATAGTAATGGTGGTTTTTGAGCATTTCCAGCTTGGGAAATGAGATGGGAGGAAGGCATGTGGAAATGATGGTCCACATCCACAGTGCCCTTTGCATGCAGGCATGCAAAGACATTGGTCATGTTTTTCTATCCAAACTCACAGATCCTTTGACATTTCTTTTTATCCTTTGATTTTTTTTTTTATCAATCAAAATTTCAAAAAAAATCTTCAGTTCCTAGGCCAAAGAAAGTTGATACAAGGAGTAGACTGGCCCTCTCAAAGTTACTTTCTTTTCAGGTGAGGACAAAGTGAATACTGGAAAAAATAATCGATTGGCAAGCATCAGGTAACTTCAGGGCAACTTCCTCTGTGCAAGAATTACAACAGAGTAAATTTCATTATTTTCTGATAAAGAACTGACAGCTTGAAGATACCCTAAGACACCAGATGCAGAAGTCAATGAGAAATCAGGCCCAGTCCCTGGTCTGGCCCCTAAGAAACCAAACCAAAACACAAACAGCCCTGACTGTGAGGGTTTGAGCACACAGCTCAAGCAGAGGCCTACAAGACAGCTCCCCTTCCCCATTGCAACTACAGGGTAAGTCTACGGTCCTACCAGTACCAACCTTCTCTGTGCCCCTTAGCTCTCAGACTAGGCTAAATTAGGTGGGGTGGAATTACTTCCCACTGGACCCCAGGAAAGCTTATAGAAGTAAAAAGCTCTCGTTTTCCAAGTTTTCTTAGGGTAGCTGAAGTATCCACAACTCTTTTTTAGAAGCTCAGTTGTGCAGTACCTGGAGGCTGTCTTTCCCACTCCTCTACTTTAAGCTTCTAACAAGGGTTTTGAAAGCAAAGTCTTTTCTTCTCTAATGCTGTTCTGTGTCTCCAAATGCTCCCCTAACGATCCTGTACCTACCCCCAGTAGTTGAAAGAACGTCCTGAGTGAGAGACTCCATTCTGTTTTTGAACTCTGTCTGTTAGGGACTAGTGTAGGAACATTGTCATCATCACAGGTGCTCAGAGATCTGAAGCTCTTTCCTTCAGAACGTTACCTTAAAGCCCATTTTAAAAGCTTCACTTGAATATTTCATTCACTTCAAATCCAACTACCTAAGTTAAGCTTGTCAAGTTCCATGACCGCCGATGAGAAGAGATGAGAAGCGGGATGGATAGAGGCTAGGTGTTTTATTTTATGAGATCACGTCTGTACTTCATACTGTGGACAGAAACTCATAAATGAACATTGTAAACATCTCAGCACCTACACACTGCCAATGAATTGTTTTAGTTTACATCACCATCTAACCGGGTGATGCCCTGGACCGAATGAAAGGTCTCAAGACAGAATACGAACCCAAGTGCACAGAACTGCTAGGGAGGGAAATCCCAAGAGGGATCATGCAGGGGACAGAGAAGAGAAGCTCCAACCAGTGCTGTGAATCTCAGAGACAAAGCGGGTCACGTGACCAGAGGAACAAATGACTGCAGGATCAAGGGCCTGCAGTGACTCACTTCCTGTTTCTCAGCTCTTCCTTCCCTACATAATCTGCAGGTTGGAGAGTGTGGCAGGGCCAGTTGTCATCGAGATACTGATCTGCTGCCTCTTCGGGTCACTGACACTGAAGAAAGCCGAACTTACAGATTCAATTCTTGCCTGTTCATTAGTTTGTCATGTGGGGCCACCAGTTTCCTGTTACACACAGGTAAATGCATCTTTTGGATCTCTCTCCAAGTGTATAAACAAAAATGAGGCTGAGAATCAGAGAGAATATCCTAGATTATCTACTCCATCAAATTCTGTTGCTTTCAACTGTGCGTCTTCCACACTGGTCTACTTTTCCTGCATCATTGTGAGTCCAGTATTCTCTCCAGTCCTGGCTCCCTAGCAAGCTTCCTACCTGAGTTCCAGTGAATAACTCAGATCTTCCCCTTCCTCCTTATAAAACATTCAGGTGTTTACACATGCATCTCTCTTCAGATTACATCCCTTTGAAGGCATCTATGAGCTTGCATTGTTGTTAACATTCAAAAAGAGATTACAAAATATTTCATAGTCTCTAGATCCTGCTCAGGTCTCATGAGACTTAGACAAAGGCTGCTTTAGTTTCCTGATGCTCCCTGCAAGTCAAGATGCCCCTTCCTCCTCCTATCCTGAGCCCTGGATATGTGCTTTCCTGTCTGAATAAACTTCCCACATCCGTGTTTCTACATGTGTTCATAACAACAACAACAACAACAACAAAAGAAAAAAAAACAAAAACAGGTCTCAACTAATTTTCCTTTAAAAAGACCTGGATATTGCCAACAGAAGGGAGAAGCCTCATTGGCTCTTACCTTTAAACAAAGAATTACAAACAATTAAGGAAGGCCAAGAGTGGAGAACAGTCTTTTCCATGCCCAGGGAAGAGGTTCCCAATTGCTCATCTTATACCAAGCGGTCAATCCCAAAATCATGTACAACAAAGTAATACTAAATGGACTGACCATTTGCCTAAGAATTTCGTGAATTCATTGTTTTTAATTGCAGAGTAGTATTCCATTGTGTAAATATACCACATCTTCTATATCCAAGAAATTCTTAGGCAAATGGTCAGAAATGGAAAATATCATCCTTAGTGAGGTAACCCAATCACAAAAGAACACACATGGTATGCAGTCACTGATAAGGGAATATTAACCCAGAGGCTTGGCATACCCAAGACACAATTCACGTATCAATTGATTTCCAAGAAGAAGGAAGGAGAGACCCCTGGTCCTGGAAAGACTGGCTGTAGCAGTGTAGGGGAATGCCAGGACAGAGAAGTGGGAGGGGATTGAATGGGGAACAGGGGCAGGGAAGAGGGCTTATGGGACTTTCAGGGAAGGGGGAACCAGGAAAGGGGAAATCATTGGGAATGTAAATAAAAAATATAGAAAAAAAGAAAAAGAAATGTTAGCCTGGAAAAAAAAATACTAAATGGACTGAATAGGTTGAAGAGTAATGAAGAGGAAAGTGACTATAAATTTGAGAGGAAGCAAGGTGTGGGTAGGAAAGGTTAGAAGGAGGAAATGGAAAGAAGAAAATGACACAATTATACTTTAATTTAAAAAAACTTCCTTGGCTTTCATGGTAGGTCAGGTTCAAAGGATATTATTAATCTACACGTTTTATACTTGATTCTAGAAATCAATTAGTGCCCTTGTTTTTACACGCTCAATCAATTGTCAGTTTCTTCTGTTTCTCTGTAAGTGGCAGGCACTGCACATTTGCCATACCAGCATCTAGCATAGTTCCATGCTTAGAGGAAATGTCCAATAAGTACTGGAATGAACCAACTGTGTTTATACTTCCCAGTCTAGTGGTCTTTCCAATGCACAACATTGCTTTATTTGGTGTCAGATGGAGCTTTTAAGCAATATGAAATGGCACGGAGGATGTAGCTCACTAACAGAACATGTGCTTAGTATGCAAGAGGCCCCAGACTCAGTCCTCAGCATCTAAATCCATCATATAAGAACCTAGTAAAAATACATTTAGATGGAAGTAACCTGATTTGTTTGATGAAAGAAGTGACTTTCCCATCTGACTCATCTGGAACTAACTATCAAACTCCTTTCCTGTCCCATAGTTTCTCCTTCTTACTAATGGAACCACAGTTTACCAAGGCTCCCACTAGGACTCCACTGTTTCCTTGTCCCCACATACAATCATCCATGAGTCATTACTTTGGTACTTGTGATGTTTCCCAGGGCACATTCTCAGCCTTCGTAGTTCATGGCAAGCTCAATCACGCTGGTTTTAACCACATACTGAGCATTTCCCAATCTCTGCCACCAAGTCTTCATCTTTCCATCTCTGTATTCCTGTTTCCTCCAGCTCACCATATCCTAAACATCGCTAGACATAGGGCATCTCAGATTCAGTTCTATTTCTGGATCAACCTGCTGTGTCTACACTTTTCACCTTGACCAGTGAGCATGGCCTCTTGAGCTGTTCCGGCCAGAAGCCTTGCTGCCTCATTTTGGTTCAGTTCCTCCTAAAATGGACCAAGAAGCTCTCACTGATGAATCTTTCTGGCAGTCCTTTCTTTCAGGGCCCACTGCTGTTGATCTGATCTAGGCTCTCACAAGTTCCTTTCTCTAGTATCGTCCCCCCCCCTCCCACTCGCCCATTCTGCTCTCACTACAGTGAAATCACCCATGCCCTCTCTTTAGAGTTTTTGGGTCTCTAGTGCTCAGAAGTCAAAGATCCTTCCCTGTGCACGTTTCCAACTTTGCCTGGTCCTTAATCTTGGATGGCATCGTGTCTTCCTTTTATAGTCCCTTCATTTGACATCTTGCAGTGATGCCTAGGTATCTCCTCTGCCTCGCCCTGCTCATAGGTTGTCTCCTTGGCATTGCTGCTGTTCCTGAGGGCTCCACACCCAGCTCTGCTTACTTTGCTGTGTTTGTCTTTCATTGCCCAATGAGTATGTGACCACTTTGTACTTGAACACTTGGAACTAAGCCAAATGTTTCTAAATATCCATGTATATGAACAATACCCAGACAATCTATATCAAATAGAGTGCATTTCAAATCATTAAATACATGTCAGTTACCCCGGAAGCTGCCCAGTTGCTGCTCTGATAGCAATCTGGATGTGGAAGTCAGCAGAAGGACCACAGAGAAGGACCACTGCAGATATTACATGACAGAGTCAGGGCAGATACATTTGGGCATAGCAGGAAAATCTAGGAGTCTCCAGGCAATGTTGAAAGACACTGTTTTGTTTCAAGTAAAGAAAGGGTATAAAGGAAACATCCCAGCTCTATGAGTTTGAGGTTTTTTATTTGCTTACACTTGTGATTAATGAGAAGTGCAGCTTTTCACCAGGATGTTTGCAGAATGTTACATGTTGAAGTGTTTTATTGGGCTGTGTCTAGAGATTATTTATTCAATAATTAAAAGCTGCACGATGGAAAAAATGATCTGCTTTGTTCAGAGCTGTCTACTGGCTTTTATTCTTTGATGACACTATGGAAGTCTACTCAGTCTTTTTCCATACACATACTGCAGTTTAGTTTATTCCTGGCTACATTTCTCATAGGGAATTCACTCGGCTCCCCAGCTCTTGAAGGCCTGGGAGATGGAATGACTGCTAAACCACCTGACAAATTTGGACTAGGCCGAAACTTGAGCTTCGTGGGCCTCAGGCCCCCACTTTCTATCCAAATTGCTAACCTCTGTTCCTTTAGAGCTCACAGTGATTGATTCAGTATTTTGAAATCATAAACCTAAATGAGCCACCTAAATGCCTTTGAACTCACTCTGGCAAGGTGACTGGGCCAGGCCTGCAATTAATTACTGTGCCAGTTTCACACATCTGGGAGCCCCTTGGCTTTATTGTCTTTTTCCATGCTGCCATTAACAAAAATAACCCTTGGGAACACTTACATTAGGCAAGTATACAAATTAGGATCATTTTCACGCTGCTGGTAGTTTTATAGAAAAGGTGCCTATCTGCCCAGCCATGCTTAGCCCTCTCTGTGCAATTAACAGCTTGTTTCTTAGTGACTTTATTTTTACTTCAGCAATTATGTGTTAGTTAACACTGGAGAGAATAGCTTCTATTATTTCATCGTTTAAGATAACACCCCTCATAGAGTAGGGTTTTATTGCTTTAACAATTTATAGGATTTTATTCAAATAGAAGACTAGAAATCCATCACTAAATCTATATATAGGAATGTTTCCAAAAGTTACTATACTGTTTCTAATGTAGAAGGCATTTATTCTAAAATACCCACTTCTTGGGCCTGGAAAGATTGCTTTGTGGTTAAGACCAGTGACTACTCTTCCAAAGGATCAAGGTTCAATTCCCAGCACCTATAAGCCAGCTCATAGTATTCTATAACTCCAGTTCCAGGGCATCTGACTGCCTCTTCTGGCCTCTGAGGGTACCTGACATGTGCATGGTTCATAGACATATATGTAGGCAAAACACTCATACACATTAATGATGATGGTGATAAATTTTAAAATTACTAAGTGCCTTAGCTTTTAAAAAAGACAATTCAAACTATCTTTGTATTTTCTCTAAAATACACAGTAGCTTCAGAGTTTTCATGTCAGTTAACTGGGGAACAAGTACCAGCAGTCTTATCCCTGTTAGCTTTTGATAGTCTAACAATTAACACATTATACACATAGAAGCAGAAAAGCACAACACTGGGATTGTTTACTGCACATGTTCACAGGCCTTGATTTTTAAAATTCCTAAAGTTATCTTTGAATAACTGACATGAACTGGCAGAAAAATGACATAAAATATATACTATTTTTAAAAAGTAAACATGTATAGCTAGGTCTGGTGGTGCATGCCTTTAATTCCAGCACTTGGGAGGAAGGGACAGGTAGATTTCTGTGAGTTCAAGGCCAGCCTGTTCTACATAGCAAATTTCAGGAGAGTAAAGGCTACTGTCTTGGGGTCAGGGAGGTACGTGAGGAGGGATATAGAAAGTAGTGATAGAGATTTAAAGTAGTGATAGAGATAGAAACAAAAAGACAAATGAAACCTAGTATAAAGAAACTTTGTGGTTACTCAGAACACTGACTTATGTAAGAGAATTAAGACGAGCCACAGAAAAGCAACTGGGTAACCACTCTGCTACCCTAAGCTACTTCCTGGAAATAGCTTAACATTGTATGTTCCATCAAGTGTGTAGACTTGTACGATCTATGAATCAGTTAGATGTGATACCATTTTCAGTTAAGAGTTGAGGACATAGAAGAAGGAGGTTGAGGAGAGAGAAGGAAGAGGAGGAGGAAGAAGAGGAAGGAAAGGGTAAGAAAAAGTTCATCATTATACAGTGCATAACTTCCAGAGTCTACAAGGGAAAATCTGTGAAGACAAATCATGCCAAGGGAGGAGGAAGTAGTAAGGCTCATTCACAGAACATGGGGTAGAATCCATCCTCTCTCCTACCCCACACTGTGGGAAGTATTGGAGCATGTGTTCTCAACAATTAGTAGGGAGCCAGTGGGAAGGATTGTAAGACAAAAGAAATGATTCGAAATACATTTTTTAAGCAATATTTAAGTAATATGATGAAGACGTCATGGGCCTTCTTGACAAGACAGTAGCATAGTATATTTGTCTATGGCACTGTGATCAATGGACAAACCTCAAGGTAGTTTGTTGATGTGTTTATCCATCAACACTGATACTATTGGATTTGACTGGGTTAAGCAGATAAAGCAGCAGTCAGCCTGAATACACTTAGTAGTCTGTCACAGCTTCTAAGAGTTCCTTGGGTTTAGAGGGTAATTGTGTTTTTCATGTTCACTACAGGCATACACTCACACAAGCATATGGATTTCTACCATTCTTCCTATGTCTCTATGCATGTGAGAAACTGAAGCAATAATACTACTTCAGACAAGAGCACTTTCTTTGATTAGCTACTATATTTTTCAGAGCTTAATTTGGAAAGATGAAAATGCCCTAACAGATTCAAATATTTTATTAACATGATACTCCACAGTGTCATAGCCTCATCAATTTAGCTATGGGATATTCTGCTCTAGAAAATTAACTTAGAAATGCTTTTTGGAAGTGGGGCTGGTATGGCAGGCATATAGTCTTAGCTACTTGGGAAATTGTGGCAGGAGACTGGACAGTCTGGGTTACAAAGTTCAAAGTGAGCTTGGGAAACTTAGTGAGACTCTAGTCCAAACCAGAACTACTACTACTACTACTACTACTACTACTACCACCACACCACCACCATCACCACCACACTGTCACCACTACCATGAAAAGAAGGCTGGGAATATAGGTCAGTGGGAGAGCCCTTACCAAGCTTGTATCAAATGTGTGATGCCCATATTCAACCCTTAGTAATGCACATATTTGCAAAAGTCTCACTGGAATATATTAGCCAAATTTCATAGGCTTCATATTAAGTGTAGTCACATTTAACTAATGTGACTACAGTCAAAATTAAATTAGTTAATTATGTATCTCAGAGTCAACATCTGTAGGCTTATTCCCACATACTCTATGCATTATGCACACTTTCATGACCTGTCAAATTTCCAGAAAATGTAACCTACACATTTGTGGATTTAGATCATTTCCCCCTCATTTCTTGAATTTAAAAGACGAGCAAGCATAAGGGCTGGGAAGAAGGCTCCGCAGGTAAAGTTCCTTGTCACATACCTTCCTGACCTGACCTGGAACTGTGGAACCTGTGTCATAAAAGGGGAGCGAGGACTCCTGCAAGTTGTCTTCTGACCTCTACATGTAGGGAACACCTCTACAACTACACACACACACACACACACACACACACACACACACACACACAGAAAGAATGAATAAATAAGTAAATAAATGTAATAAAAATTTAAAATAAAAGTAGATAAACTTTAAAAGGATAAACATTCATTAGACATCACTGTAGTTGTTTGGTAAATAATTAATACCCCACACAGGAAATTCATGGCTACCTGGAATTAGCTAAGAGTAAGACAATTATGTACTTCAGAGACTCAGCCACAGAAAAGAACGTTGGGAAACCATGGTGATGCTGATTTGGAATTTTGGATGAGACTCCTCTAAGGTTGTCTCTTGGAGGGGCCAGGCTGAGAACAAGCATGTCAGTCAATGAAAAATGAGGTTTGAAGTCTAGGACATGTCAGGAATTCCAGTTTATAACCTGCCTGTCCCAGGGGTTTCATCTCCACTCACTCCTCGCTGTTAATGACTCCTTTCTGTCTGTTGTCCTGTTCATTCATCTGGATGAACCATCCATCTACCTGTTTGTCTTTCTGGATCTGTCCTTCTATTTGTCCTCTTCAGTTGAACTTGACTCTGCAGTTCCATTCTACCCTGTGGGACTCTACAGCCAAAGCCACAGCAGGATGTCCCACCAGCTTGGTTTGTTTTATCACTGTATCAACATCCACATGATCTCTTAGTTTTCCAGCTTTTGCTTCTTAGGCTTCTTGAGACTCATTGAAACGTTTTGCCTCTTAACCCTTGCACTGTTAACAGTGGTGGGTTGAATACACCTGGCCCAGGTCATGGCATTGTTAGGAGGTGTGGCCTTGTTGGAAGAAGTGTACCATTGTGGGTATGGGCTTTGAGACCCTCCTCCTAGCTGCCTGGAAGCCAGTCTTCTGTTGGCCTTCAGAACAAGATGTAGAACTCTCAGCTCCACCAGTGTCACGCCTGTCCAGGCGCTGCCATGCTTCTTCCTACCATAATGATAATGGACTGAACCTCAGAACCTTTAAGTCAGCCCCAAGTAAATGTTGTTCTTCATAAGAGTTGCCTTGATCATGGTGCCTCTTCACAGCAATAGGGACCCTAACTAAGACACCTACACATGCACAGATATGCAAACATCATAGTGTGATGTATACCATGATCTGTGAGTTACTCTTAGTAATTACGATTCAAATACAATACTCTATGCTTACCCTCTGGGCTATCAAGGAAAGTGGGAGTATGTGGCAAATATTGCTGCTACTGAAATTTCTTGTGAATTCATTTTTTATATAAATTATGATACTGTCAAAAATATAAATGTGCGTATCTATATTTCCGACATAGCACACTCACAGCAGATACCAAAACATATGACTTATCTCAAGGCAAAAGGTCTTAAGCCCCTTATTACTTAAGACTGTATTTTCAGGCTTTCCTCTTTTGTGGTGTAGATGTTGAGAGGGACTCTGGGACTCATGCATGCTCAACAGGTACTCTGCCACTGAGCGTCATCTCAGCATTCTTTCTATGTTTTAACTCTGAAGATCATGAGGGATATGTCATGTATACAAAACCTATCGAAGTAACTATTGTTATAAGTGTTTTAACAGTTAAAAGGTTCAGGATACTCTCATAGCTACTAGGACATGATTTGATTGGAACACAATATGCTTCTCTCCTTTATCCATTAAGTAACTATTTTGGTTACTTCTCAACTCTATTGTAGATCCTATGCAAAAAAACAAACATATACCCTAAGGAAACTTCCAATATGAGGAAAGGAGGCAGTGATCCAATAAGTAAGCTCATTTTCTGATAACTACAGATATTAAGAGAGAAGAACAAGGAAGGATAGGACGAGGAAGGCTGGGTTTTGAAGGGATGCACCTGTAATCAGAGTTTGTAGGAGATCCCCCCCCCACACACACACACAGGGCAACATCTGGTGAGAGACTAGAAAGGAAGAAGTACCAGGCCACACTAGAATGTGTATCAGGACACACCAGGAAGGAATAGCAAGTGCAGAGATACTAAGGTAGAAACTTGCTTCACACCCCAGGAAGAGTGTTCTTTCAGTGCATGTCATAGAGAATAGGTCAGGTGGTAAGGGGAAGGTTGTCAGAATGAGACTCTTAATGGATTCTAATGGATTTGTCAAAGCACTGGAGAATTCTAAGCAGAACACTTATATTTTAACAGCAGTACTCTAAATTTTATGTCAAGGATAGACTACAAACAGAAAATGCAGAGAAGCTGTGCCATTCTGCCAGAGTCCGACCAATACAGATGTGGATGTTCACAATCAAACACCAGACTGAGCATGGGGACTGCAATGGAGGAGCAATGGGAAGGACTTAGGGAGCTGAAGGGGATTGCAACCCCATAGGAAGAACAACATTATCAACCAACCAGATCCCCCAAAGCTTCCAGGGACTAAACCACCAATCAAAGAGTACACAGGGGGGACCCATGGCTCCAGCTCCATTTGTGGCAGAGGATTGATTGCCTTATCTGGCATCAATGAGAGAGGAAGCCCTTGACTCTGTGGAGACTTGGTGCCCTAATGTAGGGGAATGTTAGGGCAGTGAAGCAGGAGTGTGTGGGTGGATGGGGGAGCATCCTCATAGAAGCAGGGGAAGAGGGGAGATGGGATAGGGAGATTGCAGAGGGGAAACCGGGAAGGGGGATAATATTTGAAATATAAATACATAAAATAATCAATAAAAGAAAAACAGGAAAAAAAAAGAAGCTATGTCGCTAAGTGGATAAAAGATGCTGCTGTCTTGGACCAAAGCGATGGAGGAGTCAGCAACAGTAGCCAACTCAAGCTAACAAATGGAGAATACCACAGTTTATATCCTAAAGGAGGAACCAGAGACTCTGCTGGAATGTGGAATGCAAGCTAGACTGATGATGGGTATATTGAAGGAGTCAGAATGTGACACAGTTACATCAAATTCAATCTATAACTTATAGATGCACTTAGACACAGATATGGTAAAGAGGCTGGAGACTTACTATCATAGAGTAATGCAATATGATCAAACCCCTGCAGCCTACCACGAAAGCCTATAGAGACGGAGGAAGGGGGAGTGTTTTGTGGGGGTTCCAGTGTGCCCTGACACTTTAAGAATGTTTTATGTATGGGGTGGTGGTGTCAAAATACATCCATTACAAACTATTTGCATCTACATATCTTTGAAAATAATAACCCTGGGCGATGGAAGTACACACTTTAATTCCAGGATTCAGGAAGCAGAGGCAGGTGGATCTCTGAGTTCAAGGCCAGCCTGGTCTAGAGAGCAAGTTCCAGGACAGCCATGGCTGCACAGAGAAAGCCTGCCTTGAAAAAAGAAGGAAAGAAGGAAGGAAGGAAGGAAGGAAGGAAGGAAGGAAGGAAGGAAGGAAGGAAGGAATAAAAGAATAATGAAAAGTTCAAGAATGATCAAATTTCATTATAGTTTTAAATTTTTCTCTCCTAATCAAGAGATCAAACCAGCCATGAAAGGAGATTGCACGTGGCCAAGAGTGCCTTTTGGGGGCCGATCTGATCACAGTCATGAGCTCTGTGGACACTGGGCTATGGCGGAGGTGTTAATTCTCTTACAGTAAAGTCAATCACAACATCCATCTCTAAGCCAGTCAGGCTTTTCTCCATGTAACAGACTGACAAATTTTGCTCCACAAAGGCTAACAGAATATATCAAATATTTCAAAAAATATTTTAGGAATATTTCCAAATACATAAAGATTCACTGAATAACTCACTTAGAGAGAAAAGATTTATTTGTGCCTCAGGGTGGCAGTTAATCTTTAACACTGACCAAAATATTAATACAGAATTGGGTTTCATCAGAAGTCTGGGCTAACCAGAACAGCTCGTCTTCCTGCCTCTGATGCCTCTCCATTTCCAATACTCACAGGGTTTTCAGCCATTTACCTTTTAAAATAAATAAATTCAAATAGTTTAAATATAGGCCCCTCTGTGGGGGATTACATGTTACAAACATCTAAAATTTTCACATGTGATGGTAGTTATGTCCTTCCATGAACTATTTTTTTCCTTTCTGTTTGATATGATACAGTTTCTCTGTGTCTTTAAGATTAGCTTCAAACTCCCAATCTCCTTTTCTCTATAGTTCTGTAATTTTAGCACTCACCACCACATCTGACTTTTTAGGTTAAACTTCTAATGTTTATATGATTCCTTGTTTTAGAACTATCTCAGTATCATCCAGAATCCCAGAACCAGAAAACCAAAGACAGGCTGTAGCTATCTATGGGGAAACCCCATTGCCCTATCCCAGAATGCATCACTTTCAGAAAAGTGAGAAGACCAAAAATGGTTAAGGGAAGTTGTATCTTTCATGACTCCAAGGTCTAATAATAGGTTGGTCCTTCCATGCCAAAGCTGTGTGCCGGAAATAAGCCTTAAAAGGCAAACAACAAAATGTCAAAAAATAAATAAATAAATAAAATAAAGGCTGAAACACACTAGGGAACAAACAGAAGCAATCCCACCTGATCTGAACAGCGTTAGGCCCAGGGAGTTACTGAGAAGCTCAGGCCCTTAAACAAGTCAGTGTTGGGTTTGCCTATCATGGGCTTCTTACTAAAGCAGGTGAGTGAGCTCTGTTGTGGGTACCTTCTGCTCAAGCTTCCCTCCTCTCTCAAACTATGAGCCAGGGTTCTAATGTGACATTCAAACGGCACTTCCTCCACCAGCCATACAGTATTAAACTTGGCAGATTTCTAATAGTTTTCTCATTTATACCCCATGTCTGTCGTAAACTCCTGTACCATTAAGAGTTTTAACATTTCTCCTTTTGCCTTTAAAAGTATAGCTTCCTAAAGCCTGACTCAGTGCTTGCTCTTACAAACCTTTATGCTTGCTAGAAAACCTGCCAGGCACATATCTTTACCACCAATTTAATGGAAGTTTCATCTATTATTACAACTAAGCAGTATTGGATTAGGTTGACAAAATCTAAAAGTCCCCGTGAGGTTAAGGACAGTGGCTGGCACTGAGACAGGAACTCCACAGCCGTGTGACTAAGGTCTCCAAGCTCTCAGGTGTTCTGAAAGACTGCATTGATAACATTTATTTACTTGGTATTTTCACCAAGACAATGTCAGATAAGGTTATCAGATACTCTGTGGTCATTTTTATGACAAGGGTGGGTCTGATAAAAACTGAACCAGCTGCATGGTGTTGGTACACACCTTTAACCCCAGCAGTTGGGAGGTAGAGGCAAGCAGATCTCTCTGAGCTTGAAGCCAGTCTGGTCTACAGAGCTAGTTCCAGGATGGCCAGAGCTATGCAGAGAAACCCTGTCTTGAAAAAAGAAAACGAACCAAAAAAAAAAAAATCCCAAAACCTACCACCACCACCAACAAAAAATCCCAATCTGCCCCCTCCCGTCTTCGTTTTGTTTTATTTTATTTTATTTTATTGTACCTACTTCTCCCCAGTAAAGTGTAATTTTCATACAAATGCAGCTAGCCCCTACTCCTACTTGCTTTGAAATATAGTACCCACTTCTTTTAATAGGGTTTGGTACCCCAGAACCTTTCAGTGCACACTTGCTGAAATATGAATCCAACGAATAATTCAAGAAAGACCAGGAAGTGCTTTCATTCTGTCTGCCTGCTCTCACCAGCCTACATTTGATTCAACTTCTCTCATCCTGCAACAAGAACAAACCAAGTCAGCCCTGACCATCTTGATTGTGTGTTGTTGCCTCCCCCTTGCTCTCTGGCTGTCCTCTACCCCTCACGTGCACACCGCACAGCTGCATAGTGGATATCACTGGACAGGAGACTACACCACTCACCTGAAGGAGCCTTCTGCTATGTCCTGGGTGCTTGGGACATGGGGCATCACTGTTGTTCCCTAGCATGTCCTAGTACTCCTGTGACTATAGTCATCTACACTCTGTCATCTCAAGTTTCATCTACTATAGTTTGGGTTTGAATTTCACTCCCTAGTGATAGTCTAAGCAACTTGTAGTGGTGTGGACATAGAGTGCTCTCTTTCTGTGCCTTCTGCATGGAATGTATTTAATACAATTAACACAATTCTTAATACAATTCTTTAGCTTTTAAAACTAAGTCCAAGAGTCAGATCTTCAAGGAGCTTGCTCTGGAGGACTGCAGTCTGAACTAGAGTTCGGGTTTTGTGTTTGTATAAAAAGAGACACTGACTGTAAGACTGTGCCACCGGCCCTGTGTGAAGACCTTGGACATGGTGGCACGGCTGCATCCCTCTCTGTACACTTGGAAACTCATGGGACCCCATTCTCAGAATTAATGTGAACTCTTTATAATGCTGCCATGTGTTCAGCACTGTGAAAACCCTTCAGGCGCCGAAGATCTGATCTCCAAAAATTTCTTTTGAGAGGTTCACTTTTAATTTATGTGTAAGAACATTTTGCCTGTGACCATGGATATGCACCAAGTGTGTGCCTGGTGCCAGATTAAAGAGAGACAAGGACATCAGGTGCCCTGGGACTGGAGTCAGAGATAGTTCTAAGTGACCACTTGGGTATTGAGAACCAAACCTGGGTCCTCTGCAAGAGCAGCAAGTGCTTTTAATCTAACTCTCAGCATCCGAAAATAATGTCACTGTCTCCTTTTGACTGATGAAAATGGAGCTTCGGTGAATTTCATTGTGCCTAGGCTATTGTAGTCAGTAGGCGGCAGAGCCAAGATGAAAACAGGAAACACTTAGCCTTGGCTCCCTTACTGTAAAAAAAATGTGGAGCAAGTGGTTCTGAATGCCCTTAATGGACAGTAATTTTCTACAAACTTTAGATTATGGTCTCTAGAACTCATTCCAAATTAGTTCAATCCATGTATAAACCTAGCCAACCGCACATGGATCTGAGAAGAGAAACTATTGCCTCCAGTTTCCTAAGGAAGTTTCCTTCCTAAGTGCATTCTAATTGCTTATCTTTATACTGTTCAGCAGTCAGATTTTTGAAGAGCTTGCTCAGGACATGAGTGCAGCTCTCACCATTCATGAAAGCAGCTCCTCTCCCCTCCCCCCTCCCCCCCCCAAGCAGGAGGACATTATTGAAAACTACAGCTAGTCAAAATGTAGAGACCATCTAACTGAAAGCAGAGGTGACCAAGACAAATTGAAACACCACCACCACCACTCTGGCACCCAAGGCTCAGGGAACATCTTAGAAGGAGGGCTGAAAGACTGTAAGATCTATGGGATCTGATTGTGAAATCTGCTGCAAGATTGTGCCTTCTAGCTATTACAGGGAAGCTGTGCCCACGAAATCTTAGCAAGATGGTTGTCTAAACCAGACCTGAATAATTCCAACAATGGTTGGAATTCCCAACATAGATAGGGGAAGTCTTAAGGAACACCACTCCCAGTTGAAGAGATACAAGCAATTAACAATTTCCTAGCGTGGGCGAATTAGTCTTCCCTAGAAATGAGTTTCCTGATTGGTGAGCTAATACAGAGTGGTTGGCCCTAGAAATATATACATGCAGGCAATACTGAACAAGCTTGGAGGGTCATATTTATATGTTTTCTCATTTATAAGTGTATGCAATGACAATGGTTAATGAAGAGAAGACTGAATTTGGAAGGGAGTAGGGGAAGAGTGGACATGAGAGAGGAGAGGGAGAGAGCGGGGAAAACTATGCAATTATTTTTTAAAATGGAAAAAATATTCTAAAAATTTACAGCAGAAGATATATTGGGGTTGTTTCACTTATAGGAAGGATAACAATATAATCATATAGTTTTACAGAACTTTCAGATATATTTATTAGTAGAAACCAGTACATACTCAGAAGGAGATAGACTTTAAGTAACTAAAGAATTATACAAAATCCATAGTACAAAAACCAGTAAATAATTGAGATTTAGCTTCCATACAGAAACAATGAGTTCAACTATTGGCTTTAGATATCCAGTTTAAGAAGTTGTTTTATTTATATGTTGGGTACGTGTGAGGTCACTGAATATTATTACCTCAGACTTCATTCCTCAGTCCTACCAGGGTTGAGATAGATTTTGTTTGTTATTCTTTAGCTCTGTACACCAGGCTAGTAGGCCTGAGAGCTTCTAGGGGTTCTCCTGTCTCCAGTTCCCATCTCCCCGTTAGTATGACAGATCTGCTTTTATGTGGGTTCTAGGGATTCAAACATAGGTCAACACACTTATGCACTTTTACCCATGAATCCAAATCTTTAGCTACTAGATTTTATTGTAATTTTGCACGGCTGATAATTTTAGAAAATTAAACGTGCCCCCATAAGAGTTTGTACTAGAATATGATTAAACTACTCACTTTATAGTGCAACTGACAACATATGTGTGTATGTTAGGAGATTCTTCCGATTATAAACATAGTCTCTACACTGCATAAATTTATTGAGCTGTTTTCTGTTTTTCAGCTTTGGAATTACACGCATTTTTTGATCATTTTGGGTAGCTTACATAGCTAACATCGATCATGTTTTATAATATACTATTTCAAAATACATACTTGCATATGTTTCAAAAATTAGATCTTGTAACAATCTGTTAATAGTGTTACATGACTGTAGTATAGAAAAAAGCTTAAAAGGCTATGATAGTGATTTCAGGATCTGAATTGTGCTAGTAGAACTCAATTGTAAGCAGAGAGAAGTCATAACCTAATCAAGGTTTAGAAGCTGATAGATGGGATATTAAAATACACCCACAGAGAATTCCCAGATGCATGCAGACAATAAGATCTGAGGAGGCTCAAGTCCTCTAGAATGGGATAGCTTCGAATGTAATCTGCCTACACCCCCCTGTACTTAGTCACCTCCAGAATCTTACACTACCTAACATGGTGTAAAGGCAAATCCTGCGCAAACACTTGTCCTGCTTGCATAGGAGGATGATGATGTCATACACGCTCAGCATTGTTTTGCTTGAATTTTCTTGTCAGCTTTTATTCTAGGACAGAGCCCCACCTCCAAGATTTTGGATCCTTGTTTGACTTTGCAGATGAGATACATGTAGGTGTGGTGTCTGGCTGTGTATGTGTGTAGTATTCATAGAACATTTTATAAAATAATGCTATATTATTTTTTACATACGTATATATTCCAGTGACAGGAGTTGAGCCCAGGGTCTCATAAAGGTTTTTAAAATAATTAACTTTTATAAAATTGCAAAAAAAATGCTATTCATAGAACCTCTAAGCCCACAGTTTACTAAAATACAGAGTCACGTTGTTTATCTATTATTGAAATGTAGTTCTCCCCGGTTCTTTCTTTGTTTTAACTGTGCCAGCAACAGTTTGACTCTCTGTTTTGTCAGAAGGGCTACTAACATAAGTGTGAGGTACAGGAGCACTGCTAGCTGCTAGCTTCAAGCTTGACAGGAGGAAAAACAGTGAGTCTATACTATTTTGGGTAAACTAGTAATGGCTAGAAAGAAGAAAAATTTAAAGGAAAGGAAAATGTTTATGCATTAGAGTGGAGTAAATTCTGCAAGAATTCTGTATTTCTGATTCTTTAAGAATCTAAAGATTTGCAGGTAAGTATGTGCATGTGGATGAATTATTTTCTTTAAAAACATCAAAAGCCAAATTATGCATTAGAAATCTAAAAGCAATTATTGTATACATTGTAGGCTGTCTAAGACACTCTTGGCTGATCCCCAATCCTTAAACAAAGGAGTTTCTTGATTCCTATGTCTTCTGCAAGTGGGAAGTGCAAGCAGGAGATGTCCTGAGCAACAAGTAGCAGGCAGGTCTGAAGAAGAGCAGCACTATTTGATCCTCTGCCCCAGGAAGCCCCACACAGAAAGGCAACAGTCCACCAGGGTCACTGAGTCTAAGACGTTGGCGAGCACGCGGTATTCTAACTCGCAGATTTACAGGACACATGCACAAAGCTCATTCACCAAGAGATTGATAGATTAGCTCAGGAGCTGACAATGGGTATCAGACACCAGATCCCATGCAGGTGATAAGGCTCCAACATCTTTGTCTGTTACAGGGCCTTCTGGAAGCATCCCATACAGCTTCTTTACCATTGCCATAGGAAATAGAGAAAGCGTTGAGCAAGGATGCAGCCCCTGCCAGTTAACCTCAGAGATACCAATTTCTGCTTGTTATGCTGAGTTGTACTGGGGCTAGACCTGCAAGGTAGATGGCATGCAGCAAGAGATCCGAGTGAGTGGCTGCTGAGTGGTGAGCCAAAGTGACATGTTGGGAGCAGGATGAGTGACAGATGATAAGGACATGCAGAAGCCCAACTTTCACAGGTGACACACACTCTGTCATGCTGGGAAAGAACATCAGGCGGAGCAAACAGACGTGTGCTCATCAGGAAGGAGCTGACGCTGAGCAACGGTGCTGGATGTGTTAGGAGGAGGAGAGGCATTGTGGCACACAGCGACAGGCCCTGCAAATTGTGGCTACAGCCACAAACCAAAGGACAGTCTTCACATGCAGACAGTGTGGAAACGTGCCCCCATACCTACAGAAAGGAGCACTGTTAGATGTGACAGCCACTAGCAAAAGGCTGATGGGGACACTAATTAATAAAATTAGAAGCTAATGTAAAGTTAGAAATGTATCCAAAATGCAAAACAACAATTTTGGCTTAATATTTAAAAATCTGAAAACCATTAGTTTTAGCTGGAGAACTTTTATTTTTGGACCATGGTGATGACCACTGTGCGTCTATGGCCATAACGGTCCTTTGTTAAGCACCACTAACTTTCAAACTATTATAAACTCTCCATGACATTGAAGAGCTGACGAGCTTCCTGCCACAGTATCAGAAACAGTATCCGGCTTCTAAATACAAGACAATATTGGAAAGTTGTGTAAAATGATGGTGGCAAGTTGTGAGGATGTGATCACTTTGCCTTTGGATAAGGAGAACAAGAACTATGGGAGATTTTTAAGATCATTAGACACGTTAGACACGGCAAGTCCTCCAAATGACTGATGGAGAATGAACAGGTCGCTCCGATGTGAAACCTTAGTTTTGTTCATTTATTCATGTTTGCTTTGTTTTGTGACAGGCTCTTTCTATATAGCTGAGGTTGACCTGCAACTAGTAATTCTACAGCTTCAGCCCCCTGGAATTGGGATTATAGGAAGGCACCACCATACTCAGATTCTTAAGTATATTTAAACAAAATGAAACAAAACAAAAACAAATAAACAAAAAAACTCCATAAAAACCAAACCAAAGCATTCTTGGTTAAATCATAGAGAGACCCTGAGTCCCACTTTCTCTGTGTTTCTTTGCTGTTCATTGAGTTAGGAGAAATGGGCCCATCTGCTAGGAAAGGAGCTCCACGCACAACATACCCAAGAACGTCCCAGCTTGACAGCTTTGAAATCTCTTGACCCACTTAGCTGAAAAATATGTACTCAGTGAATATTTGCTGAATGAATGAAGAAACTGAGATAAACTTAGTAGGTAGTTTAAAAGTAATGTGTGAACTGGATCCTCAGGGAACCCAAGCCACCGTGAAGGGAAACTTAACAAGCAGACCTAAATGAAAACAGGGCTTTTTCCATCCTGGCATCCAGAGCGATCCATATTCCCCTGCCTAGAAAGTCCCATTCATCCTCCTACTACTTCAATTTCCCTATGCAACAGCCGAACTCGTGGGTAACAGTCCCTGCTACCACCAAGAAGTCGATGTATCTTCGATTAGGTCATCTTATGTGGGAACCACCGATGCTCTCGAGGTGCAGTAGAGAGAAAGTAGGTAGCTCACTTCCTAGGTAGCTGATGAGAACTGGGCACTGGTATAAGAAGCCTGTGATGTTCTATCAAGTGCCATGTGCTTCCTCGAAGCAGCGTAAGTGTAGGTGCTGCTGCTAGATGTGTTTCATGGGAGAACAGGTGCTAGTCATGTAGGATGGTGCTACAGAAACTTGTCTAGAGGAGTCTGCTGACAGGGCTGGGGTTTCTCCTGAGTAATAACACTGTATACAACCTTGCTCAGATAGCATGGGCAATAGAAGAAAGTAAAGGGATTTTCTTGGTGCTATATAGTCATGCATAGAGGATATAGTTTTGGTCACATTATAGAATTGTCCTTATCAGTTCCTACATGGGCGATAGGGCTTTGCCTTCTCCTAGAATAAGGCAATAACATACTTTCCACTAAACTATACAGAGTATGGAAAAATTATCCACATGAATTAAATATATCAGGCCTTTCTTGGGGAATTGTTCAGTGGCTTGACTGAGGGAGCGATTCCTGCAGAAAGAAATCGCCAACAAAATAAATGCATTAAAATCATTTCCAGTCTTTCACCTTTTACCTACTTATATCTACAATGGAACCTGGGTGATCTTCTGAAGCATGGCTAGTCTTAAAGTTTTCTAGAATCTATCAACATTAAAGGATCAGCTATCAATGATGTTTTAGAGGGAGACAGCTGAGGCTATATGGTCTATACTAGTATGATTAAGCAGAAAGGTAATTTATTCATTAGGTTCCAGAAAATAAATGAACCCTGTGTTCACTTATTACCTCGACATTTCCTTTATTCTTATATTATACTTTTTAATCTTAAAGTTATACTTAATTCCTCTAATATTTTGTGTGTATAAGTTCAGTATAACCCTAAAAACAAATAGTGCCTCAATTTTTCAAATCCCCAAGTGAAACTTTGATTCATTTTATTTTGACTTGTTTCTTTGAGACAGGTCTCACTATGTCTACTCTGCAGGTCTAGGCCTCATTTTATATCCACTCTTAACCTAAAACTCTGTATCCTTTTGCCTCAGCATCTTCAGTGCTGGGATTACAGGTGTGTGCTCCCATGTTCAACTGAGAGACTATAATAGACACCAACATTTTGATAAATGAAAGAAAGTTATCCTGGGTAAGTTTTTAATAGCTAAAGTCAAATTCAGATGAGAAACATTACAAATTAAAGACAGTCTCATAATTATCAAGGTCTGAAAATGTCCTAGGTGGATGAGGTATTGGGATTCCCTTTGCTATATTCAGTTATTTAAGGATCCTGTTCCTCCAGTGGATAATGGTTAGGGTTTCAGACACTTGATTAAAAATTGAGACCAGGGAGCAGGGTGAAGACTAAGACCTGTAAGCCTCAGCAAAGACTGAAAAAAATGAACATGTGAGAACAACAGTAGCTGGCAAAGAGGAAGGCAGGATACCCTTAGCTGAGACCAGCAGAACCCTGTCACCCACAGGCAGAGTGTTACAGTGTTTAAAATGGCCCATGGTTCATTATAATATGGAACGCATGAAGCTGCATGTAGAACTGCATGCAACAGAGCATGTGTGAAAAAAAAATCAGGCTATGCAATAGGGCCAGAAAGCTCACATTGCGTGACATGCAAAATCCCCATCCTCCATGAAACCGGGCTATTCTAGCTCTGAGCTCTCTCTCCCCTGGCCTACTTCCTTTTCTGGAAGCCTATCTTTTTTTTTTTCCTTAATAAATGATCTTTACTTCCACTGCATCAGCCTTTGCTCAGTCCTTTGTTCTGGTGCACAATAACCTAGAATCTCTCTGGGAATGTCCACCAAACACTTCTATAAGCTGGTATCAAAATCGCATGCAATACTTTATTTAGCTGAAGAGCTAATGCTAAAAACACTCACAAGGTGATCCTTCTTGAATCACTGGCAAAGCTAGATGGTGCATCTGTTTGTTTGGTTAACACATATGTTTTTAGGTAATATCAATGATTCATAACATTATGTCAGCTCAGCCGCAAAAATGGGAGGAGTAGACTTAATCGCATCCTTGACACTGCTATTTACTTTTGCACTCTAAGAAACAAGGAGTGACTTCCTTTAAGAGAAGTAATATTAAGAGGGCACGTGACTAGTGTCAGTGTTCCACTAAACCAAAAAGAGTAGCAGAGGTGACTTGCCAACTGTGGTCTGCAGTCATTTTCATTTCCTAAATTGTCCATCTTTCTTCTTGACCTGAGATCTCCTGCTTATTTTATAACACAACTTCATATGTTTTTTTTAAAGGCGATTTTATTAATGCCACTTAAAAAATAACAGAATTTAGTGGCATTTTTATGAATAGTATTTCCCAGTTAAGATTTAGCTAATGGATGAATCACATCTTTTTGTTCTTCAGAAATATTTTATCCTCCTTTAAATGTTTATTTTAAAGATCTTTATTATTTTAATTTCTTTTCAGAATATTTTCTAGCCAAGTGAACTACTGAAGAGGAAGCTGCTTGTACAGAGCTACAACAAGAACACAAAACTGCACAACAAAATGGAGCCCAATTGACACTTTAAAACCAGCCATGTGGTCAAAGAAAGTAGAGGAAACTAGAAGTAGGTATTGAGCATGTCTGCGCGGTGGTTCTGAGATTTCAATAGCTGGACAGCTTTGGCAAACCAAATAAAATGGATGTCATGGCTATATTAAGAAAGTACAAGAAACCTAAGCCGAAAGGTTTCCAAAATCACAAAGCTCCATTGGCATTCAATGGAGACCATTAAAAATTATTACAATATTTTGATACCCCTTCTTCAGAATATAATCATGAATACAGTTTTCTATACAAGTTTTAACGATATCCATAGAATGCATATGTATTTTATGCTACTTTTGACTGACATGTTTAAAATCAGTTGTTAGCTGTGATGTCAACAATATGCTTGCACAGAATACATGTTTAAAATTAAAACACATACAATGTGAAAAAGCTGACATAATCACGGAATGATTCATTATCCAGAATAATGTATTCATAAAACAAAAATGAATTTCTTTTGGGATAACCCTTCTTCCTAATATAAATGATTAGGTACTTGGAATGAGCCTTGTTATGACAGAATTGGCCCTCTGAATTAAGGCTTTCCCACTCTTTGCCTCAAGCCTACCTTTCACGTCTTCATCCTCAATGGTGGTGTTTGAGCTCTCAGTAGACTCCTGTGCAGAGGAAAACACAGTTTTAAGCTTCGTACAACAGAGAGCTAGCTCTCATGACAAACTTGGCTGGTGATACATACATATCATGCAAACTTCTTCAGCAGGCTGTGTGCATATGCCGACATGCAGATGGACACATACATCAAGTGACTTTCAACAGAAACAAGATGTCATATACTGCAAACATTTCCAAGGGAGTACTCTGGTTGCCTAGTCACGGATGCAGGATAAATCCAGGTGATTTGTAGAAGCAGAAGAAGTATGTAGTTTAAGATGAATTGCATGAGTTCACATTACAGTGCCTCATGCAGTGTGTTTTTAGAAGGAGAAATGGAATATTTCAGCAGAATAAATTTGAAATTTAAAATACATAGTTTTATCCCCAATGAACCTCAGTAAGGAGCAAGGTTTTGCATGGGACACTGTGTCGAGTATAGAATTTGCTACCTGTCTACCCTCCACCTGTGTGGAGTAAAGGCATTTACTCCACCATTTGATTCAGAAGCTGGGACTATCAAGCTAAGCCAGGTTGAACAGAGATGTCAGAAAGTTTCAGGTTTATCTTTAGGACTCTGAAATTGTAAGGAATCATTTATTTTCAAGGCTGGTTAGACTTATTTTCATTCTTTTCTAACGCGAAAGTGTTGGTCATTGATAAAGAAATCTCTTCCCACAATGAAAAGACAAAGGTCTTTGTAAGACTGCCAGTGAAGGTGGAGAGTCATGAGCACACTCACAAGGCCACTGAACCTGCTTGGGGGGAGGGGTGCTTCTTAAAGGAGCCGCATGAATGCTTTTATTACTCTTTAGTAATGAAATGCTTTCTAGAAAAGCTATGTTGTAGTATTCCTAAGTAATTATTTTCCCCTTGGAATGATTAAAGGCTGGAGGTGAAAATAACTGGGACCAAACTTCCAGTTAATAGTGAATGGAAAACAGGGTTTGGAGGGTAGTTAAAAAAAAATTTTCAGTCAGTGTCCATTTATAAATTCGGTATTTTTACAAAGCTATCTATCTATCTATCTATCTATCTATCTATCTATCTATCTATCTATCTATCTATCTATCTATCTATCTATTTATCATATATAATATTTAAACCAAAGAGATAAACTAGCTAATGCCCAGAGTCTCCAAACATATAAAACCAAAGAAAAAAACACCCATGCATTTCTTTAATGTGATATAGCATTCAGACTTTATCTCAGAATGAAGGTTAATTCCATGCACTTAAAGAAAATGAATTCATGTAAACAATAAATAGCGTGCAGCAAGCCTTACAAATGACAGAGCTAGAATTACGGCAGTGTCCACTCCAGCTACTATGCCTGGTCTTCATTTCATAGTGCCATTAATGGGATTATTCTCACATGTGCTGGTTCTGACTACCTCAAATATTTTTGGGACTTAGAACATCTCCAATGTCATGACACTAATGTACACATCAGATGAAGACATAAAACACTTCATGTTTTCAACATGGGTCAACTAAATATTGATCCAGAGATGAAATATATTTCCTGGTCCTTCATCGTTAAAGATTAGAGTAAGGAAAAGACCTGTGACTTATTCAGTATCTTAGAAAAGTCTGATGCATTTTCCTCCCTTAGATATGATAATGTATACCAAGTTATAAGCTAGACATAGAATATATTTAGACACGTATGTGAGTGTTGGTATGAACACAGTATACACATAACTTACAACAGGTGGAACACATTAGAATATTACTTAAATGTATGTTACTTAAATGTATTACTTAAATGTATGTTACCATAATTCATATAGATTGAGAGCAAACATATTTAACAAAAAGTGGAACTCTCGATTCTCTCCAAATTCATGACAAACAGTAACACCACCAGCAATATCATCAATAACAGGGAATTGAAAAATAAGCAACCAGAAACAACAACAAAACCACTGAGACAACAGAAGACAATGGAAAAGCTCAAAAGCAACATCGTGTTTTAGGAAAAAAAACCTACAAACTTGTTATGTTTGAAGATGAGAAGGATGATAGGAAGAAATTCTGAAATTTCATGCTGTATATGTTTATTATACAATGCACAAACAGACATGGAGAAATAAAAGGACCACATGGAATAGCTTAAGATACACAGTCATCTCAACACAAAGACTTTGTAAGTGTTTAAACTGACTTTTACTCTTCTTTTTTTAATTGACTAAGGGATCATTGATCTCTCTCTCTAAGGCTGTCATTCATTTTGATCTGAAGGAAGTCTAAAGATAATTCTAGATTCGGCCTGAAGGAGCGTGTGGTGAAAAGATGGCCATTTTTCCCCCTTTCCCACTTGAGATAATGACTGGGTTTTGCACAGGGCATTTGATGAGATGTGTAATCTTATCAGAGCAAATGGGGTTGATTCTCTCTGAATACCTTGTTTCCGTCAGGGTTGTGGATTACAGTAGTTTGGGGCTCCTGAGTGAGAACAAAATAGAGAAAGAAACAGTTTGTTTTGGTAAGTACATTCCTACTAGTCTGTGGGACAGAGCAGAGAGGGCCAACAGACAAGACTAGTGACAAGAGCTAAAGCCAGGTAAGGGGCTGTCAACAGCTGACAGGATCTCTGTGGAGGCCTCTCTGGTGAGCCCATGAGATCACACACCTTCCTACCCAGAAGCAGCATGCAAAAGACCTTATTCTTGATAGGTGAGTGAGCAGGCTTTGCAATTTGGAGACCTAAAGAGGCAGTCACTGTTTCACCCGGCCCTTTCCTGGGAAAGAACTTCTTTTATTAGAAGAAATATTTGATATTCTATATTAGATATTCTATATCTAATATTTCTATATTAGATAGAAATATTTGAGAAGAATCAGATTTTTTGTGAAATTTTTTTTCCCAGCTTTATTGCCTTGGGACCCAACTCTGATGTTATTATAATCAAAACATAGCTCAATACCCTTGGAGACTCTTGAAACACTGGACCACACTTAAAAAACAACAATAACAACAACAACAAACCCCTTCAAAACTGTCCAAAAGAATACACACAAAAGCACATGAAAAAAATTCTAAAAAAAATACTTTAAAAAAGTTTGTTTAAATGTTTTAGAACTAATAATAAAACACAATCATTGGAAACACTGTTGATGCATCTTATACTGATAACATTGAAGATAAAATTTCTGCTTTGTAAACTTTATATCTAGAATGCTTAATTTCCTTTCTTCTCTACTGGATACTCTGTTTCTGTCTGTCTCACAGAAACTGGCCAAGAACAGCATAGATAGAAATATCTGAGAGGACATAAAATTCTTTGTGAAGCTACAATTTATGTAAAATTTATTATATAGTATTTGTAGGTAATGTTTTTTCTATGAAGACACTATTATTTTCACACTCTTTTCTGTGAGAAAATTCTTAAGCAGAAAATAATACTCAAATATTAATTTTAAAAAAAGACCTAGTGTTCATACAATGATAGCATGCTTGCTGCATCCACTAACGGCACCCTGGCACCTGTGAGTTGCTATAACCATGGCTAGTCTTCCCTGCTACAGGCATTTCCCCAAGGGAGAGCCTGCACTGAACGCTTAGAAAAATCCAACCGTTGCTTCTTTTCTTTCCTTCTTTAACTTCAGCTGTGACACCGACTTTACTATTTATAACCTATCTTTCTGGCCTCTTTTTTTCTTACCTATTTTTAAGAAAACATGTTTTTTTTTTTCTAGGAATTGAACACCGAGGTCTCTTCTAGGTTAAAAAAATATTCTCCTACTGAGCTTTGCTCTCGGCCCTGATAACCCTCTATCTCTATATGTTTTTTCCTTCAAATGTTCTTAAATTGAGCCTTCTGGACAACCCAAGTAACGCCTAATGTTTTTAAGTCAATGGCAGTAACAGTCTGGGGACAGTAATGAATAAAAGCAATTTCTTGGAATCATAAGTCAAATTATAAAACCTGTATATTAATGCCAGTATTCAGATTTTGGATTTTAACACAACACTATTCCAATGTGTGGAGGGAACTAAGTCGTTCCTTCTGTCCATTTAATTGAAATGGACAAAACTGTCTGTGTCTGATAGCTTAACCTTCTGTAGCTATACCCTGTCCTTCTGTGGAAGAAGGTGAAACAGTGACATCTTAATTTGAAACACAACGGACAAAAGCTTTGACTTAGGCAGTGCGCCTCTTTATCTCAGAACGTGAAGTCTTGCAAAGCCATGTTGTCTTTCAATGAGAGAGAAATGGGAACTCTGAATAAGGTCTGCTTTCATGTCATCTTGCAAGAATCCTGTTAGCTCTCCTTGATGTCAACACGTACTTTGCAGAAAGAGAAACCATTGTTTGCACGATCACTAGCAATCAACACCAGAAAGAGCTAAGAGTAACCGAAGCGCATTCTACTGCGTTTCCAAGCCAACATGCAAGAATTCCAGCTGCCGAGAAAAGCATGATGGTTCCACAATGAAATGAGAAGTCTCATGTTAGAAACACACTGCTTGACAACTATCTCAAGAAAAGGATCAGGAGCAAAACAATATAAAGTTTTTCTTCTATCTTTGAAAGCAAAACAAACAAACAAAACCAACAACAAATGAAGTATTGATACATGGATATCGATTTAGTGAAAGAGAGAATCAACAGCAGACAGTTCAGAACTTAAGAAGGGTGGGTACAAGAGTCCAGGTATACCAGCGCCGGGGTAGGAATATTTTCTTTGGGGCTGGTTACCACGTTGGCTTTGTTGTTTATCTGTGGATATGCAGAAAACAGAGACAGAGACGCCTTAGTCTTCTTGGTAGTCAATGTCTACAGGTAGTGTGTTTATACAGAAATACAGATATGAGAATTAAAAGCCCCTGGGGGTGGATGAGAAAGGCACAAATGAAGAGCATGTCTAGTTGCTGAAGGTCACACGCAGACCAGGACCCTGTCTGTGACGGAAGAAAGTGATCATCTGTAGCTGCTTTGGGTGCTCTGCCTTCCCTGAGTGGCTTTGTTGAGCTCTAACCAGGCTGCAGAGTATGACGAGACTGTGACCAGTTTCATACTCTTCAAAGCAGATGCTGTTTCGAGGCTGCCAATTATTCACTGCTATGAGCATATACCTTTATTATTTTTTTCTTCTCATTTTGTTCTTCCTCCTGAAGTCACACATAAATCATTTTTCCTCTGGGGAACTATCATTACTTTGTTTACTACACATCCAATTAAAATTCTGCCTCTTCTGACAAAATGCAAACATTAAAGTGTTTTACTGAAAATGATAAGTTTGGGTTGGTCTCCTTTAGGAATCTGTCTTCAGTTATAAGAAATCGAACTCCGTTCTGTAGCCTCCATGTGAAAGGACTTTCTTGCTCACAGTTGCTTGGGAGACAGCTCAGTAGCGTGTAACTGTTCTGTTATTCTCGCCAAGTACATCTGGTGGGACCAAGCCCTTATATTAACACAACTGAGTTTATTCTTAATAGGGGATGTAATCATTACCATGGAAGCCATCTTTTCAAAGACGCTCCTAGGGCCAATAAATATAGCAATGGCCCACAGAAGAAGGCTCTTTGTTGACATGTGGGAGCTTGGAACTTTATAGAGTTTTGGGATTATAGAATAAAATACCAAATATAATAATCAACATCATTTTAAACCCATGCATAATATATTACATTATGGCTACTAAACAGAAACTTAAATTCACATTGAGTTTTGCATATCAAAGTATGTATATTATTTTCTAAAGGGATATATCCCATAAGTTTTAATATAAATGTAAATATACCTGTGGACTTAAGGAGGAACAGGTACTGCGTATCAAATGGTTATTTACAAGTGATTACACAAGTCATTATTTGGGCTTCCTGGGTCATTTAACCTTATGCCTACAGGCTATTTTGGTGCTATCATTGAGAACAAGACAAAGGGGAACAGAATTAACTGAGCTATATAATATTTTGCTCTTCTTTTCATTTTCCTTTGTGTGGTATTGGTATGACCATTATTTAATTAGTTTATAGCTGTTATACACTTAGCTTATAGCATTTTTATACAATGCTCTGTGATATCCAGAAAGAGAGAAAATGTTGAACATTTTCTTTACTGAGATGACTTATTGAAGATTAAACCACCAACCTGCATTTTGAAAATAGGTTTGGAAGTTTTGCTTTAAGTCAATTGAACATAAAATGTTTGCTAGAGCCAAAACCAGACAGAGGTTAAGGTTTAAGAGTGTCTGTTAAAGAGGAATCAGAATGTGCTTACATTATTACAAGCTACATTAGACAAGGAGAGGGATGCCCACAGGTAATGTTCTATTGCTAAAGAGTGCTTGATGAAGCATAGCAATTTCCTCTCCAGTCATCAGGACCTTGTGATTAAATGAATTTAGTGTTCATCAAATGAAAGAGAAATACTCTGGAATATTCTTCCCATTTTGAGAGGAGAAAGGCCTTCCCCTGAGGATGCAGTTGCTAAGAACTGCCTTATTTTAGTGAAAATGTGACTCATTTGTATCTAAATGCACATAAACTAATCAGCCAAAGTATACAACTACCCAAACTTTTATCCACATTCATACATGAACATCATATATCGCATCATGTTTTGGAGGTATTTATGACATTATTCCCAAACAACAGGGAAACTTCTAAGTAAAAACCAGAAGAACTGGCTTTTAAAGAGTCAGTTATCAAGTAGCATGTCCGACCATAGTTGTCGTTTAAAATGTACATGTGAATTTATATACTTTATATTATGAAAGCAATATACTTTTCTTGCTTGGAACCTGAATGCAATCAACAGTGCAGTATTACTCTCAGAAGGCATGAATAGGGAATTGTATTTATTCAGTTAAGGTTAATACATACTTCTTTTAAAGAAGCTTAGCTAGAATGGGCTCAAGCTGAAATCACTTTCACATTATTTGTAAACCCAAGGCAACTGTATTAAGTCATGTCTGAATTAATTTAGCAATTATGACGATTGATTAAAAAAAAACCAACCCTATGGCTTCTTTTCCCCCCGGTACAAGCAAGCATTCATTGTATCCTGGCTTCTTTATTTTTCAAATAGAAAACCAGGCCTTGCTCTCACAGATGGTCAAATGCATTACCAGTATATGGATGAGGGTTCAAGTTCTTGTTTGCTTAAAAAACTCTATCAGAGAAAAACCAAGTAATGTGAAAGTGGAGTAGCGTGTTATGAGTGCAGATTAGCGCTGACCTATGATGCTCTTTTTCTACTTCCACTAACTCAGGTAAATGAGACTGTTTCACTTCTAAGTGTGCATTTTCCCAGTAGGAGAAATCTGACAGACACAGGTTCTCACCATCATCTGAACACTCGAACTGGACTTCCTTTTCTGAATTGACCAGTCAAAGAGAAAAGAAGGAAGGGCAGGGGAGAGGGACAAAAACAAAACAAAACAACAAAAAAAAAACCAAACACAAAAACAAAAAACATAACCTGTTGAATTGTAAAGCATCAAAGCATGGAATATATAATCATTTCGTTGTTGAAGAGGTCAGTTGGAGCAAAACGGTTCTTTTGCATCAGGATACCAGAGAATGACTGTCCATTGGACCTGCGAGCTCTCCAGCACCGAGCCGTACACAAAAGCCAGAAGGAAACATTTGGAAATGTAAAAATCCTCACATTTTCACCAATGTTATACCAGGGAAAAGGCAGACATCCACTATCATTATGGAAATCTAATGAGGGAAATCAGCAGAAGGAAGATACATTGAGCTTAAGGAATGAGAAGTGGTGGTCTACTAAGTTCTGTGACACCATAGGTGGAAATTCTCAACTCACACACAGACAGGTGGTGAGGTAATGATTGAATCCATAAAAATTTCGGAGCCAACAAATGATTTTCTATGTTACATTTCTCAATAAGAACTGACCACCTGAATGGACCAAATTCAAAGATTAGAATATTAATTAATTCCCAAGAGTGTTGACCTGTTGAGGAATGTATACATCTGCCATTGGAAGAGAAAGAAAATGATTAACAAGACATTTAGGTGATTTCTAGAAGATAACAAATATTATTATGCAAATATGAATTTACAGTATTAAAAATAAGCTCACTGTAAACAAGATATTATCGGGAGTAAGTTGTATTATATTAATTCGATATCTTCCTTGGAAGATTTTTCCTAGTGTCTGTTCAGGGTAGCACCATGAACACATCTTTAATCCTTAGGATTGAAACTCGAGGATCTCATGGGTTTTAGAGAAACTGCCCAAGCACGAACACTTAGTCACTGAAGCCTTGATTTTTCAGATAAACTTTTCCCAGATTTTGGTGGGCTTCAAATACACATCATAATCACTTGGAAAAGCATTTGGGTTTTGCAAGTTCTTAGGTCAGCAGAGTTGTTTGTGAATGTGGAGAAACAGAGATGACTGAAACATTCACTTTATATAATACTATATCTAAAATATTGGTTTTCATGGTTAATACATAATCAAGTGACAAGGAAGGAACGTTTGTTAGCATACATGATAATCATGTTTGAGTACCACCTTGTGCTTCACCGCCTGTACCCTCTTTTGAGGACTATAAGGTACCCAAACTATGCATTTTTGGGATTTGCAGGTAACATTTAAACTATACAGCATCTGAAAGTCAGAAAGAGTTTAAGAGAACTGTTTAACTTACCTTTACCCCATCTGGTTTCTTCAACAAACTCTTGGCTGCTGCAAAATGAGAGTAAAGTTGCTTTAGAGAGTTATCCACAAACTCACAGTGAGATGACAAATCAAGAAATCATGTCCTGCACCTTTGCTGAGTTATGGGCAACGCATACCATACCACACCGTCAAGGTCACACTGATGAGCGAGAGCTTACAGGACACTGAAATACAGTATCACTTTTCTGGTTTTGTCACAGCAAATTTAGAAGTAAATTCTTACAGAGTTCATGGCATGAAGTTGAACACTTTGCCAGCTGTGCAATGGACTTTGTGTCACTGTTGGTTCCGAAAAGGATACTGGAACTTTCGCTGGACTATCCTTCATAATCCAGAAAGTTGGTTTCAGTCCTGAGACACCAGCTGACAGACCGATTACATGTTCATTCACACCACGTCTCGTGACCATGTCAGTTCTGCCATTGAAGCTCCTCTTTCCAGAGGTTGAAATTTCATTCGCAAAAATTTGCTCTGGCTAACCAGTGTCTTCTCTGTATTTTTAAAAATCAGACAACTTCAGTTAGACTGAAGACACAAATATCTATATAAAATCAAATGGTACCTTACTGACCAGGAGCAAATTTTTTATGTTCAGCATATGGTAATAAAAAATGCATTCCGTGTTCTTTTAGACTTCAAAATTAGAATACAAAGGCTTCCTAAACAAAGGTCTTGAATTGAAAAGTTAAAAAACATGATATTTGGAACCAGATCTAAAATGAAATGAAATCTTAAAGGGGTTGGTTCTCATAGAAAATGTTCTTTTTGTAGGGTGTTTAAGCAATTGCTCATATTATTCCCAAATTCTTCAATCAATTAAAACTAGAAAGCATCCTTTTACATATGAGTGCATGTACAGTGAACAGTCAGCATAACTATAATGACTAGTACACTGGTGTAGGACACTCACAGTATGGAGGACAAGTACATACTTCCAATGAATAACAATATACACAGTCATTTAAGCACACGGAGAATGACATTTGAAATGAAACACCTAGCTGTAACAAAACCACATGAACCTTTCATTTACTGATATTTCTTTGGTTTGGGGTGTTATTTTGGTTTTCAATTTGGCAACATTTTAAGTTTACCTGAAAGACACAAATATTCATTTTATCTTACTTTTTAGCAACAAAGCTCTTAAAGTTTATCAATGGAGATTATTATTCAATAGTTGCTTTGGCTATGGTACTGTCTGCCCGTAGTTAAAAAGAAGGGACACTTGGGAACTCTTGTGGCAGTTAACAGGTTAGAGAGCAAACAGGATAATCTGGATTGCAATAGCAAGCAAAGAGAAGACAATGGTTTGAGGGAAGCAGCAATCTGGCCTGGGAGATGCAGAGTCATCCCTGTGTGACCGCCACCTTACCTCACAAGAAATACAATCCACATTCAGGGAGAAGAAAAGAAATAAAAACAACTTTATAACCACATACTTAATGGACGTTTCCTTTAAAGAGTATATCTGGCAATGAATAGAATGAATGAAATACTCAAAACAAAAATGGAGCTACAGGATGAAAGTATAAGACATAACTGAGTCGCATGGCATTCAGTTGACATGGAAGTGATGGGTCGAAAAGTTTTGGGTTTTTTTTTTTCATGCAAAAACATTCAGAGGCAATACAAAAATCCACATATTAGTCATGGTTTTTAGTTTACAGAGTGGTGCAAAGGAATACGAGGTAAATTAAAGCATCTATAAATGGGTATAAATATTATTAATAAAGACCCTCTTTACACTGAAGGGTACACTTAAAACTTCAACAAAATAGATGATTTTACTTCTGGTGACTCTTTGAAAAGGAAGTTCTTCATTAACAACCTACACTATATAAATCATTCTATTTCTGGTGATTCGTTGAGTCCTGGGCTATGGTGAAATATCTATTTAGTTTAAGGTCATATGTATTGTTTAATGCTTAGTGACCTGGCATTGAGCTCACCCACATTAATCATTAATCACATTTACTAGGTCTTTACTAAACAGCTTGACAAAGGCAGCAGTGCGGCTTATTAGACTAGACACATTGGATAGAACACAGAGCAGCGAGGCAGTGAGGACCCTGGATGTGTAGCACTGGTCACTGGGTGGGAACAGTGTGCCTCTTGCTCACCAGTCCATCAGTTCTAGATCTTTCTCAGTGGGAAGGAGGACTGTTCAGTAAACACTGGTCTCAACAGGAACTAGGAACTGACTGAAGAATGTCTGACACTATAATGGTGGCCACCCAATTATCACTTTAACATCTTGACTGGGCAAAAGAAAGTCAGAGCAAGACAGTGAATGCTGCACAACCCCACCCCAAAACAAAAGTAATGTCATTTTTGACAAGTGTTCTAAGAATAAACGTCTAAACTATAAGTTTCTCTCTCTCTCTCTCTTTCATTCACAGGGTCTTACTTTATACCTTGAATGACCTAAAACTCTCTATGTAGAGCAGGCTGGCTTTGAACTCACAGAGTTTAACCTTCCTCTGCCTCCTGAATGTTGGGATTAAAGACATGTATCACCTGATGACCTTCCCCTAAACTATAAGTTTATCAAATAAAGCAGTAACTTAGTTGCTGCCTCAGTCCATTACATATATGTCTGGTTAGCCCTTGCCAACATTTGACTTTTGAATGCCTAGTGCTTTTTACAAAATCTATCAAGGAGGACTCCAAGACTTAAAAATACTTTCCTGGAAGTAATACACATTTTATATCCATTGTGGAGAGTCACTTTTAGAGAAAAGAAACTTCTTGGCAGAATTTAGCTCATATGCAATTTTTTCCTTTTTTTTTTCTTCTATCTGCCCTCCCTACCCCCATGAAATCCTTTTGATGAATACTATTATTGGATGACAACCCCATGTACCCATTTGGCCGGTTCTCTGTAATTTCTCCTTAGCTTTAGTCCTTGTAACTAGTCTAAACAAATGTGAAGACACTACCTTTGTTAAAAAGAAATTAAGCCTATAAGAGTAGGGTTCTACAAAATCTATAAATGTATTAACCATTTGTAGTTATTAGACTTTCTCAATTCTCTTAAGGACACACACACACACACACACACACACACACAGATTAGAGAAGGTCAGAGGACAAGGAGCAGAGTTCAAACATGTATACCTGAAAAATTTCTCGTAGCCAGCATAGTTGTTAAGATGGCACCCTATCAAAGAAATAAGAGAACTTGGTTATAGTTGGCCCTAACAAATTTCTGACCTAAAGACATGTAGCAAGGGCTCACAAATCTCTGGGTTTTTTTTTGTTTTGTTTTGTTTTTTTCAGATAGGGACTTCAAGTTGTCTGCTTTTTTGTTTTGTTATATGTGTTTTGCTTCCTGAAAGCCCTACCCTGTGACTCTCAGGATGTTTGGACAGCTCTAACTTTCTGAGCCATGTTTAGATCATCAAACTGAACAGTTGCTTCCTCTAAGGAGAGAATCCACAGCATACACTGCCCCATCCAGCCTATTTGATTATGGATCATGCTCTGTTTTCCTCTGATTCAGGAGGACTGACCATTGAGCTCTGTAGCATTAAAAACTTTGCTAAAACTTCCGCTTTCCATAGTTTTCACCTCACCAGATCAACCCTCCACCCCTCCTACAACAATGTCAAATTTCTTACCTTCAATTTCCGTCTAGCATTAAATTTCTTCAAGCAGTCTACAGTCTCCTGCCTGTGCATCATGGAAGCAACAGTAGAGCGTTGCTAAAGGAAGAGGAGAAAGAGTGATGATATTTAAAACAGATCAAGAACAATAAAGAGTCTCAGTTTCACCCAATCTTTACGAATGGTGCCTGCACGCATATAGTCAACTTGCAAGTACTCAGTTGCCAAGGTCTCCTATGAAAAAGCATGGTTTTATAAAGACTACTAGTGACTGAGCACAAACACCGATAAATAGAGAGTACAGGAATGAAGATTATTACGTTCTCAGATCACCACTTTAGCAAGCATTTCATCACATTCTATTAGAATACCTTCCCCTTACTTAGCAGTATATCCTAACCCTAGAAATTTATAGATGTTTTCAGACTCCCTTACAATTTCCTTGTTTTTTACTGTAGGGCTTCTACAAGGAAGTCAAACTATTGTAGCCATCCTGTATCCCCTAAAACTACCTCTAGCTTCTAAGCCTCACATGTTTCTAAGGCTGTTTAATGATAAAGAATTAGACTTTGAAAATTTCCCCTCTGGGATGCAGTAAGTATTCATGTCATTTTCTTAGTCCCTACCTTTATCAATAACTGGCATGGGAGCTACTCATTCCTCTTACTGCAGACAATACTTAGCAATTTGTGCAGTTTAGAGTTTGCTATGATGGCAATAGTGGTTTTCACTATTATAAATTCATTTCTTAATACCTCAAGTCAAAAAATGCATTATGGTTTATCTTTTTCTGTAAGATTATTTTAAACCTATGAAAAATGACTAGGGGTTTATTCTTCAGTTTGACTCCTGGGGTATATGTGAAAGTGACTTACACAGATCCATGGGTGTTTCAGGGCCTCAGAGGCTGTGATGCGTTTGGCAGGGTTGATGGTCAGCATTTTGTTGATGAGGTCTTTGGCTTCAGGTGTCACTGTATCCCATTCTGGTGATGGAAACTTCAAAGATAGAAATTAGTAAAGAGTTTTTAAAAATAGAAACACTAAGCCCGACGTGTTTGTACATGCCTCTAATCCCAACACTAGAGAGGCAGAGGTGGAAAGATCACAACTTTTAGGCAACCCTCAGATATATAGCAAGATCAGGGGTAACATGGTATACATGAGAAACACACACACACACAGAATAAAATAGAGAAAAGGCAAATATATTCCTCATTTTTATAAGCAGTGCATTGTTTCATAAAACTTTCATTCTATAAGTTAAATTATAGTTAAATTATATAAAAATAGATTTATTCATACCACTGTCTCCTGCAACAAAGAAATAACTAACAAGATAAAAATTGGTCACCTTTATTTTCAACTTGATTCACTGGTTTTGATGTGAACATCTCTGAGATATTAATGTGTGAATTTCTAAACCACTTAACTAGAAGTAATGCTTGGAAAATAGCCATGATTTTGCAAGTGGGTACCCCATGAGCTGACCGGAGAAAGAAATAATCATGAATTGTCATCATCTCTTATTCTACCCAACAAGAAACCATTTCCCTATCATATTGTGATTTGAAGAAGGGTAGAGAGCACATGGCACCTGGCTGGATAGTGGCTGGACCAGGAAGCAGATCCAGAGTACAACCCAAAGACAAATTTGCACTCAAAAAAAAAAAAAAAAAGACTGTGGTCACTGTTTGGTGGTCTGTGGCTAATCAGATCCACCATAGCTTTCTGAATACCAAGAAACCATTACATCTGAGAAGTGTGTTCAGAAAATTGACCAAATATAACAAAAACTGCAGTCCCTACAGCTGCCTGGTTCTTTATGAAAACATCCCTGCATATTGACACAATACTTCACATGTTGAATGAATTGGATTATGAAGTGTTAATTCATCTGTTTGTTACAGCCACCTGCCCTCTCCCCAACTGGCCAAACATCTTCAAGCATTTAGATAACACTTCTACAACTAACAGGATGTAGAAAACGCTTTCTAAAACTTCATGAATTTTTATGCAACAGAAATAAACATATTTCTCATAGTCAAAAATGTATTGATTGTGATGGTTCCTATTTTGATTAATAAATATGTATTTGAGTCTAGCTATAATGACTTGAAATTTGTGGTCTGACACTATAAATCATTTCCCTCAACCCAATGCTTATCCTAATTACTTTTGATAATTAACCTTCTTTTCATATGATAAATATTTTGTACTAGATATATTTTTCTTCATAGGTTAAGACAAATTTATACCACACTAGTTGAAAAATGACAGATTATTAAATTATTAAACAAATAGCAACAACAACCCTTGCTCTTGGCAGTAAACCAACCAACCAACCAACCAACCAACCAACCAACCAACCAACCCTCATCCAAAGCCGTATGGGTACTTATTACATACATCATAAGCTCCAGCCTTGATCTGCTGATACAGTCTATGCTGATCTTCATCCCAGAAGGGTGGGTATCCCACCAGCAAGATGTAGAGGATGACACCTGAGGAGATCACGACAGACAATGAGTCAAATGTGTCCAACCAATATGGCAAGAAGACAGAGGGTTGCATGGGGATGGCTTCAGAGAGACATACTGTGTCCTATTCTAAAGCCTCCCTCTCTAGAAGGTGACAGCCCTTCCTTTCTTGCATGTGCTCTACACTGATGCCTTATCAGTCCACTCTATGGAACAAAGTATTATAAAGAGGCAGGGAGGGGGGGTCCTTGGCTCCTGGAGCTCCTGGCAAGGGATATCTAATGCTGCTCTTGTCAATTAGTCTGGAATTATTTATACAAAAGATACCATTGAATTAAAATGACTTTGAAGAAAATAGTCTAATCTTCTCCATCTTTTATTGCCCACTTCTGGAATACAGTTTGAAATATTCTTTTTTTAAAAAAAATTTTAAATTTTTATATTTTTTATTAGATATTTTCTTTATTTACATTTCAAATGTTATCCCCTTTCTTCATTTCCCCTCTGAAACCCCCTTATCCCATTCCCTCTCCCCCTGCTCACTAACCCACCCACTCCTGCTTTCCTGACCTGGCATTCCCCTACCCTGGGACAATAAGCCTTCATGGATCCAAGGGCCTCTCCTCTCATTGATGTCCGACAAGGCCATCCTCTGCTACCCATGTGGCTGAAGCCATGGGTCCCTCCATGTGTACTCTTTGGTTGGTGGTTTAGTCCCTGGGAGCTCTGGGGGTACTGGTTGGTTCATATTGTTATTCCTCCTATGGAGCTGCAAACCCCTTCAGCAACTTGGGTCCTTTCTCTAGCTCCTCTGTTGGGGACCCCGTCCTCAGTCCAATGCTTGGCTGAGAGCATTCCCCTCTGTATTTGTCAGGCACTGGCAGGGTCTCTCTGGAAATAGCTATACCAGGCAAAACTAACCCAACGACAACCTATTATGTCATATGGTGGGGTGATAACTTTTATCTTGAATGGGCCTACACAGTGTTTGGGTACCCTGAGGAGCTGTTATTAAGAGGTAAAGCCTACATCTCTCCAAGTGACTAGGTTATGTTGGACTCTGGTTGTTGCTGCTTCTCCTCCTCATCATCATCCTCGTCCTCTTCCTCCTCCTCCTCCTTCTGTTCCCTGGACATTAGGAAAGTGGTTTTGTTCTGCCATGCGCTCTGGCCATAAGTTCTCCATATGATCACCACAGGACAAAATGCTTCAGAGGCCCATATATTGTGGGCTGCAACTTGTACAACTTCAAGCCACAATCACCCTGTCATTATATGTGTCAATTTGTCATAGTAATGGGAAGGTGATTAACATGGAATAAAATATTTAGTATAATAGTCATCTTTAAAAAAACTATCACGGCTTATATACCAAGACTGGAAATGTATTTTATAAAGTGTGCTGCTGGAGACTTGATGTGCATTAATTTAATTTTCATATTATTTTTATTATCTGATGGAACAGATGACTCAGCAGTCATGATGGCCATGGGATGATCAATAGCCAAACTTACTTTCCCAAGATGAGTTGCAAAGAAACTCATTTTAAGTACTCTTAGTTCTCACCTATGGTGCAAGGAGTGAAAAAAAAATGTTTTGTAATCCAGACATTGACTGGTGAATCTAGACATTTTCCTAATAAACATGGAATTAGTTTGTTACAAAATGATTAAATGGCCTTGCAGCTGAGGCATTTCCCACTTTGACTCAGGCTATACTTTCCTGAGTCTTTTGTAAGCAGTTGACAGCTAACATTACTTCTACGGGAAGTGGAAGCTCATGGAGGCCTTTTTTCCAAAAGAGAGCTAACAATACATACTACACATACACTGCACAGCAATATCCTCAAGACTGGGACACTTTGCACTACAAGGAGGCCTCCTGAGGCCCAGGAAGTTCTGAATCAAAACTTTCCATCCTGGACGGAGGCTCTTTAAGACACAGGAAGAAAGCAACTCACAAATCTTATCTGAGGAAGTCCCTAAAACTTAACAGATCTGCAAGGTCCTTCTTTGACCAAGGTTATATATTCAGAAAGCACTGGTGTGGAGAGGAGACTCTCCCACTGGCAAAGCTGCCTTCAAACTGCAGAGAGTTCCAGGATTGCAGCTTTTGTGAGTTGCCACCCACAGTAGGGTGGTACTTTCATCATTCAGATGCTTCTGAGTTGTCCATATTCATATAAATAACACCAGTAAATTCTCTGGCTCACCCATTTGGACTGCAGTGTAATCTTCCTTGATCTGTCACTGGTGTCAAATTTTCTGTGAGCAGAAATTTGTTCAGAGACCTCCTCAGGTAAAGTCACACACCATCTCATGATTTAGTCATTTGATAGATAACAAACTGGTCTCTATGGAAAATATACTTTTGGTAGCATAAATATTAGAAATAAAAATGCTTAGACTTGAAGACTTAGAAGACAAAAGAAAAGTACTATTGGGTAACTGAGGTAGAACTGTCAATGTGTCTTTGAATTATTCTGTAAGCTTCTTTGGATTTTCTCACTAGAGTACAAGGGCTACTGAATTATGCTTCTTTCTGTTCTCTGAAAATAAAGAATGGCTTGTAGCATAATGATAATGTTGCATCAAAGCTTCTTCATGAATGATGTTTTTTACATGTGTCTTAAATCATTACTTCATTTAATCCTATATAGTGGTGGATATGCTGCTAATAGCATTTTATAGATTGTAAACAAGGAGACTAAGTGGTTAAGTTACTAGCAGACTTGCTGATGGTACCACTTTCAACGTTCTCTGCAGCTACTTTTCTTCCATGATAGGTCTTCTCACCTGAATTACCTAATCAAGATAATCCTCCACAGGATGATCCCTTACAGGGGTGTCTGGGGGCTAACCTGACATAGACGATCCCTCACAGGGATGTCCAGCAGTCAGCCTAACCTAGATGAACTCTCACAGGGGTGTCCAAGGGTTAACCTACCTTAAATGATTGCTCATAGGGATATCAAAGGCACGACTGGAGATTTGTCTCCTCAGTGATTCTAGATCTTGTCAAGTTGACAATTAGCATTAACCACAATGCGCATTCTCAGGGTGCTATGACCTCCACATACTGGCCTCTTATGACCTATCTGGCCTTTGCTAATCACTGCCTGAATGTTTTACAGATTAGCATTCTAATCCTATCTCACTTTTTTTAAATGGGAAAACTATTTTTTCCATTACCTAATTACTTTAAGGTACAGCCCACACAGGGAAGGCCAAGTAATGGCTCATTTCTTTTGACTTTTATTAACCTGTTTTTGAAATCACTCATTTACTCTTGAGTATCCCAAATTTCAGGATGCCTCTTAGATTTTACCATCATAAAGAAACGGATTTAGTGTGTGTGTGTGTGTGTGTGTGTGTGTGTACTTTAATCTAGTGTGCTATTTTTCTTAGTAACCTTGTAACAATTCCATCTCTGGTTCCTATGAACAAAACCCCAGTGTTCTTTAACTTTTTTTTTCCTTCTGAAATGACAAGATATTCCTATACTCTCCACGATGGAGACATCAGCAAGAGTACTGAATCAGCTAGTACTACAAATGGTGGGAGGGACACACAGTATAGCAAGACTAAGGGTGACCACATATGTGCTCTGTGGAGACACATTGGAAATGAGTAAGGAGAGATACAGTGATGAAACCTACGTATCAAACCAGATTCAAGAGACAACAAATCACTAACATGTGAAATAAGAAAGTGGCTAGGGAAAATGTGAAGACAACTTGTTATGCTATTGCAATGCCATGTTAGTAAGTTGTATTATTGTCTTACTTATACACGGAGTCCTTTTTCTGTACAGATATACTGACATGACATTTAGATTTTGAATAAAACAGTCACAGGACAGGAGAATATGTGGGGGTAAGACGAAGTAACCTTAGCCATTTACTCATTATGGTACTCTCTCTTTTTGTATAATTCAACATTCCTAAAATCAACAGCATGAAAAGTGTTTTTTGACATAATCAGTTACATATAACCTTGTTAAATGATGCTGTTTTCTTTCTGGTTTTGTATTAATTTGTGCTTGGAAGATATAAGGGATGTTTGATTAATCAGAGTTTTGAGAAGCACTGATTACTGATTAGGAAGAAAGCCTACCTTATCAAGAACATTCCAAACTTATTTTAATGAAAGCTAATATTAGAAAAAAATGATTAAGCCTATAGTCACACAAATGATCAAACACTGTAGTGACTGCTCTCATGAAAGAAATGATGGAAAGCTGAGAAACTGTGGCAAAGTTAATGGAGAAATCATACAAGACATTTAGTTCACCTTGCTAAGTGGAACACACTATACTATGTGCCTACAAGAGGATCTGGAAATGCACAATTAACCAGAGTTAGGATAAGCATGGTTCACGCATATCTTCTGATGCTCTTAGGATGGAACATGATAATCAGCAATCATGGGTTAAACAGGAACTAGAAAAATCACAGCTAGCAGGATAAAAGTCATTTCTCAGAGGATAAAACTGTTTATGCCATGGAATAGTGTTGGCAAAGATAAATAATAAATGTTGATATTGCCCCAAATAGAAGGTCTGGGTATCTGGCCAAGATGACTACGGAGCACCTACAGTGAATTGAATGTCTGAGTTGTCTCGAAAAATGTGTATGTTGAAACCCTAAACCCCTTGTGCTGCTTTGTGGCCATGGAAGGTAGCTAGTTCACGAGGGTGAAGCCCTCAGGAAAAGTACTGGTATCCTTTAGAGATCAAAGCACTAGCTGAAGAGTAAGAGTAAGATGTTGCCAGTGTGTAACTTTGAAAAGCATCCTCACTAGAAGCACCATTGGCTTTGATGTCTTAGTCTCCCATCCTCCAAAATGATGAGCCATCCATCTGTACAGTTCAAATGCCTCTCTGTGCGGCTTTGTTACAGCAGCCTGGACCACACCTGTCTGCAACCTGTACGTAATATGTACGGATCCTAAAATCTGCTGCCTTAAAGGAGACTCTGGCTGGCTTGGGCACTGGTGCCCAGTGTGATGTTCATCAGACTCATATGGCAAGCTTGGAAAAACAACCTGCAAGATCCTGAGCCTTACCTGACAGATATTTTTTCTATTGCAGTTGTCTTTTTTAAAGGAAAGCATTATATTTAAACACATAACATTATGTAGTACATGAAATAGATGCATGGTTTTTCAAGGGTGCAGTTGAGTGGTGTCAAGTAGATTCACAGTGTTAAGAGCTCCTCTCCCAAAGGCTTGTGTCTCTCAATACTGAAACCTTTCCTCTTTCTGGCTTTGTGAATTAAACTACTTCAGATACCTGAACACAGTCATGCAGGGCTTGTGTTTTTATGCTGTTTTTCACTAACGAGCATGTGAAAACATTTCTTGATTTTTTTTAAGGCAATATAATATACTATTATATGTGGCATAGTGCTTACTTGATAAACCTGTCAATAAGTATGTTTACCCTCTTGTGAATAATGCTGTTATGAACACAGGGAGACATAATCTCTTCAAGACTTTGCTTTCAACTCTTTTAAATATACATCCAGTAGTGGGGTTGCTGGAATATATGGCCTCAAAGAGTTTTATCCAATACTTCTGGGGCATGTCCCAGAAAGCTGAACTTTTGATAAGACTTCAGAACATACTGAAGTATCTGAATCTGTAGTTCACAGTCTGAAAAGCACCAAATTTGGGAAATTACACATACACATACGAGGCATTCTTAAATATCTTCCCTGAGACATTTAAGAAAATGTCATTCATTCTAAGGAGTCGGGCACTGGTAAAGACTATATTTGAGCACAAGGCCCTCTGGGTGGCGACTGTTGAAGATGGCGATAAACTGGTGGCACAGTGTCAGGCAGCTACAGTACTGACAGTAGCAGCTTACTGTCAACTGGGCTGGGATTTCAGAGTAACAAAATGCCCAGAGTTCAATTATTAAAGCTGAAGTATGGAAAGGTTGTTTCCCTGGAGTTATGTGGCTCTGAACATACAGTTCACCATATAAGAAAAGAAGAAATATACTCTATAATAGTCCAAGGGTTTGGCCAAAGTCATGGTGCATTCTGTGACCATTAGTGATATACTGTTACTCATGATCATTCAGAGTGACATCTAATAAGGCAAATAAAGTCCTAAGAAGTGTAACTATATTCTGAGAGGCAAGCCTATGCTTACTGGTTTCCTCCTCTTTCTATCTTTTATTTTTAAGGAATTTTTAGGGGAGGAACTCTATTAAAAGCCAGCAATCCAGTGACATCTATAAACATTTGCCTATCCCAGTAAGGACTTATGGAAGCTGCTTTCGATATAAGAAAACCATTAAAGCCAATTTACTATTGGTAATGGCAGAACACAGGGTTATGTTCTGACTTCTTTTGTGTCTACTATTTATATTTCACCAATAGACTGGTTGCTTTCAAAGACCAGGTAGCAGTCAGACCATACTCTGAGATCATAAAAGCAAGGTAATGGTGCTGCTGAGATTTCCTAAGTGCAGATAAGTGCATGGTGTGTGTGTGTGTGTGTGTGTGTGTGTGTGTGTGTAGAGTAGAGTTTATTCAGGGGAGAAGATGGGAGTTAATGGGGTAGTAAAGGCAGAGGTAGAGATACTTCTCTCTAGAGTAGAATAGAGGTACTTCTCTCTAGGTAGAGAAGTAGAGGCCGGCCATGACCACGTGGAGAGAGGGGGGAGGGGAGGAGAGCCCAAGATGGGCAGAGGAGCAAGAGCAGGGGCAATAAGAGAGCAAGTGCATGTTTCTAATAGTGTAGACTGTAGAGAGACTGTCTTATGTCTGTATGGATATGGCACCTGTCAGTAATAAATCTGATGGCCTATGGCTTAGGCAGGAAGTAGGAAGTGGGACATCCAGGAGGCAGAAAGGATTCTGGGATAGAGCCAGGCATGGGAGATTTTCCTGGGGAGATGTGGGGAGATAGATGTATGGTAGCTGGAAATAGGTTGTCAGCCACATGGCAGAATGTAGATTAGAATAAATGGGCTAATTTAAGCTATAAGCCAATAAGAGAAAAGCCTAGCTATATGGCCAAGGTATTTATAAATATATTTTGAGTCTAAGTTATAATTCTGGAGCTGGGAGGAAGAGACAGACCTAACTTCTACAGTACAGCCTTCCTTTAGTCTCTCTATCCATGTTTGCTGCACTGTTCTGTGTCAACCATTAATATGACAAAGAACCTGTTGCGGTGAATGTTTACAGCCTAAATCGCAGTAGGTAATAGCTCTTTCTCTGGAGCTGCTTTTAAAAAAATTATTTAACACAATTTCTTACAACAGAAACCAGTACCCATTTTTGAAAACACAAAAAACAAAACAAAACAAAACAACTCCAAAACCTAATTGGCTAGAGATGAAAGAACTGATGAATGAAATGTTTATCCTCAAAGCAAGCCACAAGCTAAAATAACAAATGAGAAGCAAAAGATGCCATTTTATAACAATTTAATATTCCTTCATGTTACCTGAGAGGACATAACAAAAAATAATGTCAAACAGTGAAATAAATAATGATGATCAAGAAATGTAAAATAACAAAACAAAAAAAAAACCCCCAACAATAACAAAATCCATAACAATTAAACTGTTAATTAACAATTAAATGACCCAGTGGTGGTCATTTCCCTAAATATGTGCTATAAGAGTGTTTAGTTGAATATTGCAATGGGTCACGTGGCCTCTGGTGAATTTCTAGACATGTGACTAAAAGATGTCCATAGTCTCTGCATCTCTTCCCTTCTATTTTATCTACATTCTTCGCTTTGGGTCAGATTCCTGTTTAATTCCTCAGGGGAATGCTAATCATTCAAGGAGTATCTATGTAAAAACCTGCAGCACTCGACTCCTGTGGTTCCTCATCAAGGCTGAAGACACACAAATACAAGCCACTGTCTTCACTCTCCAGATACCTTGGATTCCAGTTACAACAAAGTCTGCTAGGACAGCCCACACATAAGGGGAGGCAATTATCTAGGATGGCCAGACTGTATCCTGGAGCAGTACATGAGAACCAACTTGTCCACTGAAAATAAAGAGTTCTTCAGTTGTTGCTGAACAGGAACTGAGACAGTAAGCAAGCCACACTTTGATGAGGGCTTCTTAATCATGTCTACACCTTGTTCCCTGCTACATTTATCCAACCACAAATACCCCAAACACAGATTTGGGGTCATGGACCCTCTTTGTTCACACTAGTCAGCAAGGTCACATTGATTAAATCTTCTGTCTCTGCTTTTCTATCTAGTAGTCTCTTTAGCACTTAAAGTGGGTGACCAAATCTAGCTTTTTAGGAGTCCCAGAGCTGGGACACTGGCCTTAATACTTCAGTAACTCTCTTCTTGTTCCAGACCAGTAACTTCCCACATGGTCCCTACAGAGTTTAAGATCCAAACATAGCATTCAATCTACACACCCCCCATACTCCTAAAAACATGGCTCTATTATATTTCAAAAATATTTTCAAGCATATGGCTATAATCCATAAGATCTGCTATTGTCAGTCAGCCTGAGTCATGGTCCAATCTGCTTCCTGTAAGTTCATCAGTAGAAACAGATCTAGCCTCGGAGCTAGTATAAGGGAAATGTTTGAGCTATGTAAATCATTAGTATTAAGACTTGGAAAAGAACAGTTTATACCAGCTTTCACTCACAGGTACCTTGGAGTTCATCTTTAAAAACAGCTTCAGGAAGACAGAGGGAAGAGAGCACTTGAGATACCTCTAAGACCTCAGCCTTTGATTTAAGTATCATTTCCAAACCTTCAGAATGATGATGACTTTGTGTTTCACACTGTTTTACACACTGTAAAATGCTTTCTCTAAATATGTGACTTGTCTGACCCTCCCACAATTCTGTGAGGGTTTAATATTCTTATTTTACAGTTAAAAGGGGAAAAATCATAGATATTAAGAGTCAGTGCAATCCAAAAACTGGCAGCCAGACATGATTACAAATACAGCCCCTTCTCATAACCACCTTTTTAGATATGGAGAGAACTCAGAACACACTGGATTCTCGCAGTTTGCCATTAAATATAAGGTAGTTGCTAGGGACATAAAGCTGACAGGGAAGGGAGTGTGGGATAGTATATCATTCTGAGAGACATATTTCATTTAAAGTAAAACTGAATCTAAGAAGTCATTTCTATAACCTATAAATCAATTTCAAAATCATCTTCTAGGTCTGCTGACAAACGCAGCACTGAAACAAACCTACAGCACACCATAGCCAGACTTTGGTAGGTCACACCTATTTTTAGACAGTAGTAAGGGGGCTGTGTAAGACTTAGAACTGTGCTGAGAACCTTAGCAGAAAAATATTCAGAGCAATTCGTAGACTTCCCTTACTTCAATCTTCCAAATATTTGAAGAATTTGTCAACACGTAAAAATGTTATTATGAGAAATGATGTTGCAATTTTCCCCATTGTGTGGCTAAGTCTGCACAGGATACTTATTTTTTTTTAAATAGGGTTGGCAGATTAAGGCTGGTATCAGACTCTACTCACTATTTTCAAGATTTACTCTCATTCTTGGAATTCTTGCCAAGTGTCCCAGGCAAACAGTTTTTGTTGGAAGAACTGGTTGGCTCAGTAGTGTGAGGCATAACCCCATAAGGTTCTCCATATCTGTGTTCTCACTATTCTAAAATAAAGCACTGGTGTCACCAGAACACTTCTGGAAATGTCAGCTTGCCCACTCCAGCCCTAATCAAAACCACAAGATATACTTTGCCTGCCTCTCTATGAGTCATTTAGGAGACAAGAGTTTGAAAGGTTCTGAGTTCAAGTCTAACAACACTGCTTGCTACAGAATATTTGTGTCCTTCCCCCACTTGACATGGTGACATCATTAACCTTGATGTGATGAAATTAGAAGTGAAGCCTTTAGTGGTAAAAAGTTTTCATGACTCAGATTATGATGCCCTTATGATAAAGACTCTTTAGCATGTGAGAAATCAAAACAGAAGATGGGCATATATGAATCCACACATATAGTCTGCCTGGACAGTAAATCTATAGGTACCATGACTTTAGGCTTTCCAGCTTCTAGGATCATTAAAAATACTTTTTAGTTATTTAAGCCAGTCAGTCTCTGGCATTTGTTATTGCAGCCCAAATTGTTGAAGACACTGGTCTTTTATAAAATGTGCTTGAAACTATGATTCCTTACCACATGCCCACATATCCACTGGTTTTCCATAAGGATCTTTACGCAGGACTTCTGGAGAAAGATACCCAGGTGTGCCAGCAAAACCTAGGGAAAACAGAAGCTCATGAGTCAGGGCTGGCATGACAACATCAGTAGGAAATGATCAACTGAGGAAGGATGCTTTATGGACCTTTTTTAACTGAAGACAAGCTGTTTGTCCTATCATGTAGCTTATTTGAAAGAGTACACACACATACACACACACACACACACACACACACACACACACACACACACACACACACCATCTACTATGCTATCTAGTCTTTGTGACACAGGAATACATTATTTTACGTGTTTTTAACATCACTTATATGGAAGTTCAAACTAAATCTGTAACGAGAGAGAGAGAGAGAGAGATCCAAGAGTAGATTAGTTCTTTGCCAAAGGTAACACTTAAATGCTTATGAAAGTCACCGATAAAAGAAGTGGTATTAGATACCTATAAAAAGTATTAAGAATACTTTTTACTTATTTAATCCAGTCAGTCTCTGGTATTTTGGAGGACTGGACAACTACATACTAAGACAAATCAGAAGCAAATTTTCAGAAAATATATTTTAAAACAAATATCATTTGGGTACAGGATCACAAGGGTAGGGACAGGACTACCAGTAACTGAGAAGAAATTTCTAAGAAGAAATAAGCCCAGAAAAATATCAGTTCAATGTGTAGTAATAACTAACCAGGGCGTAATCATAGTTGGCAATGAAGTGGAGACCCAGGGACATTCAGATGAATCACCACTGAATGCTGACAAACAAGACATCCAACTTCAAAAGACAGAGTGATGGAGGCAGAGGGCAAAAAAACAAACAAACACACACACACACAAAAAAAAAACCCCAAAAACCAAAAACCAAATCCCTTTGTATTATACAAAGCAGGTTAGAATCCAACAAGGAATGGTTAAGCAACAATAATATTTGTAACTAGACTCCAGTGGAAAATATTTTCTACTTCTGAAAATGAGTTTTCAAATAAAGAATATTTAAAAATAACAAAGGTAACCATTTTCATTTGAAAATGTTCCTTTAAAAGGCAAAAATGGAAAGTCTCTTTAAAAAGAACCCTCCAGGAGAGGTTCCTCCAACCATAAACTAATAACTAATGCTGAGTTCCCATGTTTATTTACTGGGAGGCTAAGCTTCCAAGAAAGGATTCATTCCTCATATCTACAATGAACTTATACTTACTATAGAAAAAAAAACACAACAAAACAAAGACATACAAGAAAGAAGATATATGACTGAGTTACTTCTCTAGAAAAATTAGATTAAATAAAAGCCAATGCTTTGATTTTATTTTTTAATTAATCCTCATTCATTTTATTACTCTTTTCCTCCTCGGTTTGGAAGGATGTGGTGAACCATGAGAAAGGACTCCAGGGCAAGGCCCCTTTGCACAGCTTAAGTTTTACAAGGCTTATCATTAATCCACTGAGGTTCTACCACTTGAAGGTCAAGGATTTCCTGAGGGCATAATGTGGGTGCCATTGAAAAGTAGGGGCAGGTACAATTGATGCAAGAGGCTCCTCAATGGCTCTGGAATACTGTGTACCACAGATGCCCTTTCTCCTTTTACTACCCCTCTCCCATGGCTTCACGAATGATGCACAGAGAATCCAATGAAAACTCATCTAAAGTTCCGAGGAAGACACTTGGGCTTTAAGATCACACGTCCGATGTTATGAGCACTTGACATAACAAGCCCCTTTAAGGTCTCTTGGAAGTGATGGTCTCATTCTTGTTATGATGCTAATATTTGAGTCTTGGGTTGTACCATCATCATTCTCATTAGATGTCTATATTTGTCTTGCTCAGTTTCACTCTTTCATATGCAATCCATGTAGTCCATGATTTAAAACTAGTAAACTTCCATTTGTCTAAAGTAACCTAGTCATAATAGATGGCCAAGAACAGGAGAGTTAATGACTTCCTCTTTGGAAAAGATGTAGAAGAAAATTACTACATAACAGTAAGAAATGAAAAGATCAAGCTAAGGATGGTAGAACACATGTATAAAATCCCAGTATTTGGGGCACTAAGATCATAGGACTGTGAGTTCAAGACCAGCATGGTCTATACAGTGAGAGCCTGAATAAACAAATAAATACAAATATGAAATATATGAACCCTCACCCTGAGACTAAAATGTCAAGAAAATGCTATCATTCTTATTCTTACTTAGAACCCCATCACTTCAACTGACAGTTGACTCTAGTCTAAATATTCTGATTCATACATCCAAATGTATGAATTTCAGGAAACAATACATTGTAAAATGACCTTGTGAATAGAGCTTGCTGGAACACAGTAAGCAAGGTTTTCTTCATGAGGACATTTTGCTCCTAAGAACGTGGGACTGTTATATATATAAACATAAATAATCAATGTTAATAAGAATGTGCTCTCTCCAGGGATAACATGACTTTTACTCCAAAGAACAAATAGGAATATTAAAACAGACAACAAAGAAACAGAAATACCAATGGTTGGAAATATATCTAGTAGATTCTCTTTCCCACTTAATATGTAAAGTGAGAGGTGTAATGGCCACTAAGTAAAGTAATTCTTCCATGAGGCAAAATCATGTTTCTTTTCCCCCATTTCATTGTTTCTCTAAAATAGCTGCCCCAGCAGCAACAAAATGTTAAAAACCTACTGAAGCCATCATTCCCATCCAGTTCCTTAGGAGAAATGGGATATATGTGTATGTTTCCGTGGCCATTTGTCTCATTTTAGTTTTATAATTTTATCAAATGTGCTTGATAGGATGTCAAGTCTCCCATTTTTGGCCAGTATTCAAAGATATCCAGGTTAGAGAGTGAAAAAAGTGAATAAAAGGAACCAAGTACATGGGATTGAAAATGAAAGTGAAATGCACTCGTGTATGTGTTCCAGGAGACAACCTCTGGTTACCATCCATCTTATTTCTGAGACAGGGTCTCTCAATGGTCTGAAGCTCTCTCATTCAGCGGGCAAGGCTGACCAGCCCGTAAACCCCATGACCCTGCTGTCTGTCTCTTTCTCCCTAGTTGTGGGGTTTATATACATGTGCTGCCATATCTGGATTAAACTTTAAAATATTATTTATTATTACTATGAGGAGAGAGTACTTACATCTACTGCACTTGTGCAGAGGTCATATTACACACTTAAGCCCTGCTGTTAATTCTTAGAACAGAATCCATTTTACCACAAACTATTTTTTGCAAAGTTTGAAAGAAAGCCCTTGTTTTCTCTTATTTTCTCCTTATAGACCCAAATAAAACTGGTTTTAAAATTAGTGAAGACTGTAAGGAACCAGGAGTTCCAGGCTTGGAGAGCACAGTAGCAGGAGGAAGGAGAGTAGCCCTACTTACCAAACCACGCCTGCTGGTCGCCTTGAACTTCGATGGCTAAGCCGAAGTCGGCCAGTTTCACAGCTGCTCCTTTGGATTTGCTAGCTAAAAGCAAATTCTCAGGCTTTATTTAGAAAGGGGGAGAGAGAGAGAGAGAGAGAGAGAGAGAGAGAGAGAGAGATTAAAGTGAGAATCTATTTTAAGCGACTACTTAAAATTGCCAACATTTGTACAAGATTAAACAGGGTGGGGGCAGGCAGGAGGGGGATGGGAAGCAAATGCATGCACGGTTGTCTCTCCTGGAGATTTCCATTCCTAAATCCCAGGGAAAGGATGGTTAGAAAATGGTAGAGAGCAATCATGTCTGCAGGTATCAGACAAACTCACTGGGCACTGCAAAGGCAACAGGGAAGGATGCAGTTAGTAGGGCTGCTGTCTTCACCTGCTCACATGACTTCAAGGACCACTCAAGGTACACACTTGGTCAATGACAAGGACTTAGAAGCCAAACAGAGCACAGGCATTTTCAGCAGGAGAAAAACCTGGCAAAATGATACCCGAAAGTTGGACCAACCTACAGACATTTGGCAAAAGAAACTGCAAATTAAATCCCACTTGATTTTAAAGAGTTTGGATTCAAATGTAGTGATTTTGATTTCTCAATGTTTCCAAACAATTTCTGCACAAATTTTGGAGAACGACTCTGCATTGTGTATCAAAATGGCTGTCTTTAAGAATCTGTTTGTTCTTAAAGACAAGAAAGAGTATATTGTTTGCCAAATGTTATGGCTTAAACAAAAGTTTATAAGTCATTCTTTACTATGAAATTTACATTCTTCTAAAGTGTGACTAAAATGTTACACAGATATTTATTCTCCCACCCAAAATTCTGTGAGTTAGGCACATTTTTCTTTGGTGTCGATCATTTCTCAAGGACTGATAAATCAGTCTTGGAATGAGGCTGTGTCTACCCCATTGCTTCCCAACCAATACTAGAATTTTGAAAATAAGCATTGAGACAGAGCTATCAATTTCCCTGAACTTCCTCATGGATTTTAAGAAACAGAGTGGGGAGATGCTTAGACAAAGAGTATTGAGTATTTTGTACAGTGAAGACTAGTCCACCCAGACATCTAGATGAATAAGACTGGACTAGCATGCATGTGGAAGACTAGTTCAAAGTCTTCCTGGTTTGGGGGTAAAAAATGAATTTGGAGCCTATGCCTCCACCCAAACAGTTGGGAAACAATGGCCCTTCCAAGCACCAAAACTGTTCTCTGAAAATATGAAAACTTTATCAGCCAAATGATTTTTCTTACATGCTGACAAACAAGAAAGTTCCTAGTTTTCATCAAGTTGACTATGCGTTAAATTCGTCAATTTTGTGGGTTGTTTTGGACTTGAGTAAACACAGCCTAAACCAGTGTTTATTAACTAAGCCAGCCATGCAAAACAGCAAAGCCCATAAGCAGCACTTAGAAGAAATTAGGTTAAATCTATAAGAAATCAGAGTGTGAGCAAGCAGGTTTTAATTAAATACCAGAGGTCTTCGGGCCATTGCTGCCTACTGCCATCAGATTCACTACTGTTATGACCACTGAAAATGTAAAAGGACCTTCGTAGCTTTTCCAGGATGAAGTATGGTTTTGAACTACCTTAATATCAAACACATCATTTAATTTGGAGTTTGAGAGGAAGATGTTTCAAGAATGTAAAAGTGCTCTCTGCTGATGTAACTTTTATTATGACTTCATGTTTGAAATGGGAACCCTGAATATTTACTAGTGTGCTAATGTCTTTAATCAGGCTAAATTTGTTCACTTCCGAAATTTTAATTTCACAACTGAAATTTGTGATCAACTTGCTTTCTATTTTCTAATCTAGTTGACATAATTTCCCATAATTCCATAAATAAGTAACTTGGACCAAGTAAATTGAACTGTAGGCAAGAGTTGATTTTCCTCCTTTGGAACTTCTACTTCCAAAGAACTGAGATATCAGGAACGTCTGCTATGATGCATCTAATCTAATTTACGAGCCACAAACTCATTCACAGAACAAGTTCCAATCACTTAAGAAATCATGGTCATTTTTAGGACCTTTAAGTATCTAACGGAATAGAAGTTACTTGAGCAAATGCCACTGTCATTAGTGAGTAAGTTCTTTTAAAATTTAATGTGCTTTTACTCTTACCACTACACTGAAAAGTTTCTGGGCAAGTCTCTGCGCACAAGACCCATAAAAACCAAGTCTTAGGTATTCAGAAAAGGGAAAAAAAAGAATGCCTTAGAGTTTAATTATGCATGGCCTTTGAATGATTGGGGCAGTATTCATAGCTAGAGATCTAGACTGCTTTACTCAAGGACCTGTGAGTCATCAAAAAAAAAAAAATCCATTGAGATGTGAGTTTCACCTGATACCCATGAAGACTGTTCAGCAGCGGCTATGCACAGGAGAAGGCAGGCCTACCTCCAAGGGATGGGATACGTTTTAATATTAATAGCACTGAGAAGGCATTGCATCTGGGAATATCATGTAGGCAAATCTAACATAAAGAATATGGAATGGAAGCTGAAAAGTTAGAACAGCTAATAATTTTATTAAAGGAATCTATTTTTTAATATGTCATGGTAAGATTGCTTTAAGTGGCTAGCTTTAATAAAATCCTAAATATATATCACACAAATTTTACTTCCACAGCATTTCTTTCTATACTATAGAAAGGCTGTTTAGAATAATTTTTCTATCATGGTCTATTAGGATGCAGAAGGTTGGCTCACTAATAATTACTAAAGAAACATTTAGTGGGGGCTGGCACATAGGTTTTGGATATCTACCACTCCTAACCTTCAACATGAAACTATATGGTACTATGCAGGTCCATTGCTGAGTAGTTTAAACTCCTCTGTCATTTCAATGTGCAGAAACATTTTCAATCTGGAGCGCATGTTCAAAACTGAAGAAATGTTCAGATTAACTCCAATGTTAGCCTACAGACTGTGCAGTGATCTTTACCCTCTAACAATGCAACCACTTTTTAGTTGGTTTTTAAATAGATTCTCCTGATATTCTCATCCATAGGTTCCTTCCCCACCCCATTGCTTCTTAATGGTGCAGGATTTTCCATGACATCTGGTCTCAGTGTCAACAACCATTTATAGCATATCAGCTGCAATGAACAGCAACTGTGTACAAGGTTGGTCCTGTATTTCACATGGATTTAAAAGCAATAGCTTTCAGAATGATGTAAAGACTTTGAGATTATTAAAGTTATTTAAGTCTTAAAGGACTTAAGCAAGTTATGGAACCACCTTTAGACCTGGTGGAAACTGGGGAAAAAAAAAAACAACTCAGGCCCCAGTTTATAAAGGGAGGAGAAGTCTCAGGAGTCCAGCTCCTGTTGCTAGATTTCTTAATTTCTCCATCTTTTGGAGCACATACGTGTGTGTGTGTGTGTGTGTGTGTGTGTGTGTGTGTGTGTGTACTGTGTGCACTGTGTGTGTATGCACCTGTACACAGAAGAGTATTTTGTTCTATTTCTCTCCCCTTTTTGTGATGGAGTCTATCACTGAACATAGAGCTTAGTGACTGGCTATGTTGGCTAGCCAGTGAGTCCCTGAGATCCTCCTGTTAATTCCTCCCAGTGTCTAGATCACAAGAATGCTGTCCCAGGCTTTTATCTGGGCCTTAGGGATCCAGAATCAGTTCCTTATACTTAGGCAGTAAATACTTAACCATTAAGATGTCTTCTCAGCCCCTTAGTTCTTTTTTTATAGATTGGGTCCTGTGGTGGTTTGAATGAGAATAGCCTCCCCTAGATTTATAGATTTGAATACTTAATCACCAGCAAGTGGCACCATTTGAAAGGATTAGGAGGTGTGACATTATTGGAGGAAATGTGACACTGGGGCTGGGCTTTGAGGTTTCAAAAAGCTCATTCCAAACCCAGAGTCTCTCTCTTCCTGCTGTCTACAGATCTGGATGCAGAACTTCAGCTCCTTGTCCAGACTTTGTCTGCCTGAATGCCACAATGCTCCCCACCAGGATGATAATGGACTACACCTCTGAACTGTGAACCAGCCCCAATTAAATGTTTTCCTTTATAAGAATTGCTGTAGTCATAGAATCTCTTTACAGCAATAGTTAGACAGTACTCACATTCCATTTTGATGGCATAAAATAGTTTTTTTTTCATAAGGTAGTCTATTTGGTAGGTACTTTAAGAAACTCTTGAAGTAATCAAAAATAATTGTCACCTACATCTAAATAAAATAAGGGAGAACTTAGGAAATGTAAGACAATAATATCAGTCTTGAGTCTTTGATTAGCATTGCCTTTGTTAGGGAGCTAATCTGGACAAAATGCAATGATCACATGAGCACAAGTTACAGGGATTTTCTGGTCCACATGAAATCATTGTCTATAAGCTAAGAGTCAATTGCTAATAACATGTGTCAAATGAGCGATTTACTGTCAATATTTTTATTATAATAATATCAAATGATTCTATTGTGACAGATCATTTGATGGTTAAATTCCCCTAGATATTATTGATAGTAAATTTAAAGTCTTTCAAAAAAAATTTTTTTTTATTTTAAAATCTCAGTAATCCAAACAGAAGTTAACTATTCTCTGCTTTGGGATGTTTCGGTCACTTTTTCTTTTGTGAGAGAAGGAGTGAGCTAAGGTCCCAGGAATGAATTAAATGGAATTTTGCACAAGTTGAAAAGCTTCAACACCATCTTCTCTTGATCCATTTGTATACTGGTGCAGGCAGTTTTAACTTCTGTTTATTTGTTTGTTTGTTTTATGTGAGTGAATTCCTGATTTCATGTACTGAGATCAGGGGACTTCTGGGTGATGTATACACTTGAAACCATACTTCTGGTGTCATGCACAGGCAGGCAGATCCATTAGAACTCCGCATCCCATTTCTGTCTCTTAATGTACATTGTGGGCATACCTTGCTGAGTTGAATGAAAGATGCAGAGTGTAACTGGTGTGACTGTGCCCACAGCCACCGCTGTTCAACAGCTTTACACATTCTAGATACACAATAAATGACAGACTGTCCACTAATGTATTGGATTTTCACATGCATTCCTTCTAAGGTAGTCAGGAAAATGCTATGCAGAAATGACTGTCCTTTAAGCTCTTATCCAAAGATGGTTCTGAGGAAAACAGAACAAGAAGTTTTGTAACTACTCAAAATTTAGAATTCACAATGTCATGTGTCTACTGTGCATAGCGAACAAAGACTTCAAAGACTTCTGAATGCTTTGCATTACTCCTGCACTCTGAAAACTAATTTCTTTCTACTCCAATCATAAATTTCTATAAGGTAGTCATAAACATATCCAAAATTAAAAGTATCCATCTGTGTATCCATCTGTCTGTCTATCTATCTATCTATCCATCCATCCTCTATCTATCTATCTATCTATCCATCCATCCTCTATCTATCTATCTATCTATCTATCTATCTATCTATCTATCTATCCATCCATCCTCTATCTATCTATCTATCTATCTATCTATCTATCATTCACCTATCCAATCTATCTAACATCCTTCTATCTCTCCACCCATTTACCCTTCACGCATCTGTTCACCTATCTACATGATGATTCTTCTATTACTTGCTACTCAGAAAAGAGGCCATTACAAAAGCAGCTCTACTGAGGGATACACAGAGCTTTACTTTTCAACTAATGGCTTCACTTGTGCCATGACACTTCCTACTACCCAACCACACTATAATCTCATCATTACTGTTAGAAACTCTAATCCTATCTACATATCAGTCAATGGTCCCACTACTGGATACATACAATACTGTTGGACATAAAACACATGTCCAGTGAGCCTAACTGAGTGGTGACTATCTCCTCCCTCAATCTGGAGCCATCTCCTGTTTCTTTTCCCCCATTTCATCATTTCTCTAAAATAGCAGATTGGAACAGAAAATTAGTGGAAGCCTCCCCTAGCCTGTCTCATTCCAAATGATCTAAAGGTTTCTTGTTCTTAGTGGTAACTGGAGCTGTCCGTTAACTCTTACAAGCTAGTGGTCTCCCATTGAAAAAATACAAGCCTGTGCCTTATATGCTTAGTCTGATACAATCAATCTTTTTCCTTCTTTATTTTTTAGGAGACCTTAGTATTTTTATTTGCAGAAATTCAAATAAAAGAATCAAGAAGCCTACAGTCCTAGAATTCTAAGAATTAATGGCGGGGGAAAGAGTTCAGGGCTCCAAATGACACTTAATCACTAAACATAAACTATGTTAATAGTTTTTAAAATTATTTGTATTTATCAGTGTCAAGGATGTGTTAGGAGATGAACCGAAGCTGTGGTAGGGGAAGCACTTGGATTCATGTGTAGAATGAGTCCACACAACTGTATTGCTTGAATGTTTGCCTTTCCAGGCCTAACTGCAGCTGAACAGTCATTAGAAACTGGGTGGTTCTTTCTTCATCTTCTCCAACAGCTTTACTCACCTTCAGGTCCCGATGGACTACGCCCATCTGATGGCAGTGGAGCACAGCCTCCAGGATCTGCTGAATGCAATGACTGCATGCAAACACCAGGGGGCGTGTGTTAGTTCCCAAGCTTACACTCACTGTCTGTATACCCTCAGAGAGACCGGGTTAAAGAGCAAAGCTAGGGGACAACTAGTGTTGTGTTTTAATTCCTTCAGTCATAGAAACACATTGCTCAAGGAGAGTGACTACTACCTCGGAACAATGAGGATATTACCAGCTGTGAGCCATTATATGAATCTATACGGACAATGTCATTTTGTTCTGGAGCTCGTTTCCTGGTTATAAATTCTTCCAGGAAATGAACAGGAACATAAATGTTATCTCTGTAGTTGTGGTATGCTATCACTTTATACACAAAAACTCTTTGCCAATTCTTTCCCATTTTTCAAGTATGGTTCTAAAAGTCCATTAGCACACAAGGCACCATTAGGTTTAAATGAAGACGTATAATGACTTTTTGACAATCATGGACTTCTTGGGCTGTATGTAGTCTAGCTGGCAATCATTACCCTTTGCCTAGGGTTTGTCAGGCTCAGGTGAGCAATGTGTAGCCAGTCGTCCTGCTTCAGCAACCCATGGTCTCAGAACAGAAGTGGTGTTTAAATCTACAGGCGAACATACATCACAGACCAAGTTCACTCCAGGCCAATGCTGGACAATTCAGGAAAGCCTGCCCTCAAACCGACTGTGGTAATTTATTGCTCTTCCCTTCCTGCTATGATGTATATGTAGCCTGTAGATGAGCAAACTGAAGAGGCATCATGCATTCTCGTTCATTATTCGTTTCAAGAGAGAGTTGGGAAAGACATCTTAAACACCGTTTGAAATACCCCCCGACCTCTGCCCTTTCCCCAGAAGAATAAAACCAAAGAAACTTCTTTGATTCAGATTTATGGACTCCATATACTGACCTTCAGGTCCCTGTGAACTATGCCATTTAGGTGACAATGATTTACACTCTCTAGAATCTGTTGTATACAATGACTGCAAAGATACAAGGGCAGAATGGAAGGGAGAACATTTTAAAGGCACATAATCACATCGGATACAAAATAAAAAGGAGGTTCAAACAAAACAAAACAAACAAACAAAATTATATTTATTCACACTTTTCTTAGCTTTACGCCAGCATTAAATAACGTTGAATAAAGCTAATTCTGATTCTTACTGAAATGACATCCAACATAGAATTTGTGACATAGTCAGACAAAACAATTTAAGCTGTGCTTCTGCTTGTTGGTCTACGGATAAAAGCATATGCGAGAGAAGTTGAGACTCATATTCGGAAAGAAAATTTGATGCTTTAGTTCCCAAAATGGTCTGGGAAGATTATCTAGAGACATCCAATTTCCATGTGTTTGTCATACACAATCTAAACTGTTTAAGATCTGAGGTCACAAGTAAACAGGTTGAAACGAGAGGTTAGACACAGATGAAGTGGTGGGTGAAACAGGGATTTCAAAAAAAGAGGAAGGACACACGTACCAGTGATTTAGAAGGGGTGCTTCCTGTACAACACAGGGATAAGAAAATGAATGCAAATTCCAAGAGGAGGCGGGGGATTGAAAGTTGACCCATGACATAAAATAAACCCCTCGCTGTAAGAAGACTCTAGGGAGGTGCCGAGGAGCTTAAAAATAAGTTTGAGATCTTCTGGGGAACTGGTAATTGTGAAATCTATTTCCATATATTTTAGAGAAGGACATTATACTTATTGCCATGTTAAAAGGCACCACAGATGCTATTCTTATTAGAAGCTTATTGATAACACGTCAACTGCTAATTAAATTAGAGTAAATCTTTTGCCTGGCAGCCCCAAGTCCCCAATAAGCTGTCACCTGACACACAATAATGCAGGACACACCACATTGACAAGTCTTTGTACACATTGACTGTACAGTTCAAACCCAAGTACAGACAAAAGGGTGTTCTCTGAATCAAGGAAAAGTGCACAACCTGATAACATTTTCAGCCACTTGGTGTGCAACATGACATTCTACAGGAAAATACTGAACTGGATAAAAGCAATCACTGTCTCATTTTTAACAATACAGATATCAAAAATGCCCATGATGATTGTGATTCTTTGGCTCCAGATCGATTGATATGACCACTAAAAAGCTGCCTCACTAGAGTGCGTTGACTGCATAGTTTAGTTATTACTCTTTATTTTTAACTGTGTGGTTCTTTTATCTCAATGTGAACACCACACACTGTTTCAGAATCTTTCTGTTTTATCTAACACTAAAAATAACATACTTGGTCTATGACAAAAAAGTTTTTAAAATAATTAATATTAAATTAACTATACCACTCTTTATTAGCAAGGGTGTTTTTCACTCCTAAGTTCTTGAGGGCTAAAGCAAACAAAGTTTTAAAAGGTTGAGGGGAGGTAACCTCTTCATGGTCATATCTGGCAATAGAATTATTCTTGATTTCATGTGGGACGTTTATCCTAAAATATTTTCTAGAATTAGTTTCCCAGGAATACAGGCATACATATGAAGTGGCCCAATCTGTGGGCTTTGTCCTCTTATCTACACTGCTTGCCACTGTTTAAAACAGCCTCTGGTTCATTTCAACCACAAGTTTTTACACAATATGTTTATAATAACTTAAAAAGGTAAAATAGATCAAATTTCCTCTTCATGTCTTTTTACTTTTTAGATTTATTTACTTTATTTTGTGTAGGTGAGTGTTTGCCTGCATGTAGGTTTGTGCACATGCGTACTTGGTGCTCACAGAAGTCAGAAGAAGGCGTCCAATCCCCTGCAAGTGGAGTCACAGGTGAGCCACTGCGAGCCACTATGTGGGTTGTGGGAAACACACCTGGGACTTATACAAAGGACAAGTGCTCTTAACTGTTCAACTGTCTCTCCAGTTCCAAACTTACCAACATTGATACTGTAATTAAAATTATTGCCCACCCTTAACAAATGGGCAATTAACTGTTTCAAAACTGCTCTAGATTCCTTTCCTGGGAACAAATGTGAGGATTTTAAAATAAGGATTTACTCATTGTAGCACAGGCCAAACAGAATTTGCCTCTAATGACAAAATGTCCATTACAGATTACAGTGTAATCAGGTACAGTCAAATGCACAGGATACCATAAACACTAGTAATAAGCCAAGAAAATATAGTGGCATAAAACCAAGGAAAAAGTAGAAATTGAAAGCTGACTTTTGGAAAAAGTAATTTCTTTATTCCTAATTTTATTTTAAGGCAGTGTTTCAACTCTGCAGCACAGCCTGGAAGTCTTGACCTTCTGGCCTCCACCTCTAAAGGGCTGGGTGTGTAGGCAGGTGATAGACTCAGGCGAAAGGTGAGCTTCTACACGTCAGGTGTTACTCTAGAGGAACTGCAACATCAGCTGAGTGTTCCTGGGCCTCCCTCTACTGCTACAGCTTTGAGCAGTAGAGGTGGGGCAGATGGCCAGTGTTTTAATTTTAAAACATCAATTCTGTTACACTGGATTAGTTGCTCCTCATTAGATTTTTAACCATACGTGAAAACTATAGAATAGAGAAGCAGAACTAAAACACCATCTAGTCTAAGTAGGTCAAGGTAAGTAGATTAATAACATTTACTCCGAAAGGATCTTTGAGTAGCCTAGGAAATATAAAATTAGATAAAATGCTAGCTAGCTCTTTGTAAAATTTCCATGAGCCTTTTGCTAACTAACAAAATTGGGAAGTTATTTGTGAACCCTAGGAAATAGCAAAGTAAACACATCTGCCTCCCAGTGGTTATAACATGTCCAAAGTGTTACACGCTAAAAGTATCACTGTAATAGGGGCACTGAGGCCTTCCGTGGTCTGGACCTCCTTGCCGACTAGACACATGTTGTATTTTGGTGGAACTTCCTATCATGAGAGCAGTTCTCTGGCCCACTGGTAGAACATCCATGGCGGCTACTAAGCCTTCACAACATGGCTAGCTCAAGTGGAACTCTACTGAGAATAAGACTTCAAACAGATGTATAGTTTTTCCTTTTTCTAAAAGTCTTCCTGGAGATCTTTGAAAGAGAGAAAGTTCCTTGATGACTTATCATAAAGAGAAATCCAAGGTGGTAGTGTGAGACTCCCAAAGACTGGGTCATGACATACTTAAACTGATACATATATCTATAGAATAAGCGTCACCGATGAGAAGGCTGAGTCTTCATCTTGCTCAGGGCAAGCCACTTACCTGGCATCAGCTTCACTATAATATTCCCTTGCCACTATGTCTTCAAACAGTTCGCCACCAGTAACTCTGTGAATACAAGAGGAATGCATTTTAAAATGAGAGAAAGGAATTAGGCATCAGTAAGTTTGTAGTGTTCATACAGACTTCTTTTCCCCATACTATTTTCCAATAATAAATTAAACACAACTATTTTGAAACATGACATTTAGTTTCTTGGCACTCAGATTTATATTATCAATAGATCCAGAGGTCACAAATTTTCCATATATAATAAATATATATAGCAAAATCCTCAACATAAAATGGTTTCTAAGAAAGTCATCATTTTAGTTTTATAGATATGAATTAAGGTCTGACAAAATATATGGCATCGACTAGCAACATTTTATAAACAGATATGTACATAGATGCTAAGTAGGTTAAAAGTAGCTCTGAAATCTGTTATGTCTCTTCAGTTTTGTGTGTGTATCATTAGCATGTAATTTTTTTTCCTTTGGAAAGATACGCAAAGATATAATTTTCTAAAAACTGTGGGATAACATTGATAAACTATACTTTTCATAATATGTTAAATCAAGGTAATTTCTTTCCTTTTTTAAAAGGTTTATTTATTATTATATGTGAGTACACTCCAGAAGAGGGCTTCAGATCTTGTTACAGATGGTTGTGAGCCACCATGTGGTTGCTGGGATTTGACCTCAGGACCTTTGGAAGAGCAGTCGGTGCTCTTAACCGCATAACCATCTCTCCAGCCCCAAGATAATTTCTTAAAATTGGAAATATTTCTCCCTGTTTAATACAACTAATAGTTATTATATCACACACACCTTTGCATGTTGTAGGTTAATTCTAGAGGAAAAATTCTTACTAGCAAAATTGTCAGGTTAAAGAGCACCCATTAAAATTGTGGGGAGAAGGAAAGGCAAGCTGCCTTCCAAAACGGTTTACTCTCAAATTGGGAAGAGGCCCACAGGCTACATCAGTCCTAGCATTTGTTATCAATAAGTGAAAATATCTATCTAGTGAAGAAAAATGGTATCTCATATAAGTATGAATGCTTTTACTCTTGGTGATATGGGTCTTCTATTAGTATGTATGTGTGACTCCTTCCTCCATTACACTGTGTTTGGGTTTTAAGAGAAGGTTTCAATTTTGGGATGCCTTGTTGTAACTAGTATCTTTTCACATGGTATGTCACACAGTGTAGAAATCTAGCTTACAAAGCTTCACAATTCAGGTAGATAGGTTTATTCTTGACAAAGGGGAGGCCAATGGCTACAGAGCATCTAGGGCAGAACGGATGACACACTGCCCAGCCCAGCTAGCAGTCATTGCCAGCATGGTCTTTCCAGTAAAGACACTGCCAATCACAGGCCTTTGACCTTTAGAAAGGGATCAACTGATGGTATTGAGTCTTGTGCATGATCTTAGACCATGATTATACCCTTCTTTTTGTTCTCTCCATTGTCTGCTTGGCTTCTCATGTTCTGGAACATCATGATAGGACTGCATTCCCCTAGACAGCAGTACTCACACTCTAGAGATTGGAGAGTGAAATCTGTAAGCTTACTGAAACACTTGCATCCATAACTTTCTCTCTTCTCCACAGCATGGTGAGTGCCGGCAATGTGAGTGCCATTACTTCCAATCACTAATTCACATAAAAATTATATTGACAACAATCATCTGAATTTCTGTTTCTCCCCACTAAAAACCATAGTACACATAATTTAATTCACTAGTATCCCTATTTTTCTTTCAGATCCTATAATAATGAAATTACAATATATCCTAGGTAAATTAATCTTTCCACACTCATCCCTTCTACTTACTTTTTTTTCTCTAAATGAAACCATATTATCCTTTCAGCACCATAGTAACAAATTTCTACAAAAAGAAAGACTGAAAGCTACAGTAAAATCTGCTGTCTTAAAGGGAATCTGTTCCCATACTTGCACAAAACTAACCTATTGCATTTTCAAAAATTTTTAGTGAGCTATGTGAAGTTTCATAATGCCACAAATTAAATCAATTCCATGAATAAACTGTTAGATTCATTAAACAATTAGACATTTGTGAATAAAATAGTGCCAGCGTTCTGCTATGATCTGAAGCATATCAATTATAGATTTGAATCATTAATTGCTGTTTATGAATTTCAGAAATGTTAGGATTTACAGGGAAAATCCTAACATTAGTACTCAAACTAGGATGCTCTGTGCATAAAAATGACAGATATTTGCTACTTGTATTATTTAAGGTGATTTTGATTTATGCTGTATTCCTCCTCAGAATTAATTATCCTTTTGTTTCTAGTTCATAAGCGTTTACCTAAAAATGATTACAAGTAATTTCATCTTGAGTGAAATATTTTTAAACTTTCATGAATAATATGTCCCTGATCGTAAGGTTGGGCAGCTGGTACAGTTCAAGATGGGGTTCCAGAAGTACAGCCACAGGGCTCCAAAGAGCAGACATGGAGATGAGAATTGGTTCCCCATGTTGTAGAGCAAAAGCCAGGAGTCTTGGGCTGATGTTGGAAAACAGAAAGCAACATCAGGGCCGAGCTACACACAGGGAAGAGGCAGTCTTGCTAAGCAGGACCAGAATCCTCCCCGCTAATAAGAAGTTAAGTCTCCTTCATGTTCCAAGCACAAAGCTAAAAGGTGAATCCCATGAGCTCAGCTCAACAAATCTGAAATTCAAAGCTACAAATGGGAGATCTTGAGATCCATAGACAAATAAGTACCACAAATCAAGCTTCTGTTCACTGGGTTTGTTTTGTCCCTGTGTGTCTGGCGTTCTTTCATCTAGTGACTACAGCAGAAGTTTGAGGTGGCAGCTGTGACTATGACACATTCATCTGTCCACATGGCACCCGGCATATTGCCTTCCACACTGTTGAACAGTGAAAGCAGACATTCACTGCTACTCCATGTGTGCACCGGATTAAAATATCCTCTCCCTTTCATACAGAGAAATCCAATGGAACCACATTTAGAGGTAGGGACCTGTGGAAGGGCACGAGGGCAGGGGCCTTTAAATGATGTCACAGAGTTCTCTCTCTCCGTTTCCCTGCCTATGAAGCTGTTATAAAAAAGTCAACCCTATGCAAGCCAAATGGGAGCCAGGATCAGAGTCAGTCAGGATAGCCTCTGATCTCAGACTCCCTGTCTGCAGAAACATCTAAGGTAACTGTTTGCTGTTCAAGCCACTCACCTACCTGGACAGAGTATTGACTCCCTCTCTATAAATGTCAATGGTGTGATATTGTTTAGACTTTTAAAAGGAAAATAATCCAAATAATGAAGACTAAGGCTTTTTCTAAAGAAACTCCTAAAGAAAGGGACACATTTTAGTTTGTTTCTCCTTTGTGTAGAACTTGGAAAGAATGTGTCTCTGGAGGTGCACAGGTTCCTCTGAGAGACTGGGCAGAATACTAATGGTCAAGGAGCCCACTCAATGGGCTCTGATCCTCTGATTATGGTTGCCCATTGGACTGGGAGTAAGGGATGGAGAACAATCACTGGTCAGACTAAAGCTCATGAGAGCTTATTTCATGGGTCTGTCCCGAACATGACAAGACTGCCAGCCTGGTCTCCACATGGAGTGCCAGACTACCTATGATATATGTGTGGCAACCGGAGTGTTAATCCCACCTAGTCCCAGTTACCTCAACAGTCTCGCAGGGGCCTCTGAAGAACCACTGAGCAAAGGAGGCAAAATGTGAAGGGACTCAATCGCAAAGGTAAGATATAAGATAATGATCACACTGCCCTAAGAATCTTTTAGACCGAGGGTGGAAAGGAGGGGGGCTCTGAATAATTCAGCACTGTATATAACACCTGGCTAGCCTTCAAAAGGAGCTTAGTAAACATTTACTGAAAGTTACAGAATATAGAGATCAATGAGCAGAAATCAGTACCTTTTCCATGTACCAACAATTAATATGACAAGAACAAAATTGGTAAAACAGTCCCAGTCATAGGAGCCTTACTCTCTGAAAAGACAATTCAATCAACAAAAAGCAAAAACTACAAATAGCCATTTTCAAATTTCCTACGAGAGATTAAATATATCTGTATTGAAAATGACAAAGCAGTTAAGAAAGCAATTGAAGAGAACACTAGATGATGGAAAGACATCCTGTTTGTGGGCTGGAGGAGTTAACATTATGAAAACAGTTATGATATCCAAAGTTGCCTATAGATTAATGAAATCTCCATCAGAATTGCAATAAAACTCTTCAGAGCAAGAGATAAAACAACCGTACCTCTCATGAGGAACCTCAAAAAAACCTCAAATACAAAAAAATAAACCAATCTGAGCGATAAAGCAATGTAGGATGTATCACAATACCCAAGTTCAAATTATACTACAAAACCATTGTAACAAAAATAGCAGGTCCCTGGCACAAATAAAAGCATGCAGATCAACAGAATGAAATAGAGTGCTCAGATACAAGAGCACACATCCGTACTCTTCTAACTGTTGGTGAAAGGGCTGGAACCGTATCTTAGAGCAGAGAGAGCCCTTTACTGGGTTGAAAAGTTGAGATCTCTACCTCTTAACCAGTGTGAAAAATCAACTCAAACAAAATGGGGGAAAAAAACTAATGTTAGATTTGAAACTTTGAATCTAGTAGGAGAAGCCCTTTCACCTTTCAGAATCAGAGGCTAAAAGCTAAGATAGTAATAGCAGAAATTGATAAATGGAATTGTTATGAAATTAAAAAGCTTCTGTACAGCAAATGAAACAAGTGCCGTAGTGAACAGGCAGCCTGCCACATGGGAGGAAACTATTCATGTGACCGGGAACCAATATTCAGAATATATAAGAGTAAACACCGGAAGCACAAGTAATGCAATCAATAAATGAACAAATGAATTGAACGAGGACATCTCAAAAGAAGCGGAAGGGCCAATAAATGAATTTTTTATATACCTTTATACATTTAAATACCTTTATATACCTTTATACATTTAAATACCTTTAGCCAAGAAGGAAATGTACATTAAGTTACACTGAGGCCTGGGGAGCTGTTTCAGTAGTTCAGTTCATACAGTGTTTCCCTTGCAAGCATGTGGAAAAGATTTCCATCCCAAGAATCCATTTCTATTGTCAGAGTTTGGGAGATACAGTCAGGCAAGTGAGGGATGGGAAAGAGTAGCAGTGAGTTTATTAAACTGCTTTGGCTCCCTGAGAGTCATGCACACTGAACCTGCCCAAGAGTTCTCTGGATTTGCAAATGAAAGACTAATTTTGATATGCCTTGACTAGCTCAATGGTTGGGCACTTCTAAACCTGTGGCTAGCACATACTTCCCTCATATATTAATGCCTTAACACCTTCTAAATCTATATTTTATCTTTGCTGTCCTTTTATCTTCTGGACAGCGCCCGACAGGGCTGCATTCTTTTTTCACCTACTTTGTTGGATGCTTTCTCTCCTGCAGCTCTTAAATCTGATCCTTCTCCCTGAGTCATGGTGGGATTCTCCCTCTCCTTCCCTCTCTCTTGGTCCCTTGGGCACACAATCTAAAAGTCCAGCCCCATCTCCTTGCCCATCCATTGGCTGTAAGACAATTCTGTACTATCAATCGAAGGCAGCTGAGGGCAGGGACTCCCCTCGGGTCAGGAAGCACAGCTTTTGAGAACCAAAATAAGACAAAGGGTTAGAACCAATTCCCAATACTGGCCCATTTCCTGAGCTCTAAGCCACCTGATTTTGTCTTCTACAAGCATACAGGCCTACACTTGCATATGTGTGCACATACACATACACACCTACATTAAAATCCCTACTCATTCTAGTCAAAATGGTTGTCATTAAAACAAAATTGGTCCAGCTACTGTGGAAATCAGTACGTAAGTTCCTCAGAATGTGAATAACACAACTATCAAATAATTAGCTAGATCACTCTTGGATATATACACAAAAGAATAAATATCACCAAGACACATCTGAATTTAATGCTACAATGCTCACAATAGATAAGATATGGAAACAGCCTAGATGTCCATCAAGAGATGAATAACAAACACAAACATGCATGTACACACACACACACACACACACATGTGCACACATGCAGAGGCACACACATACAAACACATATAGAGGCACACACACATACACACAGAAACACTCACATACGTAAATGCGTACACACATGATCAAGTATTATTCGGTCATAAAGAAATACAGAATTATGTGATTTGAAGGAAAATTATAGGAGTGGAGATCATCTTAAGCAAAAGAGGCAAGAATCAGACAAGCATTTCATGTTTTCTTTCGAAGTTCATCTATGAATAAGTCATGTCTGAAGATAAATGCAAAAATTACTCATTCTATTCAATACTGGATATATTTTTCAGATTAGAGATTGGGATGAGAAAAACATGTTTTATGATGCTGGAAAGAAAATCAGTTGCTTATATTTCATTTCTTTTTTTTTTTATTTTTTATTTTATTTTTTTAATTTACATTCCAAATCACTTCCCCTTTCCCGTTTCCTCCCTCCCCGAAAGTCCCATAAGCCCCCTTCCCTCCCTCTTTTCTCCATTCAACCCCCTCTCGTTACTCTGTCCTGGCGTTCCCCTACATCCAGTCTTTCCAGGACCAGGGGTCTCTCCTTCCATCTTTTTAGAAATCTATTGATATGCAGATTGTGTCTAGGGTATTCCGAGATTCTGGGTCAATATCCCCTTATCAGTGACTGCATACCATGTGTGTTCTTTTGTGATTGGGTTACCTCACTAAGGATGATATTTTCAAGTTCTGACCATTTGCCTAGGAATTTCGTGAATTCAATGTTTTTAATTGCAGAGTAGTATTCCATTGTGTAGATATACCACATCTTCTGAATCCATTCCTCCATTGAGGGACATCTGGGTTCTTTCCAGCTTCTGGCTATTATAAATAAGGCTGCTATGAACATAGTGGAGCATGTGTCCTTATTGCATGCAGGTAAAGTCTCTGGGTATATGCCCAGGAGTGGTATAGCCGGATCCCCTGGGAGTGTCATGCCCAGTTTTCTGAGGAACCGCCAGACTGCTTTCCAGAGTGGTTGTACCAGTCTGCAATTCTACCAGCAGTGGAGGAGTGTTCCTCTTTCTCCACATTCTCGCCAACAACTGCTGTCTCCTGTGTTTTTGATCTTAGCCATCCTGACTGGTGTGAGATGGAATCTCAGGGTTGTTTTGATTTGCATTTCCCTAATGACTAAGGATGACGAACATCTCTTTAGGTGCTTCTCAGCCATTAGATATTCTTCAGGTGAGAACTCTTAGTGTAGCTCTGTACCCCATTTTTTAATAGGGTTACTTGCCTCGCTGGAGTTTAACTTCTTGAGTTCTTTGTATATCTTGGATATTAGCCCTCTGTCGGATGTAAGGTTGGTAAAGATCATTTCCCAGTTAGTCGGTTGCCGCTTTGTCTTTTTGACAGTGTCTTTTGCCTTGCAAAAACTTTGTAATTTAATGAGGTCCCATTTGTCTATTCTTGATCTTAGAGCATAAGCTATTGGAGTTCTATTCAGGAAATTCTCCCCTGTGCCCATATGTTCAAGGTTCTTCCCTAGTTTCCCTTCTATTAGTTTCAGTGTGTCTGGTTTTATGTGGAGATCTTTGATCCACTTAGAATTGAGCTTAGTGCAAGGAGATAAGGATGGGTCAATTTGCATTCTTCTGCATGTTGACCTCCAGCTGAGCCAGCACCATTTGTTGAAAAGGCTATCTTTTTTCCACTGGATGGGTTTAGCTCCTTTGTCAAAGATCAAGTGACCATAGGAGTGTGGATTCATTTCTGAGTCTTCAATTCTGTTCCATTGATCTACATGTCTGTTACTGTACCAATACCATGCAGTTTTTAACACTAGTGCTCTGTAGTACAGCTTGAGGTCCGGGATACTGATTCCCCCAGAGGTTCTTTTACTCTTGAGAATAGTTTTAGCTATTCTGGGTTTTCTGTTATTCCAGATGAATTTTTGAATTGCTCTTTCTAACTCTATGAAGAATTGAGTTGGGATTTTGATGGGGATTGCATTGAATCTGTGTATTACTTTTGGTAAGATGCTCATTTTGACTATATTAATCCTGCCAATCCATGAGCATGGCAGATTTTTCCATCTTCTGAGGTCTTCTTCAATTTCTTTCTTCAGAGACTTGAAGTTCTTGTCATACAGATCTTTCACTTGTTTGGTTAGAGTCACGCCAAGATACTTAATATGGTTTGTGGCTATCGTGAAGGGTATTATTTCTCTTACTTCTTTCTCAGCCTGCTTATCCTTTGAGTATAGGAAGGCTTCTGACTTGCTTGAGTTGATTTTATATCCAGCCACTTTGCTGAAGTCGTTTATCAGCTGTAGGAGTTCTCTGGTGGAGTTCTTTGGGTCGCTTATGTATACTATCATATCGTCTGCAAATAGTGATAGTTTGACTTCTTCCTTTCCAATTTGTATCCCTTTGACCTCTTTTTGTTGTCTAATTGCTCTAGCTAGAACTTCAAGTACTATATTGAAAAGATATGGAGAGAGAGGGCAGCCTTGTCTAGTCCCTGATTTTAGTAGGATTGCTTCAAGTTTCTCTCCATTTAGATTGATGCTGGCTACTGGTTTGCTGTAAATTGCTTTTACTATGTTTAGATATGGGCCTTGAATTCCTGATCTTTCCAAGACCTTTAGCATGAAAGGATGCTGAATTTTGTCAAATGCTTTCTCAGCATCTAATGAGATGACCATGTGGTTTTTTTCTTTGAGATTGTTTATGTAGTGGATTACATTGATGGATTTCCTTATATTGAACCATCCCTGCATCCCTGGGATGAAGCCTACTTGATCGTGGTGAATGATCGTTTTGATGTGTTCTTGGATTCGGTTGGCAAGAATTTTATTGAGTATTTTTGCATCGATATTCATAAGAGAGATTGGCCTGAGATTCTCTTTCTTTGTTCGATCTTTGTGTGCTTTTGGTATTAGTGTAATTGTGGCTTCATAGAACGAGTTGGGTAGTGTTCCTTCTGTTTCTATTTTGTGGAACAGTTTGAAGAGTATTGGTGTTAGGTCTTCTTTGAAGGTCTGATAGAATTCTGCACTAAAACCATCTGGACCTGTGCTTTTTTTGGTTGGAAGACTTCCAATGACAACTTCTATTTCTTCAGGGGTTATAGGACGGTTTAGATGGTCTATTTGATCCTGATTTAATTTTGGTACTTGGTATCTGTCAAGGAAATTGTCCATTTCCTCAAGATTTTCTAGTTGTGTTGAATACAGGTTTTTGTAGTAGGATCTGATGATTTTTTGAATTTCCTCAGTTTCTGTTGTTATCTTTCCCTTTTCGTTTCTGATTTTATTAATTTGGATACTATCTCTGTGCTCTCTGGTTAGTCTGGCTAAGGGCTTATCTATCTTGTTAATTTTCTCAAAGAACCAACTCCTTGTTTTGTTGATTCTTTGTATGGTTTTATTTGTTTCTACTTGATTGATTTCAGCCCTGAGTTTGATGATTTCCTGCCTTCTACTCCTCTTTGGTGTATTTGCTTCTTTTTGTTCCAGGGCTTTCAGGTGTGCCATTAAGCTGTTAGTGTATGCTGTCTCCCGTTTCTTTTTGGCGGCACTCAGGGCTATGAATTTTCCTCTTAGCACTGCTTTCATTGTGTCCCATAAATTAGGGTATGTTGTGCCTTCATTTTCATTGACTTTCAAAAAGTCTTTGATTTCTTTCTTTATTTCCACCTTGACCAAGTTATCATTGAGTAGAGCATTGTTCAGCCTCCATGTGTATGTGGGTTTTCTTTTGTTTTTGTTGCCATTGAAGACCACCCTTATTCCATAGTGATCTGATAGGAGGCATGGGATTATTTCTATCTTCTTGTATCTGTTGAGGTCTGATTTGTGACCAATTATATGGTCAATTTTGGAGAAGGTACCATGAGGAGCTGAGAAGAAGGTGTATTCTTTAGCTCTAGGATGAAATGTTCTATATATATATATCAGTTAGTTCCATTTGGTCCAAGGCTTCAATTAGATTCACTGTGTCCCTGTTTAGTTTCTGCTTTCCTGAACGATCCATTTCAGAGAGCGGGGTGTTGAAGTCACCCACTATTATTGTGTGCGGTGCGATGTGTGCTTTGAGTTTTAGTAAAGTTTCTTTTACGAATGAGGGTGCCCTTGCATTTGGAGCATAGATATTCAGGATTGAGAGTTCTTGATGGTGGATTTTTCCCTTGATCAGTATGTAGTGTCCTTCTGTGTCTTTTTTGATGACTTTAGGTTGAAAATCAATTTTATCTGATATTAGGATGGCTCCTCCACCTCGTTTCTTGGGGCCATTTGCTTGTAAAATTGTTTTCCAGCCTTTTACTCTGAGGTAGTGTTTGTCTTTGACACTGAGGTGCGTTTCCTGCATGCAGCAAAATGCTGGGTCCTGTTTACGTATCCAGTCTGCTAGTCTATGTCTTTTAATTGGGGAATTGAGACCATTGATATTAAGAGAGATTAAGACATAGTGATTATTGCCATCTGCCATTCTTGACGCTATCTTTATGTTTGAGTGGTTATCTACTTTTGGGTTTGATTCAAGAAGGTTATTATCTCATTTTTTCCAGGGTGTTGTTTCTCTCCCTGTATTGGAGGTTTCCACCTATTATCCGTTGCAGGGCTGGATTTGTGGAAAGATATTGTGAAAATTTGGTTTTATCATGGAATATCTTGGTCTCTCCATCTATGGTGATTGAGAGTTTTGCTGGGTATAGTAGTCTAGGCTGGCATTTGTGCTGTCTTAGTGTCTGCATGAGATCTGCCCAGGATCTTCTGGCTTTCATAGTCTCTGGTGAGAAGTCTGATGTGATTCGGATAGGTCTTCCTTTGTATGTTACTTGGCCCTTTTCTCTTACTGCTTTTAGTATTCTTTCTTTGTTTAGAACATTCGGTGTTTTGATTATTATGTGACGGGAGGTATTTCTGTTCTGGTCCAGTCTGTTTGGAGTTCTGTAGGCTTCTTGTATGTTCATCGGCATCTCTCTCTTTAAGTTAGGGAAGTTTTCCTCCATAATTTTGTTGAAGATGTTTACTGGCCCTTTAAGTTGCACATCTTCACTCTCATCTATACCTATAATCCTTGGGTTTGGTCTTCTCATTGTGTCCTGGATTTCCTGGATGTTTTGGGTTACACGTTTTTTGCATTTTGCATTTTCTTTGACTGTTGAGTCGATGCTTTCTATGGAATCTTCAGCACCTGAGATTCTTTCTTCCATCTCTTGTATTCTATTGTTGATGTTTGCATCTATGACTCCTGATTTCTTCCCAAGGTTTTCTATCTCCAAAGTTGTCTCCCTTTGTGATTTCTTAGTTGTTTCTACTTCCTTTTTTAGTTCCTGGATGGAGTTGCTGAGATCCTTCACTTGTTTGTTTGTATTTTCCTTTATTTCTTTAAGGTATTTTTGCATTACCTCTTTCAGGATTTCTTCCTGATGACCCACGTTCTCCTGCATTTCTCTGAGCGATTTTTGTGTTTCCTCCTCATGGGATTCCATCTGTTGATCCATCGTCTCCTGCATTTCTTTAAGCCGTTCTCGTGTTTCCTTTGTAAGGGCATCTAACCGTTGATTCATTTCTTTAAGCAATTTTTGTGTTGCCTCCTTATGGGCATCCATCTGTTGACCCATATTCTTCTGCATTTCTTTATGCAAATTTTGTGATTCCTTTGTGAGTGCATCTACCCGTTGATTCATCTCGTTAAGCGATTTTTGTGTTGTCTCCTTGTGCGCCTCCATCTTTTGATCCATGTTCTCCCGCATTTCTCTAAGCGATTTTTGTGTTTCCTTTGTAAGGGCTTCTAAACGTTGATTCATGGTCTCCTGTAACTCTTTATGAGATTTATTTGTGTCCTTCTTGTGATCCTCTAATAGGATCATGAGAAGTGATTTTAAATCCAGATCTTGTCTTTCGGGTGTAGTATCCAGGACTTGCTGCTGTTGGAGAGTTGGGTTCGGATGGTCCCACATTACTTTGATTTCTGTTAGTAACATTCCTACGTTTGCCTTTTGCCATCTGGATACCTCTGGTGTTAGTTGGTCCTGCTGCCACTGGCTGTTGGTTGGACCTCCTGTGAGCCTGCAAAGCTATTTCTGCCCCCTCCCTGGATTACCAGAATTCCCCTGGCACCGATTTCTGGGGCCTGCCTGCTCCTGAGTGACTTTGGAGCCCTAATGTGCCTTGCCCCAAGTGATCTTATATTGGGGAGGCCTTGCACATCTAAAGGCTCAGCCTAGTGGATTCCTGGAGCAGAGGTTGCCAAAGGGAGGCTGGTAGGTTCCTGCCCTGTGCAGGGGTGTGTGATCTCTCCTGGGGGGGGGAGGGGGCGTCCCTCTGCCAGGCAGAAGTCCCACAGCAGAGCTGGCGCGCTGGTTACTGCAGATCAGCCCAGCACTTGGGAGCGGCATACACACAAGCCGCCCGAGACCCAAGCGACATTATGCCTGTCTGTCTCAGAACCTGGCTGTCCCAACTTCCCAGTCACTGGAGCAAAGATGGCGGAGTGCAATCTGCACACTCTCCGTGGTGCCGCTCACCTGCAGACGCGATGGCCTGCCGATCTGGGACCCAGACGACCACAGCGCTGACCCGTTCTCGGTCACAGATGGAAGCCCCAACAGGCCGTGTCCCAAGTGATGTTATATTGGGGAGAGAGAGCCTGGGGTACCCGTCTCTTCAGCGCAGTCTGCGGGAACAGAGGTCGCAGAAGGAAAGCTGGTAGGCTCCCGCCCAGTGCGGGGTCCCTCTGCCAGGCAGAAAACCCACAGCAGAGCTGGCACGCTGGTCACTGCAGATCAGCTCCGCACTTGGGAGCCGCACACACACAAGCCGCCCGAGACCCAAGCGACATTATGCCTGTCTGTCTCAGAACCTGGCTGTCCCAACCTCCCAGTCACTGGAGCCTATATTTCATTTCTTAATGAATGGAACACATGTCTCTTTCAGTATCACCAAACACAGATAGTCAGAATATTTTATGTTCAGTGACTCTTTGAAACTTGGCCTGTTTTGTGTGTTCACAAAGTCTCACCATTCTCAGTCAGCAATCAGCATTTCTGCATATGTCACGTAATGGCTCTGGCCAGAGGCAGAATCAGGTGTATCAGCCTGCACTGCATCAGCTGCAGTAGCAGGTGTAGGATTCCCACACAAGCCAAGTGGGAAGGAGTTGAACACATATGTCTAGCTTCTCCACCAAGACCTTCAACTAAGATCATCCATGTACATAAACTATTTGGTAACTGAGTACCTAGTATTCTATGATACCTCAGAATAGAAGATAAACGGAAGCTGTCCAGACAAGCTGCTCATCATGGATGCTGTGTAGAGTGAAGGAAATGAAAAGGACCACAGAGACAGGGCTGGAGACTAAGTTCAGAGCACATGCCACTCTAGCAGAGGATCTGAGTTCAGTTCCCAGATCCTATTATGTCAATGAACTCACAGACATTTATAAGTCTATCTCCAGGGAAATCTTTGTCTCCAGCCATTGAGTGCAGGTGCATTCTGGCATATTGCCTCACACAGATATACATATGCATAATTAAAACTAATAAAGAACACTTTTTTTTAAAGGCCACAGGTTTTCTTTAAAAGATGGTCCAAGGACTTTTTTATACTGATCTTTGTATGGGGCAGTGTGCTGAGTCACACTAAGAATTACAGTGGACATGATCTAACTAAGAGACAGGCTATTGGAGCTGTTCTATTAAAACATCCAGCTTAGTCCAGGAAAGGGTACAAGGTAAGGGGCTGGATGATGGGAACTTAGAATGAAACTATACTCATAGGCATCGTTCTTCTTGGGGTTGTTGAGTAGAGAAGGGATGTGAAGTTGGAAGGATACTTAACACTGCTTTCCTGCCTGATGTTATTCAAGTACTGTCCTGTCACTGCTTCCTAAGTGCTGTTATTACAGTATGCCCACAGCCATGTACACAGCCATGAACAGCCATGCTCAATCCACCCTCTTTCATTTCATTCTGATTTAGTTCTGATCACTTTTGCATCCTCCTTCAGTAATAAAACCGACACCAACCCTCTTTTTCTATTTCATTTATTTCATAAATATGTGAAAAATTACTACCAAGAGTTCACTTTCTTAAAGTTGTTTTCTGACTCTGCCAAATAAACACATGAAAACTTTAACTGTTCACCACAATTAAACGTGTATGGAGTAAAGCAAAAGAAATGAGAAATGTGTTATTTGTTTCTATTAATAAGACTGACCTTTTGAGCTTATTTACTATGTATTATGTGTGTATATTTCTGTGTATATGTTCATGTGCATGAAGGTGACAAGGAGCCCAGAAGAGGGAATCAGATTCCCTAGAGCTGGAGTTACACGCAGTTGTGAGCAATTTAATGTGGATATTGGGATTTGAATAGCAGTCATCCGTAGTAGTAAGTGCTCATAACTGTTGAGCCATTTTTACACTCCCATGACTAAGCTTCTTAAATGCCACTTCATTCATTCATTCATTCATTCATTTATTCATTCAGTCAGTCTTTCTATCTATCATCTACATATCATAAGAGATTTAATAAGATACTTGACAGAATGTCTGAATGTCTAATTAAGTGCTTGGGCACTTAATCTAATCATATTATGGTCAAAGATCCTAGAGTCTGGCCATGCTAATAGGTGAGCTTAGAGAATTGAATTACAAATTCTATATGAAACATAGGGAGGCTGAGAAAAATAACAAATACAAATGTTTCTGAGGAATATAATTTAAAGCGTAGGTCTGTTTCTGATATCAGAATCCTTAAGAGCCTAGCAAATCCAAGATTAGACATTCATCCTGTTTATGAGGAAGTGTACATAAGTGTAAGTAAATGTGTCTCAATCAACACATCCTTTTGACAGGATGGATAAGGAAAAGGAGCACCAATGAGCCTCTCTGCCTGGAAAAGCTGATGAACAACTGATACACTGTCCTGCAAAACAGTCAGCAAGGCTCCACCTTTTGTCCCGTTTGGTCACTTACTATAGATTAGGAAGAATCCTTGTTACTCCCACCATATTGAATATCTCACAAAGGGTTCTAGAACATTGCACCGTCAAAGCTATACTGTACAAGGGATAACTTGAAACAGACAAAGAAAAATGAAACGAACAGTCTGGGGGTGTGTTGATAAATTCACTAAGCCTAAGAGAAGGCAGGAGAAACAAGGAATTACTCCTCAGAGGGGCAGAGTCTCCTTCAAAGAGAAGGTGATGTTCCAGGACGGCCCCAGAGACAGGAACAGCTGACTGTGCAGAAACAGCTGGGGGAACAGGGGAAAAAGGGAACAAAAACGATCAGAATTGGAGTCTCCAAAGTCTTACTACTACAGAGTATTCCAGAAGCTACTTTCTCTCAAACGCTTTCAGCTTCCTACTTTCTACTACCAGTCTTTCTGGTGTGTGCAAGTAGCTGAGCTTCTGTAGAAAGCTAATTTCCAGTATCATGGTCCCTCATTTATGTGAATAAAGGCTTAAGTTGATCAAGACATTGACAGATTATTTCTCACATGGAAGTTCAGAAACAATGCTTCCTGAAGAGATGCCTGCAGGGCAATTTCACTTTAAGAAATCAATCAAAAGGAGCACTTGTTTTATTCCTAAGCTTGTCATTCAGTCAATAACAAATTAGTGATTTAGTAACTGTTTCTAGACTTGACACGCATCTGCTGCTGTCCGTTTACAGTGCTCATGATCAGAAAATGTATTTGTTGTTTTCAATGACAGTTTCATTGTCTCTCTGAATACTACTAAATTGTCTACTGCATGGCACACACCTCCTTAATAAGGGTAAAAAGTCATATTTTCTCTGGTATTTTATGACTTTTATTGACTATGAAAGGTTGAATGAGTTTCAAACTGAAAAATAAGCATCACAATAATGCTACAGCAATTCAAGTTAGTTGGAAAAGAGAAGGTTGGTCTGAATGTCTATATTTCTGAATTATGGATTTCCTTCTAAGAAAATGACACATGACTTCTTTCAAGTTAAAGGTCATAGAGAGCTTTGTCTCCTTTAGAAATTAAAACATCTACCAGTGATGTATCAAGAAACATCTGAGTATCAGCAAGCCACATGTCAATTACTGTTAAGGATTTACTTCAAACCTTACATACACCTGAGTAGTTACTATTTCTCCCGTCTATAATGGAAAGATTTACCTAAGCCTAAATCATTCTAATTACTATCACTTTATAAAGTTATTAGTTTGTTTGTTTGTTTGTTCATTTGGAGGAGGGAGGGAGGGAGGGAGGGAGGGAGGGAGGGGCGGGGAGAACATATTAAGCTGGGTGGGTAGAGAGGTGAGGAGGACCTGAGAGGAGCCAAAGGGAAAATAATGGTCAAAATATATTGTACACAATATTTTCCAATTAAAAATTTTATGTTCCCTATAAGGGATTGGAAACAGCTTATTCTCTTCAAATTATCAAATTTTCTCACCTGAATCTGCCATACATTTGTATATGCATGTGGAGCCCAGAGGTTGGCACAGGGTGTCTTCCTCAACCATGCTCCACATTTCTTTCAGAGACAGGTAAGTCTGTTGATGAAGCCAGAGTTCACCTCTTCTGCTAGAGTGGCTGGTTACAGAGCACAGCCAACCTCTTCTCTCTGCCTGCCCGTGCTGGGCTCATAAGCATCACCTACTGTACCCAGCTTTCCACATGCACTGTGCTAATGGGACTGACTATCTTCCCAGGCCCCCAAACATACGTTCTTATACTCCAACAAAAGAATTAACTGATTTTATACTCAATTGCTACTTACAAAGATCTACAGGACTGTACACTGCTCTCAGTTCCTATAATTATAATAGATCAATAACTGTAAATGTCCTTATTTTAAATATTTATTTATTTATTATTATACTGTACACTGTAGCTGTTTTCAGACACACCAGAAGAAGGCATCAGATCTCATTATAGATGGTTGTGAGCCACCATGTGGTTGCTGGGATTTGAACTCATGACCTCTGAAAGAGCAGTCAGTGCTCTTAACCACTAAGCCATCTCTCCAGCCTAATGTCCTTATTTTAATAGTGAATTTGCCTATAAGTTGTATTTTTGTGTGTGTGAAAATGCCTGCCACTTATGTATAAGCCTCTCTGTTAGGAAATAAAATTTTTACAAACCAGACTGTTTTATTGTTTGTTTTGTTTTGTTTTGTTTGAGACAGGGTTTCTCTGTGTAGCTCTGGCTGTCCTGGAGCTCACTCTGTAGACCAGGCTGGCCTCGAAATCAGAAATCTGCCTGAGTCTCCCTCCCAAGTGCTGGGATTAAAGGCGTGCGCCACCACTGCCCAGCTGACTGAATTCTTATTACTATCATTTCTTAACTCACTCAGCACAGAATTGGTGGTTTTAACACTATTCAGCCATAAGAAACCATAACCTTCAGTGGTCAGTTTTAAGATGAGATGCATTCACACTTACGTGACGACTGTAGTTTTTTGGGCATCTTTACTGACAGCAGCTAATCCCTGGAGGGCAGACATTAAGTTACTATTAGTTCAAACCAGACTGCTTGATGAGAAAGAGCAGTGTGAGCATGGCATTAGAATACGCATGTTGGACTCCTGTGTGAGTTTCAGACCCAGCATGCCCCATCTTCATCCCTGTAGGAAGAGGATGTGGCAGAGCTATTGGGCTCTGTAAATTAAAGCTCCGCTTGATCCAGGTTTTCATCCCATTCTGAATCTAAGATGGTGTGCTGACAGATGCGAGGATGAGGATGGCATCCCAGACCTTTACAGTAAGACATGGGAAGATGAGTGCTCAAAGGGAGAAAAGGGAGCAGAATTCTCCTCCACTTGACAGCCCACAAGCTGTGTGTGCAACTATGCTGTTTGAATCTGGAGTGTGTCTGTAGTGAGAGACAGTGTATGAGACACAGTGAGAACAAGCGGAGCTTATTCACACAGTACCACGTGCCCAGTGTCAAGATTCATGCTTTGCATAAGGAAATTTTAACATTAGTAACTCTTGAGAAAAGAGAGGGTTAGTAGGAAATACTCCAGATTCTGGCACTAGGATGAAGGGCCCTAAACTACTATTTAATAATTCTCTCAAGAATCTCTGAAACAGGATTAATAAATGGGACCTCATTAAGCTAAAAAGCACATCATTATTGGAGCAAAGTGGTATACTATAGAATAGGAAAAAAAAACCCATCACCTCTACCAGAAAGAGAACAGAACTAAGCTAAACAATCACCATTAAAAACTGACTTAGAATTACAATACAGCATGATGAGACATCATCATATTGACACTAACAGGATTATGAGCACCATTTAGAGCCATGACAGATATGTTTATAATAGAAGTGCATGTATTTGAATACAAGCTAGTACATGTATGTAGCTGCAAATGTAAGTAAGTGTGAAGTTTCTGTAATTTATAAAACACCTCGCTCCTCCCATATCTATGCCATTTACCATGTTATCATTGCTAAAAGGCAAACTTACTATCACATGGTGCTACTTAAAAAGGTTTACATGAATGCCCATTCCTATGTCAGTGATAGCACAAGGTGTATTTGCACGTATAAACTTCAAGTGCAATTTCAAGGCATCAGTGCCTCCTCTCTCAAAGTTAAGTCTTGCCAATAGTATATCATTTTATGTTGTCACTGCAACATACTACATCTTCATGACCTGACTCATTTGCTTTGTCTTTTGGACAGGTTCTGGTTGTGTTGACCAGGCTGTTTTGGAATTGCAGCAGAATGTATGTGTCAGCCACCTGCCACCATGCCCAGTTTCGTATTTCTTTGCAATGGAATTCCCAGCTAGCAATGCTGAAGCAACCTTGACCTCATTACACATTGCTTTAAGAAAGAGCCTGGGATTTGTCCAGAAAGTCTCAGGAACTTCCTTTCCCAGGTGCTCCCAGCCTTTTGTGCTTCCTTGATTTATGTTTGCTGGGACACTGAGACCATGAATTTATACACCTCTTACCACAACTCAGCTTTGTAGACCAGAACAGGCGAGGGACATGTCTTGCTCATCATTTGTCCCCTCCAAGGCTAACAAACTGCCTGAGATGAAGGAGCTCTTCAGGAAGCAGTGGTTGAATTAAATAGCATGTGGAGGTGAGATGTGAAGACAAAATTAGGTAAAATGGGAAGTGAAACTATGGGGGGACTTTTTAGTTTTAATATTTTCGTTTAAGAGGGGATATTTTAGCCTTTATATATATTTACAACTTTATTCTTTTAACACATATAACATGACTATGTGCTACGTACCCCTATGTTACATAAGGAAGGTGACAGTTTCTAACTTTAAAATGACTAGAAAATACATGGTGTAATAGGATATTATAAACAGGGTCTCTACTCATACTTCCGAAGATGAACAAAAGGCTTGGCTAATAGAACAAAAGTCAGTTGAAACATCTACAGAAACAGCTACAACAAAGAGTCTTCAAAGGCAGGGCTGGGGCTCGCCTGTGGGAGGAGAGCACTGGCTGCTCTTCCATAGGTCCTGAGCTGGATTCCCAGTACCCGCATGGCCACTCACAATCTTGAAAAACTCCAGGGGATCTCTCTGATGCTCTCCTCAGGCCTCCACAGGAGCCAGACATGCACAGGGTTCATAGACACACTTCATGCACATAAAATAAAGTCAAAATTACAAAACACGAGTCTTCAAAAGTCTTTAACCTACAGAATGCGATGAGTCCTTACTCAGACACTATGAACATTTTATGAGTTCTCTGACAGAAATAGATTTTTCCCCTTGCGAGAGTGTATAGGTTTGCAAAAGCAAACACGATGATTATAGGATAGGAGACTGGACTCAAACCGCAGCCATTCTACAAAAATAACACAAATTTTTAAAGGCTCATTCAGGATGCTGTGTAATTCCTTTTTTTTTTTTTGGTTTGTTTGTTTGTTTTTCAAAATCAGAAATGCTTTTTACTCAGAAGTTACACTGTAGAACAAAGGTCAGTGTACTGGCTGGTTTTGTGTCAACTTGACACAGGCTGGAGTTATCACAGAGAAAGGAGCTTCAGGTGAGGAAATGCCTCCATGAGATCCAGCTGTGGGGCGTTGTCTCAATTAGTGATCAAGTGGGGGAGGGCCCCTTGTGGGTGGTGCCATCCCTGGGCTGGTAGTCTTGGGTTCTATAAGAAAGCAAGCTGAGCAAATCAGGGGAAGCAAGCCAGTAAGTGACATCCCTCCATGGCCTCTGCATCAGCTCCTGCTTCCTGACCTGCTTGAGCTCCAGTCCTGACTTCCCTTGGTGATGAACAGCAGTGTGGAAAGTTGAGCTGAATAAACCCTTCCCTCCCCAGCTTGCTTCTTGGTCATGATGTTTGTGCAGGAATAGAAACCCTGCCTAAGACAGTGAGCCAGACAAGAATGCTATCAGACGAGAGAGTCACCTTGATTTCAGGTTTGTGTCACTTCCTGGGGGCAAGGGAAGGCAGGAAAGAGACATGATAGCTGCCCTAAACTCAAGAAAAGATTCTTTTTAAAGTATGATTTCTGAGTGGCTTCCTGCAGAATAGTGTTCAGTTCATCAGAGGCTCCACTGAGCCCGAGCGGTCTTTAGAAGACACGTGTGCCATCTGACACCCTGCAATACCCATCAGAGATTCGACCAGTTTTCCTCATTGTAAATATATCTTAATTTCTCTTTGTTATTCAGAGAAGGGGTGAGTTTTTTTCCTTCCCATATTAACCTCAGCTCCTACTCAGAAGAGAACAGACCCAAGCTGAGGAGGGGTGGCTGTTATGGTACAGAAAAGATTCAGCCATTTTTCGTCCTGAGGGAAAAGTAGCTGATCTTGCCATTTCTGGTGGCAGCTCTGGTAATTCTGCTCTAGGAGTGGAAAAGCCTGTTTTAACTCCCTATATTGTTCCAAAGCTCTCGGCATACTGCATCTGTAGTGTGTCTATGTCATACACACACACACACACACACACACACACACAAAATGGGCATTTTTTAAAGTTCAGTTTACATTGTTAAGATAAAAACTTAAGTTTTGGTTTTCCGACTCTGCTTTTCATGTCTACATTGCCATCCTTTTAAATTTTTGTTTGTTTTGACTTTTGCGATCCTTCCCCTCATTCTATTCTGGGCTCCTGTAATCCCTTTACCACACCGACACAAGAAAGAGCTTTGCAAAATGAAATCGGATTATTTCCTTTCCCGTTTTTTAAAGCCCACCATGGCTTCCTGCAGCACATGGTAATAACCTTACTTTCCTGACCTTGAGGCTTTTTGATCTCTGACCCACAGCTACTTCACAGTTTTATATCTTGGCCCTCTACTCTGGCTTTCCTGTTGCCCCATACTGAGGCTACTCTTAGGCCTGCACCTGTAGCTCACCTCTGCTACCAATGCCCCATGGTGCTCATCCCTTGAAGTCATCCATCCCCACCTTGTCACAGCCATGAGATATCTGTCTCTCATGTCGACTTTCTTGTGCAGAGGGAAACATCTCAGGTGCCCATGAGAGGGTTGTATCTGTTAACTTTATCATTCTCACGATACTTTTAAAAAGTAGTCAGTATCTTTTGGTATGCCTCAGAACAAATTCTGGGTAAAATTTGGAATTGGTTAAAATTGGATTAATGAGATAGTTCGGTGGATAAAGGTGCTTGCTGTCAAGGCTTGGGAACTGAGTTCGATCCCTGGGCTCATAAATGAGAGAGAACTGATCTCAGCTAGGTGTCCTGTGACTGGCACATTTATTATGCCCCCCATGTCTTTTCCCCTCCCTTTCTCCCACACACTCTAATGTTTTAAATTTTTGGATTTAATTATGATTGATAGACTCCAACCATATTACTTGACATTTTTATATTGACTATCAGGCTCATGTATTTCAGAAATACAAGGGACCAGTAACAAACTGTTTACTTTAACATATGATTACAGTAGAGTCCATTCCATGTGAAAACAGCTGGAAAAAATTAGCTTAGACTTCCGTGAAAGTTCTTTCCATTGCTAGAGCCTTGTAATTTAGGAATAATGGGACTGACATTAACAACAAAACCATTGGCCTATGTGGTAATTTGAATGAGATGTCCCTTATAGTCCTGGGCATTTGAATACTTCTTGGTCCCTGGTTGATGGTACTGTTTGGGAGATTTAAGAGGTATAGTTCTACTGGAGGAAGTACATCACTGGAGGTAGGCACTGAAAGTTTAAAGACTCCTGACATTTTGAGATAGGTCTCTGCTTGTGTTTTTGGTTTAAGGAGTGAGCTCTTAGCTTGTTTCTCTAGTAGCCAATGCCTTTCTGTGGCCAAGCTTCCCTGCCTTGATGATGATGGACTCCCGTCCTCTGGAGAGTTAAGCCCAAATAAAGGTTTCCTTCTGTAAGTGACCTAAGCTGTGATGTTTTATCAGAGCAACAGAAAAGTGACTAATATAAGCTACAAAGCTTGATTACAAATATCAAATGTTAATTCTTTCTTTTAGAAATTAACTTTTAGGAAAAAATGTAAAAGACTTTTTTTTTCTGTTCTTTACATGAAAGGTATAAAAAGTAGCAAAAGTGGATTCATAAGGGCAAGTCAGAGAAGGCAGATCACGTTTAGCTCAGGTTCTGAGAACTCTGGAGGTGACCAGAGCACAGTCTCCCTTCTTTTTACATGAAAATGCAGAGCTTTGCTCCAATGTCCTGTTCTCCCTTCCTTATGACTTGCCTCTTTTGCATAACACTTTTCTGTAGCTTCCATTTCAGCATTATAACATGGATATGCATTTTTTTTTTCTGTTCCTAAGTCGGTACGCTCTTAAAATGTTAGTCCTTGTCTTGGTTCTCATTCAGGCTGGCCAGGTCCCCATTTGATCCAATAAGCTGTGTCCAGCGTTTAGAGTCACATGATGTTCAGAGTGGCCCGGTCTGGGGTATGAGTGAGATTCATTCTCCATGAGTTTGTGAGGGGCAGGAAGGACATTTGTTTATGAATCACTAAGTAAGTAAAAGCACTTAAATCTAAGGCACATGCTTCTATCTCTTATTGATTTTTCTTTGACACAGTCATCTTTCTGCCTTCATTTACTGGGGCACGATTTGCATAGTCTAGTCACCATTCCTGTGGATTTTGAATTATATGTTGTTGTACAATTATTACAGGTGATCCAGACAGAAAATTCATAACTAAACATTTTTTCAAGTCACATATTTTATATATCCCTCCTTGCACTTTTAAGACAGAAGCCAACAATTTAGTACAATGTCTTTAGTATATTATTACCTTAAACGAAGAACAACAACAACAAAATCTGGGCTGGCAAGATGGCTCAGTTAATAAAGGCGCTTGCCACTAAGCATACCAAACTGAGCTCCATATCTCCAGCCCTGGGCAACATGATAGAAGGAAAGAATTGACTCCCTCATATACCTGTCCTTTGTCCTCCACATATACACACTAGTCCACACTCAGTCACACATAAGCACCCAGATAAAGAAATAAAATTGTTAGAGATAAGAACCTTCCTTTAAGAGGCAGATGAATCTTATATACATGGGTGCTTATAAGAAACTAGATGATGTTTCTCCTCATTGCCTGTTCACATTATCCTTTAAGTAACTTAGGCACGAACTTCATGAAACGGGTAAGTGTGAGAGAGCAGTGGTACACAGGAATCACAGCGATTTCTCTTATCTGTTATACAGGTAAAAACGTCTCTTTTACTGTATGTACAGTACACACAGTAGGCAGTGTTAGGAGCTCAGACAGTCTCCGAATCTCCCAACTGTTTGACAAATATGCACTATTCCATGGCACTCTGCCAGTGGAAATACCCTGGTGATAATCAGAGGTCACAGCTTTATTTAACACCATCACACACCGAATGGGAGGAGACAGACTGTCCTCCCGTGACTGCTGAACGGCTCTGGAGTCCAATCTTGCCTTTAAAAGGTGGGGCTCACCAAGTGGCTTAAAACAGGTCTCATCTTTCATCAAGGGCTTCTAATTTTAAATTGCTGCATGCTAAATTTTCTCTGAACTGTCACCCTGAAGCACCACCCACTTCGTTCAGATGAACCACTGGTTTTAAATGAGAATTTCCCAGGGCTGTGACTTCCCATGTCACATGGGATGCAAAGCAATGAGAAGTGACCCATCATCTGAATAAAAGTCTCCATTATCAAGTTTTGGTATATTTCATGTAAGAAATTAATCTAAAATATTCTAACATAACTGACACTGCTCTAGGTGATAAAAATAATTCCCTTAGAAAAATTAAAATCAGAACAAATAATTTCCCGTAATAACAAACTAGAATTCTTCTTTAAATGCCATTGAGAAATGCCCTGTCGTGGCAGGCATTATGATGAGACACGACCCACAAAATGGGTGATGTCACACGCATTTACATCTGTAAAGGAAAACTTCTTTCCAGAGTGAGACAGTAGGATTCTCCAGATAACTTTTCCCAGATCCAACATTCTCTAGGAATACTGGGGTTCCAGCAGGAAAACCCAACCTATTAATTGCTGTTTAAAGCACTTGTGTTTTGAAATGGGAACACTTGGGGATAAAGAATACAATTTTCACTTTTATTACTACCATTAAATACATATAAAATAAGGGTACAAAATGGACTGACAAAAGCAGTTATCTAACTTGCTTCTTACTATTTACATCACCTGGACATGTCCTTTATTCCTACCATGTGCTAACACACCTGGACTAAAGATGGATGTCACAAACTGAACTCACACACGGCGACTGTGTAAGCTAGAGGTCTGGAGAGAATAGACATTGTTCCTGGGCTTCTTCCTGAGTCCTGATGATCAGGACAGAAAATCCTGTCCAGGCATGCGCTCCTCTATCAAGCCTCCTAATTCTGATGAAGCAGTGATAGTGTGTGGAACCAAAGAACCTATTTATTATCATCTAATGAAAGCAAATCCTGACTGTTACTGTTGCTCTGCTCATAAAAATGCATGCATACTTCAAGACCAGTCATGAGCACTGTAGTTTATTAGGTACTAGTTGGGAAGGTGTTTTTCCTCCTCCAGACTCCCTGATCTCTTTCAGCTTACCCACAGTTACTTCATCATACACAATTGCATCAGCTCCCACCCCTTATTCTCTAAAACAGTATGATAGGAAGGAAGTGAATACAATACAAAACTTTTTTGTTTGTTTCCATAGAACTCAGCCTTTTTAAATTACAGTAACACCTATCAAGTGCGTATTCTCCCTCAAATACTTCTTTGGCAAATTTTACATCAATGGAGTTTATTTAATTCTTCTGGACAATATGTGATATTGTTATTTTGGTCAAAACAACCAACAAATTGAGGTTCCAAGAAGCAAAGCAGACTGCTCAAAACTGAAGTAGAAGTAATTGGCAGAAGTGCAGGTCAAACCTACACAAAGGTCTTCAGGGCTGTGACTCCTGCTTAACAACCACAGCATTGGTTCCATCTGAATATCAGCTGTAGAGGTGAAAGCTACATTAGCGTACACAAATAAAACAAATGCTGATAGTTACTCCAGACCACACCAGCCGAGCCTTCTCATATCCTTTCTATTCTATGCTGGGTTGAATTCCCCTCCTGATGTTTCCTTTCTATTCTCTTATCTTCTTTTATTTGCTTTTGCTTCTTGCTTAACTAAGGATTTGTAGCCAAAGGGACTGTGTGTGGCTTATGGAGGAAAGCAAGGGGATCCTTGACAAAATGTTGGTCACACCACTAGGGGACAGGGGTGGGGCTATCTATCCTAGGGGCAACACCGATGCCTCTTTCAGGTAGTGCTACTGAGAGTCCGCTCACCATAATTTAAAGTCTCTGAGTAACTTTACTTGGCTCGTGTGCCAACATACAGAATAGGGGAGCACCTAAATCAGGTCTTGCAATCAGGGAGGACAAGACCCACCTGGGTACAGCCCCAAACTATATACACTGAGAAATGGCTACTCCCAGTTAAATCACACAGTTGTTTTCAATACAACAGAACAGAGGCTGAGCAAGAACATCAGTATCCCTCATGCCTATCTTCTGTCTCTATCTCTAAAAAGAGAAGTCCGTTAATTCCTTTGTTACTTTTGTCTAATAGACCCCCAAAAGCAGTGATGGCTCATCACTATTTCCAGAGTCTGCTGAGGCTGGACTCATAGGTGAGTCACTCTCCCTCTCCTTGTTCATCCAGGACTCAGCAGATTGCTGTCCTTTCTCATCGTCTCACTTTGGCCAATGATACAGCTCCAGACTGTACTGTTTATTTTGAGCAACTCCCAGTTAAATCTGGTGTGTTCATTTACTAATCACCTGACAGTTTTCCATTCCAAGGCAAAATAAAACAAATTAAATCGTTTGCTTGTTTGTTATCTACGGATTAACACCAAGCACTGTTTTAATATAAAAAAATCAAAAATTGAGTAATACATAGACAATAATAAAAAGATTATTTTTTTTAGTTAAACATGTGACTTAAGGCTTGAAGATGCACCTCTAGAGTGATTTTTTCCCCCTTAAACACCACTCTTTGTTCCACTCAAGCCTTATTGCATATTCATTTGTATATACACACAAAAAAACCTTACATCTATAAACATATACATATTATGGAATGCATGTATATACATCATATATAGACTTTGCATATGATAGAGCATACCCTGTTATTAATAGAATTCATAGATGTTATCTGATTTCATAAATTTCTATATTACTGTATGCATCTATCATGGTTTGAATAGGAATGCTCCCTCCCCATAGGCTCATATATTTGAATGTTTGCTCATTATGGGGTGGTGGTACTTGAGAGGAATTAGGGGGCGTGGCATTTGGGGGAGTGGGCGTGGCCTTGTTAGAGGAAGTGTGACACTGGAGGGTGGGTTTTTGGGTTTACAAAGCTCAAACCAGGCCTACAGTTTCTCTCCCTTTCCTACTGCCTTCAAGTTTGATGTAGAACCCTCAGTATCTACAGAACTATGTCTATCTACAGAACTATGTCTATCTACATGCTCCCATGCCTCCTGCCATGATGATAATGAAGGAAACCACTAAAATTATAAGCCACCTGTACTGGCTGGTTTTGTGTGTCAATTTGACACAGGCTGGAGTTATCACAGAGAAAGGAGCTTCAGTTGGGGAAGTACCTCCATGAGATCCAGCTGTGGGGCTTTTTCTCAACTAGTGATCAAGGGGGGGAGGGCCCTTTGTAGGTGGTACCATCTCTGGGCTGGTATTTTTGGGTTCTATAAGAGAGCAGGCTGAGCAAGCCAGGGGAAGCAAGTCAATAAAAAACATCCCTCCATGGCTTCTGCATCAGCTACTGCTTCCTGACCTGCTTGAGTTCCAGTCCTGATTTCCTTTGGTGATAAACAGCAGTTTGGAACTGTAAGCCTAATAAACCCTCTCCTCCCCAACTTGCTTCTTGGTCATGATGTTTGTGCAGGAATAGAAACCCTGACTAAGACACCAGCCCTAACTAAATGGTTTCCTTTTACAAGAGTTGCTATGGTCATGGCATCTCTTTGCAGTAATAGAACAGTGACTAAGACAACATCTTTAGTCCTTTCATACTTCAGCACAGGAAACCATGAATGGCCTGCAAGGCAGTTCAGTGGGTAAAGGCAGTAGTGTTCAAGCCTGATGAACTAAGTTTAGTTCTTGGGACCCACAGGATAGAAGGAGAGAACCAGTTCCTCCAAGTAGTCCTCTAACCAGCACACATGAACTCCCAACCACTCTGTCACACAGAAATGAATGAATAAATAAATAAATGTAATGTTTTTAAAGGCAATAAGAAGAAAATCCATCCAGCAGAAGTTCATGGAATTATTTGAGTTCCTGTGATAATGACTGAACTAAAAATGCTAAGCTTTGGCTTTATAATACATTTCAACATAAAGACCTTCACCCATGAAAAATAGAAACAATTACAAATTTTGATTGGTAAAGATAACTTTTAAATATTGTTCCTCATATTATAACCAAAGGTAATTATGTTTCCATCAAGTTTGCTAACCTATACCCACCATTCCCTGCTCTGAGTATCCATTTTGGCAATTCCATTTTCTTTCCTTCAAAGGTAGTTTTGCTCTTGGCTTGCTTTCTGGCAGCCTCTCATCTTCTGTACTGGATTTGGGTTTTTGCCTGTTTGAATTTCACTTCTTCTGAGTTAACTGCTCTCTATTTCTTCATGGCAAGCATTTCCCCCTACCCTGGTCCCATGTGGCCTACCCTGCTTAAGTAGCACACTTCTAGCTCAATGGGCTGACAGTTAATTCCTTTGGTCAGATTAACTGGTTCAAAGAGGGAAAAATACAATTTTTCAGATTTAATAGGACTGTTTGTAGTCACTGTACACTGTACATAGATTCTGTTTGGAGTGAGACTTACTGCTGTGTGGTAAGGATCTTTGAAGAGCTGGGGAAGGGGAAACCATGATCAGAATATATTGTGTGAAAAAATAGCATTTTCAAAAAAATAGAGCTCTAATCACTAAATTGCTGGGGGTATGTGATAAACAGCTATGTTGATAATCAGAGAAAGCATATGGGCCCAGCTAAACAGATCAAATATGAGTATTTCAATTATTTAAGAGAAAAAGTTAACTTTTGTTTGTAGCAATTTTGGATGACTGTCCCTGTTCTATAAACACTCCTAGAAAAGTCACCAACTTTAACTTGATATTGTTGATCACTTTCCTTTAAAAAGTACCCAAAGTCTGTCACCATGTAATTCTAACTCCCAAAAGTTCTGTTTTCTATCCTTTTCTTTTCATATATATATAATAGCCTAGGTTGTGAGGCTCAGTTTATCTCTCCTTTACCCAAGATTAGGGAGAGCCATTTGGATTTTGTTTGAATAATCTAGGGTTCCTCCCCATTCAATAAATAAGCTTTCTCCAGTACTAATGACTGAAGGTCTGTAACATCTATGGGTTACAGAAAACTTTCTTGAACATTTGCTTGTGACAGAAACAAAAGGATGAAATTGAAGTAGAATGTCTATTGGTAACCAAACAAAACAAACAAAAACAAAAGAAAAGGCAGCATTTCAGTGGTCCACAGAACACATCAGGCAAACCCAAGTAAGTCTAACTATTTCCATGGTGACCTCTGGCATATAAGCCACTTCTTCTGTCTCAAGCTCTCCAACATAGATCAGAATCACACCAACATTATATTATAGAGTTACTATAAATAACAAAATTGACAATTAGAACAGTTTGGGAAAGGGTAGTCATGATTAACTATTCAGCAAATGCTAGCTTTTATTAAGGCCAGGAATTCTGTTACTAAAACTAAATAAATTCCCCATAATACATTATCTTGACAAGGGCTGTTCAATAGCACTCACTTACACTTCCATGTGAGCAAACATTATTGAATTCTTAGGTATCATTTACATAGTTTGGGCCTGCATTTATCAGAGGTCAACTGTATATTATAGTCTTTATATTTTGCAATATAATATTAAACAGGAAGGGGCTCAGAGGCTAAGAGCACTGACTGCTCTTTCAGAGGTCCTGAGTTCAATTCCCAGCAACTACAGGGTGACTCACAACCATCTGTAATGGGACCTGATGCCCTCTTTTGGTGTGCAGGAATACATATAAACAAAACACTACACATAGTAAATAAATAAACCTTTAAAAAGAAAAGAAAAGAAAAAGAAAGAAAAGGAGGGAACCATTTTGAGAGGTGAGGGTTAATGAAGGAAGTTCGGTCACTGGCAGGAACCTTTAGAGAGGTCACTGACCTCCTGGCCTCTCTCTATCTCATTTTGTGTTTCCTGATGAACTTGAGGTCAACTGGCCTCCTACTGAATTGTGACACCACATTATTACTGTCTGTTACATAAATGAATGCTGTGAGGTACAACAATAGTCAAATGTCCAAGGATTTGAAACCTATGAAACTTGCAATAAAAAAACCATTTCCTCTTAAAAGTTGGTTATCTCAGTTGGGCATCTTGTCACAGAAATGGAAGGCTAGCTGATACACAAGGCATGATTTTTTCTTTCTTTTTAAATGTATTCACTTTACAACCTGCTTACTGCCACTCCTCCCTGTTCACCCCTTCTACAACCTTACCCTTCTATTCAGAGAGAGTGGGGGCCTCTGGGTATCCCCCCCCCACTTTGGCACATCAAGTCTCAGGGCTGGGTGCTCCCTCTCCCACTGAAGCCAGACAAAAGCAGCCCAGCTAAAAGAACATATCTCATAGATAGACAACAGTTTTTGGGATAGCTGCTCCAGTTCTTCCTTTGGAACCCACATGAAGACCAAGCTGCACACATGCTACATATGTGCGGAGAAGCCTAAGTCCAGCCAGTGTATATTCTTTGGTTGATGGTTCAGGCTCTTAGAGCTCCAAGGGTCCAGGTTAGTTCACTCTCTTGGTCTTCTTGCAGACTTCTTATCCTCTTTGGGGCCTGCAATCCTTCTTCCTGTTCTTCCATAAGAGTCCCCAAGCTCCATCCACTGTTTTGCTGTGGGTTTCTACATCTGTCTGAGTCAGCTGTTGGATGGAGCCTCTCAAAGGACAACACAGGGCATGATTTTAAGGGTCTGAATGTTTAATGGTTCAACTCAACACAGTACCTCAGGTTATAGTTCTCATGGGTTTCCTGACTAACAATGAGTCTCAGCAGACTGTATCTTGAGCCATTAAGTATCCAATGCTAGGGCAGGAACCAAAGGCTGATGGTAACATTCATGGCTTTTTTGTTCAAACACGAGCAGGAAAAATACATCCTACTACCATGAAATGAAAATGACTAATTTGGGTCAGCATTTCTGAAAAGACTTGAATTGGTTGCCAATTCTAAAATAAACAGCTGCCAAAAATAGACAAACAAACAAACAACCCCCTAAATGCAACGTAAGAGGAAAACATTCCAGGCATTGTTTATATGTGTGTTTCAAACATCCTGGTAGTTTGTGGGTCTGACAGCCAGAGTGGCAACTTGTATTGCTTAAATAATTATAGTCACTAATATCAGGCTCTCAGGGTAATTAAATATCTCATTTAGCTTGCTTACTAAATACACATAAGCAAATATAAAAAAAGAGCCAATATGATTAGGCATCTTAACAATCAAGAAGAATCAATATCTGAATTTAAATACACAGGGTTTTGGCATGAAGAAAGCGCCAGGTTAAATAATATAAAAGTACTAAGCATGGATGGAAATGATATGTTCTTTTGGGGACAATAGCTTTCTTCTTAAATATGATTTGTTAAGATCTGACTCTTTAATTTCTCATTTAACAATATATAATAAGCTTCATATTTCATAATATAAAAGTCAAGATCAATGGAGGGTCATAGATCAATAGAGGACCATGATACAATGGAGTGTGTGTGTGTGTGTGTGTGTGTGTGTGTGTGTGCGCGTGCGTGTAATGTATACATGCTGGAGATAGAATTTAAGACATTGTGCAGATTAAGCAAGTGTTCTACTACTGCAACATGCATCCCAGCCCAATAAATCTACATTACATAAAACTTACTTTACATGACCACATTATTATACAGTAATGGAACAGAAGAAAAATTATGATTTTCCATTAAAATTCTATTTTGAGAGCACTATTTCATTAGCACTTATTAACTGTATAAAAGAATAGATTTCACTGTGACACTCTCACACGAGTACTGTACTTCGAACACACAATTTGAACACATTCACCTGTCATTCCTGGTCTTGTTCCACTCCTCACTTTCTGAAAGCTCCATTTTGCAAGGCTCAGTGAAAGTTCTAAACAATACTACCTTGTTAATTTAGAATTCAAAATTTATAAGATTCAAAAACATGTATAAAAGTCAAATTAGCATTTCTCTTTCAAGTATCCTTTGAAAGAATTGAAATGTCTTATAATGACTGAAATAATCTTACCAATTAGTACATTAAACTTTAAGAACACAAACACATGCCATACAGACCAACAATAGATCACTCCCCCCACTACACACACACACACACACACACACACACACACACACACACACACACACACGGTAATTGCATGGCTACAGAGACTGGCATTAATTTAGCAAGTGGGCAAACAGACATGAATACTGTCTTAGACTAAAATTGTATTATTCGTCAAGCACTCACCACCCAGATATTTATAAACCAACAGGAACCATTTTTCTACTTTTACATAGTTTGGTTCTATCTTTGGAATGAAATAAGAAGGGTATTATTTGTCTAGGATTTGGCTAGAGGGCTCATAAGGAATAACTCTGTAAGTTAGATGCTGGGCATATTAGCACCTCACAGAACTGTCACATGTCACACCACAAGAATGCATGTGATATCAGGACATGTGTCCATTATCAGCTAATACATATGGTTTCACATGAAGCATTCTTTGTAACCTTTTCTTATTTCTTCTGACTTATTTGAAATGTCAAATCATTCATCCAGGAGAGCCTTACTGCTTCATGTGCTTTGGTGCTCTCTATAGATCCTTTCTTGAGGTCGGACCGTGAGTGAGAAGGCACATATCTTTCCCCCTGGATATGTTGTCATCCTTATCCTTAAATGTGATGCATTATTTTATCCGCATGAACACAATTCCAAAAACATCACTGAATATGTATGAATAAAGTGCTACTGTTCTCAGTCACAAAGCCATTAAGGAGTTGGTTGAAGTTCTGTGAGAGATAAAATGTTCTTTTCTCTAATCAGAGTTCTGTAAGTACTTTAAGAATAGAATGTTTCCAAGTGTTTTCAACAAAAGAATTAGTGTCTCTGTATCTATCTCGGTTTCTTTTGCCTTTCTTGGTCTCTTTCCCTTCTGTCTGTCTGGTCCTATTCTGATTTATTTGTTTTTAAGCTTATTATATTTTATTTTATGATTATCCCTTAGAGAGTGTTAGTTTTCTAATGAGAGACAGAATGGGAGTAAATCCAGATGGGAGTAAAGTCATGTGTGTGTGTATGTGTGTATGTGTGTATGTGTGTGGGGGGGCATAATTAGACTGTATTGTATTAAAATATATTTTCAATAAAAGGAAAAAAGAAATTTTAGCTCCAGTTAATCACTGCATGTATTTTCTACCACCTTCCTAAAAACTGTTCTGTTTGCCTTCGTTCTCCTTTAATATCTTGACCCCCATAATCTAGAAACTTTCATCAGACTACCCTCCCTGGAAGGTAGAATATTTTTCCTCTTCATATACTTCACTATTACCCTTAATTGCTTTTTTTTTTAAAAGTCAGGATCAAATTTTAGTGCAAGAAGTGATAAGTCTGCTATGATCATAGGGAACTGGTTACAGACTGCATTTCCTTTAGTCTCAAAGCCTTACTGGTGCCCTCTCTATCTACCTTCAAATATCAGTGTTTATCCACCATGAGCGACCCATTTCCAGAATCTTCCAGTCTTGTTTGGACATTTCCACATGCTGCCCAAGTTAGCATCTGTGCCTCTAGGTGCTGCTCATGCCTTCACCTTGCATGAGGCTCACAACAGCCCCTAGTCTCTCCTGGTTAGCTGCAAAGTCCTCTTAGACAGGGGCTGTGTCTTATTCACCTGCTTTATCTCTAGCATTTAGCAAAGTGCTTCACATGCAATTAGCACTCAATCAGTATCCACTGAACGGATCTATTATAGCAGCAAATCTATTTGTGGAGGTTGTGTAAAGCAGCAAGTATGGGTGAGGAGTGGGGAGGAGAGTCTAGCTACAAGCCAAGAACAGAACCTGCCAAGTTGAGGGGCTCAAGAAGTGAGAAGTAGGCGGGGATCAGGTGGGAGCTGGGCTTCCTGCCACAGAGTCCGGGCTGGAAGACGAAATGGATGAGCACATAGCAGAAAATATCCCACACTGAAGAAGCTGTCTGCTAAACTTAGTCCAACATCTCTGAAATTGTAACTTTTCCAAATTCTCTACATAGTAGCATATCACTGACAGACCTCAGACACTGTCCCCTAAAATGACAATTACACCCATGATAGCAATTCCAGCCTGTTTGCAAGGCGAAACTTCAGATTGAGGAGCTGCAGTGAAATTATTTAATATGAGAGAATTAATAGCCAGCCATGATTTCATATTTAATGAATTTTTTGAGAAGACTGTGCTATGAAAATCTGAACAAATTGAGTAAACTTCTTTAATGAATCGGGACATCAAATTCCAGTGTGGGTGTGTTTTAAAATAGGATTAGTTTCAGTAATTTGCCTAGAAATCAAAAGGACCTATTTTATCAGTGTTGGCTACTTTTAGAATGAGAAACATGTAGGCCAGGCTTCTACATCCTAAGATATGCTGGAAAAATTCAAACTCCTGGTCTTGATTTCTTATCTCTGTCTGATGAATAACTATGACCCACCTTGAGTTTTTGAATCAAAACAATTTATAAGTTTTGAAGAAATTATAAAATGGATCTAGGTAAGTAGAACAACACTGTGAAATCTACTATCTGGTCTAGCGTTTAAAGACCAACACTTTGCAATAACGGGCAGAGAAGAACTGGACAGACGGAGAAACCAATGACCCTTCATCTTCATGCCGTGAAGGTGAGATTACAATGTAAACCCATGTCTTCTATATGGAAAGTAAGGCAAATAGGCATAGTGCATCATAGTTTGCCAGAGCAGAGGTTGATGGTGGATACCTCCTCAGATCCTGTGTGTGTTTTGAAATCATAAACTGCAATGAATTAGTAAAGATCATGGTAGACAATCTTAATAGATTAAGATCTTCATGGGAGCATAATCTTCAGAGTTTCTCATACTTTGATGAGTTTAACCTTCTCTCTGGTCCGTTTTTTATTATTATACACACCATAATGGAATCTGAGTAACTTTAGAAAGATGTTTACTTAGCTCACAATTCTGTAGGTTCAAAGGCTCCTACCTGCTGATAGCCCGCTGGTTCAGAGAGCACAGATGTGACACAAAGTATCTCATGATGAGACTCTTTTGGACAATTTCTGTTCTTAAAAACCTCCTATCATGAAATCACAGGGCTCCACCCTGACAAATTCATCCAATGTGAAGTGACACCCAAAGCCCTCAACTCTGTGCCTGGATTAAGTTTCTGTTTTCTTCACACTTCAAAATGTCGATGAAATTTCAACACATGAACCCACTGGGGACACACAAACCACAGCAAGGTCCAAGAGCTGTGTCAGGTCATAGCAGGGGACACTGGAGGAGAAATCACACCCTGCCTCTCTGAGCAGGAGAGGAAAGATCATGCTGAGACATGGCAAAGCGTTCTGTTCCTGTGGGTAGAACTTCCTAAGTTCTACCCACAGGAGACACTACTTCAGAAGAACCTAAATTTCTGAGACCTTCCCAAAGCTTAAGTAGCTGGGAGGGGTGAATATTCCAAACTACCCTGCTCCATTCTCAGCATGGAGAAGATAACAGGGACAAAAGCGACACACAGCAGTGAGATCTAATCACAGGCCACAGAAGTTGCCTCTCACAGCTTTCTTTGACATCACCACAGACCTATTTGCCACAGTTCCTTTCACCCAGCACATATCTTCCTTTCAAAATGATTATAAGGACACACAAGCAAAATCCTGAACCACAGGCATGTTGGGAATGTTGGAGCTGTCAGGCCAGGAATTAAAAGAAGAAAAGAAGAAAGGAAGGAGGGAAGGAAGACAGAAAAGAACTGTAGTGGAAAAACTGACACCATGCAAGAAAAATGAATGTTACAAACAGAGAGCTGGAAATTCCAAGAAGGCCAAAAGGGAATGCCAGTGATCATAGGCCGTGACAACTCCCCGTGAAGAGAATCCTGTATTGGCTCCTTGGGAAACTGAGCACAGCCGAGAATCGTGGAGTTTGTGTATATGAAAACTGCAGTTCACAAAGACTGAAGAGAGAAAAATGACAAGGAAAGTCAGAACATGCTATCCAACAAATTTGCCATTAGCCATGAAATGGATCATGTCCAGATAAGAGGTGGACGCGGTACTCGCAAAAATAAAGATAAACGCCTAAGGAAGCCTTACCCCAACTGAAGTGTCAATAAACAAGAAGACAGCGTTCCACACCCCACCAGGTTACCCTTCAAAGTGAAGTAGAAATTAAGCTAGATAGACAAAAAGTGGGGGGGGGGTTGCAGCAAGGTTTGAGAAACATCAGAAAATTCTTCAGGGAGAAAGAAAATGGCACCGGCCAGAAACACATGCAGACAAAGAATGGAGCAGTTCCACCAAAGAAGGAACAAGGAAAGGCGAGGAGTGGAGATTCATGTCAATGAATCTAAAATACTCTTGTTCAAAATAATAGGGAGAGTTTGTTCAACCGTGGTGTGTGTGTGTGTGTCTGTGTGTGTGTGTCTGTGTGTGTGTGCGCGTGCGCACATGTACACATGTATGGATGAGGAACTGGAATGCACAAAAAGCTAGAAGAGGAAGCAGGAATATGTCGCTGTAAAGATTAGCTAAACATCTTCTGCTTTTCAGACTGTATGTAAAGGAGAGAAAGTGATTAGACTTTATAAACCAGTGGTTTTCAAGCCGTGTGTTATGACCCCCAAAAGAACACTGGAAAACACTGATATTACGATTCAAAACAGTAGCAAAATTGCAGTTATGAAGTAGCAGTGAAAATAATTTTATGGTTGTAGGTTACCACAACATGAGGCACTGTATTAAAGCATTAGGAAGGCTGAGAATCACTGCTTTAAACAATCCATAGCATAGAAAGTATGCTAAGTATAGGGCATAAATAGCATCAGTTTATTTGAAAGGGACTATGAATTAAATATAAATGTATATTACACACTGTATGGAACCACTGAAAAACACCTTTTCAGGAAGTATAGGTGACATTCTAAGAAGAAAGAAAAAACAAAATTACACAAATTAAGACCAAAAAGGGCAATAGCAAAAAAAGAAAAAAAGAAAAGAAAAGAAAAACCCAACCTAACAACAACAACAAAACCACAAGAACAAAGAACAGAGGAAACAGAAAGCTGCTAGTGGTCTATCCAAATTAATAACCACATTAATGCCAGTGAACATTTTATCAAACTGAAAATTATCAGAGTAGATTTTAAAAAATCTATGTGGTCATACTCAGTAAAATGTTAATACGAACCTCCCACCCTTGCCCTGAATATCTAATAACATGGGCTAAGACACTGCTAACCCAATGCTGCTGTGTGCTATGTAAATATGGTCAGCATGACAGTCATGAGACAAAACAGCATAGCTCCAGAAATACAGAATTCTGTAAGGAGGGTGAGGCTGCAGGTAAAAAGCAAAAATACCTTTAGGATGTCCATTTTCTCTGAGCTTTGGGTGTAATGGTGGAAGACAGGGTAGAAAGATTGTAAGAACCAAAGAACCAGTTGCTAGTGTCTTCTAGACGTGACAGGGAAGCTGTACCCATGAAATCTCAACTTAGATTTGCCACCTCAAGTCTGGTGCCAGGGTGCTTGGATAGAGAGCTAGCCTGAGATGATCACCAGTCAGGCACAAGGCAGGTGGGGACAGGCTTCCAGGAAGAACCCCACCTGGAACTGAAAGGAATCCTAGGAGGGAATGATCTTGAGACAGAAGACCCTCAAAAGCGGCTACTAGGGTGGGTCAGACGAGGAGCGAGCTCGAGATGACAACCAGACTGGCACCATGGCTGGGATAAGAAGCTAGCCTGAGATGCACCATGCAAGCCTGGGGAGTGGAGAGCGGCAGACCATGCAGGAGATGCCTGGTGACACAATGCACAAGCAAGGCATAACATTCTTGAGACCACTCCTAAGATGAGCCCAGACACTCAGAGACCCTGGGGTGCCACAAAAAGGAGCAAGTAAGTAGTGCAGAAATGGAAGAGAAACAGAAGGATGTGTGCACAATGAAGAGAGGCAGAACTGAAGACTCAAGGACACAGCCTAAGGTGAGTAGCCAGTGATGACACCAGGGACCATGGTGGGGTTCTGGCCTGTGCTGCCACTGGGAACCATGTCGGGGTTCATGGCCCTGCAGTGAACAAACAGCAGGGGTTTGCTACCACCAAACATCAGGCAGGTGTTCCTGGTCTGGTCTGCCACCCGGGAACATGTTGATGTCTGAGGGCTGTGCAGACTAACCCTACTCCTCACCTGGGCATCATGGGAAAACTGGGCCTGGAGACATGAGAGTAGGAGGGCTGAGCCCACTCCTAGCCAGCTGAGGTATTTGGGAGAGCAGGACCTGCACACTGCAGGGGCTATGAGTGAGCCCACTGGAGAATATAAGCATGGGAGAGCTGGACCTATTGCTCATCTCCCATTAAGTGGTGTGGATGAAGAGGCAATATTCTCCTTTTCCCTCCTGTCTCACCACCTGCAGGAGGAGGCCTGGCACTGGGGTCATGAGATCAGTAGAGCCAGCCTTGCACTGACCTGTGCAACACAGTAGAGCTGGCCCTGATGTTAGGGGTAAGGGTGACCTGAGGGTGTGACCATGAGAGAGCTGGTCCTACAACTTGCCTCTAGCAGTATGAACAAGGGGTGGAGTCCCTCAACCCTTGCTGCCTGTGGCAGGAGGGAGAGCTGGCTCTGTCCCTCATGTGCAGCTGCACTTAGGGGAATAGGCCCTGCACCTCAACTGGACAGCAAGGTAGAGCTGGACCTAGTTGTAGCGGTTGTTAGTGAGCTGGCCCAGGGGGTATGAGAGCCGGCAGGCAGACCAGCTCAAATACCTCTCAGGCTCAGATCCAGGGCTTTGAATGGACCAATCCCAGCATCTATCCCATGGACAAATTGCTGGAGTGCATGAAGGGGCCAGTCTTACAGATCCAAAACTACAGGATCTCCATGATCCAGCGCAACAACAGGATATCCAAGAGGAATCCCGGTAAGGTTATAGTACTGCTAGCGTAGCAGAAGCCAGGGGCCTCAGACCACAAGATCTTTTTTCTTTGTTGTGGGGGAGGTTGCAAGGGTAGATAGTTAGTACAAGGGGAGGGGGAGATGAATGGGATAGGGGTGCATGATAGGAAATTCACAAAGACCCAATCAGAAAATAGCCGGAAGAAACTCTTTTACTCTATAGAACTCCTCTAAGCCTTTGCTTTCTATAATGTGAAATCTTCCATTTAAGAAATACACCAACAAACCCAGAACTCCTTCTTTGAGTCTGGTGTCTGTCAATTCACAGAAAGCATGCACAAGAACCACACTGCCAGAACAGGCATCCATAGGTGGAAAGGAACACATGGCGTATTCCTTCAATGGGAAAGCAAGAATTTATTTTATCCTGCAAATGACTGTGTGACCTTAAATACTCCCAACATGAGTATTTCACTGATGGTTCTCAGACCATACTTTTCCAACTGTATTGAAATTGCATACTTTTCTAAAGTCATTCCTCTTTTCTTCTTTGCTTATTTTGATAGTAATTACATAATTTCATATTTATCTTTGGTTATGTTTTCTTTCCAGCCGTGTGGGGGAAAAATTTATACTTTTTAGCTATTCCTTTTCAAATCTCTAAAGCTGGTTATTAAGGCTGCCTTATAAATCTCATTTACTGACAAAACATTTTGATTGGAACTAGTGGTAATCAAGTCACATGCACTAAATACTAAGGAGTGATTTCAAAGTACCTGAGCTCAGAGGTTGAGTTGCCTGATTACATATATTTTAAGCTCTTATACTCTGCAGCTAAATGTTCATCTTCAGGTCTCTTCACTCTGATTTGCCACAGAAACAACTCAGGCAAACATCACTGCGATGCAAATAATAGGTCCCAGCCACTAAACTAAGTTAGGTGAATGGGGGAAAGTTTTTCCATGACAGCATTTATCTGTAAACCATATTTTCTTTCAATGTGAACTGTTTTTATATGTTCTTCATCAGTTATTTTTCTGCATTATGAAAATGAATTATGAGAAAATGACTCACTCTCATCATCTCTGTCACTTAATAGGGAAAACGAAAGCCTATAAAATATATAGATACGCATGACTGGAGGAGTACAGGAAGACCACATGGTAGAGGATTTGACCCAACACTGACATGTCATCCAATACCCAGAAGGCACAGACAGCAAAATCTAAGTGTCTACACCTCTCAAAAATCAAACAACAGAACGACTTAAGAAAGTTCGGGAAAGAAAACAATACAAAAAGGGTTTCAGGATCATGAGGAAGCAGGAAGCTGGAATGAAGAACTGCATGGTAAGAACAGGCTCTCAGAGAAGTCACAGATGATGAAGTGCCACCCAGGCAGTATTAGAACACAAGGACAGGCTGCACATGTGAGGGCAAACCTGTGCTCCAGGGCTGTGCTCAAACAGGGCTTTGGCTATTGTTTTCCAGAGTACACATGGGCTACAGGATGACAGATGGCCATGCGTCACTGCTTAGCCATGATCAGGTTTTCTGTTTTATCATGATATTAATAAAACACTAATAATTGGGCTTTTATGCTAGCCTGTATCATAAGATTCAGGGAGTCAGGTCTCTTCCTGGGAAAACTTTACTCGGTGGATAAAGCACTTTCAACAGTGTCATTGTTCCCCTTTTCTTCCGTTGGAAGACAGTCTGATAACTGAAAATAAAGCAATTACTTCTAGAAGACAGGAAGAGCTTAAGACTAAGACAAGCCCACGTGTTACAGAAATCGGACAGAAGGATGGTTTCATAACATGGCTAAAATCTGACTTAATCAAACCTATTACTAACCACTTTTAGATTCGTGTGAATATTTTTGATGTGTATTTTCAAATGAACTGTCACCAGCACATTCATTACATGTGTATACTATAATTATAAAACTCTTTCTTACTGCTGGCTCTTTAAGCCACGCCCCCCTCCCCACACAGACACAAGCATGATACCCTGAATATCTCTGGGCATAAAACTTTACCTGGATTTAGGATAAAGTTTCTGTGGGCTTGTTCTCAGTAGTAAAATCATTGTCAAATGATATAGCCATTTTTTAATCTCTTAAATTAGTAGTATCCAACTGACTTCAACTATGTGTGTCTTTATCAAAATCTAGGCAGCCATTCCTGTGGGCTCCTTTGCTACATTGCTTCCCAAGGACTGAATATTCCCCCTTCAATCTTGTTAGCAGAACCTTGATTTAAGTTCTGATTAGCTTAAACGAACCACGAATGCCAGGGTTACTTCCCTTGACTCTTCTGTTTATAGAAGATAAGCTTTAGAAGTGGCTAGAAAATTCAACAGAAAGCTTTGCTCATGTCAGCCATGTTTGTAAAACATTCCCCCGAGCCATGCAAAGAGGAGCACACTCAAACCAGTTCCAAATGCGGGCAACACACGGCTGTGTGAAGCTGTCTTTCTCTAAAAGAACTGGAGTGCAAAGTCACTTGAGAATCATTTTACAATATGATGGCAATCCTTAATTGGGACTATGAAATGAGTGAAATATCATGTTTAAATCAAAATAGTTTTCAATGGCGCAGCAATAATGAATGAGCATGAAGCAGGTACTTACAAGTCAAACACCAAGTAGTGGAAGCCCTCTTCTGATATACTGTCATGAAGTCTCACTGAAGGAAAGAAAAGAGAAGAACGTTGGCAAGAAGTACGTTTTCTGTACTTACTTACAGAAAGGCATGGGTGGAGGAAACAACCCAAGATCTGGGCTCTGCTTCTGATAATTATTATCTGAGCTTAAAAAAATGATTTATGTTGTAATGACATCAGTACGTGTATTAAAATGCTGGAAAATAGAAGAAAATGTTTCCACATATTACCAAGTAGATGCTATAGAAATATTACTGGTGATGATAATATACATCCAAAGTTTCCAGGTTCACACAATTCTTATTCTTCCCTGTCATTCCTCAACCTTCCTAATAATGTGACCCCTTAATATAGCTCCTCACCTTATGGTTATCCACAACCATAAAATTATTGCTGTTATGACTTCATAACTGTAATTTTTTTGTTTTTTTTTTTTTTTTGTTTTTTCGAGACAGGGTTTCTCTGTATAGCCCTGGCTGTCCTGGAACTCACTCTATAGACCAGGCTGGCCTCGAACTCAGAAATCCGCCTGCCTCTGCCTCCCAAGTGCTAGGATTAAAGGCGTGCGCCACCACTGCCCGGCCATAACTGTAATTTTACTACTCTTATGAATCATAATGTAAATACCAGTGGATTTAGGCAGCCCCTGTGGAAGGGTCATGCAACCCCCAAAGAAGTCACAACCCACAGGTTGGGAACTGCTGCTCCTGATGTTGCACCAATCTTCCTCCTCTTCATCAGCCAGTGCACTGAACACCACAGCAGGGACAGCAAGCTAATCATGAGTCTAGAAAAAGGTCTCCTTGTCCCCTCTCTTCCATTTGTCCTTGAGTTCCAGCATGGCACTGTGTAGTCAGCCTGCCTTCTTTACTTAAGTCACCAAAAGTAGCTAAAAGTGTCTTCTAGAATTTGCTGGTAAAATAATAAATCAGTTCCTTTGACCTATCCCAATTTCCCAATGGAATAGGCTTGTGGGTGACACTAGTGTAAACTCATATATGAATCCTATGAATTGAAAACACTATAAATACCAAGCCACAAATGTAATCTTACTTTTACCTATCTACTGTTTAGTTTCTCAAGGTTCTTTCTCTCTTAGCCACTCATCTCTTGCCGGTGATAATTCCTCCAGTTTAACTTTTATCGAGGGCAAGAGGTGACAGAAACCAACTTGAAGGACACACCGCTTTTACAAAAGTCATGAGAGAAGATAAGGTTCTACTGAAGCATGCTGGTTGATTTTTGTCAACTTGAGAAACAAACCTAGACATACTTGAAGAGAGAGAATCATAATTGAGAAAGGGTCTCCATAAGACTGGCCTGTAGGCAAGTTTGTATGGTGTGATTTGACCAATGCTTGGTATGAGCGAGCTCAGCTCACTGTGGGTGGTGGCACCCCTAAGCAGGTGGTCCTGGATGCAGAAAGCATACTGAAGAGCAAACCAGAGAGCAGCACTCCTCCACAGCTTCTCCTTCAATGCCTGCCTCCAGGATCCTGCATTAAGTTCCTATCCTTTCCTTAGTGATGGAATGTGACTCGAGAGTAAAAGTTGCTCTCCAGGTTGCTTTTGGTTATGGTAAAAACATCACTGAAATAGAAATCCTAAGACATGTAGCACAGGTCTCTTTGACGATGGTTGCCATATGGGAAAGGTATGCCCAGAAGAATATGTAAGTGGGTTCAAACTACAACCATCTAGAGAGACAGTCGACAGTACAGATGCAACTCCACCTTCTACAATGGCCACTCTTTGTAACACCGTTCCATCCACCACGCTCTGTAACAGTGCTCCATCCACCACTGCAGCTTTCTAAGTCACTCTCTAGAAATCCCTTGGAAGTTGAGAAAGAGGGACTTTTGATCACCCTTAAATTATATATGGTTATTTATAAAAATGTGGATTCCCCAAGTCATTAATGTGATGACAAGGCCTAAATAGGAAGCAACAGGACATGGCCCAGGAATTCAGTCTCAGAACTCAATACATTCACTCCATAGTCATGAAAAGGTAACAGACTCTGTGGGGTATCCCCTTCTCTGCAGTTTGTCCTCTCTCCTGAATATTGAGATGCAGCTAAATCAACTCCTTTTCCATTCTTCGGACTATAGAACCTCCTTCTCATATGGTTGTCCTCGTGTTCACATGTGCACACTCATGAGAATGGGTCAGCTTTCTTCTCTGGTTTTTAACTCTTGGGCTTCTGTTAGAATTGATCTTCCTCCACAGTTGGCAGGATGGTTTTATGGTCAAGAAATAAACTGGTTCTCAAGCTTTTGCTGACAGCTGAGAGTATTCCTCATCTTCCATAACAGATTCTCAAGGACTGAAAAATGTGTTTACCCTTATAAAATGTTACATTAATTATTTCCTATAAATAACAGTTAATTCCTTTACAGACTGAAGGAATGACTTGGCATTCTGTTCACACAGCTGTTAGCCCGAGCCTGACTGCAAGGCAGGCTCATAAAGCAGGGTGGCTGCTGTGTGCTGAACCAGATTGTGTCACACTCTTAACTCAGCTGCTCTGCAACTGCCACATGCTGCACATATGGGTGCACACAATTATGATAATTGCATGTTTTTAAGAGGGAATTTTTAAGGATAATGAGAAAAGCATGCAAGAAAACAGGCTAAAATACATCTTGGTAGTCTGCTTTTTGACATTTTAATATAACGATGTTACTCAAAAACAACAAGTATAAGAATAAATAGATGAATTTTCATAAATCGGAACAATGTTACAATTAGTGGGAATAAATGTAAAGTTCTGTAACTTTAAGTATGAAACTTGAAGAAAATGTTACTGAAGCTAAAACACTTTTCATGATCTAATTTTCTTTCTTTCTCTATGGCATAAATTTATATTCAGAGTAGAGTTACTAATTTTTTTTCCTGCCCTATGTTGTTGTATAATTTCAATACAATTCCAACTGATTAACAGAAAGTGCCATATCAGATCGTGGCTGTGTATGACGTGAGAAATACAGAAATTTTCATTTGACATTTCTACTTGTTTTATCATTTTATTTTGTTTAATGAATAAAAGATGAAATATAGTTTTAGTTCTTATATCAGGCACAATTCAAATGATTGTTGTGAGAGTTATTTTATTTACTCCATACAAGAATCATGATTGTAAACATGATGGATTTTTATAGTGAATATGCACAGTATTAGAGACCTGAAGGAAATATCCAGTTATGGTTAGCATATGGCCAAGCTAGGCCCAAAGGACATACTGGGTGGACTCCCTCAAATACACACAGATATTATAACAGAATGAGAAATGACACATGTAGGGGGAGGACTGGGCCTGTGTGTCTGTCTGTCTGTATGTATACATATTGCTTTCATATATGTTTGTATGAGTTAGTGTGTATGTTTGTATTTGTATATATGTGGGGCGTATATGCATGCATTCCTATATACATATGTGTGTATGTGTGTACATGCATGTATTTATATATATATATATATATGTGTGTGTGTGTGTGTGTGTAGAAATGTGTTTGTGTGTTTATGATGTCTGTGTGTATGTGTATATATATATATATATATACACATACATATATATGTGTGTGTGTTTATGTGCTTGTGTATAGTGTATGTTTGAGCAGATATGCATGCTTTCGTGTATATCAGCAAATTCCTCACTATCTTGCAGTAAATTAAGAGGTCAGTGTGAGACACTCTTGGAAGATACAGAAAAAAAGAGAGAGAGAGAAACGGTACAATGACTAGAACAGAAAGCAGTGTTCAGTGAAGAACACTTTCCACTGAAGGAAAGCCATTGTGTGCTTCAGTTTAAAATATAGTTACAGGACTTTTGCAGACGTAGAGAAAGCACATGCGACACAGGGATAGAGAAACCATATTTGCCTTTTGTATATCATTTGATAATCCTTTAAAAGGTGTTACTTTTATACTTCAGAATAGGAACTTAATAATGTTGAGTGACTCAGCTATGTTTTCTGATAGAAAGGAAGTGGAAAGAGGGGGAATTAAGCTCTAGCTCTAAGGCGCGCCTAGGTTAACTGGTAGATGCACCATGCTAAGCACCCACGTTTAGCAGTTTTGTCAGCAAGAGTGAACAGTACCATGGCATGTAGCTCAATGGCATAAAGCATACTGCACATGTGCAACACTCTGGGTTAAATCTCCACCAAATCCACAAACATAAGGCACTGCATTATTTATGGAGACAGATTTTCCCTTGATAGAATATGAAATCCCCATTTCCTCTTAAGTATTCCTTCCTTATTTCTTCATTTCACACCATCTATCAGATAAAATCAAGGTCATGAATTATGATGAATTTGTGAAATTATTTGTGCAACTCCAGGCAGTTTATAATGGTTATAACACTATTATTATTATTATTATTATTATTATTATTATACTTAAATTCAGGACTTACTTTTCCCCTCACTACATTTCATTATGGAGCTGAGCAGTCAATCATACTGGTGGACTGCACTGAATTCCTCAGTATTCCAGTCCTTTGGAGCAGAATCCCACACCCCTCTGAGCTGGTAGTTAGCTCTAGATGATTAACATGCATGAAGTGAACAGAGCCTTAATAAGCTCTATATATGGCAGCTGACCTCTGGGAAACCACCTGCTGTGCTGAAAGAAAGGTGTGGTGAGACTACTGAAAGACAAGAGGTCAAGTCAGAGAGATATCCTGGAGAAAGAGAGGTCACCCTGACATTCCATCCCCAGCAGAGCTCAGAGCTAAATGTAACCTCTTGAGTGATCTCACCTCCCACTGAGCAGAAAAGCCATCTGATGGAGGCAGTCAACTCATAGAACCAAGGCAAATAACAAGAGGATATGATTTCATATCAAAGTCTGGGATGCAGATGGCTGGGCAACAACAGACAAATGTCTAAGAAAGGGTTAATCTGAACAGTGTAACGGTCCTCAAATGATTTTTTTTCCCCACATCACAAGCAATTTCTAGTGAAAAATAATAAGCTTGGCCTAGAAAACTGGCATGAATTAGTGCGACTCTCTGAGGCTAAGCATGGTAGGGTGACATGCTGCCAATGTTATCACAATACTAATAAAGTATTTCACAGCGAACAGATTGTATTGCATTCTCATAAGCAATGTTTGTCAGCTCTGAGTCACAGTTCTGATTATAAATGAGGAAGATTTTACGTTTTTCAGCTTTGTTGTGGTGCAAGGATGGAGACAGTTGGATTCAGTTCACATCCTGGGATGTAAAAATGGCAGCTTGTAAGTCAGAGCCTCCTTATATTCTCCTCAGTGGTTAATTATAATTCACAGCTAGAGCCAGTCCCAGCCAAGTTAGGTCATGCAACATGCCAAGCCTTCCCCACAAGAGGGATGCCAACACTGGGTTCATTTGTGAATTTTTAAAATTGTGCTAGTAGGAGAACATTTTTAACAGACAAACGGCAGTAATCTGGAAAACTGCAGCTCAGTCATTCCTACCAGGTCTTCTAACAAAGCTGCTCATTTTAGAGAGAAGATTTTCAGACAGAAAACAGGAACACTGAACAATAAACTCAAAGTCTAACATTTGTCAAAAAAACTGAAGGTATATCTACAAATGTATCCTGTCTTACTTTATCTCCATCTTTCTATAATACAAGGAAATACAAAATGGGATCACTTTTTAAAATCTTTTCTAATTAAAATATTTTAAATAATTAAATGTATTTTAGATAATGTATTTTAGATAATGAAATGTATTTTAATTAAAATACATTTGAAAAATATACATGACCTAGTTCTTTGACATATGGGTCCAAGGTCATGTCTTATCTGATTTTCAGTTAGTAAAATATAGCTAGATGTAGTTATATACACACACAAACACACACACGCATACACACACATGTACAAATGGTCACTATTTTCTTGCACTGTGTAGTTACATACACACAGACATGCAGACACACAGATGCATACATACACACACATGCACAGATGGTCACTATTTTCTTGCACTGTGTAGTTACACACAGACAGACACACAGATGTACAGATGGTTACTATTTTCTTGCACTGTGTAGTTACTCAGACACTCAGACACACAGATACACACACACACACACACATACACACACACATACACACGTCCACAGATGGTCACTATTTTCTTGCACTGTGGCTTAAGGCATGGGCATTTGTACATTAACTTCTTTTACTTCTCTTAATGTCACATTTATAATTTGGGGATCTGACTGCCATGGTTAAGGTTACCAATAAAATCCATTGTCTATGCTAATTTAGTATCTGAACACATGAATTTCTCTTTTTACCCTTCAGCCTACAAGTTTTTGGTCTATCTATCTATCTATCTATCTATCTATCTATCTATCTATCTATCTATCTATCTATCTATATTTGAGACAAGATCTAGTTATGTACATCAGGCTAGCCTAAACACTATGAGGTTTTCCTGTCTCATTGTCCAAAAGTCTGAGATTATGGATATACATCCTTACAGATAATAGGAGAATATCCATGCTTCTAAAGTTACAAAAGGTACATGAATTTTGGCAAAATGTCTATCATATGTTATTAAAATGCCAATAAACATTACTCAAGAATTAATATTACTTCTATATTCAAAAATTTATATAGTAAAATTTCAAATATTTTTCTTATAGTCACAGGAAAAACCTATACTTCCAACTTGTATTAACCAATATTTAATGACATTTAAAAGCCATTCAAGCCGGGCAGTGGTGGCGCACGCCTTTAATCCCAGCACTTGGGAGGCAGAGGCAGGCGGATTTCTGAGTTCGAGGCCAGCCTGGTCTACAGAGTGAGTTCCAGGACAGCCAGGGCTATACAGAGAAACCCTGCCTCGAAAAAAAAACAAACAAACAAAAAAAAAGCCATTCAATATCTTTAGAACAAAGACTAAAATTTAATTGAGTACTTTTTGACACAATCAATTCAATTATTCCATACAAACTTGGTGAGAAATTCAATCCATATTAATTTACAAACATTTCTAGAAGTATACAAAAAGGATGGAGCTTATGGAGCTTAAAATGAGTCCTGGAGGCACCTTGTTGGGAGCACAGAGAGCCTTGTACTCAGAGAGAAACACTAAGAGAAGCAGGAATGTTAACCACACAGGGATTTCTCCTCAGTGGAGGAGATAAACTCAAATACCTACATTCCATCCAGAAAGCTGAGAATGGATTTTGTTAAGGACCAGTTGACCTTTTTGCTGTCTGTGGAGACAAACCTCACCCACCTTTTGCTATAGAGATAGATCTCACTCAAATTTCCCAGAATAGTTATGCCAGACTCTTCCCTCCCTTGGCTATTATGCATCCTTAGGGGAGATGTCACAAGTACTATGGCCTGCTGACCTCTATGCTATCAGTCAATGGCCACACTAGATTCTAGGATTTTGGCTATAGATTCCACCCTAGTGGTCACATGTACTTTGTAAAAGAGTTTCTATGTAGTCACACCATAAGCTTTATTGTACACCCGGAACTGGAGTGATTGTTGCCTGTAAACCTTTCCCCAAATTGTAGTCTGTCTTAAATATGTTGACATTGAACTGCTTGGCACTACACTCCCGAGGTCTGATCCAGGCGGACCAGTCAATCTGCACTGCATTCTCATCTCTTTGCGTGGTGTGACATTTTGTGCAGTTGTCACTGCAGGGTGCCCCTCAGTATCTAACATGAACTTTACTGAATATGGCCTTCTTCATTCCCAATTTCCCACCTTATTCTTGATTCGAAGTTATCAATCAAGTTAGACTAGCAATCACAAGGATATTTTAGTGCCCTTCAGGACCAACTAGGAGAAACAGTGGTGTCTTCTCATAGCTTAGACACAAACCAGCTTAGTCATTAGGACTTCCAGGTGGTCAAAAGGTCTGTCACTGGGGAGAATTTCAACTCGAGAAAAGGGGAGGAAGTAAAGAGAAGAAAGAGAGGTCATCAGTGGCTGTCTACTACATGATTATCAAAACACACACACATATGATATATATATTATATATATACCACATATATGGCATATATATGATATATATGTGTGTATAAATACACACACACATATACGTATACATACACATACATATACATATATATCCAAAAGAAAATAAAGGAAAGGAGAAATCTGTGTATGTGCATTTGTGTATATAGATGGCAAAATTTGCAGTAAGATAACCATAAAGGTTAGCCCCAATAAAGAATATTCACAAAGAAAGACAGGCAGCTAGCTGTGCTCTAGAGACATCTTGGCTATGAAATACTGCCTTCCATGTATAAGGCCCTGGGTATCACCCCCAGCAACATAGCCAGAAACACAAACAGTTGCTATCAATAAATAGCAGAATACAACCCTGTAAGTGTGAGGCCTTTCTCTTCTGGACATTTCAACAATTTAAAAACATACCTCACTTCATTTCAGACTTGTATTTAGAGATAAAGCTTATAACATGCATCTTTCCTGAACTTTCACCATACGAACTGAGAAGATGAGGTAAATTTCTGACAACCACTCCAGTGAGCAGAGAATGGAGAACTCATTAGCTCAGCCTTTCTCTGCAACTGACACTTGCAACTGAAATTCCTCGGCAAATCACCAGGCCAAATCTTCTCATCTGTAGAATATTCTTTTCTGAATTTCATTCTTCATATAAAATAGAGTCCGAACTTGGTTTTCTCTATGAACCAGAAATATGTGAATTCAAAAAATCTTCTAAAATAATAGGTGCAAAGTAAATCTGTAGAAAGTAACCATGGTATACTAAATTACAATACATTTTTACTATGCTAACATTTTTCTCTCTACAAATATTTTTACATCAGCAATACTTGTAGGGTTTGGGGGTTCTGTGCTTGTCCTGTAACCAGGAGCTTGATCCTCAAAACCACAAAAGAGAAATGTTTGGAGCAGTGGTATACAGTGGTAATCCCAGTGTTGAGTAGTCAGAAAAATTGAGGTTAGTGGTTACCTGGAAGGTCTGCCTGGTGAATACCAGGTCAATCACAGACTCTGTCCTAAAGGAAATGAATGGTTTTTCTAAAGATGACACCTAAGGTTGTCCTCTAGCCACCACATGTGTGCAAAACCACACACATACATGTACGCATATATAAACACATACTTATACAAATGTACACACACATACATTAAAATATTGAAAACATTACTTTATTCTTCTGAATAATATACAAGAATGAGACATAGTAAATAATTCTATAATTGAGGAAAAACATCAATGTTATTTATATATTTATTCATGAATGTGATGCCAATGATATGATAGACTCTACTGACAAATGTACCTGCACATGCTATTTATCAGTCTGTATCTATTAGGTATATGGTGGTCAGTTCTCTAGCTCATGATTTTTTTTTAAGTTAAAAAATACATTGTACACTGTCATAGTTAGGATATCTATTGCTGTAATGAAACATCGTGGCCAACAAGCAAATTGGGGAGAAAGGGGTTTATGTGGCTTACACTTCAATATTGCTTGTTCATTTCTGAAGTCAGGACAGGAACTCAAAACAGGCAGGATCCTGGAAGCAGGAGCTGATGCAGAGGCCATGGAGGAGTGCTGCTTACTGGCCTGCTTCACATGGCTTGCTCAGTCTGCTTTCTTACAAAACACAGGCCCAACAGCCCAGGGATGACACCACCCTCCATGGACTGTGTCTTCCACATCGATCACTAACTGAGAAAATGCCTTATAGATGAATCTCTTGGAGGCATTTCGTCAACTGAGGCTCCTTCCTCTCCAATGACTCCAGCTTATGTCAAGGTGACACAAAAAAACCAGGGAGTGCATACATTTACCAAGAATTAAACTATAATCAATATCTGGCATTCCAAAGATTTCCATGTTGGCTTACCTCACAAACATCTGGAACTATATAACATACAAGATTTTGTGATCTTTCTACTAAGATCAGTTCTTTCTATGGTAATTATTTTTCCATTTTATCAAGAAAAAAATTGAGTCCTGTATGTTTTGCCTCTTCTCAATAGAGATAATAATATTCAAAGGATATCCACACGTGTAACACAAACACCATTTTCCCTCCTCCATTGTTACTAGCACAAACACTTTTCACACCCCATGCTGTTAGCAGTCTGTTCTTTGTCATATTTCAGGAGCATCTGACATCATTCCTGTTTTCCTATCCTGTCCTCTCTTTCTCTTTATCAGAATCCTGACAACCTGTAAGTCTGATTATTGTCTAGCAGCTTGGAACCCTCTAATGATTCTTCTCTGCCTCTGCAGAAGAGCCCAAATCCATGGTCACGGACTAAAAGGTTACGTGTCTTTATTACTGTCCTTATCCCTTTTACTGGTTCTTCTTACACTAGCATGCTTTTGGTTTCCTAGGCATCTCTGGAGACCTCCAGGCAAACATTTGCTTCATCTTTAAACTTCTGGATTCCTTCTTCTGTAAAATACTTCTTCCTGACATATTCCCAGGATGTACTGTCTCATGTCCTTCCAGCCCCAACTCGAGAAGACCTGCTTTGGTAAAACTTCATGGGAGCCCTGTTGTGTTTATTCATATGTATTTTATACATGACTTCTTTCAAGTTAGGATTTCAAATATTTAGTATATGCAACAAGAACTTCTGGCCAGGCAGCAATCGTCTGATTATTTGGTCCTTTACATTAAGTGTGTTGGTCCCTGAAGAGAGACAAGAGTGACTGAAAGAGAGAGGAAGCTTATGAGAGGCCACAATAATACATCCTTATCTGTATGGCTAATGATGGTGGGGAGACAGAAGCGAGTGATGGTCCATGCAGCAATGGCTAGCACACTGTATGAGAGACAGGAGAAGAAGGTAAGTCAGCTCCTGTGCAATGAAACAAAGAAGGAGACTTCCAGGAGAATGGTGGGAAACTGTCAGTGAGAAATGTACAGTGTGATAAAGGAGCAAATGTGCCTCAAAGCTGAAGAGGTGTAAGGATGGTCATGAAGGAGTGAGGGGTGTGGGGCTAACGGTTATTTGACAAAAGCAATGAAAGGTAACCCTAACCCTAACCCTAACCCTGGATTCATGCCATTATTACAGGATAATAATCATCCTTTTAAAAATAGAGTTAAATGTCCCTGTTCTCCTACACTACCCCTTTGTCTTTCTGTGATGTGATATGTGGACATCCTAACAGCCATCCTTATGAACTAATAATTTTCTGATCAGCAGAAATCTCCCAGACTCCTATACTTTATCATAGCAGCCCCAAAATGGACTAAGTCTAAGACTATTCGTGTATTTTGAATGTGAAGCACACCCCAAAGGCTCATGTGTCTGAACACTTGGTTCGCAGCTAGAGCCGCTGTTGGGGGGGCCATGGACCCCTCAGGTAGGAGGTTGCCTGATGCAGTTCAGGACAGGCTGGACTTGAGGGTTATAACCGGCCTCGGCTGGATCGAGGTTTTCTGCCTCCTCTTTGCCACTGGGATGTGACGGGCATCACAGAAGAGAAAAAGTCTGCACCAGCCTCTGTGAGTTCCTCCATGAAGGAGACTGTCCCCCAACCCAGAGGTTCTCAACCTTCCTAGTGCTGCGGCCCTTTAATACAGTTCTTCACATGGTGGCCCCCCACTACCATAAAATCGTTTTGTGAAAGGTCTCTCTCTATCTTTTTTTTTGATAAAACATACAGTAAGTACATATTCCCAATTTTAAAGTTAATTAATATATAAAATATAAATGGGCTCCTCATTTGAGTTTGACTCTGAGGCCCTACATCTGGTTCTGAGGGATTATCAGTTCTCCTGCTACAAACCTGTTGGCATAAAGGGTGTTCTCCATGAGCATATCTCCTGGGCACATGACTGGGGGGGTGGTGTTCTGAGGCAACATCTAGGAGAACCCACAGCAGAAGCAGGCTAGAACAAAGTGGAACATTGCAGTTGCCACTGGGACTGAGTCTATTTCCAGCCAAGTGGGACAGGGCTAGCCCCTAGGCTGCCCATTGGAGTAGAACATCTGTGTGACAAATATGACCTCACACAGGCCTCAGAGGACTGTGGAGCCCCCTGGAGTAATAGAGAATGGTAGGTGAGGGAGGTAAGGAAGCGAGGGTAGGAGTCCCGGTGCATGAGGGTGTAGATCTGCAGCTGTGCGTCATCATAAAATCATTTTCGCTGCTATTTCATTACTATAATTTTGCTACTGTCATGTATCAAAATGTATAAATAATATCTGTTTTCCAATGGTCTTAGGTGACCTCTGTGAAATGGTCATCCGACCCCCCCTGGGGGGGGTCGCAACCCACAGATTGAGAACCTCTGCCCTAAACTGTGGGCCAAAATAAGCCTCCTCCCTGAAGGTGCTTTTGTTAAGCTATGCCGCCATAGCCATAAGAAAAGTGACTGTCACGATTATAAAGCCAGGCTCAGTATTTGAAAATTAAAGAGAGGTGAGTCACTAAAACTTGGCAAATTTCTCAGAGGCTAAAAAAAGGTATTAAAGATTCCTTCATGGCTGGTAAACTTTCAAAATCATTTCAGTATATTCCCTTTTAAACATCAAATCGGAGGATTATGATTTTCTGTTACTTGATTACTGTAACGCCCTTGGGGGAACCCTAAGTCTCACTAATGTAATATGAGTTTTAAACCTTTGTGCACAGGTCTAGTAGCCACAGATTCAAACTACTCAGCTGACATCCACTCTGCTTTTTCATTCATATCCTAAAGATGCTAATGTCTCGTTACTTTCTACAAGCTCCATCTAACCAGCTGTTCTTTCTGGTTCCTATTTGCCAGAAAGGAATACCTCTTCGTTTGTTCACAATAAAACACTCATATGACCTTAATTCTTTTTTTTTTTTAATGGAGATTTGTTTTGCTTCTGGGCATGGTAGCACATGCCTTTATCAAGACTCAAAAGGAAGAGGGTACCTGAGCTCAATAGGGAAACTGTCTCGAGACAACAAATGGGAAATTTACATTTTTACTCTTAAGAAAATGCTTTGTCAACGATTCTAAAAAAAAATTAGTAAAAATATTAAATATTGTAGGTCATTACTTTAGCTCTGTAGTCTTGAGAAGATTCTTCACTCAGCAACCGTAAGGCAGTGGGATCAATTATTTAAGGAGCTGGACAAATGGCTGTAGCTTAGATTTTCAAAGAGAAGGCAGTATAGCAGCCATTAGAAATAAAATTCTTGAGTGACATATTCTTTCAGTCATTCAGAAAACTTACTTGAGAATTACTTTATGGTTTGTGTGGGGATTTCAAATCCCACAGTCCTTAGGAGGGAAAAAAAAACTCTTGATAATTTTCATTCTGTGTTCTAGATTATTAGATTTGCAGCTAATTTTGTGAGGTTTTCTATCGTTATTTTGTCTTCCTAGAGCACCAATATTGTCTAGCAAACAGTCTAAAAATGTTTCAGGCTATAACCAAATGAACTAGAAAAGTCTCTAACTGTTGCTACTCAATCAAATGCCTTTACCCAACGATAAAGGCTTTTTAGCCAAATGATTTCGTAGCTTTTCAGTGTTGCTGTAGTTGCTCCCAAATTAACCTGCCATTTAGAAAAGTTAGTAAATTGCTTAATCTGAATGATAACAGTAAGCAGACACTTAGTCCTCAGTAACCTGCCTCAAATTCACATGTATTTTACATGCATGTAAAATAACTGTCATTCTCTCGAAGTGCAAACTGTATTCTTCACTTGCAGGCCTCACAATTCTTCCCTGTTTCCTATTGACTTAAGGCAGGGACTGAACTCCTTAACATGGCCCAATTACACTACAATTTATCACCCAAACTGGGACAGTGTGAGAGGGAAAGAGAATGACTAATTTTACTTCAGTAAAGCAGGCCGGTCCCTGGGAGAGTGGCCAAAGTGTCACCCAGCCTTGCCTTTTTTCCTTTTGTCTTAACTCACCCACTCAAATTCCCTCCAACATCAGGAGCCCTCTCCAGACAGGTTCTCTCCATCCTTTTGGCCTGAAGCCACATTCAGGCTAGTTCTCTGGCCTGGCCTTCTGTCTTCTACCCCAGGCTAACCTATCTGTCCTTTACAACTTACTTTCCAGAAACTACTACTTGAGTAGGTCTCACTGTTCTCCCAATCTAACTCCATTGCCCTGACATCTGTCTTTTATAGATCTGGATACCTTGAAATACTTTTGATTCCGTGACCATTTAATTAATATTGTCTTCCTCAATTAACCAAATGCCTTGACAAGACTCATGTAACCCCAGTGAATACTGTCAGGCATTTCTGTTATTAAAAAATATTAAAATATAAATATATAATATATTTTCAAAAATCTGTAGCAGAAGAAACATATGCTTTTAGAATGTCATAGAAGAATGCTGACTGGCTAGCTCATTCAATGATTATTTAATTCTCTAGAGCAATGGTTCTCAACTTTCCTAATGCTGTGACCCTTTAATACCATTTTTATGTTGAGGTGACCCCAACCATAAAATTAATTTCATTATTCATAATTATATTTAAATTATATTCATAATTGTAATATTTTTACTGTTATAGACCATAGTGTTAATTTGTGATATGCAGGATACCTGACATGTGTGACCTTTGTAAATTATGATCTAGAACAAGAATTTAGTTTTAGCTATAGTTTCATTATTTATCATTAATTAAGCTTTAGTCAGGATTTTATAATTAAGACCTATATCCTTAGCAGCCCACTTTTGTACAACCCATGAGGATGAATTTAGGGAATTGTAAAATTCAGGGGAAAAAAAAGCAAAATATAAAGAATATACAAGATGTTCCATGGTCTAAAGGCCTAAAATATCTATCACTTAAAAAAAAATTTGTATTATGGCATTTTACAATAGAAAAATCAATGATAAAGCAAACAACTCCTTGGATACAGTTCTATTGTGCACATGCCATAATCAGTGTAATTTTAGCAATCCTGCTTTAACCTTCTTTCTAGTAGAGACTACAAAGATTTATGATACTACTATACTTTTTGAAATATAGTTAAAATCCTAATGCTTTCCTAAAATACTAGTTAAGTAAGTCTTATATATAGGTAGTATAACTTTACCTCTCATATATCTCTAACTAGACCTGCATACATGCAGGTTCAATTGTTCTAATTGGGGAACTGTATTACATTATAGGGATATACTATGGTCCACTTAGCCAGTCACCCATGGAAGGAGATCAGAATTGTTTAGTGCTAAGGACTGAACATAGGACCTTGCTCATGTTAATGGCACATGCTAACTGCACATACTATCTCTGGGCCACTCCCCGCTGTTTTAGCCGCAGAAGGTCACCAACTCGAGAATCCTACTGTTCGAATTTGCTTTCTGGAGAGTTTATTTTGTTTATACATCTTGATCACAGTTTATTATGAAAGAAATCAGGACAGAAACTGAAGGCAGGATCCTGGAGACAAAATTTGAAGCTGAGGCCTGGGAAGAACACTGCTCACTGGCTTGTTCTCCATGGGTGTCTTAGGAACTCCTGCTCAGGGGTGGCACTATGCACAATGAGTTTGGCCTACCAATAACAATCATTGAAAATGTCCCAGACTTGTCTATAGGGAATCTGATGGAGGCGTTTTCTCAGTTGAGGGTCTCTCTTCTCAGATGACTGTATCTCTGTCAAGTTGACAAAACAAACCCGTCAGCTACTTTCTTGAAACTCAACAGTTAGCCATTCAAGAATCCACAAGGAGGAAGTCTTATTCCCTTGTTCCTAGGCCTACTGCCCACTGGCCTCAATTCAGTCAAAATGAAGGAAGGAGAGTAGACAAACTTATTAAATGAAGTAAAATCATTTATCCTGAGAAAGTAAACTATTTTGTAGAGAACAAATCCTGCTGGCCTAATACGTAACCAGTTTTTAAAACTCAAAATATGGTTACTCATGGTGGCACAAGCCTTTAATCTCAGAACTCAGGAGGCAGAATCTGGTAAATCTCTGTGAGGTTGAGAACGGCATGGTTTACAAAGAGTTCTAGGTCAGTCAAGGCCACATAATGAAAGCCTATCTTAGAAAGAGAGAGAGAGAGAGAGAGAGAGAGAGAGAGAGAGAGAGAGAGAGAGAGAGAGAGATGATGGGAAGGAAAAAAGAAAAGAAAAATAGAAATTACATCAAACCCCAGTTATAAAGTGCCATTAAGCAATGAGCTGAACATAAAATATATACAAACATAAACCTAAATTTTACAATATAGTTGATAAGAAAATATTTTTGTGAATAACCAAAACTCCAAAATAAAACGAGAGAAAAAAGAAAATATGAATTTTGTTCTTATTCTTATGGTGTCTTAATCAATTAAAATGAACATTTATGTTCACTTGGTAGAAACACTGGACACATTTTTTACTCGTTTACATTTACATATTAATATACATATTAAGCATCTTTCAATTTCTTTGGCCTAGTACATACAAGAGAACTCACTGAGCACTCAAGATGGTACCCAAAGTCACCAAGATCCTAACACCTGATACTGTCCTGGTGTCAATATTCTTTGTGACAAGCATATTTTGGTATATATTAACTATTTAGGTAAACAGACTATGAAAGAAGATATAGATCTGCTATTGACCCATTGGTGGGTTTGTTCTGAGTTAGTATCCAATACCAAATTTTATATTGCTATACAATAAGTTCAAACTCCTATAGTTGCAAAAAACTAAAAAAATAAAAATTTAACCCTGGGCTGACCTACAATTATCACATTGACAAGCTAAGAATCCCTGAGAAAACTCTTAAGTTCTTATGGACATTATTAACATCCTACAATCTACAAAAACACTCTATCAAACCTTGCCTTATCTAGTAATCTCATGTGTGTCCATGACAGAAGCAAAGTCCTCTCTCCTGGCCAACAGGTGGTATGACAAGGAAAGGGCCAGCTGCCTAGACTGCCAGATGTCTGGTGATGTGGAGCAGACACAGGAGACTGCAGAAAAATCAGCCTTATCCTCTGATTCTTTGAACATATCTACTTTAATATGAAACAAGTAGTCTAAAATAATGATGACAGTGGGTAGAAACTCAGTAAAGAGCTGTTGGGCGTGTTATGAAGTCTATTTAAATCCAACATAAACCCCAACATAACTCAAACACCAGGTCAATGCAGATGGCAAAAGATCATTGCAATCAAGCCTCTACTTGATCGATCAGGGCTGCAGAACAGACTTGGGGACTGAACTACGACCCCAAAGAAACACTGCACAGCGTATCTAAAGGATGAAAGCACAAAGCGAGGGGGAGCGAGGTATAACAGTTTCCAATCATATTTTGACTTAAGGAGCTGAGCAAGGGCGTTTTCATCAAGAAGGTTAAGAGTAGCTTCTTGGGCCTGGGAACATGGTCTTAGTTTGACCCTGCCTGCAGGATGGAGAAGTTGTCCTTGAGATGCTTGGACTCAGACAACTGTTCCCATTTATGTTGTCTTTTAGGTGTGTGGGCTCAGAAAACTGCTTCGTTACAATAGAAGCCATTCAGCTATTGGGAAGTCCCCAGCTCCACTAGGGCCTGGGACCTTGAATTTAGTTTCTCCCTATGATTAAATGGTATCTGAAAATGAAATGGTAGTATTTAGAACAAGTTTCTTTCTCTTGTTCCCAACAGTGATGGACTCATTCATTTTTGCATAAATAAATAAATAAATAAATAAAGAAGTAAATAAATAAATAAATAAATAAATAAATAAATAATTCCTGAGTCCACACACTGTGCAAAATACTATACAATGTGGGAAGCAAAGTAATGATCGAAGCTGATGTTCAAATGGGGGAAGACTGATGAAAGTAAATTTAGAGATGAGTGATAATCGCTCTGGTCATCAATGTAACAAGAGAAAATAAGGTACCGGGAGAAGGCAGAGAGGAGTATTTAGAAAACACATCGTTGATAAGGCAAATTCAAAGAGGGAGACCAGGAGGAAACGCAGAGAACAAGCTGTGGGGTGTCTCTGAGAAGACAAGACATGAATTAGATGGAAGATACACATAAAGGCTCCAGTCAAAACTGAGTGTGACCCAACTAAGGGGAAAGCAATCGCTCTACAGCAGAGACCGCAGCAGCTGAACTCAAAGGCACACTTTTGTGGAAGGATGTTCATGGGCTTTCATGGGGGCCATTATTAAGGGCTTTGGCTTTTTCCTGGAGAAAAATGGGAATTCACTATAGGCTAATGGGGAGGAGATGATGTATTTTCCTTCTTTGGAATCTGAAGATACACTGTGAAGAAGCTGTGACACCTGTAAATTTCAGATGACAGTAAGTTTCAGGAAAGGTAGAAACACTGAGTGTGGTGTCCATGTGCCTTGGACTTCATAAGGAGGGTGAGGTGAGGGAGTGAAGAAAGACAACCACAGACAGAAGCTGCCGGGATCAGGTAGTCTGGGCTCGCAGCTGGGGAGAACCCAGCACCCCAGCAGCTCAGCATATTTACTATATAGAGTTGAACAGACAGATGAGTTATTGCATACAGCTAGACAAGGCAAGATAAAAAGGGAGGTATGGCTTGGGGCACAGAGCTGGCTCAGGGAGGCAGTTTTAGCTCTGCTTTGTAGAAGTCCGAAAGCTGTAAACATCCACGGGAAAAGAAAGCTGTGGAGGACATACTATGCATATACTGTCAACACTCGCACTTGGTCCCAGAGGACCGCTTTACTATGCCTCTGATGCTAACCCTAGGGAAATGGCGTTGCCGTTCCTCCATGGCTCTGTGGCTCCAAGTCTTCAACATGGCTGTGCCTATGTCAACAGTACACATTCAGTTCTCTCGCTGTCCTTGCCCGACAACTAAGGGTGCAGGTCTGATTAGCTGATGGGACCTTCTGACAGACTAGAGGTAGGGAATGAAGTAACAGGACTTCAGGAGATTTAGCCTGTGTTACCCAGAAAGAGATGAGGCCAGAGATACAGAATCAGAAAGCATTCATTTAGGTCCTGACTTGGTCTCTAACCTTGGGACAATGTAGACGGATCTCTCTATTCTTCACATACGAATTAGGAGGTCAAAGTCAGACTGGGCTCAGCTCTAAGCAGAAGTAACCCACTAGTATCTAACTTCAACAACATAGTCAGTGTGGACACTGAATTAGCATCATTATTAAACTACTGTTTCCTTAAAAAAAATCACATGGTTAGTATCCTACATGCCTAGAATCATTTTTTAAACTAATCAATATATAGACTTGCTTTATTTGTGTTTTTGTATAATGACAGCTCATTTAATACAAATTATTGACATACTGACATTGAGCCCTGGGCCAAGAACACTATAAATCACACACGAATGAAGCTTAGCTTCTGTATCTATTTTCTCTGTAAGGTATAGAAAGGCCTTCTTGAACTTTGAAACATCATGCATAGAGACCCCTTCAAACAGAAGGATATCAGCAGAAACGCTGCAACCCACAGCTAGTGAAGAGAATATGTGTTTGAAAGTTAACACAAACATGGATGCTTAAGCACCTCACGGCTCCTGCCTGCGTCTGCCCACGAGTGCCCACCAAAATCCTCATGCACTAGCACAGCTGTCTAAGTCCAAGGCGGGAGAACCTGCAGATGGTGAATCCACTAACAACAAGGATTAACTGCAAGACCTGTTCAATCAAAGTTGATCATTGTTTTTAGCTCCTTCTATTTATCTGCTTTTGAGCACAATGATCAACATCCTATTAATTAATAAACACACTTAGTTGTGGATGAGGAAATTAAACACAGCTGATTAACTACTCATAATTTACATTTTTATAAACCAATTACTGCATAACCTATGTACTTTGTAAATTTATATTTTTAGATTCAAATTTCTAAATAGTTAATATTTCATGCCTAATTATAAACACTATGAAAAGATTCTATTTTATTAGCAAATTGAGCTACAGGTTAAAACCTAAGATTAGTTTCTGTTCAGGAAAGGGCATATAAAAATAGAATAAGAGATATCCTTGATAATATTAGAAGGTCATATTGAATATGAATGTGAACTAACTTTAACATTAATATGAAAATTATGATTAAAAATGAGCAGAAAAAAATCTAAGGTCCAGGCGACCTTCTTTTTGGAAGACTGCCTCACATCAGTGGGGTCCGATATGAGTTTGTTATCTGTCACCCACTCTGATTCTCTCAGAGGATGTATCTTCCCTGCTACAAAGACTCTACATGTTTGAGTCATTCATCAAGTTGTGACAGATTTGGGCCTTCCTGGCAAAAGCACCTCTCCAAAGATGATGCATGTAGACGGGGCTGGAAAAAAAAGATAAATCATGGAAGGAGAATGAAGGCCACGCTCTTTCTGGCAAAGGTGAATCTCTCTCTTCTCTTTTCTTTTTCTTTTAGAGGATAATGCAATCTTAGAAAATGAAATGTTAGTCCAGAGTCATTTTGGGAAAATATTCTATTAAAAATGTCTCCTGAGCAGCAAAGCTTCTGAACTTGTATGTGGCAGTCTGAGTCCCAGTTACCCTTGGTGACCATACAATCAATTGGGACGGCTTTACACTACCCTGTGTCTTCATTTCTACAACTGGATAAAACATGCAAACAGTGGAAGAATATTTATAATCAAAAGAGACTAGGGTTTTTTTTTTTAATTTTGGGTATTTTATTTCCCAATAAACATACACATACACATTTAAAAATGATTTTCAGTACAACCTATATTATACATAATCACTCAAAGTTAGGGCCCTCAGTACTAGCATTATTGAACTGACTCAATATGAAAAAAATATGACATCTCTTAAGTTCATTAGATGATAATCATGTCAAACATGTTCTCTCTTGTCAAATATGTTATGTTCTTAGGGAAAATATAACAGATTCAAGATATATATATATATATATGGAGAGAGAGAGAGAGAGAGAGAGAACCAAATTCTCTAGGCTGACATTTTATTTTGATAGCGTTCAAATTCAACTTTGCTCTGGAAGCGTTTCATGCAGGAGTGATGAATACCTCACAGCATCTCTAAAGCGCCTCAGTGAACACTACAATGTTGACTAATGGGGGGACTTAATTTAGCATCAGGATGAGTCAATTCTAAATTATCCAAAAGCCAGGCAATGAAGACATATAATCCACACTACCTAGGTTAATCATCTTCTTTCCTTATCACATAATTTTATCACTACACAAAGTACTCATTTTGTAGGCAGCAAAACATGACTGCTTAGTTATTTTCCGTGGAAAGTTCTACCTATTCTTTGTCTGGGAGAAGACTGAAGACAAAGTGTAAGGTTTCTAAATAATCTTGAGAAACAGAAATTTTATGATTCTATCAATAAGCTCCATGCATTTATTATCCAGTGTGACTTTCTAATTTGTCATTAATTCATTCTATGCAAACTTATATTTTTAGATTCAAATTTCTAAATAGTTAATATTTTGTGCCTAATTATAAGCACTATATCAGCAACACAGAGTACAGCACTGAGCACCAAGTCCAACACAGCAGCCATGGTTCCGAGTAACTGTCATTTGTAAATCAATTAAAACCAGCATCCAGAGATACCACACAGTCAAACGTAATCAAATTACACTTCCAAGGGGAATTAATGTCACAATGTATTTGGCCATTACTGCAATTGTCATTCTAATAAGACAAACAAAACAGTCCCAGATCTCCTCAGCTGTCACTGAAAGTCAGAGTGCAGCAGTGAGTGTGTCTCTGACAGCAGAATGCCTGGCCTATAACCCCAGCTTGAGTGTGTGCAGAGTACTGGTAGGCAAAGTACTTAGTACCTCTGCCCTCTTTGTTTTACTTGGATAGATAAACGTAATAGAAAGTCCCTCCTCAGGCAGTTTTTGAGGTAAGACAAACTCAAGAATACCATAAAACATTCAACTTTGGCCATGGTGTGTGTGTGTGTGTGTGTGTGTGTGTGTGTGTGTGTGTGTGTGTGTGTGTACATGCACATATTACTTGTTATTAGGTTCAAAATTTAGTATAACAAAAGTTTGAAAGAATGACTGGGAATAATAAGTTAAAAATACTTGAGGGGCTGGAGAGATGACTCAGTAGGTGTTTTAGTTTGTTTTCTGTCGCTGTAGCAAAACACCAACCAAAACAAACTTGGGAGGAAAATGTTTATTTCAGATTACACTTTCTAGCCTATCCCTGCAGGAGGTCACAAAAGAAACTAAAGGCAGGAACTGAGGCAGGAACCACAGTGGAATGCTGCTATCAGACTAGCTCCAATGGCTTGCTCACCTACTTTCTTATATAGCCCAGAACCAGGTGGTACAACTCACAGTGGGTTTGGCTCACCCACCTCAGTCATTAATCAAGAAAAAGTCCTACAGACTTGCCTATAGAAAATTTGAAAGAAGCCTTTTTGTCAGTTGGGGATCCTCTTCCCAAATGACTCTAGCTTCTGCTAAGCTGGCATACATACATACACACACACACACACACACACACACACACACACACACACACACACACACAAGACACTGGTAAAGGTGCTTATCTCGAAACCTGACCACCTGAACTTGATTCCATGACCCAAATGATAGGAGAGAACAAACTCCTTAAGTTGTCCTCTGACCTTTATGCTCAGATACAGGTATACATGTGTGTGCGTGCGTACACACATGCACACAGATACAAATGTATTTTTAGAATTAAAAAAATAAATATTTTAAGAGAAAATTCTTCATTCACTTTTAAAATTTTTATTTTGTGTGTATGGATGCTTGGTCTGCATGTATGTCTGTGTACAGCACGATTATCTAGTTCCCTCAGAAGCAGGAGAGCACTGGATCCCTTGGAACTGGAGTTACAAAAGGTTGTGAACCATCATGGGGGCACAGTGAATGGAACCCATCCCTTCTGGAAGAGCTGTCTCTCTAGCCCCCTTTCATTCACTTTTAAAAATAAGAGGAATGCACAGATAGAAAGAATAGTCCCAACTCTACTAATAAAGTTCGAAAGAACATTGACAGCCATTCTTTAGCTCTCTACAGTTTCATTAAAGAAAAGGCTTCAGTTTTCAAAATCTTTGATCCTTGTGGGTGCCCAAATTTTATTGTATGCCTTTCAGAACAACGTTTGACTCAGGGCTCCATTCGCTTCTACCTCCTGACAATTTCATTCAAGCTTGTCTGGCAGATTAAGATCAGCGTTCATAAACACTGACAGGGACATCTCCTAGGAAAGAACTCTTTCAAAGAAATGGGAGAGGTGGGCAATTAGTATTGACTCACTGAACTCTGGAAAGCACAGTTTCTTCTACATCTCTTTGATACGGTACAATGTTTGTAAGTAAAATCCATAATTTTAACAAGGAGGAAACAAGAAGAGCTATGTTGGATGTTACAGGACCAGGACGCCAAACCCAATAGTGTCTGTCACAGCTTCAAGGGATGTCATTTGTAAATCAATAAAGAGCACAGTCACCAGAAATGAGGAGCTCGTGTGATATCTGTTTCCTGTAAAAATCTATAGGCACTGTTGTATAATTAGAACCACAGTGCTTTGTTTCTATGTATGAGTTCAATGAATGTCCTGACTATTTATTCTTTGCTGGGAAACTTTCTAGTTAAGAGGGAAATAAATAGGAAAAGGAATGGCATTAAATAAAACCTCCTAGAATTGATAGTCCTACTTATCTGGGAAGCAAGCACCTTCAGCCTTCTCCGTTCTGTCCAGATCAAGAAGCATCAATTCCTCAGATTGCCAGATTATCAGAAGCCTGGGAGGCCAAGGCTGCCCTTGCCCCAGCATACACACTTGCTTATAATTTTTACTTAGTAATTACTTGTAGTTATCCTCACATAACAGCACATAGGCTGTGTTCTAGAAAATCAGAAGGAAGAGATGGATGGAATCTTTGTTTTGTAGGAGCATGTCAAAAGAAGGAAGCGGCAATCACTTGTGGAAAGTGTTATGAACAAATGATAAAAATATATAACCGACATGTCACACGGCAGGAGAAGGCACTTTGTGCTGGATTTCTCAATATGGCTTTTAAGAAAGAGTAACCAAAACCATTCTTTTCCTTTATAACGACTTCCATTCAGTAAATAAAAGGGTCCACCATGTGTGTAAGTTTAAACCTAAACGTTTCTGTTTGAACACATCAACTGGAATCTGAATCCAACACAGATGAAGTTGGACAGTGTGAGACAAGCTTTGCTTTTTGTTATTTGTTTGTTTTAGTTTCTATATTACCAGGATGAACCCAGGACCTCATGTACACTAGGCAAGTGCTTTACCACATTGCTGCTAAAATATACCCTCAGCTCTAGCATCAAGCATCAGCACTGTTAAGATAACCCCAATAGTTACTATTAAAATTCAAGGCGAATAGCAATTGTAACTCTGTGCACATGATTCAGGTAGGAAGTTATCCACAGTTAGTAGGCCCCTTTGTAAATCCTGCATATAATGGAACTTCGAATCCTCCTAACAAAGTGAGGTAGAGTTGCTACTATCTGCACAGACTTGGTTTTCAGAGATAGGGAAGGAAAAAAAACTCATTTCTGTAAAACTGAGCAGAAAATGGAAGGCCCAGGACTCAATGTTATGATGTACTTGAAAGCCAACAATTTCAAAATGGGGCTTGGCCTCAAAATTATGATAATACACCATATTTGAACTCTTCCTAAAAACAGAAAGTGCATCATCAGAACGTGGAGTAATGTCAGTGCCTTTGGATTTAGCGAGGAACTCGAATTTTTGGCTTAGACTCTAAGTTTGTATTCTATCTGCAAGTGCTAAGAGTAGCCAAGGAAAGAACAGAATCCCCAGCCAACACCAGTGTGTGCTGGACCAGCACTGTGCCTACAGAGAGCTGGCCTGCCATTTGCCCTGATTGATTCACACTCAGAGCACACCATTTGTTCAGTATTTTAAATAGCATTTCTATTTGCACATTGTTAACTTCTGCTTCCACATTTCCAGCTCCACCCTCCACTGAACCTCAGCCTAGTATCCAGTATCTTTGGCATCTCAACCTGGAGATCCGACAATGTTTAGAGATTAATGGACAAGTAACTAATCCTCTTCTCTGCCTTTCACAACCTAATCTGGGGAAAGTCCACTCTTCCAGTTTCTCAGACCTTCTCCCCGACTTCCCTGTCACAAGTCCTGTCCAGGATACCTGTATGTTCAGCTCTACCTTCAAGACACAGCCTGCATCTGAGGACAGAGCCATGTCCACTGCTGCCACTTCAGCCTGAGTCACTAATTACAGCAGCTGCCTTCCGAGGACTTTTCCAGCCTCTGCTTTAACCCTTCTCGGTTAGAGGGAGCTCATCCAAGAAGCCAGAGCAGCTCCCTTCTCTCCTCACTCCATGCAAAGCCTTCCCCGCTGTGCAAATCAGTTTGCGCTGCTGGAGAAGAAGAGCCTGGGTGGCTTAAATAGCACACACTTAGTCCTCACAGTGCCCGAAGCTCGGAAGTCCAAGTCTTAAAGGAAAGGCATTCTTCCTAGCAGGCTGCTGCTGGTTCTTGTAACCTCAGATTAAAGAAAAGGCACTCTGGTCTCTTCTTACTAGGTTCTTTAATCGTATCAGAATAACCCACCCTACCAACAATCACCTTCCAAAGACCCATAGGTCTCAGCTCTAAATACCTTCATATCAGGGGACAGGGCTTCAACATATGAACAGGGTCAAACTAATATTTACTCTGTATACTATCTCCTAAAGAAGGTCAGATCCTCTCACACAGTGCAGAGCTTCTGCCCCCTTTCTGGTAACATTACTGACTTCTTTCTGATGGCATTACTCCACATAGTGGTGTCTGACTGGGGTGTGTCTACCCTCATCCAGGTCCCTCAGACTCCCTGTCACCTGTCTTTCAGTGCTTGCAAAGCCTCTCCCACCCCTTCTTCAGAATATGGCTCATTATAGAAATAGAACCAAGGGCTGGATTTGTCATGTGTTAATTTGCCAGTTTGTTCACTATTGTAATGAAGGTGTCTAGAAGACAGTTTTAAAAAATGATTGATGGGTGAAGTAAAGAATGAGGTTACTTTGGACTATAGCTTTAAATCCACAATGCTCTGTCTACATTTCTGTAAATAGCTCTATATCCAAAATAGAGCATGCCCCAATATTTTATTTTGCAAAGTACCAAAACCAACAACAAGATAATATATCAAGTGACAGGATGTGTACCTTTAATCTCAGCACTTGGACATAGGAGGGTGGATCTTTGTGATTAAGAGGTTGGCCTGGTCTACATAGAGAGACCTTGTCTTTAAAAAAAATAAGATATGATATCAAGACCAGGAGAGAGAAAGAGAGGGCGGGGAGGGAGAGGGAGAAGGAGAGAGGGAGAGAGGGAGAGGAGGAGAGGGAGAGAGAAAGACGAACCACAGGGGGGTTAAAGTACCATTAGCTAGTTTGATAAACTCGCAGGCCCTTCTCTCTCTTCCCTTGGTTTCATTTGTGTTTGGTTTCACAAGTCCTCACTGAGGGAAGCTAAATGCATTCTTTTGTTTCAGTGTGGGCACAGGATCAACAACTTCAGCAGGCAGCACCAACAATCCAGTTCTTCAGGAGACTGAAATTCATCATCTGAGACTGAGTTCATACTGTGGCATGAACTGCGACGCCAACAAAACATTCACCAAGGAAGAAACCATCTGAATCCCTCTTCACAAAAAATTATAAAATCATAAAAAAAGAGAGCTTGGTTTTATTCTCTAGGTTGGTTCCTAGGCCTTTACTAAATTGGCTGTGATAGGCTGCCTAGGCAAACAAGAGTCCGATGTTTTTGAAGCAGTAATAAATACGCAAATCTTGACACAAGGACTCAAGCCCTCAGAACTGGTTTCCTAGGTCTACACTGGATAGTGTAACAAAAACAAAAGGATTAATAGCATTGCCCTTGCCCACTACAGTCCTTGTCCACAAACAGAGCCTCTCTGCCCTCCCTTCCAGACTACCCCTATCTAGCACTGATCCTCCCTCTCCTCTCTTCTCTTCTCCTCTCCTCTCCTCTCCTCTCTTCTCCTGCTTTCCTTCCCTCTCCTTCCCCTCCTCTTCTCAGTTTAAGTCAGAAGAAACAGAACTGTTCTGTGCATTTACTTCTGCCAAACCTCTAATGTGCAGCTCCAGTGTCTCCTTGATAGACAAAGCCAAAGTTCTAGCCCTCGGACCATAAGCTATGTGCAGTGATTATGCACGTTTATCTAAGTCCAATATGAAAAAACAAGTTCAGATGAGAGAAGGGATGCTTGATTAGCATACAATGTTGAAAATTATGGATCTTGAAGGGAAACAGAAAAAGTTCTGCCTAGAGCAACAAAAGTCACAGGTGGCCAGGGGTAGAAGGGGGTGAGCTGGGGTTGGGGGGAGGGGTGGAGAGGTCATGAGAGAATCACAGTGTGTGAGAGAGGGATGAGTTAAGGGTTTGGACAATGGGAACAAGTGAATAATGTGAACCAGGCAGGGAGGCTCTGTGTTGTCTTTTCTGAGGTGTGACTCCCACAGAGGGTAATGTCCAAGAGGGAAGGTTGGGAACTTACAAGTTACAGAATGTGCTCTTGTTTCTGCCAGCTGCACTTTAAAAAAAAAAAAAACAGCTTTGAATTAGAGGCAAGAGACAATGGCTAGTTTATGACAAAGTGAGGATTTGCAAAGTGAGGTTAAGGAAAAAGTCAAAGAATTCTTCCAGCTGGGCCAGAAGGTATGGCCCTTAGCAAGCGCCTGTTAAGGCTTTGTTCGGACTCCGATTTGTACAGGAAACTCTAAAGAAAGTACTACCCAAATATCCTCCAAATTTGTCCCTTACTAACTTCATTCACTAGAAGAAAAATAACTTAGATAAATACAGAGACATTCCAAGGATGCGAAGCTGTGTTATGGGTGAGACTATGGGAGGGCAGAGCTTCCTGAGTGACTTAAAAGGAGACACTTTACTCTCTTCCCAGACTTCTTAATGACACCGAGAAAAAAGATGCAAACATACAATTCTTAGCAAATATTGAAGCTATACATAGGGATTCACATGATTGGTATAACATAGCTTATACCATAGTTTTATGAACAACTTGTGTGATAGTCTGTTTCTAAAGATAAAAATAAAGTCTCCTGGATCAAGGAGCTAAATTCTAGGTCAATCCCACATGTGAACAGAAGATAACATGGTACCTAAGCCATCCCCAACCTACACAAGACCTGTGAACAAATAAGAAAAGGAAGCTCCCTCACATCTCTGAACCACCCACCAAATTAGGAATGCCAAGGAAGGCTGGGGATGATACCCAGAGATGAGGCTGAAAGAGAAAGGATGGGAGATTCAGTGTATCACAGGGGTATAACATGCCTCAAAGGCTCTAAAACCTGTGTCCCTAACTTGAGGGAGGAAGGGAGGAGAGAAAGAATGAATGAATATAAGTCAATTGGACAGAAGGAGAAAGAAAAAAAAAAGGAATTAACTAACTACCCTAAAAGTACAAGTGGGGAAAACACTGAGAAAGGTTGAGAAAATAAGAAATCGCGTGGTCTGAGGATGAATGTATGTGTTTGGAGAACATATAGAGAACAATTTTAGAAATGCAGAATATTAGAATTTCCAATGTCAGGATTTTAGAATTTAGCTTGAGGAACTAAGGACCTCTCTAAGAAAAGTTATTACCAAGGGCAATGATGCTGAACTTGCAGTAGAACCTTCCTTACTCAGTAGCCAATGGGAGTTCTAAAAAAGGCCTAGCAGAGTGGGACTATGGAGTGTGCCCCAAGGAGAAGAGACCATTTATAAGCCATTGAGGAAGTTAGAGGGAGAGGAATTTGGTTATATAAATCCTCAAGGAAAAAGAGGTGAACAGGCCCGGGCAGTGGTGGCGCACGCCTTTAATCCCAGAGCTTGGGAGGCAGAGGCAGGTGGATTTCTGAGTTTGAGGCCAGCTGGTCTACAGAGTGAGTTCCAGGACAGCCAGGGCTATACAGAGAAACCCTGTATCGAGAAACCCAAAAAAAAAAAAAAAAGAAGAAGAAAGAGAAGGAAAAGAAAGGAAAGAAAGAAAGGAAGAGAGAGAAAGAAAGAAAAGAGGTGAATGAGGTGAATAGGAGAACAGAGAACACAGGAATCTGCAGTCTAGGTACATCTCTAAGGTAAGGCAGAAGCTTCACAGGCTAACACAAGCCCAGGAACAGCTTTGGGTAGCGGTTCAAATCCCACTGTTTCCAGTATAGTAAATTAAGAAGGTATTGGTACAAATCTATATGAAGATTCTTGTAGGCAACAAGGAATGTGTCTAGAGGAAAATGTCAAAATGAAGAGTGGAGTAAGGAAAACCAGAATGTTCATGAGATACCCTTGGATACAGAGGAAGCAGAATTCATGAAGGAGACTCGGAACAAGAAGGTAGAGACAAAGGTGCAAGCTTAAAAACCCATGTATTGTACAAAAGGCCAAGGCGGTAACTCACTTTTCAAATCTAGAGTGACTGAGGAAGGCTAGAACCAAGAAGGCCCCAGTGGACTTGGTACCCAGGAGGGGCTGGAGTCAACCAGAGCACTCTCAACAACAGTGGGCGCCGGAGCTGAACACAGACATTCCAGACGGGAAAGGTCTTCACACACTATGGAACCAGAGTCCTGTCCAAAAACTAGTCAGCAGCCTGTCTGATGTAGACATGATCATCACCTGGTAGTCGCCACAGACATAGTTTTGACTTAGGGGCGATACTGTTACTTCCTCTTGTCCTTAGAGATAGTCAAGTCTCTAGAAAATATTCCACAGCTGACACAACCCTCTTGTCTCCATACACCTAGTGTGGGCACTTCCTTTACAGGCTCCTATGAACAGTCCTTGCTTCCCTCACAGGACTGAAGCTTCTGTCATGACTGGCACCATATTTTAGTATTTTATGCAAATAAAAAGTAATGTTGTTACACAAAGCCCTGGGGGCTTTGTGCAGATGAGGAAGTAAACCACAGAAGCTTTGTCAGATTGAAATGTGAACTTCGGAATCAAACAAATGTATTTGAATCTTGGTTCCACCCTCTGTAAACTAAGCAAGCTCCAACCAAATTTAATTGACATCTCTGAGACGCACAGAATCCCGATTTATATAAGCACACGGTCAGTTACCAATAGTGAACTGAGTTTTAAGAAAAGAAAATGGAGCAGTCTCCTGAGACGTAAAGAGTAGTCAGGAAATTAGTAAGATAATTTTATCAAATGTTCAGAATCAGTAAGTTTCAGGTTATTACTATCTAAAATAAAAAAATGTACCTATCTTTCTTAAAGCTTTCTTCTTCCAAACAGAAAAAAGAACTGGAAGTTTGGTATTCTATGTAATTCGGAAATGGTTATCTATAAAGATAAAATACTATCAAAATATCTAATAATTAGAATATTGCTATAAAATAAAATCAATAAAGTTGCCACTTAGTACAATCATTAAATAATCTGCACTGTGATAAACCATGAGGTATTCATAGTGATTGTTAAATTTTCTGGCTTGCAAAATAAACACTAGACTTGGACTACGATATACCCATGAAATAAAAGTGATATACTACACTTTAAAATTAAGAACAAGGAAATGAGAACAACTCAACAAAATTATAAATTACTTAAGACAAATTTCTCATAAAAAAATGGGGGGGCTCTCTCTATGCTGAATAAGGAGTTAAGCAATCAAAGAACTATGAAAATCTAGAAAAATAGAAAATATTACAGGAAGATCAGTCATACTGTGATTCTTCAGTTGATACTCAGCCCAATTAGTGGTAAAATATGTGACATTTCAACAGGAAGGGATGAATCTGTCCTGGAGGATATGAGACAAACAAGGCAGAAAAGTCCAATAAGGGCAGAGGACAAAAGAACAGGGTCAGAGGACCTGTCACGGATCCAGGTCATCCACAGAGCTGTTTGTGAAGTCATGCATGGATGCCCGGGAGCATAGCCTGCTAGTGTACAGAATAAATTACCCAGAGCCTCAGAAGTCCACTTTCAGTCTGAGCTGAGACAGCAGTATCAATCACTAGCAGTAGGAAAGGGACTGGAGCGGTGACAGCCTGTGAGGCCAGGGAGCAGCTCTGCGGCACAAAGCAAGGGCTGTTCCTTCCCTGGCTGCTCACTGTTCCTATCTAGGCCTAAGCCAGGAAAGCATGTGAGACAGAGGCCCTTCTGCTTTGCAGTGACCCCAGCGGCCTTTCCTTCCCATGACCATCTTGATAACCTGCTGGCTCTGGATCTGGGCCTCGATATGATTTGTTTATTTCTTTCATTAGGGTAATTTTTTATGCCTGGTATGGGTGGACATGTTCAGAGCTGTCTGCTTCTCTGTGCCTCTGTCTGTCTCTCTCTGTCTGTCTCTCTCTGTCTGCCTATCTCTCTCTCTCTCTCTCTCTCTCTCTCTCTCTCTCTCTCTCTCTCTCTCTCTCTCTCTTTCTCTCTCTCTCTCTGCAACTATACTAAACTTCCTGGTTAAACTGCAATGAGTTTTTAAACTGATTAAATTCAGCTCCATAAAAAAATGTTCAAAGGATAATAGCAATTGCCTCATAATTTGCAAATGAAGATGGATATATTTTCTTTTCTACTAGAAAATGCTTTTATTATGCCAGGGTATTTCACTGGTTCATATCTACTTCTGTCATAATGGGTTGGTGTTATATAAAGAGGCAATCTCTCAATGAGGGCCATTCTAAACCTCGATTCGATTAGAAGGACAACTGGAGAACTGGGGGGATCTGGGGAAAGGTGGGAAAGGCAAGAGCCAAAAAGAAGACATCATCAACATAATGAAAAGAAACAGGAAAATACATAAAAAAGTAAATATGTCTTCTCAGTTTTGAGGCTGTGATGGAAATGAATCTTTCGAAGGATGACGAAGTTGCCCTTAGTGATACACAGGCAGGCCAGAACCTTAAAATATGAGAAAAAAGTAGAATCAACACTATTCTAGTGATGTCATGTATATATAAATTCGACAATCCTCTGAAACAAATAGCTGACTTATATAAAACAAGAATAGAGGGCTGGGCATGGTGGCATAAACATTTAATCCCCACACATGGACGATGTAACTGATCCCTTTAAGTTCCTAATCAGCCCGGTCCACAGAGCAGGTTCCAGGTCACTTAGGGCCCCATAGTGAGAAGTGAGACTCTGACTTACAAACAACTACAACAAAAACAAGAATAGAGGAAAACCTGAAGTGGTTTAGCTTAGGTCATATGCGAAACTCCAAAGACACAGGTGACCCAGATGTGGTAACTGAGGCATAAAGAGATGGGAAAGAGACATCTATAGTAATCCTGGGACAGAAAATCTAGTGCACAGGCAACTGGGAGCACAGGTGAGGGCAAAGCAACCAGAAGACAAATAAAACCGAGCAATTGAGGAAAAGCCTTTCAGGCCACAATAGACCTAGAAACTGGAGTAGAACTAATGTACAAACTGGACCCGTCTTCCAGAATAGGAAGGATTTCAAATTATAGTCAGACAGGTTATCCACAAAGTCAACAGTTTAGCTTCTCAGAATACGGGAGGTAGCCAGGAGATACAAAGCTGGTTTCCTGAGTCAAGAGAGACTCAAGAATTCAATTTATAGCCCAGATCCCAGTAAACCATGGAGAAAACTCTTCTAGACTCTCAAGCTCAGATTCGCCAAACTCACTCTACTATCCATGTGTGTAGAACCCATAGCCTGGAAATGGTTTCACATTTTTTTTAATTGCGTGAAATTAATCAAAAAAAAATATTTCTAAAGATTTATTTCTTTTTACAAATATGCGTATATGGCTTCAAATGTTTAAATGTTCCACATGCATGTATGTGCCCACAGAGCCAGAAGAGGATGTTAGATCCCCTAGAACTGGAGTTACAGGCCATCGTGTGTCACCCGCTTCTTGTGAACTCAACTCCTGTTCTCTGTAAGAACAATAAGGGTTCTTCACTGCTGAGCCATCTCTTCATCCCCTGAAGAATAATGTTTTATGACATATAAAAGTTAAATTCAGTGTCTATCACTAATTCTGCTGGAATGCCATCGCTCTTGCCTTCCTCCAGGAAATCGTACGGCTGCTTTTGAGCAATGAGCATCAAGAAAGTGAAACTGGAAAGCAAGCCCAGCCACCAAAGCTTTGACTGTTTATTATGTGTGTGCTTCCTGGGAAAACTGAAGGATCCTCACTTCCCAGCAGACTCCCAACATCCTTTAAAGGAATCACATGCAGCAGGGCAAGCCAGTAAAAACGGCCAACCCTCTTTCCTTAGTGACTGATTTTGCGATTTCATCTGGAGAGCCGGTTTTTGCTTTAAATTACATGACAGTCTATTAAGTGCTAAGTGTTTAAGAAATGTTCATCCGGGCATGGTGGCACAGTCTATAATCCTAACAATCTGGAGGCCTAAATTCAAGGACAGTCTGGGGAGGGGAAAAAAAGAACCCATAACTTTAATTTATGGTTATGCTTTCTGAGATATCATTTAATCACTCCTCTGAAGAATGAGGAAGCAGCTTCCAGCTTTAGCTGTCCATCAGATAAAAAAGACCTTTTACTCTCCTGACAGGAGGATGCGAGCCCTTTATAGAGCGTGGGAAACAGCATGAAGCACAAAATGGACCTGGCCTAGAAAGCCAGCACCTTGGAACACACAAGTAAACGCTGAGGGGCTGCTTGTGAAGGATGGGTAGAAGGAGGTATGATGACCCCGCCCACACTGCTCATCATAGGCCAAACCGGGTAGAGTCCAAACCTTTGCTCAAGGCTGCAGTCTCCCATTAGGTGTGGCTCGGCCTAAGCCCTGGCATTCAGTTTATGCAGAAGAGAACCAGAAGGCTTTCTTGTGATTGCATAAAACAGCCAGCTCATAAATCAAAGTTTACTTGACTTTCTAAGTTGTATTAATAGGACTTTTTGTTACCTTTCTTAGTATCTAAATTTGAGCTTAATAAAAATAAACAGGCCTGTGCGGTGACTATACACCAGGGGCTGTTTCAGATGTCAGTATAAAGGTGAATTCCGTGGGGGCAGGGGACCTGGAGCGGGGAGCTGAGAGGAGAGGGACCGAGGGGGAGGCGAGGCTTGAGGGAGGGGACAGGTTTAAGGGTACCCACGCCTCTGGCTGTGAGCCCTGCCAATGATGACACTGTGCAATCTGAGTTCAAAAAAAAAGAAAAAAGAAAAAAAAAGGTGAACTCCTTCTTCCTGGGGTTTATATGCTACTGGGAGGAAAGCAATCAAGAAATAACTATATAATATCATGGAATGCATAACACAGAAAAAGAACGGAAGCGAGGAATTTAGTTAGGGATGCTTGGCTAGGCTAGGAGGCAAGCGGCCACTTCATGCTGAGCTGGTGGGTGCAGCCTTCATTCTTCCCCATCAGGGTGGGTTTAGCATGGTCCTGCAGGGCAAAGAGGTGACATGAGGCAGAGCACAACGTGCTCAGGAAGAGTGGTGGGCATGACTTGCTGCGGCACTCAGGTATAGCTAAGGAAACACAAGTTCTCCAGAGTGAGGAGAAGAACACTAGAGGAGGACCAGAAGACCGGAGGACCAAATGGTAAGGAGAAAGGGCAGCAATTCACCTCACTGGCCTCTGAGGACTCTGGCTGTCCTGCATGCTGTCAAAGCCACAGGTATGTTTCTGAGCAAAGGGGACAGCAGTTACACTTTCCACAGCCACAGCCATCTTTTAAAATTAAACTGGACTCTTAAGAAAATCTCCCCAGTGGAAAAGCAAATAACTGCACTCAAACACCCAGCCTATTTGCTGTCACAAAAGGGGGATATTTTTGGAGATATATATATATATACATATATATATCAATCACAATATATATAATTTATATTTATATATATAATTATATATATAATTTTTGTGATATATATATAAATATATATATATCACAATAGAGACTGGCATCATCTTGTTTTTCTTCTTTCCTGTCGTAGCTGCTCTGCTTGGCTATATCACAGCAGCAGGCAGATGCAGGAGTATGAGCGAAGAAGACTGGCTACTTGTCGCTCTGCTCTAATGATTGTGGGCCTTTTGAAACCTAGATTTTACAGCCTTGGACCTAGTAATTCATGATCGTGAAGGATGCCCCACAGCAGGCGTCAGAGATACCAGCAGGGTATTCCTAGTTGTTATTCTAAAAAATACTTCCACGATTTGTCCCAGTGTTCCAGGAAAAAAACAAGAAAGTGGAGGGGCCAAAGTCCCTGAAGGCTGACAAACAAATATATTTATCTAAAAAAATTAAACTAGCTGTTTTATATATAAAGTTTACTTTAAGCATATCCAGAATGAAAATAATCTAAGAAATGTATGGTTACTGCTCTTTATAAAACTTTTTGTTAATTAGTTCTCCCATCTGTCTATAGTTCTTACTATAACCTAATTATACTATAATGGTAGTGGGTTCGCCCACATTCACTATCTGCTGTATGTAATGGGCTCAGGACATGTAGATTCCTAATCTCTATATTTCCATGCACTTTTACGTCATAGAAGTAAAACACAAATATGCACACAAATTTAAACAAATGAGCCGATTTGAGATGGACAATTAGCAAAGGCATGGAATAGAGAGAACATACTAAGCCACAACTGGAAAGTTCCGTTTCTTCATTCGTTATCTCTACTGAGAATCTAGCTTTCAGTCTTGGCCCAATAGGGACAATCATACCTGTCTCCATTCATTTCCAATCTGAAGAGGAAAGTACAAAAGGTGAAAGCTCACAGATTCTGCCAAGAGGTCACAGATTAGAAGTTTGAACAGGGATGTCTCTACGTGTTGTGCGTGCGTGTGTGTGTGTGTGTGTGTGTGTGTGTGTGTTTATGTATGTGTTTACGTGTGTGTGTATGTGTGTGTTTGTGTGTGTGTGTGTGTGTGTGTGTGGTGTGTGTGAGTGTGTGTGTGTGTGTGTGTGTGTATGTGTTTCTGTGGTCCACTAAGAAGGGTATTTTTCCAGTCCTTAGTGATAAAAATTCATATTCTTCACTCATCAAAATTTCTACTATCTCACAACTTTGTTTCTCCCCTTTGTTCTCTATTAGACAGATGAACTAACTTCCCCAATTAGAAACCACAGGGAAATCTTCTCCCATTTGTCACAGTGTAACCACTGCCAGGCCCTCCTGAAGTTACACCCGCAAAGATACAGCAGCATCTCTGGTCCTTTTACCCTTGTCATTCTAGTTGCCACATTGTGATTCAGGACCCAACAAGCCCCCACATCTAGAATAAACTCCAAAGGCTTTTCAAATGCTCTCTCTACACCCGTTTCCCCTGATCCCAAACACCTTTGCCTTTTACTACCACTGCATTTTTCTGAGAAATTGATACTCTCTAAATCTTTAGTATATTCCCTAGTTTCTACAGATTAAACATCAAATCCCTTCCCTTAGGAGGTTGAAACTCTTCGCTATTACTTCCATTGAATCTCCTTGGCCTAGAAAACAATCATTCCAGTCTTCAGAAAGGATAAGGACTTCCTTTCACAATTCCTAACTTTAATACTCTTAACTTGTATTTCGTGCTTCAGTGGCACCTAGTTAACAGTTCATTATACAATGTAACTATACTGCACTCTGGTTGCATAAGTAACTATTGGCTCTCTGCTTGGGATCTAAGAACATACCTTGGTCATTTTCATGTACTTTAGCTGTAAGATAGTGATTTGGCTAACTACTGCACTCAGTCAAACCTACCATATTCACTGAAACAGTTGACAACTTCTAAAACTGTTCATACTGTTTTATTCATTCACCTTTTGCTGCATTTGCACTATTAATCACACAAACACAATTTTCTCTAATTCCAAAATCAAATGTGTATATAAAACTCATCTAATGATATCTAATAAATTATAAACAAAAGAACGAGTAGGGTAAATTGTATTTTTATAACTATTTAAAAAACATCTTCAGAGCTAATCAAAATACAATGTTTCACAAAGTTCAAGGCATATAAAATAGGTAAGATAAAAGTTGAGCTGTAGGGTTTTTTTTATATAAATATTCAACACAAAGGCATGTAAATAAGCAAAACACTGATGCTGCAAAGATAATAATTATGGATGTGCTTGCAAAGCCATATTTATAGAATGTAAGATTCTTCTTAGGTAACTGTGAAAACAACAACAAACAGCCCATTGGTTGTTGTTGAACGACAAACACTTCAAAGTAATATACTCATAAACCTTCCATCTTCCCTGATTTTCCAGCTATATACATTTCTTACTAGTTTTAAAATATTTAGTGGATAAACTCATTGCTAGAAATCTAAAGTTTGAAAAATGAATTATAAAAGCTCTTAAAGGTCATTAATATAAGCAAACTCTTACCAAATAATTTTGTCTCGTTATGAGAAATAAATTTAAATTACCGCTTAAGTGAAAAATACATGAAAGAATACTTCAAGAGAGGAACTGAAGTCACTCCTCTCAATATTTCTATTTCCTTCAGTGCAGGCCTTTGGTCTCTAAACTAAGCGCTAAATGTAACTTTATATAAAATATTGAGACTCATAAGTTCATGGTAAGTTAATTCAACCTGAATCTGATCTTGTTACACAATGCACTATGAATCAAAGGCAAAACAGGCTGCCTATGGAGCATTTCTAAGAAAATAAAACCTCAGCCAGGCAGTGGTGGCGCACGCCTTTAATCCCAGCACTTGGGAGGCAGAGGCAGGTGGATTTCTGAGTTCGAGGCCAGCCTGGTCTACAAAGTGAGTTCCAGGACAGCCAGGGCTACACAGAGAAACCCTGTCTCGAAAAACCAAAAAAAAAAAAAAAAAAGAAAAGAAAAAGAAAATAAAACCCCATACTTAAACTTATTAGTAATAAATGTATAGAGCTACTTTTCCCAATATAGCAACTGTCTATCATAATAAATGTCAACTAGCAAAATGTCCAAAACCAGATGCTATAGTCATATGCTAAGATAAGCTGGACACAGAGGCACACATCTGTAATGCCAGCACTCAGAAGATGGGTGGTCCAAGATAACATGAGCTTTACACACAGTTCTAGGCAGCCTGGGTAAGACTTTGTAAAAGGTTTTAAAAAATAAAAATACCTTTAAGTTAATAAATCGATATTCTTCTGAGTGCTTTGGGTAGTTTAAAGAAGCTCATGTGCTTGCATTAGACTTTATTCCAATTCAATGACATACAACAACTCCAGCCTGACTTTTCCCCTGTGGTGTAAAACCACAGTGTTTTGTAATTAGTTTTGTGAATATTGCACAATATCACATTGGATGCTATTGCATGTTCTTTTCTTAGCGTTTACTAATTTCTGATCAATATTTGGTCCATTTTTACTAATCAAAGGGGAGAAAATAAAAGACATTCCCTCACAACATGTAAAATACAGCATATTTTCAGGTCAAGTGTGGTCACCTAAATGACAGGACAAGTTTGTCACCAAAATACATGTCACTGAAGTGCACTTGGTTCTATAGAGTCTGTGTTAATCATCAGTATTTAAATAATCTAATGCTGATGCTTCCCCTCTGACAAAAGATTCTGAAGATAAAGACCTGAATCAATAATTTCTCTAGGAAAGAGAGCTAACTGGCCTAAGAGTCTTCATAAAACCTTAAGATTCTTTCTTAAAGATGGGGTGATGAACTCAGGCTGCTACAGTGGGTATCAGCAACATGGAGTGTGGGAAAGCTGAGTTGCAATGCCACGGTACTGATGTGTGGATTCCACCACTCCACCCATAACCTGGTTAAACAGCAATCTCTGTGGGCTCGCATTCCTATTCCTTGTCAATAAAATGGGGTAGGGGTGGGGTAAAGTGCAATGTTTGCTGTAAGAATTAAAAGGCTGAACATGCGATCAGATTACTCTTAGACTAGATCTTGGTAACACAATTTTACTAATTCTATCAACCAAGCTCATTGGAATTTTAACCCAACACTATTGTTAAGGCCATTTTCAAATCTTAATGTTATGGCTTGTGATAGGTAAGCCTCTATTGGCTGTCAATAATACAGAAAGGGTTGCTGGGCAGGGGTATGATAATATTAATGTGAATAAGTGGTTCCAAGGGTCTTGTCAGGAGCTCTTTTACCTTGGTGGGGAAAGGGAGTAGAGGTCGAGTCATACACAATTCAAAGCCAGACTAAACAAATGTGAGTGTGTGTGTGTGTGTGTGTGTGTGTGTGTGTGTGTGTGTGTTTGTGTGTGCTTGTGGCGGGGGTTAGGGGGCCTGTTGCCAGGAAACTAGAGATGTAGCATGGGGAGAACATTATGAGGCCCTGGAGAAAACGCCACTGCTGGGCATGGTGGCACATCCCTGTCACCACTGCAAGCAGCAGGACTGATTCCAGGCAGGTCTGAAGATCATAGTGTCTCAAAGCATCAAACCAACCTAACTCTACTGAAATGGTTTCTAAACAAAACCACTGGTTTATTTTCTTTTCGAATCTCAGTTTAACAGAATTCTCACTCAGGCCAAGAGACTATCCCAGGTTTGTGGGAATTCCAGCTTGACTTGTAGGAAGAACACTGGCAGGGGAGAAACACATCAGAGCGAGAACAAGGAGGAACAGCTCAGCAAATGCTGAGTATTGATGGAAGTCGCTACCCACTGAGTCTAAACTACACTGTTGCTTTGTAATATAGGACATGTTTTCTCTATAACTTCACAAATAAATCAACTGTCTCTTTTTGTTGTTTTTTTAGGGGGGAAGTAGTTAGTGGTGGCATGTCTTGCTACATAGCCTAGGCTGGCCTCAAATGCACAGTCAACCCTTGTCAGCCTCTTCAGTGCTGGGGTTCATGCTACCATGCCTGGCAAACTCCAACCATTTCTATGGAACTCAGTGAGCCTAGCTTTTTACAAAAACACAAAAGAAAAAAAACCTTTATCTACAAAGAAACAAGTAATTTCCTATTCAGATGAATAGATTACCAATTTAAAAGATTTTAGAATGTCATTGAATATATAACTTTTATATTCAGATTTCCTTTGTAACTAAATGGGCTGCATAAAAATAATGATGAATTTCACTTTTAGTCAAGAACTATAAAAAGGCATAATGCTGGTGTAACGCTGTGTAGACGAGGAAGAAAGGAAGGGAGGCACGGAGGGAGGGAGCAGAGAAGAAAGGAGGATAAAAGATACTAACAGAATGAAGGAAGGAGCAAGGGGAGGAGAAGGAGGGAGGTAGGAGATGGGGAGGTTGGGGCTGGGCAAAGCAAGGGCACAGATAAAAAGAAGCTTAGAAAATATTTCTTTGTGAGGAGTAAAAAGTATGTTTTTCACATTTGTTGGAAAAAGATAATCAATTATTCAGACAGTAATATATTACAGGAAACAATTTAGCCTCAACAAATACTCAAGACAAAAACATGAGAAATAATCAAATAAAAGTTAAGCATGAAACAATAATGCTTTGT